>CM046659.1:127705314-128905314 GCA_025594165.1 Tamias sibiricus
AAAAAAAAAAAAAGAAATGGGTCAAAGGGAAGGAGGGAGAAAAAAAAAAGAAAAAAAGAAAAGGTGGTTGAAATGAGATGGATATCATTATCCTAAAATGCATGATTGAAGACCTGGATGGTACGAATATACTTTGTATACAAAATTAGTTGTATGTAATACATACTAACTATTTATAAATAAAAAATAAATTAAAAAAAAAAATTGCCAGGTGATTTCACGAAAATACAGTGAAATTTGAGAAACTTGGACAATTAGTACAACAAGTCCTAACCCCTTTAGTCTGGCCTCAAACGAATTAGCGCCTGGGTGCATTTTCTGGCCAAAGAGTACCAAGTTAAATTTTAATGCTGTTTGAGCTAGTTAGATCTGTTCAACTACAGTTAGCGCTGCAGGACTAACTCCCTTTTAAAATCAGCCTCTGACGCCATCTAGCTTCTATTCTGATCATTTTTTTTTTTTTTTCTTTCTTTTTTTTTTTTTTTTTTATTTAATACAGTATTTGATAGCTGGAAAATATATATGTAACATGTAAGTTATCATATATAATGCATACTAATGAACTCAACAGCAAATCTAAGTTAAACATCACCAGAACCATTGAACCATTAGTAAATGAACCTCATCCAGCTTCTCTTTCCTCTAAAGGTAAAAGTATCTCCTTTCCTGAATTTTTTTTTTTTTTTTTTAATTTTGGCGGCATGGGGATCGAACCTATGGGGTGCTCTACCACTGAGCTACATCCCTAGCCCATCTAATTTTTAAAATTTTTGAGATAGGCGTCTTTACTCAATTTACCCAGGCCATTCTCGAGTTTGTGATTCTTTTGCCTCAGCCCTCCGGAGTTGTTGGGGTTACAGGTGTGTACAACCCACCCAGCTCTTCTCCTGAATTTTGTGTTTATTATTTTGCTTAAATTTTTTTTATAATTTTATTTAATATTTTGTGCTGGGGATGGAACCCAGAACCTTACCCATGCTAGCAAGCACTCTACCACTGAGCTGCCACCCCTAACCTGGTTTATTCAAAGTGTGTAAGTTGTGGATCAACAGAGAGCTTGTTGGAAATGCAGACTCTTAGGCCCTATTCCTGAACTAGAGACTCCAGAATCTCATTTTAACAAGATCTTCAGGTAATTTGTGTGCACACTGATATTCAGAAGTGTTCCATAGAAGACAAGACACTGATTAGGAGTTTGTTTATGTGTAGCTGTATAATTGCTTTTCTCCCTACTGTGTAATAGTCTTTATTTGATTTATTTATTTATTTATTATTTATTTATTTATTTATTTATTTTTGGTACTGGGGATTGAACTCAGGGGCACTCGTCCCACTGGGCCATATCCCCAGCCCTTTTTTGTATTTTATTAGAGACAGGATCTGAGTTTGCTAAGTGCTTCACCATTGCTGAGGCTAAGCTTTGACCTCAAAATCTTTCTGCCTCAGCCTCCCAAGTGCTGGGATTACAGGCGGGGGTGCACCACTGAGCCTGGCTATTTGACTCATTTATTAATCCATTTTTTCCTGTTGGATTTGTTATTGTTGGATTTTCTTCAGAGGGACTGTTTTCAGCAAAATTGCCATTAACAACATTCTTAAACTTGTCATAAGTTGCACATATGCAGTAGTTTCCAGTATACACTGTTGGAGAGTTGCTAGTCAAAACCTTAGTAGATATTGCCAAATTGTTTCCAAAAAGATTGTATGAATTTATACTCCTTTGGAGTATATAAGAATTCCCTTTGCTTTCTATATTCTCATCAATGCTTGGTTGTTTTTGTTGTTATTGTTGTGTTGTTTGTTTGTTGTTGTTTTGCAATACAGGAGTTTAAACCCAGGGGCATTCTTTTTATGTGTACCAAGTATTTAACCAGGGGGCACTTATATCACTCAGCCACCATCCCCAGTCAGTTTTTTTTTTTTTTGTTTGTTTGTTTTATTTTGAGACAGGGTCTCCCTAACTCCTGCTATTCTCCTGCCTCAGCCTCCTGAACTGCTGGGATTATAGGACCTGTGTCCACCCACACTCCAGCTAAACCCAGGTGCTACATACCACTGAGCTACATCCATAGCCCTTTTTTTTTTTAAAAAAAATTATTTTTTAGTTGTAGTTGGACACAATACCTTTATTTTATTTATTTTTATGTGGTGCTGAGGATTGAAACCAAGGGCCTCTCACGTGCTAGGCGAGTGCTCTACCACTGAGCCACAACCCCAGCCCCAATAGCCCTTTCTATTTTTATTTTTTATTTTTTTAAGTATTTATTTATTTGCTTTAGTTGTACACAATGCAATCATTTATGTTTATGTGATGCTGAGGATCAAACCCATGGGCCGCGCACATGCTAGGTGATTGCGCTCTACCGCTGAGCCACAACCCCAGCCCTTTATTTTATTTTTATTTATTCAAAGTTGTTGTATTTTATAATAGTAGTATGCATTACAAGATCATAATACACAATATAGAGCATCTTTTTAAATAACACTATTTGTATTACAAAGTATAATTGTACTATTCAAGTCTTTTTTTAAAAATATTTATTTTATTTGCTTTAGTTGTACACAATGCATTTTTATTTTTAACGTGGTGCTGAGGCGGATAGAACCCGGCGGCCCACACATGTGCTAGGCAAGTGCTCTACCGCTGAGCCACAACCCCAGCCCCTATTCAAGTCTTCAATCATGCATATAGAATAATGATATCCATCTTGTTCTTTTCTTTTAAATTAGCCCTTTTAAATTTTTTTTTTTTTTTTTTGTGGTACCGGGATTGAACTCAGGGGCACTCGACCACTGGGGTCACATCCCCTGCCCCTTTTTTGTGTTTTATTTAGAGACAGGGGTCTCACTGAGTTTGCTAAGTGCCTCGCCATTGCTGAGGCTGGCCTCAGCCTCTCAAGTGCTGGGATTACAGGCATGCGCCACCACGCCCGGCTTTTCCTTCTTTCCTTTTTTTTTGGCATTTTACCACCGAGCTACATTTCCAGAATGTTTATTGTTGTTGTTGTTTGTTTGCTTAAATATTTATTTTTTAGTTGTAGTTGGACACAATGCCTTTATTTACTTATTTATTTTTATGTGGTGCTGGGATCGAACCCAGGGCCTCACATGTGCTAGGCGAGTGCTTTACAACCGCTGAGCCACAACCCCAGTCCCCCAGCTCTTTTTACTTTTTATTTTTATTTTTTTTATTTTTATTTTTTAAAACTATTTATTTTATTTGCCTTAGTTGTACACAATGCGTTTATTTTTTACATGGTGCTGAGGATCGAACCCAGGCCACGCACGTGCTAGGCGAGTGCTCTACCACTGAGCCACAATCCCAGCCCCTTAACTTTTTATTTTGAGACATGGGTCTTGCTAAGTTGCTGAGGGCCTCACTTAGTTTGCTGAGGCTGGCCTTGAACTTGCCCATTTCTGTGCATCAGCCTCCTGAGTCACTGGGATACAGGCTATGCGCCACTGTGGGCCCGATATGTAATGGTATTTCTTTTTTCTTTTTCTTTTTTAATTTTTTTTTTATTTATTTGCTTTTAGTTGTACACAATGCGTTTTATTCAATGAGTTTTATTTGTACGTGTGCTGAGGATCGAACCCGGGCCGCCCACGTGCTAGGCGAGCACTCTACTGCTGAGCCACAATCCCAGCCCCATCTTTTTTTCTTTTTTTAATATTTATTTATTTGCTTTAGTTGTGCACAATGCGTTTATTTACGTGGTGCTGAGGATCGAACCCAGCCACACACGTATTAGGCGAGCGCTTTACTGCTGAGCCACAAACCCCAGCCCATGTAATGGTATTTCATTGTGAACTTAATTTGCATTTTCTCAGTGAATACAAGTTTTTATGTGTGTCTTACTCTGTGAAATGCCTCTTCATGTCCTATGTTTATTTTTCATTGAGATTGTGTGGTAAGTAGAATAATGACCTCTTTTTAAAAAATATTTATTTATTTGCTTTAGTTGTACACAATACCTTTATTTTTTATGTGGTGCTGGGAATTGAACCCGGGCCGCGCACGTGCTAGGCGAGCACTCTACCGCTGAGCCACAACCCCAGCCTGAATAATGATCTCTTAATGATGTCCACCAGGAAAGTGTGAATGTGTTATCTTTTTAGTCTTTATTGAGATAATAAATATTGTAATTATCTTGATTTAATTCCACATTGTATTTATAAATCATAACATGACTTTGTACCCCATAAATATATACAATAATTTAGCAATTTTGCAGTTGAAAAATTCAAATGCAAGAATAAAAATGGGATATTGACATGGGGAGATTATCCTGGTGGGTCCTATATAATCACAAGAAAACCACAGGAGTCCTTATAAGTGAAGAGGAAATCAGAGGAGATGATGGAAGCAGAAGCCTGATGAGATTGCTGATTTTTTAAAATATTTATTTATTTGCTTTAGTTGTACACAATGCAATGCATTTATGTTTACGTGGTGCTGAGGATCGAACCCGGCCGGCACACATGCGAGGCCAGCGGTCTGCCACTGAGCCACAACCCCAGCCCGAGATTGCTGATTTTGATGATGTAAGTGTTCCAAGAGCCAAGAGATGTGGGCAACCTTTAGGAAATTGGAAAAGGCAAGGAAATAGATTATTCCCCAGAGAAGGAATGTAGCTCTGTCAATATCTTGATTTTAGCCCAGTGAGATCCACTTTGGATTTCTAGTTTCCAGTACTGTAAGATGATACATTTGTATTATTTTAAGGCAGTAAGTTTGTGATTTTTCATTACAGCTGCAATAAGAAATGACTATAGGTTTTTTACTTTTTTTTTTTTTTTTTGTAGTACAGCGACGATTGAACCTAGGTCCTCTATCAAGCTAGGCAACTGTTCTGTTCTACTATGGAGCTTCATCCCCAACCATTTATATATTTATTTATTTAGGTATTGGGATTGATTGAACCCAGGAGTGCCTAACCACTGACACTATACCTCCAGTTCTTTTTTTTTTTTTTTGTGGTATGGGAATTGAAGCTCAGGGGCACTCGTCCACTGGTCACATTCCCCAGCCCTCTTTTGTATTTTTATTTAGAGACAGGGTCTCACTGAGTTGCTAAGTGCCTCGCCATTGCTGAGGTTGGCTTTGAACTCGCGATCCTCCTGCCTCAGCCTCCCAAAGTGCTGGGATTACAGGCGTGCGCCACCGCGGGCCCCGGCTCCTCCAGTTCTTTTTTATTTCTTGAGACAGTGGTTGCTAAGTTGCTTAAGGCCTCGCTAAATTGCTGAGGCTGGCCTCCAATTTGTGATCCTCTTGCCTCAGTGTCTCCTGAATTGCTGAGATTACTGACTTGTGCACCACTGTGCCCAGCCCAAAATATATATGTATATATATTTTTTGTCAGTGAGTATTGATTATACATGATGGATCCCCAAATATTTTTTTATCTGAATTTATTTATTTTTTTTTGGGGTATGGGGATTGAACCCAGGAGTGCCTAACCACTGACCTATACCTACCCAGTTCTTTTTTTTTTTTTTTTTTTTTTTGTGGTACTGGGAATTGAACTCAGGGGCACTCGTCCACTGGGTCACATCCCCAGCCCTCTTTTGTATTTTATTTAGAGACAGGGTCTCACTGAGTTGCTAAGTGCCTCGCCATTGCTGAGGTTGGCTTTGAACTCGCGATCCTCCTGCCTCAGCCTCCCAAAGTGCTGGGATTACAGGCGTGCGCCACCGCGCCCGGCTCCTCCAGTTCTTTTTTATTTCTTGAGACAGTGTTGCTAAGTTGCTTAAGGCCTCGCTAAATTGCTGAGGCTGGCCTCCAATTTGTGATCCTCTTGCCTCAGTCTCCTGAATTGCTGAGATTACTGATGTGCACCACTGTGCCCAGCCCAAAATATATATGTATATATATTTTTTGTCAGTGAGTATTGATTATACATGATGGTTCCCCAAATATTTTTTATCTGATTTTGGTTGAATCTTCAGATGTGGAACCTGAGGATACAGAAAGCCAACAGTAAATTATATATGTTAGCAGATGACAAATGTTAAGTAACAAAACTGAACAGGATGTAGGAAATAGGGGGTAGAGGTGAGGATGTATTTGATGTATTACATATATTTTTAATTTTTTTTTTTTGTACTGGGGATTGAACCCAGGTAAGCTTCATCACTGAGCTATATTCCCAGTCCTTTTTATTTTTATTTATTTTGTGTGTGGTGCTGGGGATTGAACCCAGGGCTTTGTGCATGCCAGACAAGCACTCTACCAACTGAGTTATATCCCCAGCCCCTCTTTTTTTTTTTTTTTTTTTTTTTTTTGTACTGGGGATTGAACTCAGGGGCACTCGACCACTGGGCCACATCCCCAGCCTTTTTTTGTATTTTATTAGAGACAGGGTCTCACTGAGTTGCTAAGTGCCTCGCCATTGCTGAGGATGGCTTTGAACTCGTGATCCTCCTGCCTCAGCCTCCTAAGTGCTGGGATTATAGGTGTGCGCCACCACACCCAGCCTCTTTTTGTTTTTTGAGACAGGGTCTTGCTAAATTGCTGAAGCTGGTCTTAAACTTGGAATTCACCTGCTTCAGCATCCCAAGTCACCAGGATTCCAGGCAGGCAGTACCATGCTCTGCAGGTTATCATTTTAAATAGGATATGCCAGGGTAGGTCTCGCTGAGAAAGTTCTATTGTATATAGTTAATCCTTGTGCATATTCAGGGGAAGGAAGAGCATTTCAGGAAGAGGAAATAGTGCAAATACCTTAAGATAAGAATGTGCCTGACAAGCCAGAAGAGGAATTACAGAGCTGTCTTGGCTGGAACTGGGTGGGAAAGGAAGAGATTAAAGGGTATCAGATAACATAAAGGCTTCCAGGCCCTCCTAAGGACTTTGTAGGGTTTTGAGCAGAGAATGGACACTAACTTATATTTGAAAAGGATCACTCTGAAAGATGTGGTGAGGATAGACTCTAGAGAGGCAGAAATGGAAATACAGAGACCATCAGGTGGCTACTACAGTGATCCAGGTGAGAAAAAAGGCAACTGGGACCAGGAGAGTAGTAGCAAGATGCTGATAAAAGAGGAATAATGGCAGAATGAGACATCATTACCCTAAGTACATGTATGAAGACACAAATGGTGTGAAAATACTTTATGTAAAACCAGTGACTTGAAAATTTGTGCTCTTTGTATGTAATATGAAATAAATTGCACTCTGCAAGCATGTATAACAAATTAGAATAAAATAAAAGATAAGATAAAATAAAGGAATCCTAGAAGCCAAGTCCAGTAGTGTTTGCCTATAATACCAGCAACTCAAAAGGCTGAGGCTGAGGGGCTAGGGTTTTAGTTTAGTGGTAGAAGGACCCTGAGTTCAGTATTCAGTACCACTCCCCCCCCAAAAAAAAAGGACTGGGTTGGGGGGGGGAGAGGGGAATGTAGTTAATAAATATGTTAAACATGGTATTCCATGCTATGAGCCTAGATGAGATCATCAAAGGGATGAATGTGGATGAACACAGATAAGATTGGGCATATTAAGGGTGGTATGGTCATAGACTCGCTAGAAAATACTGGAGGATCACTCTGTTGTGGTCACTCTAGTATTAAGAATTACTAGAGGGGGCTGGGGTTGTGGCTCAGCGGTAGAGCGCAGATTAGCACATGCGCGGCCTGGGTTCGATCCTCAGCACCACGTAAACATAAATGCATTGCATTGTGTACAACTAAAGCAAATAAATAAATATATATATAAAAAAAAAGAATTACTAGATAACCTGACGTGGTGGTGAGTGATTGTGATTGCAGAGGCTGGGGAGGTTGAGGCCAGAGGGTTTCAAGTTCAAGGCCAGCCTCAGCAATTTAGGCCCTAAGCACTCAGCAAGACCCTGTCTCAAAACGCAAAAAGGGTTGGGGATTTAGCTCTGCGGCAGAGCGCTTGCCTAGCCATTGCAAGGCTTTAAGTTTAGTTTTCAGCCCTGGGTGGTGTGGGGGGGAAGAAGGGCTGGAGATGTGACTCAGTGGTTAAGCACCCCTGGGTTCGATTCCTGGTACAAAAAAAGAAAAAAGAAAGATAATTGGAGAGAAGAAAATGAACCAATGAGGTAGAAGGGAAACCAATTACAGTATGGACTCTCCGGTGTAAATGAAGAAAGTATATCCAAAAGGGAGGAGGGGTTCAAATGCTAGTGAGAGGTTGAGAGAGCAACTGAGAACTACTGGGATTCAGCAACACCAAGGTTACTTGATAAAAATATTTTACTACAAGGCTAAGGGTGTATGTGAGAAGTGGAGAGAGACCCTGGGTTAAATCCCTGGTGTTCACAGAGAATAGTTCACTTTCACTGTGTGTATGTGTGTGTGTTACAGGGTTTGAACCCAGGGTCTCACACATACTGGGCAAGCACTTTACCACTGAGCTACATCCCCAGCCCTCTATTTATTTTTGTTTTTTTGAGACAGGGTTTTGCTAAATTGCCCATACTGGCCCCAAACTTTTAATCCTCTTGCCCCAGCCTCCCTTGTAGTTTGTATTACAGGACACCATTCTGGGCCAGAAAGGCTTTCTCTCTCTGTCTCTCTCTCTCTCTCTCTCTCTCTGTTTGTACACAGGATTGAATCCAAGGGCTTAATCACTAAGCCACACCCCAGCCCCCTCCTTTAAATATTTTATTTAAAGACAGTGTCTCACTAAATTGCTTAGCTTTGAACTTGTGATCCTCCTGCCTCAGCCTCCCAAACTGCTGGGATTATAGGCATTCATCGCTGCACCTGCATGGCAGCTTTTTTTTTTTTTTTTTAAATATTTATTTATTTGCTTTAGTTGTACACAATGCAATGCATTTATGTTATCTATGTTTACATGTTGCTGAGGATGGAACCCGGGCTGCGCACGTGCTAGGCGAGCGCTCTACCGCTGAACCACAACCCCAGCCCATGGCAGCTTTCTTGATTCTTACTCCATCCAGGCTAGGTGCACTCCCATGCACTATGTGTGTGTGTTGTGGGAGGGAGGGGTTGTTGAGGATTAAACCCAGGACCTTGGGCATGCTAGGCAAGTGCTCTACCATTGAGTGCCCCCTCCATCCCCCATGCACTTTTCATGGCAATGGTCACACTGTGCAAGCAGCATCTCTCTACTCGTCAGGACACAACTGAGTTTCTGGAAGGTAAGGACAATATTTTACTTGTCTTTGTACCCCCAAGGTCCTGGTACATAGTAGGTACTGTTAATTGTTATTATTATTATTATTTTGGCAGTACTGGGAATTAAACCCAGAGGTGCTTTACCACTGAGCTACATCCCAGTCCTTTTTATTTTTTATTTTGAGACACGGCCTCTCTAAATTGTGGTGGCTGGCTTAGAGCTTGTGATCCTCCTGTCTCAGCCTCCAGACTAACTGGGATCAGTCATGAACCATGGCTCCTGGCCTCAGTTTCTTGAATGCATGACCGAATGAATGAGACAGAATGAATGAATTAACGACAAGAGGAACTAGACTGTAGGTTCCTAGCAGGAGCCTGGACTAGTTGTGCTGCTGGTGCTTTCCAGTGTCCAGCAGAATCAGTGTCCAAGACGCTTGCCTCTTTCGAAGTCTAGACAAGACTATTCCTCTTTGCTGCTGCGGTGAAGCACAAAGCATCTGGTCCCAGCCGGCAGCAGCACAAAGAAACAGGGAAACTGGCTGGGTCTTAGGCTTGTTCCCTGTCGCTATAGCTATAGATGTAGGGTTTTGCCACTCCTCCCCCCACCCATCCAGCCCCCAAGAAGTTGCCCAGAGCAGAGGGGTTCCTGGCTCTATCTAGCTCGGAAACTGGAACACGCAGTAGAAGTATCCCAGGTCGGACGCCTGCGTCGCGCTGGCTGCTACCACGCAGTCGGTAGCCACTCCAGAGAACAATCCCTGAGCTGCGCCACGGCCCTGTGCAGATGCAGCCCTAGTGAGGGGTAGGAGGAGAAGAGGCCACTTCAGCGGGCGCGTCTCTCCAGGCACCCCACCCCGTCCCGGCTCTGCCGCCCTTCTGGCCACCCCGCGCTTTGCAAACTTTCGGAGTTTTCCTGCACTTGCGTCACGGAAAAGGCAGGAGGGTGACGGAGTCCAGGAGGCGAGGCAGCCGCGGCTGGCGAGCTCCCCCGCGCGGCACTCAAGCCCCTGGGGCGAGAGGTGTTTCACTGCGCGGGCGGTTTGGCTGGGTGGCGGCTCGCAGCCCACTAAGTCCCGGATCGTCTCCCCTGTCCCGCCTCCTGGACAGAGCGTGAGGGCCACAAGGAAAAAGGTGCGGAAGATTAGGCAGGGGCCGGGTTCCAAGCCCCCTGGCCCGCGGGAGGGCGGAGCCGGACTGTCCCTGCCCAGGCGGGACGCGCGGAAGTGCGGTGGAGTTTGCCCAATTCCCCAGCCTGCTTTTCCTCTCTCCCTCCCTCCCTCACCCCACCCCTCACCTCCCCTTCGGCTATTCCCTCCTTCCTTGGGACGCCACCTCCCGGAATCGCCTTTTTTGTTTTGTTTTGTTTTGGAGCTGGCTTCTCGCCTGAGCTTCGGAGGGGCTGCGAGTGCCGGAGAAGTGCAAGCGGGGGCCCCGCTGGGCAGAGCGGAGGACTGACGGACAAATCACCAGCCTCGCCATCTACACACCGGAGCTCCCTCTGCAAACTACTGTTGAGTGTTTGGGGCACATGAGGAGTGGGGGACAGGGGTCGTGAATCCCGGGCTCCCGGACGGATTTCCGCTAGGGCTACTTCTGGACTGGGGTCTTTGGACTCAGATCAGGGTCAGCTTCAGGCTCACAAACAGCTGAGGAATTAGGCAAACAAAAGAGGCCACTGAGCGACTGGCCAGAAGTCGCTTGAGCGACCCGTCGCGCCCCCTCCTTCCCCGGGGTGGGGGCTGGCCACTTGAGGGGCGAGAAGCGGGGACCGGAGCCGGAGCCGGCGGGGCTCGCCCGAGCCGCCAGGGTCGTGGAGTTGGCGGCCTGTTGTGCAAACCACGGCCCTTGTTTTCCCGGCCTGGCTCGTTGTGAGGCCGGACACATCCACCCTTGGACTCGATTCAGGAGGCTGCTGCTTTTCTGCTTGCCCCTCTTGGATTTTCTGGATTTTTGAAAACCCAGTGGCCTAGGAGGAGGAGGAAGGAGGAAGGGGCAGATCTGCAGAGGAATGTGAGAGCCTCCCAAAGCCGGAGCCAGAGCCGCCAGACGCAGCCTAGAGCCAGAGGGATTGCAGAGCCCTGCCCCAGGCTTCTGGGACGGTGGTTTCCGACTGATTCTTGTCTATTTTAGAACATTGTTCCAGTGGAAAGTGTGGAGTTCTTGCCCTCACAGAGCTGGTTTTCGCCAGGTCATTTGACTTTTCTGCTTGTGGTGGAAATCGGGAGACATCCCCCCTCCCCGGGGGCTGCCAAGGGAGGGGAGGAAGACTATGGACATGAGCCCTCCCTTCTCACAGGCATATGCCCAGAGGCTTAATAGGGTAGTTTCTGGGCCATGGACATTGTTCTGAAGAGAGGGAGGCTGGACACAGTCTGTGGGTGCTGAGATCCCACTTCAGGGGCTGAGCAATTGAGCTGTATAACAGGTATTGAGTTGGGAGTGCATTCTTGTGCTCAGACTTTGTGATCATCCCTGTCTGGGCAGGACCCTCTCCTTTATCCAGCATGGCACTGAAAGGCCGAGCCCTCTATGACTTTCACAGTGAGAACAAGGAGGAAATCAGCATCCAGCAGGATGAAGACCTGGTCATCTTTAGTGAGACCTCACTGGATGGCTGGCTGCAGGGGCAGAATAGTCGTGGTGAGACAGGACTCTTCCCTGCCTCTTATGTGGAGATCATCCCTGCAGGCATCAGCCCCAACCATGCTGACTACTCTAGCAGCCCTGCAGATTTTCCAGGCACCCAGGTGAGCTTGTACAGCCCCAGTGTGGCCAGCCCAGCCAGAAGTGGTGGGGTCAGTGGCTTCCTCTCAAACCAGGGCAGCTTTGAGGAGGATGATGATGATGATTGGGATGACTGGGATGATGGATGCACAGTGGTGGAGGAGCCTCGGGCTGGTGGGCTGGGTACCAATGGGCACCCCCCACTCAACCTCTCCTACCCGGGTGCCTACCCCAGCCAACACATGGCCTTCCGGCCCAAGCCACCCCTGGAGCGGCAGGACAGCTTGGCATCTGCCAAGCGAGGCAGTGTGGTGGGACGCAACCTCAACCGTTTCTCCTGCTTCGTGCGCTCTGGAGTGGAGGCCTTCATCCTGGGGGATGTGCCCATGATGGCCAAGATCGCTGAGACATACTCCATTGAAATGGGCCCTCGTGGCCCCCAGTGGAAGGCCAACCCCCACCCATTTGCCTGCTCTGTGGAGGACCCCACAAAACAGACCAAGTTCAAAGGCATCAAAAGCTACATCTCCTACAAGCTCACACCCACCCATGCTGGCTCACCAGTCTACCGGCGCTACAAACACTTTGATTGGCTCTATAACCGCCTACTACACAAGTTCACTGTCATCTCAGTTCCCCACCTGCCTGAGAAGCAGGCCACAGGCCGCTTTGAGGAGGACTTCATTGAGAAGCGGAAGCGGCGTCTCATCCTCTGGATGGACCATATGACCAGCCACCCGGTGCTCTCTCAGTATGAGGGCTTCCAGCATTTCCTCAGCTGCCTGGATGCCAAGCAGTGGAAGATGGGCAAACGCAGGGCAGAAAGGGATGAGATGGTGGGCGCCAGCTTCCTGCTTACCTTCCAGATCCCCACGGAGCATCAGGACCTGCAGGATGTGGAGGACCGTGTGGACACATTCAAGGCTTTCAGCAAGAAGATGGATGACAGTGTCCTGCAGCTCAGCACTGTGGCGTCAGAGCTGGTGCGGAAGCATGTAGGGGGCTTCCGCAAGGAATTCCAGAAGCTGGGCAGTGCCTTCCAGGCCATCAGCCATGCCTTCCAGATGGACCCCCCCTTTAGCTCTGAAGCCCTCAACAGTGCCATTTCTCACACCGGTCGGACCTATGAAGCTGTGGGTGAGATGTTTGCTGAGCAGCCCAAGAATGACCTCTTCCAGATGCTCGATACACTCTCTCTCTACCAGGGCCTGCTCTCCAACTTCCCGGACATTATCCACCTGCAGAAAGGTAGGACCCAGTGCAGACAGGTGACCCTTGCTGAGTCTGGTGCTTTGCTGGATCCTGGGAATGGAGGGATGGACTGGAGCAGCCCACCAAGTCTTTCTGTCTTGATCTCAATCATTCACTCAACAAATGAGTTGAGTATGTACTATGTGCCAGGTGCTATTCTAGGTACAGGGATATTGTGGAGAAGCCTGGTTCCTGTCCTCTCCGAGTTCCATGATTACCTTCTTGTCAGTTCATTCATTTTCTCTTTGTCTCATTTACCTCATTATGCATGAAGCCTCAAGGTATCAGGCTGGGTTCTGGAAACAGAGATGACCAGGCTCCAGGCCTTGCCCTTGAGGAGCCCAGAGGCTCAGGGGGACCCAGAACCAAACCTGGATAACAAAAGCACAGTGTGCACTTCTGTCTTCTCATAAGCTCAGAACCCACCTTTGCAGCTTCAGAGCCTGTCTCATGTCTCCACTCTGCCTTATCTGAGAGCTCCCTATCTGTGCAGGAGGATCTCTGTCCTTATTTTGCAAATGAAAGAGCCTGTGTCCACAGCAGAGTGGTTGCACAGGAGTCCATGGACCAGCTGGGACTGTCCTTTTTTCCTGCCACCTCCCCAAGGACACATTGATGTTGGCTGCCTCCCAGGCGCCTATGTTTTCAGTTCTTATGGCCCCCTCTCCGGGGGAGGGACAGGATGGGCCCCTGCCTGTTACTGCTGGGGATGTCAAGGAACTGCCAGGGAAATGACTCATCCCGGGTCACACAAGGGCGCTGGGCTGGACTGGGGGAGCAGAACCAGGGGTCAGGGCACTGCCCACATGGCCCATTCAATCCCCCTTCCTAAGCATGGCTTCTCTTCTTGTCTAAGGAGTGAGTCAGGGACTGACCCGGCAGGTGGAGGCAGGTGTTGGAGTCTTGGGGACAACTGGGAGGGCACATGTCTGGAGAGAGGTGTGGTTCTCCCTGGGGCTGCTTGGTAACTCAGGAAGAACGTCTGCAGGGTGTGGGACTAGATCCCTGGACCCTAGGCCCTGAGGTCAGGCCTGGCTTGGTGGGGAGTTTTACTCTGGGTGGGGCCCAGAAGCAGATGAGCCTGGGGGACTGAAAATACCCCTTCGCCCTTAGTACCCAACAGAGTCTGGGGAAAGCCAGCAGCTCTCCTTATCAGCAGGACACTGACTGTTCAGAACTCTAGCTCCCAGCTTGCTCTGTCCCCTGACTTTCTCTTCCTTCTCCTCTCCCTCCCATTTGTTCCCTACTCCCACATCTCTACCTTCCTTCCTTCCTTCAGCTCCAGGAAATCCAAGGCCTGATTCTAGTCTGACTTTTCTTAGTTTGCCTTCTGTCCCTGGGAAGTAACTTTGCCTCTCTGGGCCTTAGTTTCACACTCCTGAGAAAAGATGGGGTGGGGACAGTGAGATCTCAGGCCTTCAAGGGAGGGTACAGGAAGGGGCTCCTGGGGAGGGTCTGGCCCAGAAGCAAAATGATGCCTTAGACCTGGCTCTGTGCTCTGGGCCAGGGAAGGCTGAGGAAGGTAGCCTGTGGATGGGGGCCCAGTAGGGCAGGCACCTTCCTGTGCAGAAGTGGAGCCTCACTCTGCATGAGGGCCTGGGAAAGCTGGTTCAACCAGCTCCTTGGTTCCTGTGTGTGGGCAGCAGGAGGCTGGGCACAACGATTAAACAGAGGCTCCCACGCGGACAGGGGACACTTGCCTAGGGCAGAGCTGGAACAGGAGGGCAACCCCATGTCCAGGGCACCCATGGCTCCCAGGCTTGGATCAAAGCAGGTGGGGAGTGAAGCCGGACCAGACTTTTCAACCCCAGGCAGGGAGACAGAGCTGAGGGAAGCCATGTCTGAGTCTCCACTGGAGGTATTTCTGAGTCAGGGGTCATAGTCCTTTGGAGCAATTATACCTGAAGAAGAGACTAGCCCACCTTCCCTTACCCAGACCCCCACCACACATATACCCCGCCCCCCAGGGTAAGCTCTCCTGCACTTACTCTGAGTTTTGGGCTCTGGCCTGGGCTCCAGGGAGAGTCAGGGATTAGGGCTTCGTTTAAGAAAGACCTCTGCAGGCTTTGGGGACAGCCTAAGGGGCATACTGACCCTGTGGGTGGAGCCCTCTTTCAGGAAGAGTAGGACAATTGGGTCCTGGGTCCCCAGGATTCTGTCAGTCCTGTTGGACATCCGAATGAATGATGAGTGTGTAGAAGAGATAGATGGTGGAGGCCCAGGTGAGATGTCAGATCAGGATTGGGCCAAACTTTGCCTCTGAGGTGACCTTGGAAAGTTTTCTCCCCTCAGTCTCCACATTAATAAAATGGGAGCTGAGCTGAGGCCCATTAACCCGGTCTGCCCGTTGGCCCAGACCCTGGAGCCCAGTCCAGGGGTCTCCTATGGGAACAACCACCATATAATTAACATCAAAACTGGGGCAGTTTGGGGGGTGAAAGGGGGCCCTAGTTAGTAGAGGTTATCTTGGGACAAGAAGAAGAAAGTGGCAGCCTGGGGCAAGCCAAGCCTGTGGTCCCCTCCTGAGAGCCAGCAAGGGCAGGCTCAATCCTGAGGCTCATCATAAGTCAGCAGACTGGTGTGATCCTCCCGTTTTCCAGATGAGGTACACTGAGGTGATTTGATAAGCAGAGCAGGATTGGAGCCCAGGTGTGCCTGACTCCCCAGCCCAGGCTGTTCCCACTGCCGGACAGATGGAGGAGGCAGGTCCCAAGGGATGGACAGCTGAGGGAGCTGAGCCAGAAGGGGAAAGAAGAAGGAAGGAGGTTTGGGCACTCTAGCACTAACTCAGTTGGCATCCTACGTGCAGGACAGCAGTGGAGCTCGTAGCATGGCCAAGACAATATGACCTTTGCTCTTGCCTGGGGGATAGACAGGTTGATGGATTCTTCCTTTGTAGATTCTGAGCTATCATGTAATCCTTCCTCTACTTCTCCTCCTGGGCTCCCCCACCCTTGGTACTGGGAATTGAACCCAGGGGCATTTAAAAAAATATTTATTTATTTATTTTAGTTGTACACAATGCCTTTATTTGTACGGGCGCTGAGGATCGAACCTGGGCTGCGCACGTGCGCTCTACCGCTGAGCCACAACCCCAGCCCAACCCAGGGGCATTTTACCAGCTACATCCCCAGCCCTTTTTATTTTTATTTTGAGATAGGTTCTTGCTAAGTTGTCAAGGCTGGCCTCAAACTTGTGATCCCCTGCCTCAACCTCCAGAGTTGCTGGGATTATAGGTGTGCACCAGTGCATCCAGCTTCTACTAGGTTTTTTTTTTTTTTTTTTTTTTTTTTTGTACCAGGGATTGAACTCAGGGGCACTCAACCACTGGGCCACATCCCTAGCCCTTGTTTGTATTTTATTTAGACAGGGTCTCACTGAGTTGCTAAGTGCCTTGCCATTGCCGAGGCTGGCTTTGAACTCGAAATCCTCCTGCCTCAGCCTCCCAAGTTGCTGGGATTACAGGCGTGCGCCACCGCCCCCGGCTTCATTAGGTTTTATAAACAGAATAGTGCTGCCATGAGCCACCACCGGCTGTTGCTTTCTGCGAGGTCATGGATAGAAAAGCAAGTTTGCACCATAGCACACAGCATCCTGGACTTTCGGTCACGTCAGGCACAATCCTCAGCACTTCACACATATCAGTTCAGTTAAACCTCAACTAGTGTAGGGTGCATACTATTAGCATCTCATTTCACAGATGCTAAATCTGTAAAGTACTACACTGTTGTGAGCGATTGTCAGCAGCATCACATCTAATATAACTTGTCCCATTTGAGAGCGGGGAGGCCAGCAGCCCAGGCAAGAGCAGTGGTTTGCTGAAGGGAGCACAGCTGGGACTAGGACTCAGACTTCCTTCCCCCAGCTTGGGCAGGTGGTAACTACCTTCACGAGATAGAAGCAAGATGGTTTGAGGTTGGAGCTTAGGAAGTAATTTTGGGGCCCTGGGACTGTGCAACTGGTGGGCTTCACCACTCTCCTACCCATTCCTGGGCCCCAGCATTCCAAGGCAGGAGACAACCCTAGAGGACTCCCAGGTCAAGTCCCAAATAGAATGTAGAGGGGAGGCTGGGCAGGCCTGGGCCCTGACTCCCAGCCTATTGGGTGGAACCCCTTAGACTTAGCTGATCCTGGCCCCAGAACTGAGTCAACAGGGTGAGAAAGTGACAGAGAGGAGGGTGAGGCCTCCGCCTCTCCCCACCCCTGCAGCCTTTGCCCCCATCCCTGGCCCCTGCCTGCCTGTGGATACCTAGCAATTGCAATAGGTTCATTTTTGCTCTTTGGGTCACAGTCTTCTCATCCACAAAAGGGACTTTTCCTTCCTCCCAGGTCACAGGCAAGAAAGCCCCTCTTGAGTATAGATATACCTCCACTGCCCCTAAATTCATGCAGGCAGTTGGAATCCAGGCTCCCGTGTCTCCCCTTCAGGTAAGTCCCTTTTGCTGAAGCTCAGCTCCGTTCTTTTTTTTTTTTTGTCCTGCTATTTATTTTCTTCCTTCCTTCCTTCCTTCCCCTCCCTCCTTCCTTCTTTTCCCCAACCCCTCTCTTCTTTTTCTATTTCTTTCCTAGGGATTAAACTCAGGGGCACTTTGCCACCAAGCCACATCCTCAGCCCCTTCTTTGTTTTTGTTTTTTTATTTAAATTTTGAGACAGGGTCTCACTAAATTGCTGAGGCCGTCCTTGAATTTGCAGTCCTCCTTTCTTAACTTCCCAAGTCACTGAGATTATAGGCATGAGCCACCACACTCAGCCCTATTTTCTGCCTTTCTTTTTATGGCCCCTCCTACCCCCTGGGACCTTCTCAAATCCCTGTGTCCATTGTCTGGGTCCAGCATAGGCTCCCTGCAGCAGAGATGGTGTCCACCTTCCAGCTGTAGAGGGCCAAGCACACCCCACTTATGGGGCAGAAAGGAGTCTGGGAACCCCTAGGTAAGTCCCTGTCCCTCAGGACCTCAGTTTTCTCTTACAGCAGTAAGGGGTGAGGACTGGGCCTCAGGGTGGTCCCTATTCTGCTGCCCAGGGCTTCTATACCAGATAACAGGGGGCAGGAGGTGGTTGAGGGAGGGTGACAGAAGGTGGAGTGGCCTGGAGGTTAGGAGACAGGGACTATGGATTTCTTTTGGGTGCTGTGTGAGTAGCTCTGGAGACTCTCGAGAATTATTTTCAGCATGCAGAGCCCTGGGCTGGGATGTATTAAGTGTTCAGCAAATGCACTTTGAATGCATCCGACAGCTGGAGTGAGAATTAAAGGAATACCATCTAGAAGGTCCTCAAGAGCCCTCCCTGAAGGAGAAGCGGCAAAGCGAGGTGATGATCATGCTGTGTGTGTGCGTTGGGTACTCTTGAGGAGCTGGAGGGAGGGTGCTGTCTTCCCACCTCCTTTATCCTCTTTGCACAGTGGATTCCATCTCGGCCCTGGAGGAGTGAGTGCTTGGCAAGGCAAACTACCTCCTCTTCCCAGTAACTATCCCCGTTGGCTTAAAGGCAGAACTACTCAAGGACCTTATAATTCGGACCTGAAACTCATTAACCAGCACTTGTTGATTCATTCAGATTCTCCCATATTGGGTCTTCTGCTCAGGTTTATCCCCTATCCTCCATCTGTCACCTGATTATTACAATAGTCTCCTCTGTTTCCCGAGGGCTGGGGTGAGGAGTGGGAAAGCCTCTATGTAGGGGAGACATATCAGGTGGCCTTTGAAGTACTGTTTTAGAATCACAGTATGAGGGGCAGGGTGGGGAGACAGGACAGATGAGATAGGGGAGGCATTCTGCTTGGGGGTACTGGGGAAGGCTCTGGTATAGAAGTGGCATCTGATCCGGGCCTTGAATTATGGATAAGGATCCAGCAGGCAGAGGTATGAAGGAGCTGGGAGGGTTTAGTGAGCATGGGGTCAGTTTGGAATGCACACAGGGACTGACTCCCAGAAGCCTCCTGGGCCAGGGGAACAGATGTAGACCTTGATCTGTAGGCAATAGAAAGCCAGGGAAGGTTACCAGCTTGGGGGATATCTTGGGGTACTACAGGACAGACAAGCTGCATCAAGGGTGGGGACTGCTGTAGCAGCCCATGGACAGGGTCAGTCGGTTCAGGATTTGCTATGGGCCAGGCCTGTTCTGGGAACTAGGGGACAGAAGATAGGACAGGCCCTGAACTGATCCAGCCACCTCTGCCCAGGGCAGGTGGGCAGAGAAGTCACAGGATGTAATAACTGGGGTAGAGAAAAGCCAGGGAGCTTGGTGTCACCAGGAGGGCCTGTGGAGGCCAAAGGGCACAGAGAAGGCTTCCTGGTGGAGCTGAGACCTGGGCTGAATTAGGAGTCAGTGTGAGATGGCGAGGCCAGTGGTGGGGAGGGACAGGGACTGCCCAGTCCTGGAACTAAGTCCATTAGCTGGCCTCTGACTGATTGGGACCACCTGCTGTTGGTGCTGCACATTTGGAGATAGGATGGAGTGTCCTGGTTAGGAGGTGCTGAGAGGGAACAGTCAGGTGGCTGGGCTGTGGGTCTGGAGTCAGGGGTGAGGACTGAATCAAGCTGATGAGGATGTTGTCTGCCTTTGATGGCGCTTGGGGAGCACGCGGGGAGCAGACAGAGGAGGCCCAAGCTGTGACGTCCGGTCCTCCTCTCTGCCCTGCCAGGTGCCTTTGCCAAGGTGAAGGAGAGCCAGCGCATGAGCGATGAGGGCCGCATGGCACAGGACGAGGCAGATGGCATTCGCAGGCGCTGCCGAGTGGTGGGCTTTGCCCTGCAGGCCGAAATGAACCACTTCCACCAGCGCCGGGAGCTCGACTTCAAGCACATGATGCAGAACTACCTGCGCCAGCAGATCCTGTTCTACCAGCGGGTGGGCCAGCAGCTGGAGAAGACCCTGCGCATGTACGACCACCTCTGACCACGTGCACGGGTCCCTCCCCACCCTAAGGTCTGGTCACTACAGTTCACCTCACTTCAGACCTCCCTGCACCAGCAGTGGCTGCGGGGACTTGGGGTGGGTGAGGAAAGCAGCCTCTTCGTCCTCCCAGAAGAAGGGGTTTTGGAGGAGTCACAGGTGGCCCTAGAATAGTTCCCCCGCTTTAGAGATGGAACACGACAGGGGTGAGAATGGAGCCGGGAACCCTCCAGGCCAAAGCCTAGGCTGCTGGTCAGTCACTAAAGGCTAGGCCAGGGTCAACTTCCCCTGGAGCCCGTAGTGCACACTCATCTGGCCACCAACCCCGTTCATTCAGCAAATATCGAGAGGCCCCTGATGGCCCTGGATCAGACATGGGCACACAAGCTGGGACAAGTGTGTCCTGGAGGAGTCTCCAACCAAAGTGGGGATCAGACACAGAAATAGGCAAAGGCAATGTAATGTGACAGGTGGAAGCTCATAGGAGAGACCACTGCGTTTTGCTGGTCAGAGGAGACACCATAGGTAGGTGACATTCCAACAGTGTCTTGAAGAATGACAAGGACCTGCCAGACTGTAAATGGGGAGAAGGACATTTGTGGGAGAGGCCCAATATGGGCTTTTCTTTCCCTTGCTTTTCCTCAGCAAGTTTAATTCCCTCCATGGGGAGCCTGGCCTGTGGCAGAGGGAAGGTCTTTGCTCATATGTCCCTGGCTTTTCCTGCCCTATCCCATCGCCTGCAGGAGGGGCTGCAGGCCAACTCCTCCTCAGGCCTCTGACTCCCCCCGCTGCTGAGCCCTAACCTCCTCTTGGCTAGAGGACCAAGTAGCACCCTTTCCTCTCTGGACTAAAGGTGCTGAGACAAGCCAGGGACTCCCAGGCCCTGGTGGCACTTTCCTGAAGGATAGCCTCAAAGTTCCTAGATATCTGAGTTTACCAGCAGTAACTCTCAGTACCCTAAACAGGCTCAGATCTGAGGCTACCAGGGTCCCTGCCCCCACCCCAGCACTTTCTTCCTGAATCCTTCACGTTGCACAGTAGGAGACCTAAGGGAAAAAAAGGCCCCTCTGCCCTTGGCCAGCCTCACTGTGAGGGAGTCCTTGTTCCTGGTCAGGTTGTGCTGTCTCCCACCTGTTTACATCCTGCAGGGGTGACTGCCCCCACCAAGGCCAGATGTGGGCCAGCAGCTGTTGGGTTAGCTGACCTTGCCACTTCTGCCCACCCAGCAGGTCATGGTCTGCAGTGGTCTGTTCCAGCTGCTGCTGCTTATATCTTTTTTTCTGTCTTTTTTCTTGATAAACTGTTACAATTAAGTTGAGAGAAGCATGACTTTTTCTGTTTGGATCCTGGAAGGAGGTGAGGGTGGGGGAAGGATAGAACCTGAATTGTCCCTGGAACCACTGGACCAGATCTGGCGGTCATGGCGGCACAGAATTTCCTACAGAGTGTTAAAAGGAAGAGGGAGGTCTTGGCTGGTGGGAGGAGCAAGAGGTGGCCCTGACCCCCAGCTGGCCTCACTGCCTTCTCGGACCTTACCCACCATCTAAGATGGCTGGCGTCCTATGCAGGGGGTTTGACTGTGCTAAGGTTATAGGAGGAAGGCAGAGGAGGCCTTGCCCAGGACAGGCCCAGGTTGTTCCTGTCCCAAGGGAGCCATGTCCTGACCTTGCCTCTGGAAAACCCCAGTCCAGGGGAAGGGAGGGAAACACTCAGAAAACTGTCTCTCCAGTCAGTCCTGGGTGCTCAACCCTGCAGTGGCTTCCATGTTGGAAACTGAATAGGACACACAGCCCTGCCCTGGAGGCTCCCTGGTCCAGGTGGACAGGAATTGCTGCTCCAGAGAGGAGAGAAGTGTGCTGGTGAAGCATGGCTGTTCTTCAGAGGTGTTGGGGACTTAGGCAGGGGTAAGGTGGAGGGTGCACTTCCAGGGTCAGGGCCACCAGGTAGGCTTTGGCCAGGCCAGGGGTCAGGGAGCTCATGGCAGGGAGATGGGCAGGGCTCCCTGTTCAGGGCAAAGTGTCCTTAGAGGAACTTCTGGAATGGGTCCCCCTGGCCCTGGATCAAAATTAGGTCAGATCTGGGACTTTCTGAGGAATTTTCCCCTCCCTGCCCTCCTTCCTTCATTTTCCAACCCATCTGAGGAGCTTCCCACCCTTAACTCTTCTCAGCTTTGACCTCCATGTGGCCTTCTGCAGAGCAGGCTCTGAGCCTTGGGAGGCGTCTCCTGAGCAGTATGGATGCTCCTCATATTCCGCAGTGCCTGGGAAGTCCTGGTTAGTGCTCCTTCCCTTGGGGAATAGTGTCGCCCTCCTGTGTCTCTTCATTGAGAGGGACCACCTCCCACACCTGCCATTCTCAGGGCCACTTCTCAAGAGGGGCTTGGACCTAGGAGAAGAACCAGAAGTGAAGACTTAGATGGGCCAGGCCTGCTCCAGGCACCCTGAGGTCTCTGGGGGCACAGGTGTATGTGGGTGAAGCAGGGGACGTCACAGCCCGCTCTGGTTTCTGTCAGTATGGGTGAGGGTGTTGGGGAGATTTGGGGATTTTCTGCACTAGCTGGAGCCCCTCACAGTAGGGGGTTGGGGGACCAGTTGGGGGGGGCATGCTGGTGGTGGCAGGGCTTGCTGGCCTTAGTCACATGCCAGGCAGATGTTCCAGACTGAGCTGGGCCCAGCTGCCTCTAGTTTCCTCCCTCACTTTGAGGGGGGTGGAAAACAAGGCCTCTCTTTCTGTCTTGGGCAGCTACCAGGACCTGAGTGGGGGTGGGGGACCTCTGATCCCCAATCTTGGCCCAACCCAGGAGGAGTCTGCTTTGTGCCTTCATGTGGGGGTTGGGGATGGAGGCAGACCTCAGATTCCACATCCTGTCACCTCCTGGACATAGGAGGGCTGCAAGCCACTGTGCCATGACTATGCCACTGACTGGAGCAGAGCCAGGCCTGGGAGAGCCAAGTGGCTCTGGCAGCCCCGTGGCAGAGCCACATGGTCATCCACACATCCATGCAATCACAGACAAGAGTCCCTCAGTTGCAGACACACAGCCAAAGCAGATACAACTGCATGTGGTTACACCACCTGCCAGCGCACCACACCTGGACACACACGTACACACACACATGCGCGCGCGCACGTGTGCTCGTTTGCTCATGGAGTTGTCTCCCAGCCACACCTCCACACCTGCCCCATGTTCACAGCCATGGCCTCACATGCAGTTAACAGCATCTGTCACATGTAGCCACACCCCAGTCCTGTGTACATAGTCCTGTCCTTAGACCGTGATACACATAAGTCACACATGGACATAACAGAGGTGTCACATGAGCGTTGCTGTACTGGATGCATCTGTGCCACTTCTCATAGCACCTAACCCAGCTCATCAGAGATTCAAGAGACCTTTGAGGGACAAGCAGCCTTGAAGGGGGTTGTCCCTGAGGGGGAATAGAGGAAGTCCCAAGTACCACGTACAGGCGCACACCCTGAGAGGTCTGGGTGTGTGGTTGGGATGAACAGGTAGCATCAAGTTCAACTCATTGCATAGATGGACCCTGAGGCCTAGTGAATGCTGGCACCTGGCCACCTCATGCACCAGGGTGGGGGATGCTCCAGGGCCAGAGCCCAACTCTGGGCAGGCTCTGTGCCTGGCCCTAACCACCCTGGGCCAATCCCCACGGCCAGGCTGATCCGAAGGCTCCTGGCTGAACCCTCCTAACAAAGTTCCAGCCATCTCCCATCTTTCCAGCTTGAGCTGAGCTTAGTGTCCATGAGAGCAGGGGCCAGGACGCCGCGGGCAGGGCCTGCGCCTGGGCGGGAGGAACATTCCAGCATCAAGTCCTCCGAGCATGTGAGGACTGGGCCACCCCGCCCTGCCCGCCTGCCCGCTGACTCAGGCCTCCAGGAGCCAAGCCCTCGAAGCTCCCCCACCCACGCCAACCTGCCTCCCCACAGGGAGGGCTGAGACAAGAGAAGAGGTGAGTCCTGGCAAGAAGACCGTGGGGGAAAATCAAAATCCACCTCCCGTAGACATAGCCCAGAGGGGCTGATTCTGATACCCAGATGTTTGGTTCAAACCTTTCTCTTTTGGTTTGGTTTTGTTAGTCAGACCCCAAGCCCAAAGCAGTCCAGTTTGTATAAAAAGCAAAAAAGCAGCGTCTCATGTAGCTGTGGCCTCCTGCACCCACACACCAGCCCTGGTCAGCATTTCCATTCCATTTCACAGAGACAGCCTTGGCCAGAGGGAAGATGGGACCCTCCTAGGATCACACAGCAAGGCCTGGTAAGGCTGGACTCAAACCCAGCTCTCTGGCTCCATTCCTTAAAACTGCGTTGATGAGTTAATTGGCAGATCCTCTGCTCCACAGGTCTGAGAGATTGGGAGCCTGGTGAACCAACTGTAAAAATGCGTAGGGGGATTAGAGGGCAGTCCCCAGGGAAAAAAGACTGAGGACAGCACTGCACGGTGACATCCACAGTGACTCAAAAGTTCCATTTACAAAGGAACACGTGTGAGGAGCAGAACTTCATTTTTCTAGCCTGCCCTAAATTTCTCTTTTGCTCCCCACCCCATCTACACATGGTAGAAAAGTAATCTCAAATAATTTGGGGAGGCCTCCTTTCCCCTGGGTTGCGTGTAAGTTTTAGGGATGGCACGTGTGGAGACCTCAGGAAGGCCCCCTGATTTTGGTTTTCAGAGGCTGAATCCCACATATTCAAATTTGCCTTCACTCCACATGAAAGGGTTCAGTTTACCATTCGACAGTGTATTTTCTTGTAGATATTTAATTAAAATTTATTGATTTTGATTTTGACTTTTTTTCTTTTTCTTTTCCCCTTTCTTTTCCATCCTACCCTCCACCCCTAGCTACAAACGTTATAGGATGCTTCTTGCAGAGCTGGCACTGGCTCTGTGGTATGGTCCTGGGCCCTCTGATCATCTTCCCTCTTGTCAAAGGTCCCTCCTGTGGCCTGTGGTCCCCACTGTGGCTTGTGGTCATGATTCCACAGCTACCAACTCAAGCACAGGGAGCTCTGGGCTGCCTAGAAACCCTGGGCAACCCCTTGGCATCTGGCTGCATCTTTGGGGTTCTACCTGGGGAAGGGGTATAAATCTTGGATCTCCTGACCTCTCTGGGGTTCCTGTGCTCCCCCATTGCAGCCCCTGGTGGACACTGGCTGGCTATTATTTCACAATCCCACTTTGTGCAAGAGATTATCAACATCATCTTACAGGGCAAGAAGTAGAGCCTAGCGAGGGAGGTGGCGCAGCCAAGGATGGGCTGACAGTACCCAGGTCTGGGCCACCTGTGCTGAGAGGCAGATGGCCCGTGTCTGGGGCAGGAGTTAGAAGCTGGCTGGAGTGTGGAGGCCCCTGGAGCCTCTTTTGGGCTGACCCAAACCCTCTTGCTGTCTTCTGACAGGACAGCTCTGGGTAGGGGTGGTGTGAGGCTTCCCCGAAAACCCTGCTCTCCCCCTGACAGCAACAGGCCCCAGCTCCTTCGCCTCCACCCCAGAGGCAGGACCACAGCGTGGCTGAGCCAAGTGCAAGTCCCCCCATGCGCACTGGCTGCAGGGATGTTCTTAACTGCTTGTGCTTCCGTTTGCCCGTTTGTGTCATGGAGGTCCACGTGGCTGTTGGGAGCGTTCCATGAATGGAAAGCGTCAGCCGGGCAGTGCCCACATAGTAAGTGCTCAGCGAGGAGTGGCTGGAATGGTCAGCCTCGCCCAGAACCACAGCAGCCCTGGAAAGAGGTAGGGCCAAGAGTCCTGGCACCCCTGGAAAGCCACAAATGGTGGATGCTGGACTGGGCTGGAGCCAAGCCTTCATCCGCCCCCAGACCTTGAGCACTGCCCCATGTTGTCACAGTCTCCATGGGAAACAATCTCCCGGGGCCTCCTGGCTGTCACGGGATTCACTGGTCTGGGTGGGAGGGCCCATGGGGCCACTGACTGTCATATATTACCAATGCAAGCCCAGGAGTTGAGATCCAGGCTCACAACCCAGGCCTTCCAAGGCCTTAGTGATCTAAGGCAAGGCCCACACCGCTCAGCCTCAGTTCCCCCAACACCACTCCAGTGATGGTGATCACTTGTGACCAGGTTCATGAGTGTGAGCACTTTCTCTGCCCCAGGTGTGCAGCATTCTCAAAGCCAGAGAAGTGTGCTGGGCCTTGGGCAAAGGGCCTACCATGAGTTATCTCATCGCCCGTGACTGTCTGGAAAGTAAGAATCCCTGTGGCTAACATTCTACAGCAGACAGTGGCTCAGAGGCCCTGAGTCAGGTGAGCGTGTGAGATTGAGCAGCTGCCCTGGGCAGGCCCAGGCCGAGGTCTGCCTGTACTCGAGCCATGCCCTTTCCAAGGCTGGTGGAACTGGGCAAGAGTAGGGCCATTGTCCTGCCTCAGAGTGAAAGCAGGGGTGTTGAGAATAGAGAATGGGGAAGGAGGTGGCCATAGGACAGGTGGGAGTGGGTGGCAGGTATTGGGTGGAGATGGTTATGCCCTCATGTCAGTAGGTAGAAGGGCAAAGGGCTTGGCCCACAGACAGTGCTGAGCAAATATTTGTTGAATGACTTTTTTTTTTTTTTTTTTTTTTTTTTGGTACTTGGGGATGGAACCCAGGAGGATTTTTACCACTGAGCTACCTCCTTAGTCCTTTTAAATTTTTTTAAATTTTAAGATAGGTTCTCACTAAGTCGCTGAGGGTCTTGCTAAGTTGCCAAAGCTGACCTTGAACTTGCAATTCCCCTGCTTCAGCCTCTGGAGCTGCTGGGATTACAGGTGTGTGCCACCATGTCTGGCTGAGTGGTAATTTTCTATAGGGTCTCAGACAGAGGTGTGGGAGCTAAACAGGGGGGGACAGGAACAGTGAATGGGGTCTCTGTGAAGAATTGTTAGGAGCATCTTTTCTCCAGGGGCCAAGATGGAGGCAGCGAGAACCCTTAGGAGATGCTGATGGGGGTCTGGCGAGCACTGGGGCTGAGCTAGGGTTGGGGGACGGCCTCTGGCTCTGGGGCTTCCATGGGAGTAAGGGGCAGGCAGAGGTGCAGTGATGGGGTCTGTGTTTGTGCCTGGTACCCGGAGTGTGTGTATCCTGTATGGTTGCTGTCCGGGTGTCCACCTGCATGTATATCCCTGCAGTGACATTTGGTGTCTGTTGTCATTTGACAGCACAAGCATATCCTTGTGTTTTCCAGCTAGGAAAAGGCAACACCTCTCAGCCTGGAGCTCAGGCCCAGCCTTGGAATCATGCTTAGTTTTTTTTCTTTTTCTCACACTCCACACCACATTCATAAGCAAAGCCTGTTAGAGATCCCAATCCAGGTGCACACCTGTGACCTCAGCGACTCGGGAGGCTGAGGCAGGAGGATCACAAGTTCAAGGCCAGCCTCAGCAACTTACTGAGGTCCTAAGCAACTTAGCAAAACCCTGTCTCAAAATAAAAAATAAAAAGGGCTGGGGGTGTAGCTCATTGGTAGCGTGCCCCTGGGTTCAATCCCTAGCTAGAGAGAGAAGCCGGGGAAGAGAAAGAGCGATCCCAAATCTGACACTTTCACCACTGGGGCATAAGCTGCCACTATCCTCGCCTGGTCTAGTGCAGAAGCCCCTAAACTGCTCTTCTGCTCTTTCCCATCCTCTGGTGGTCTAATAGGACCTTTCGTTTTGGTATTAGGGATTGAACTCAAGGGCACCATACCACTGAGCTACATCCTCAGTCCCTTTTTTTAAACTTTTTGAGACATGGTCTCACTAAATTGTGGAGGCTGGCCTCAAAAAATTTGCCATCCTCCTGTCTCTGTCTTCTGATTAGCTGAAATTATGGGTGTGCACCGCTGTGTCTGGTCATTGTGGTCTTTTAAAATCATGTTCTAAATCAGACTGTGTTTCTCCATACTTAGGATGGATTCGAAACTCCTCCCTCAGCCCACAAGGCCCTGATCTGATCTCCCCTTGGACACCTCTCCTCTTTGGTTTTGGAACTCCAGACAGGCTGGTCTGCTTGCTGTTTCCTCTTCCATGTTTGCTAACATCTGAAGACCTTAGCATTTGCTGTTCCCTCTGTCTGGAATGTTCTTCTTCCCCCGGGAGCATGTAATTTGCACCTCAGTTAACTCAAGTCTCTGCTTAAATGTCACTTGGAGAAGTCTCCCTTGACCGTCCCATCTAAGGAGCCTTTTCAGTCCCTCTGTCCCCTTACCCTGCCTTATTTTTATTTATTTCACTTATTACCAACTGCCAATTACATACATGTGTGTATTTTAAACATCTTATTATGGAAAGTTTCAAACAGACATTAAGATAGAGAAAACATATAACAGGTCTCGTGTGCCCATTCCTCAGTTCCAATAATAATCAATACTGGGCTGATATTTTATTCCCCCATATCCTTGTTTTCCAGGAAACTCCAGACATCACCTAATGTCATCTGCGTATTCTTCAGTACAAAAGTTATTATTTTTCTTTTTTGATACTAAGGGTTGAACCCAGGGGCACTTAACCACTGAGCCACATGCCCAGCCCTTTTTATTTTTTTTATTTTGAGACAGGATCTTGTTAAGTTGCTTGGGGCCTTGCTAAGTTGCTGAGGCTGGCCCCAAACTTTTGATCCTCCTGCCTCAGCCTCCCAAGCATACAAAGGTGGTTGTTTTAGATCTGTTTCTGGAGAGCAGCCACCAGGGGAACTGGCATTTGTGTCTTGCTCACTGCTGTATCCCCAGAGTCATCATAGCAGGTGACTCCATGAGTGAGTGGCTCTGTCTGTAGTCTCCAGGGAGGGTGCGTGTGCAGGTCTGGTTTGCGTGCCTGCTGCAGGGTCCAGGAGTCTGCACATGCTGTGTGCTCAGCTGCGTGTGGCAGCACTGTGCAAACATGTGACTATGCACGTGGGTCACCTCAGCAGCTGGTGGCTGAATGGATGCCTCCTCCCTGACGTCATCTCCCACCTCCCCCAACCAGTGACTCGCCCCAGGGAGTAGTTCCCTCTTTCTCAGCCAGGCCTGGGGAGGGAGGGAGGTGTGTGTTGGCTCTCCTCAGCCCTGTCCTTCCTTGGCTACCCTGAGGCCATGCTGTCCCCCGTCAGCAGAGGGTCAGCCTCCCCTCCCTGGCACTGAGCAGCTGGGCCAGCATCAGCTGGGTACAGTGTGGGTGTGTTTGTGGGAGGGGTGACCATGTCCATCCTGCTGGCTTCTAGGCTCCTAGGGTGACTACTGAGCATCAGGGAACACTCAAGCTGGGTTGGGGAGTGGCTGAGTGCAGGGTCTGCCCCAGGGGCTCACCAGCGCCCCACTCCTCACACCAGGCTTGCGTCTTAAAGGTGGTCTGGGAAAGTGGGCAATGGAGGAAGCCCAGGCTTCCGGTCCAGCACCAAGTGTCTTCCTGGGGCTCCTCCCGTCAGACCAGATCTCCACGCAGCTTCTCTCAGTTGACCGCCAGAGCTCCTCAGAGTCGGGGTCCAGACATCACCCGGGGGTGGCGAGGGACCAGGGGATGCAGAGTGAGAACTCGGGAGAGAAAGTCTGGGGGGCCAGGAGCCTCTTGGCTGGAGGGCGCCTCTGTAGGAAGGGAAGCACTACATTCTGGCAATAGGTGTTTCCTGAAATCTGCTGTGTACCTAGCAGTGGACACAGCAGTGGCCGGGCCAGGCTAGATGTCTTGAGGAAGTGGACAGAGAGTCGAACAATGTTTTCTCTAAGGTGAGGGGGCTGGGCCTCTCAGCACCTGGGAGGAGGGGGGAGTTGGCCCCAGGCTCTCCCAGCACCAGGGCAGCACACAGGGGTCACAGCCTGGCTTTCCTTCCTGGGACAGAAAGGTCGACATGGCAGCCTGGGTTCCCGCTCTGCAGATGAAAACGCTGGGTGGCCCACTCCCTCCTTCCTGTCCAGTCCTGGGCAGTAGCCTAGAAGGGCTTCCTCCTCCTTCTCTGCTGGCCACTGAGATTCCTCCAAGGGGAGGCCCTGACACGTGAGCACTGACTGGTCACTTTAGGCAGTTCCCTTTGTCTTTTCCTCTGACAGGTGGGACCAAGGCAGGGAGGGGCCAAGGAGGGAGGGGCCAGCTGGGTGGTGGTGGGGCTCCTGCACTTTGGGAGGTAAGGGTGGGGGGGGGCTGCTTTCCACAGACCCTCCCTGCTGGACCAGACTTGGCTGCCAGCCAGCCCTCCTAGGCTTCTCTTGTCCTCACTGGAGGTCCCTGGGACAAGAACCCATGTCAGAACACTATCCCCCAAGTCTGCCTGGCACATGGAGACTCCCAAGTGTGTGAGGAAGGACACATGGTAGCAGGAAGTAGAAGACAAAACCCTGGGACAGCTCTGCCACTAAATGACCAGGTGATCTTTTTTTTTTTTTTTTTTTTTTTATACAGGGGATTGAACTCAGGGGCACTCGACCACTGCGCCACATCCCCAGCCCTTTTGTGTGTTTTTTATTAGAGACAGGGTCTCCCTGAGTTGCTAAGTGCCTCGCCATTGCTGAGGCTGGCTTTGAACTTGCGATCCTCCTGCCTCAGCCTCCCAAGTGCTGGGATTATAGGTATGCACCACCGCGCCCGGCTGACTGTGTGATCTTGGTCCTGTCTTTGTCTCTCCCATCTCAGTTTCCCCAATTTGAGCTCTAGGGGAGGGTTTCAGTCGATGGATTTTAAACTCTGCTGTGCTGCGTGTATTCCAGTCACCCGGGGACCTTGCTAAAACAGTCTGACTCAGTCATCTAGGGTAGGGCCTGGGATTCTTATTTCTTTTTCTTTTTCTTTTTTTTTTTTGTAGTGCTGGGGATTAAACCTAAGGCCTTGCCTTGCACATGTTAGGCAATAGGCAAACACTCAGCCCCAGCCCTATATTTCATTTCTTTCTTTTTTTTTTTTTTTTTTTCAGTACTGGGGATTGAACCCAGGAACACTCTTTCACTGTGCTACATCCCCATCCCTTTTAATTTTTCATTTTGTGACAGAGTTTCACTAAATTAATGAGGCTGGCCTCAAACTTCTGATCCTCCTGCCTCAGCCTCCCAAGTCACTGTATCTCACCATGCCCAGCTCAGTTCTTCATTTCTAACAGGCTCCGAAGTAATGCTGGTGCTGCCAGTATAGGGACCCCACTTTGGGCAGCAAAAACTCAGACAACCCATCTCATTTGAGCCTTTAGGACCCAGGAACTGGGTCACTTGAGCCCTTTATGACCACACAAGGCATCAAAACGGTGCTTTGGGATTAACTTCAGACTTTGAGCTGGCAGTTCTTAGGGTGAGCAGGGGAGCTCTTCCAGCTCCCAGTTGAGGGTGTGTTTGAGTAGAAAAGTCCTTTGGTCACTGTACAATCTAGTCAAGGTTTCTTCTGTCAGTAGGGGCACTTCAGACATCTGAAATATGAAGGAACACAGTATAACCCACCACTATTCTGGTGGCCACAGGGGAACCTCTGAGGAGGTGATGCCCTTTGTGAGGGCAGCAGCCATCAGTTAAATACTGTAATTCTTTTACACTAAGGATGGAAACAAAACATGCTCATTCAGTTGCTGCATGGCTGCCTCTTCTATGGAAAGGCCCAATACTCTCTAAGGATGGAAGGGAGTGGACAGTTAGCTAGCTTTCCCACCCTGGGCTTTCCCCTCACTGTCCAGCTCACACCCCTGGGCTAACGCACACATCATACATAGTTTGGTAGTTATTCGTTGGAATGTCTGGGGCTCTCGGGAAGGGCTGGGTGCGTTCCTATTTGAATCTCCCACAGTATTTTTGGCACAGAACGCCTTTCCAATGTCTGACTCCTCTTAGCAGTCACTACACAGGGGTAGCAATAAGTATGAGAGGGCCTAGTGTGGGATGGGGGCAGGAGTCCAGCGGGTCTGGTTCCCGTGTCATTTCCACCCACTTGCCAGGGCTCTTTCTTATGTCGTGGCCAGGAATGGGGGATCCAACCAGCGAACTCGGGAGGTCTGCTCGGGTACCTTTACCCTTTAAGATCCGGAATCTTCTGGGACCAGAGGAAGATGCCAGCAGCCCCGGCAGTTCCCGTTGGTCAGGGGAGGTTGGGGTGGAGAGGTGAGGGAAGCACTTCTCTGGCTCCCTATTGGAGGATGAGTGTTCCAGCTCAGTGCATTCCACAGCGGCCATAGCAACCCCACTTAAAGGGCCAGCTTCTAGAAGGGTTCAAAGGGAGCCCCTTCTTTAGCACCTAAGAGGTGCTAAGTTATTGAGGATGGTGGGCAGCATTTCTAAGCTTGGGGACTCAGGGATTTGGGCTCCTCTGGAAACCCCTCCCCACACCAATGGGTTCCATTCACTTTCCAACTCTGCTGTCAGCTTTGGTCTCTTCATGGGAAAGGATACCCTGGTCCCCTTAGCTCCTGGGCCTATGGGAGGGCCACCGGTAAGTAGCACGTGCTTTTGAAGTTTGTCTGTGCACCTGCATGTGCGTGTGCAGTATTGATGTGTGTCATGGGCCTGAAAGTCATGAGCAAACTTGTGTTCACATACACAAGTGTGCACAAGTGCGCAGGTGTTTGTATGTGTATATGAAGCCGAGGGTCAGAGGCTTCCAAACACTCCTGAACACTTGTACCATGGTTGGCTCCTGTCTCCAGTGCCATGGGGGAGCAGCTTCTTAAAGGAAGGGGGTCATGTGTTATTCTACACAGTGAGTAGCAACTGCTTTAAGCTTTGGGTGCACATCTGAACATAAACCAAGGCCCCATTTTCAAGTTCAGTTCCCAGCATTGGTGTGCCAGTGAAAGACCCCCTCCCAGGTCCTGGGAGGGCTGCTGGCACAAGGCCTGGGTGCCAGCCCACTGTCCAGTCCAGGCTTAGAGGAGTGGATGGTGTCAGCCAGTGCCAGCTCCTGGGGGCAGGGCAGGCCAGGCTGTGTGAATAGAGTGTCGTCAGTTCTCTGGAGGAAATTGGAGATGAGGCTAGATCCTGCCTGACGGGTCCGTCACCCGGTCTCAGCTTACACTTCCAGGGAAACTGGTTACCCTGGGTGGAGACTGGTCCCTGATATCAAGGCCCTGAGGATCTAGCCCTGAGCTTCAGAGAGTGGCAGGAGAGTGTGGGGTGTGGTGTGGAGACACCCTTGGCAGGGTCTTCTTTGCCTGGAGGTGCCGGAAAGACCAGGCTTGTGAAGCCAAGCTAGGGCTGCAAGCTCAGGGCGTGGAGACGTGTCTGGGGCCACCTCCTCTCCAAGCCTACGGGCCTTGGTCACTCCTCTTGGGGCACAGTGCTTTTCAGTGTTGCAAGAAGAGCCTCACTGGGCCTTGGGGGTCTTGCCTACTCTTCTACTTTATTGTGTGGCTCTAGTTAACCCTCTTTCCCTCTGAACCTCAGTCACCCCTCAGTCCTCTGGAAGGAGGAAGCTTGAGAGTGAAGACCCAGGGAACCGGGTGCTGAGATGTGAAGGGCATCATGGGGAGGGTGGTCCAGGGGCAGGATGGTGGAGGGGAGGGAGGCTCCTCTCTTGCCTTAGTTCCCGGATCAAATCAACAGATTCTGGGGTACAGGAAGGTGTCACTTTGGTTCTCAGATGCACGGCAGTCTGCAAAGGCTGGCTGGGGCTCTCTATCCCCAACCTAGCTGTACTCAGGCCCCAAGACCTCCCTATTTCTCCCCAGAGCTCAGACACCTCTCACATTTCCCTTCTGATAACTTCAACCTACTCTCAGGGCCAGACATGACCCCTGGGATCCAGAATCCCCCTCTCTTGCCCCCAACCCTGTGACACCCTCTAAAGGGAAAGGGCCTGAGGGTGGCAGCTTCTTGGTAACTCACAGAATGGCTCAGAAGTCTCAGGAGCCAATATCTAACCAAATGACAGGCCAAGTACAGCGACATCTAGCTCTTTTGGGTCCTTGCTACTTCTTGTACCTTCAAGAAGAAGTACCCGGGGCCCTTCTGTTGGAGGATGGAGGCAGCAGAAGTCCTCCTGTTCAAGTCCAGGGAGTTGAGGGGAAGCACTGGGGCAGCCCCCCATCCTCCCGCTGTGCACCATGTTCCAGCCTCAGGGCCCCCAAGTCCCCCACCCTTCTCCTTTGCTGTTCCAAACACGAGTGAGTGGGGAGGGACAGGGCTGTGGAGGCCCAAACTCAGGCAAAAAAAAAAAAAAAAAAAAGAAAAAAATCTAGGGCTGGGGCGTTTATTTAGAAGTTTTCCTTGAAGCTCCTTGTAATGGACTTTGCCTATCTCTACCTAACTGAAGGGCGTTGGTCCCATCCAAAGACTGGTCCACCTGCCCACACAGGTGGGGACAAGAGATCTGGAAGGCACCAGTGGGTGGACACTCAGGAGCTTGCCTGGCTCTGTCCATCCTCTGGCTGGGCTGGGCCAGATGGTCTGCCCCAGTGGAGTGAGGCCGATATGGACAAGGGCCCAGTGCACGGTTAGACACAAACAACACACAGCTGTCCAGAGCCTCTGAAGCACCATTTATCCAGGCTCCATGGAGCCAAGTGTCCCCTGGTGTTCAGGGGAACATAGGCACCGCAGTGGCCCTCGGCCCGAGACCCTCCATGCTTCCCAACCGCCCTGCTCCAGGGCTGCTTGCAAATGCTGCTTAGCCCTTGCTCGCAGCAGTGGGGCCCTGGGAATGACCTGGCTTCAGATCCTCCATCCCATACCCCCAGGGGCTCCATGAGGCCCAGACAGCCCAGCACCTGTTAAATAACTTCCTCGCAATCCCCTGAAAACAGCCATCCCCAGAGCAACCCACCCAACCTGCACCCGGAATATATTATTCTATCAGTTTCTGTCTCCTGTGCGGAGGGGCTCTCAGCCCCAGGGAAAACATCTCCCTAAAACACAAGAGGGGAACAATTTTCCTACAACCCTGGAGCAGAGGCAAGGAGAGGCCTGGGTTGGGTGGAAAAGCCAGGAATCACCCCCTTTGTTCTCTCTCTCCCTGGGGCACTTTCTTCTCCTCGCTCGATGCAGCTGGGTCAGGTATGACTTACCCAATGTCACAGACCCAGGACCCAGAGTCCTGACCCATCCAGGAGGTCACCCTGGTTTTGACAGCCCCAACCAGCTCCAGGGCAGGGGGCTGACTCCCTGCCTGCCTCCTGCTGGGCCCCTGCAGTTCTCTAGCCTCCAAGTAGCTGAGGGAGGTTCCAGCTCTTGACTGTACTCTGTCCAGGACCCACGGGGCTGTCCACCAGCACCCTCCACCCCTGGCATCTCCAGGTCTCTCTTGCTCTGGGAATACTCAGACAGCACCAGGGCATGGAAGCCATGGAGTCTGGGGTGTGGGCAAGCCTGGCCCTGGCCCGGTCAGCATCTGGGCCCAGGCCAGGCCTCATACCCAGTATTGGCCATTCCTGAGGGCAGGGTTGGGTGTCCGGCAGAACTGCAGCAGCTCTGGGTCAGGCTGGCCTCCTGGCGGGGACCCCTGGCCAGGTACAGCTGTGAGTGGGATGGCCTGGCCTGGCTCTACCTTGCGAAAAGTCTCTGTGTCCCCGGCCAGGCCGTTGCGGGGTTTGGCGGTCAGGATCTGGACGTCATGCTTGCCCGTCTTGTTGCGTTTGCGGAGGTAGAAGAGCAGGGGCAAGATGAGCGCCAGGAGCAGGAGGACCAGGCACACGGGGATGATGATGCTGAACATGTTGGCCTCCAGGAAGCCCAGGAAGCCACCCCTGGCCACAGTGGGCACAGGGCTGGACGCCGCCGGGCCTGGCTCACCCGTGGGAGGGATGCTCTCTGGCTTCCCTGAGTCAGTCTGAGCAGCCTCAGGGACACTGAGCAGGGCCACACTGTAGGGCCGGGCTGCATTATAAGGCTCGGTGGTAAAGTCCAGGGAGGCCACAGCAGGCGGCACACCCCGCGCCCATAGCTCCAGAGTGAGGCTGTCCCCTGCTGGGCCAGGCAACCCACCCTCTGGCCTGCCCACCTCGAGCCCCAGCCTGCCATTCTCCAGGTCCTGCTGAGTGAACTGTTCCACAAGTGGTCGGCTTCTGGGCTCTGTCCTGGCCCGCGGCACACGGACCACGCGGCCGTGCTGGGGTCCCGCCAGAAGCCTGAAGCGGGGCACGCTGCCTGTGCGATTGGCCAACTCGCCGGCGTCTAGCACAGTGGAGTCCAGGCGCAGGGTGGCACCCTGGGGCCACGGCCCGCCTGCCCACACGTGCAGCAGAGCCCGCACGGTGACATTCACCGTGGCCGATGCATTGACACCCCTGGCCAGCGCCAGGACTTTGAAGTGGTCGTGAGAGGAGGAGAAGTTGGTGAAGGCAAAGACCACCTCCCCCTGGTCTACCTGGAGCTGGCTGAAGGCGGAGGTAGGCTGCCCGCCCACCAGGAGATGCCCGTACTGGGGCCCTTGGGTGAGGCGGTAGGCGACGTCGGGTTCCTCCCGATCCGAAACCACCTGGAGCTGCTGCCGGCTCAGCGAGGAGCGCCCTAGGGCCTGGGGCACCTCGAGGGGTGCTCGCAGCTGCACTTCGATGGCAGAAGGCAAGACGTCCACGGCCAAGGTCATGGGCAAAGGTGGGCTGGCCCCATCAGACATGCTCAGCTGGAAGACTCCTGCCACGCTGCTCCCATTGGCCACAAAGGCCAGTCGCCCTGCATCCACGTCGGCCTGTGTGAAGCGGGTTGTGGGCCCTGGGCTGCCCCCCACCAGACTCAGGAAGCCGTTGTGGGGTGCCCTCTGCACCTCATACTCGATCTCCTCGGGAGCTGAGTCTGGGTCCACCACATTCAGTTGGGCTCGGGAGACCAGGGCGCGAGAGCCACGGGTGAGCCGGAGCGGCGTGGAGGCCTGCGGCTGAGGAGGCCTCTCGTTCACATCCCGCACGGTGATGCTGAAGGCCTCTGAGGTTTGAGGTCCCGCCACGGAGGCCCCGGCTGGCCCCTGGAGATGAGCACGGAAGCGGAAGCCATCCTGCTGGGTGCCCCCACCACCGTGGGCATACACCAGCTGTCCCGCGGCCACCTCAGACTGTAGAAAGTGGGGCCTCCCAGCATGGAGGGGCTCCTCAGACACCAATAGCTGGCCCCGGGTGGGGAACTGGGTGACCTGGAAGAGCACGTCATGCTCGGGACGCTGGGATGCTGGGACGCTGGCCAGGAGGTTGGAGGCATCGAGGGCAGCTATGGTGATCTTGGCCCGCTGGCCCTCAGGGACCCAGAGACCTGGGGGTGGGACACAGGCTATGAAGGTCCAGTCCACTGAGGGAAGAGCCCAGACCCTTGGCAAGGGGACTCCAGGGCAAGGCTGTGCCTTCCTTCAGACCAGGTACCCCAGAATTGGGCTGGGGGCCTGAGGGACAAGGATTCTTTCAGTCCCCACCATAAAACCCCCAACCCACCCTTCCCATAACTTCCCAGACCCTGGGGGCTGTAATAGGAGCTGCTGACCTGTCCTGATTCCCTCCTCTTGGGGCCTCTCCCCTCAGCCCCTCAACCTTGCCAGTTCATCAGCCTTTCACCTTTGTTTCTCCAGAGGCGGGTGAGGAGCTGGGGACAGGCGGCCTCAAAAGATATAGTCACAGCGAGGGTGGCAGCCACATCAGGAGCAGGGGGCGAGGAGAGCAGGAGCTCTATGGCATCGTGCGCTTCCCAGAAGGGCTCAGGGGACATCTCGTGCTCATATAGGACATTCCCAGCATATACCTGAAGGAGACACCATCGTTGGGGGTGACAGGCTGGCACAGGCACTGGGCACTCCTGCTGTCTCCCCAACACTCCAGTGCCCAGCCTCACTCTGGGCTCTCCTGGCCGTGCCCAGGCCTGAGTGTGTGATCTGCTCTCTGCCTCACCAGCTCAGGGGTCACCATTAGGCAGTTGTTTGGCAGCAAAGGGCCGGCTCTGGAGCCAGCTGCCTGGGTTCCTATCCCAGCTCTGCCAGCTGGGCCAACCCCCCAGCTCTCAGTCCCTGGGGAATGTGATCATCTAACTGTGCTCCCATCTAATGTAAGTCCTACCACCAGGTCCCTTCCTCTCCTACTTACTAAACACACCACTTCTATAATCTACCTTCTTTCTCCAATTGGATCTGTGCCCCCCTACCCCAGGATCATTCTCTTCACTATTTAACCATAATATTCTTCCTTCTATCTTAAAGGAAAAAGCCTCCTATTCATTTCACTTTTTCCACCAGTGCTCTCATCCTCCTGCCTTACCGCTTCTCTTCGCAGCAAAACTTCCCCCAAAAGAAAAGTCCACACCCTCATCCACACATCCTCAGCTCACTCTACTCAGGCTTGTGTTCTCAAACCTGGGCACCACGGGGCTCAGTGCTGTCAGACCCAGGGGCGGGGTCTCAGGCCTCACTGACCTGCTCAGCATCATTGACACAATGGAGCAGTCCTTCTCCAAGACAGCTGTTGATTGCTGGGACATTATACTCTCTGGGTTCTCCTCTTACCTCACAGACTCTTGATGGTTTTTTTTTTGCTTCTCTCCAGCGTCTTATGGAGAGGTCTTTGACTCTGTCCTGCTAGACTCCCTGGTGCTGTCAAGCAGACGCAGAGCCTCAGACAGCAGCTCTGCTGAAGACCAGATCTCTAGTCCAGACTGCTCTTGCCTGAACCTGAGACCCAGATTTCTCTTGCTCTCTCTCTCTCTCTTTTTGGTACTGGGGAATGGACTCAGGGGTGCTTAACCACTGAGCCACATCCCCAGCCCATTTTTGTATTTTATTTTGAGACGTGGTCTGAGTTGCTTAGGGCCTTGCTAAATTGCTCAGCCTGGCTTTGAACTCATGATCCTCCTGCCTCAGCCTCCCAAGCTGCTGGGATTACAGGTGTGCGCCACCTCACTTGGCTCCAGATTTAGATTTCTACCCATGTCCTCAGCAGTGCCATGTGGATGTCCAATGGATATCTCAAGCTTCACAGCCCATATGGACTCCTGCTCTGCCCTGCCCCCCAGTCTTCCACCATGGGTGATGGCAGCTCAACTCTTCAGTGTCTCAGTAAGAACCACAGAAGTCCTCCATGGCTCTTCTTCACCACCACATCTCCTGCCTAGATTGTAGCAATAACTTCCAGCCTCGGGTTGCTGCCCCGCGCCCTCTACAGTTTGTTCTTTATATGGAATCAAAGTGAGACTAAAAGTCAAGGTTAGATCTTTTTTTTTTTTTTTTTTTTTGCCTTCTGAGTCAAGGTCTTGCTATGTTGCCTAGGCTGGTCTCCTACTCTTGGGCTCAAGTGATCCTCCTGCCTCAGCCTGCTGAGCAGCTGGGACTACAGCATGTGCCATTGTCCCCAGTTTGTTAGGTAACTCTTTTGCTCAAATGCTGTAATGGCTCACCATTTGACCACAAAGGCCCTATAATAACCCTGCTGCTCCTGTGGCCTCAACTCTCTCCAACAATTGCTGTGATTACAGGCGTGTGCCACTGCACCAGCTCTGAACAGGAACTTAGTGTGCAGAGCCTCTAGGCACAGCGGGGACTGGGGTGGGCTGGGAATAAGCTGGTCTAAATGGGGAGGAGATCTTGTGCTAAGGGAGGTGCTGATCCTCAGGAGTTTGCTACAAGAGGGAACACAGGCCTTTTAAGAAACGGGTAATCAGGGTTTTGGGAACTCTATGGTTTCTATGCTGACAATTAATTTAAAAATATAAATTCAAAGTGTGCCCAAAATAAAACACATCTGTGGGTCAGATGTAGATTGCAAAGAATGAAAGACTCCCAGGCTGATGGACAGGCGGGAAGGGAATGGAGACCCCCAAGCAGTGGGTGTAGGAGGCTGGATGCCTGGGTACCAGAACTTCCGTGAGTAGGAGGTGTCTGGATGGGAGTCAGGTAAAACCCAGGCCAGGGAGGAGGCAGCCCCAGGTTGTGGGGAACAAGCAACGTCCTCTGGTGAAAGAAATCTTAGATTAGCGGTCAGAAGTAGTCCTGGTTTTGCCTCTTACTAGCCATGTGCTCTCACCTGACCTCCATGAGCCTCAGTTTCCTTATCTGCAAAGTGGGGATACCTGATTCCTGCCCTGCCTAGCTCAGAGCATTGTAGGACAGTGGTGCTATTAAAACACTGCCAGTCTGGTCCTGCCCTGCCACCAGTGGAGGAGGGTGTCTCTGCCACATAGCCTCTTCCCAGCCTCCCTGGGTGACACTGCCAGCCTGGCCCCCTGGTGGCCATTCAGTCTAGCTCTTCCCCTTGCTGTGGTGTGAGGAAAGTTAATATGGGGGGGGGGGGGCACATACAGCCTCATCCTGTGCCCTCTCCCTTCCTGAACATTCAATGTCACGGCTCCTAGAGACTCAGGGTACTCAGCTGCTGTAGCCACTGGCCTGATGGACATTTTGCTGTGGGAGGGGGCAGGCAAGGGGCCCTAGTAGGAGCTGGGGCTCCAGGAGAACAGGGAACCCAGACTTGCAGTATTGATGCGATAGACCCAAGAGATCTCACTCCACCTTGGTCAAGGCCACCCCCTTCCCCGTCTGCACTACTTGCTGGGGCAGGGACTGGCTTGTCACTTGCTGAGTTCCACTTAACGGGTGCTTCTCAGGAGACAGTGGGCACCCTGGTAGGGTGGGAAGGAATGAGTAGGGCTTAGGAGGTCTCTGGGAGGAGAGGAGGGGAAGTTGGAGAGGGACCTGGAGGTGGGGTCTACTGTTTTCAAGGGAAGGCAGGTCCCTCTGGAAGTTTTTTTTTTTTTTTTTTTTTTTTTTTTTTTTTTTGGTACTGGGGATTGAACTCAGGGGCACTCAACCACTGGGCCACATCCCCAGCCCTATTTGTATTTTATTAGAGACAGGGTCGTACTGAGTTGCTAAGTGCCTTGCCATTGCTGAGGTTGGCTTTGAACTTGCAATCTTCCTGCCTCAGCCTCCCAAGTGCTGGGATTACAGGCATGCGCCACAGCGCCCGACCCTCTGAAATAGTACCAGAGTGCCAATCATTCCTGGGCACCCCAAGACTGCTCCTTACCCAGAACTAATTGGGATCATATGCTGGGCCTGGACACCAACGCAGCCTCTGGGCAGGAGCATGAGGTGCAAGACTGCTCAGCAGAGCCCATGTTCTTCTCTGCCTTTGGGGAAAGTCAAGGCTGTCAGGAAACTCACAGCACCTCTGCCTATAGAGGCAGCAATAATTTACACGATGGCGGCCGGCCCCACGGGTGCAGTTAGTGCAGAGAGCCCTGCAATCCCAGCAGCCTAGCAGCCTGCCTCTACCTGTGACTGAGAGTTCTAGTTCTGACTGGTGGCCCTGGAATGCCCAGGGACAGCTATACTCTGAAGCTGCTCTGATGGGTGGCAGTGACTTCACTCCCAGCCTGGCCTTTGCAGCTGCCTGTCTACTGAACTGCTCCTACGGCCTGCTCTGCTCCTTGGGGGCACCTGACCTGAGCCCCAGGCTCACTCCTCTGCCCTCAGCCTAACTTCATCTCAAACTCCATCCCCTGAACCAAACACTGCCTTTCACCTGCTACTGGGCTGCCTCTACTGCCTTCTCCCTTGCACCCTTTCCAAGCCTCTAGGATCTAGTCACAGCTCCCCCTGGAGGCTGAGCCCAGGACCTTGTCCTTGCTTTAGGACCCTGCAGCCGTCACCTTCTGTATCCTTGTCCTGCTCCCTTGGACCACTATCCCCCCAACTGCCCTACCTGCCTGGCAGTTCCTGGAGTGCAGGCCAGGGAGGGTCTGCTGCTAATGATGCTGGAGCTGGTACCTGTGTTCACATGTGAGTCTTTAGGCGCTGCAGGTCACCTGAGTTTGGATGGAGACTGTGCAGTGGCTGCAGAGTTGGGCCCTTACCTCAGCCTGAGTGAAGTTCACCAGGGCCTCCCCAGCACTGCCCTGCTGGACGTGGAATAGCCGGCCAAGCTGGGGCCCCCGCAGCACCCGGTAGAACAGGTGGTGGGGGTCCGTGCCTGCACTGGAGCTGGCTCTCAGGCTCTGGCTGCTGAGCGGCTGGATGGACTCTGAGAGGCAAAGAGGGCTGGTCAGCCTTTGCCCAGGAGCCAGGCGACCCTGCAACCACCAGAGGCTATATGTCCTGGTGGCTGCCCTCAGCTCTGCCGCAGCTACTCAGCAGACCCACCTGGGCAGACAGTCAGTGTCCGGCTGCCCTCCAGTGAGAGCAGCACTTGCTTCTGGGCTGCCACGCGGAAGAAGTGTCCGGAGGAAGTGTGCTCCCCATCAGAGAGGTCAAAGCGGAAGCCTCCATCCAGGGCTCCTGAGGACAGGGTGGGGTTGAATCCCGCTGGCCCAAGACAGGTCCCCACCCTCAGTCCCCACCCTCAGGACATCCCCACCGGCTGCAGAAACCGAAGCACTCACCTCTGTGTGAGAACAGTACCAGCCTGCTGTCCAGCTGGGCCTGTGTGAAGTGGTGGACCGGTGTGTCCGGTGCCATGCGCAGCACTACACGTCCGTTGCTGGGCTGCTCAATGGTGTAGACCAGGTCCTGGGGTCCCGAGTCGCCGTCTGTGCTCCGAAGGGCCTCAGTAGGTATGGGCACAGTGGCCCCCTCCCACATCTGGGGACATAGGCCTGTGAAGGTTCCGTCCCCACCATGCTCACCCACCCCATTCCTCCTGGCCTGGGGCCACCTTCAGGCTCCAGCCCTGCTGCTCTGAGGGGTGTCTTGCTCCTAGGCCTGGTTACATGTCCTCTGGGTCAATCACTCATGGGCAGTGTTGGAGAGGGCCCCCCATTCTCAGAAAAAAACGGTCCTTTGGCATTCCTGGGCTCCTCCCTCCTACAGCCCCAGGAAGAGGAGGCTCCAGCCCAGGGTTGGGGACACAAACATGGGTGGATGGCACCACCTGGTGGCCAAACTGACACATAGCATTCCTGGCCCAGGGTTGCCCAGGCAGCCTTTAGTCTGAGTCCTACTGGCTTCCCCACCACCCAGCTGCCCCCAGGTACATCCTAAAACACAAAGAACTCTGTGCCCTATGTCAGACAGTCCAGCTTAGCCCTTTTCCGGAAATTATTTAGTACTTGGGGTTGAACTGAGGGCCTCACACATGTGAGGCAAGGGCGCTACCACTGAGCTACATCCCTAGCCCTTTTTTATTTTGAGCCAGGCATGGTGGCACGTGCCAGTAATCCCAGTGACTGGGGAGGCTGAGGCAGCAGGAGGATTACAAGTTGGAGGCTATCCTCAACAACTTATCGAGAGTGTCTCAAAATAAAGAATAAAAAGGGCTGGAGATGTGGCTCAGTGGTAAAGCACCCTTGGGTTCAATCCCCGGTTACCAAAAAAAAAAAAGGTGGGGGATGTGGTTTAAAAATTTATTATGAAGCCAGGCGCTGTGGCGCACGCCTGTAATCCTAGCACTTGGGAAGCTGAGGCAGGAGGATTATGAGTTCAAAGCCAGCTTCAGCAATGGTGAGGCACTTAGCAACTCAGTGAGACCCTGTCTCTAATAAAGTACAAAAAAAAGGGCTGGGGATGTGGCCCAGTGGTCGTGTGCCCCCAAGTTCAATCCCCGGTACAAAAAAAAATTTTTTTTTTTTGAGATATGGCTGTGCTAAGGTGCCCAGGCTGGCTTTTACCACATCTTTGCACCTCAGTCTTCTGAGTCAATGGAATTATAGGCATGAGCCACTGCCCTTGCTTGGAACCTTATAGAGTTCCTACTGATGGGGGTTGTCTTCACCCTGGAAGCTGGCAATCAAAGCCCTGCCCATCCCCTGTTGTGCCGTGTGGGCTGGGTCATGCTGCAGCCTTGGGACTGGGATTGTGGCTCAGCAGTAGAGCACTTGCCTAGCACGCCTAGCACGTGTGTGGCCTGGTTCAGTCCTCAGCACCACGTAAAAATAAAAACACATTGTGTACAACTAAAACAAAAATAAATAAATATTAAAAAAAAAAAGCTGCAGCCTTTCTGTTCCACAGTAACTTCTATCCTGTCTGGGCCTCAATCTTCACCTCTGCAGAGTGGGGCTGCCACTGCTCTGCAGTGGTATAAGGGTCAGGAGAGCCCAGCCGTAGCCTTTGGTTGTCAAGGGTGGAGATGGAGAGCTTAATTCTCCCCACCTGAGGACCACCCTTAAGGACTTGTTAAGAAATTTTGTCAGGTGTTTTGTTTTAGGAAAAGCCTTCTGCTACAAGTGAATCCAGGAAATAGCAGGGCTGGTGTAGCCATTCACAAGGCTACTGGCTGCACTTAAAAGTATTCAATAACAAAAGCTCACACCTGTGTTCTATCTTCAGCACAGAATCACTTCTCTTCTTCCAACAACCTAGTAAGGCATGTGCCACTTTGCAGAGGAGGAGACTGAGGCTCAGAGGGGGTGAAATATATGCTGGGAAGTAGGGGACCCTGGCCTCTTCATAGGAGCAGAGATGGGTAGTCCCAGGGATGCTCCCACCTGCAGGCCAGTGTTTGTGACGAGGACAGGGGGCTGGTCATTAACTGGCAGGATGGTGATGGTGAAGGTCACGGGATGACTCTGGCGGTCCATCTCTGAAGCATTCGCCACCAGGATGAAGCTGTCTGTCAGTGTCTCGCTCCCATCGTGCACATAGCGGATCAGCTGCTCTTCCACCTACAGCAGGCCCAGGGCTGGCAGTCAGGCCCCAGCAGGACTGGGACTTACTGGGGTCTCAGGCCCAGCACCCTCATGCCCTGCTTTTGGGTGTAGGAGGAGACCGACTCCTTCAGAGCTTCAGTTTCCATAGGTGGAAGGTGGGAAGAATCATTTTTACGTCCCAGAGGAATTGTGAGGGGAAAAATGAGATATGGCATAAAACAGCGTGGTCCCTAAATGATGTGGCTCCCCGTCTGGGAATTTCTGGGGCCTCTCACTCTGTGCGTGGGGTGGGTAACTGCACAGCCCCTGGGTCTCCCGGACAACTGTACCTCTTTCCAGGAGAAGGTGCTGAGGGTCCCATCTTGAGGTTGCTCCTCCCTCTGCAGGGCCCCGTGCCGGGGTGGCTCCAGCACCTGCAGGTCGAGGCCTGGCAGTGTGGGGAAGTAGGGCCCAGTGACACGGAGCAGCGGAGGGGCCAGGGTGCGGGTGCCACCCTCGGGGACACTGAAGTTCTGTGCCTCCAGGGGGATGGCAGTGGGCAGCACCTCCAGCTCCATAAGGATGCCCTCGAGGGGGGCACCCAGGCCGGAGGTCACGTCCAGGGAGAAGGTATCATGCCAGGCCTCAGGGCGGGAGTGTAGGTACAGGACCCGGCCTGCATCCACGGCCTCCTGAGGGAAGCTGTGCACGGGGTCCAGCCTGGGCGGCTCATCTGCTGAGGCACCATGCGACACCATCACCAGGTAGCCGGCACTTGGGGGGCTCTTCACTGAGAACACGATGTCTGCCGGTGGTACTGCCTCCTGGGCTGCCTGGTCAACAGAAGGCAGCAGGCACTCACAGCAGGCCACAGAGGAGGCTGTCATGGCCTTTTGCGGCCAGAGCAGGCTCGGTCTCCACACCCTGCATTCTCCTCAGATGTCGCTGCTCACTCACACTCGGGTCCACACACACAACACCCAGACACAGCTGGCTGGGTCACACAGCCTGAGATACACACTCCCTCAGAGAGGCACACACCCGCAGCACATGCTGATGTCTCTCTCTCTCTCTCACACACACACACACACACACACACACACACACACACACATACACTCAGTGTTGTACTCAGACCCTGCTAAGGTGATTCCAGGTTTGCCTGGAGCCTTCTGTCCCCCGCCCTGCTGATACAATCTCTGACCACCAGATGGCGCCCAGTCCTTCCTGGAGGTACAGGCTCCCACACTCCAGCTCCCAGAGTCCGCAGGGGGGAGCAGCTGTGGGCTGCTCCCTCATCTGAAGAAATGGAGACACACACACACACACACACACACACACACACACACACACAAAAAAAAAAAAAAAAAAAAAAAAAAAAAAAGGCTAAACACTACCACCAAATGCACATTTCTGATTCTGTGCCTCTGCTTGGAATATCATCCCTTTTCCCTGCTATCGCCACCTTGTATTCTTCAAAGCCTGGCTCAAATGCAGCCTTCTCTGATGGGGGGACATCCTGACACCAGGGGTGTTTAGTCAGTCTGTCCAAAACTGCAGACACCCAGAATTAGAAGGGCAGTGTAGGAGAATAAAGCCAAGAGAGGGCAAGGGCCTGGCCCGAGGTCACACAGCAAGTCAATGAGCCTGCCAGACAGCCTGTGGTTGCTCTGTGAGGTTCCTGGGTGGTAAGAAGCCCTTTGCACACTGTCACAGTCCTCATATGGGGTCTGGAAAAGGAACTGAGAGCATAGGAACTTGAGGGACAAGAACTCTCAAAAGTCCAGCAACTCTCAAAGCTCTGTGCCCATGATAACCTCCCTGGGAACTTTCTAGAACACAGACTCTTGGGCTCTACTTCAGAGATTCTGTGGGTCTAGCTGTCGCCCAGGAGTCTGTATGGCTAGTCACAGCAGGTACACCGTGTGTATATCTGAAGGCACATGCAACTCACAGGCAGATGTGTGCACAACAAATTCCCCAGCACCTGTGGGGCTACAACACGTACGGGTACACACCAAGGCCAGGGCACACTCAACCCAGAAGCCAGCACCCGCATCCCCAGCACACAAGCATGCTCAACAGGAGGCTGCAATGGCGGCCGCCACCTGGCCCAGCCTGCTCCACCTCACTCCTCACCTCCAGCTGGTCCCTTCTGATCTCAGCTGCTTCCCCCTGGAAGACGTAGATCTTCTTGTGCTGAACCAGTTGCAGTGGGGCCAGTGGGCCCTCCAGAGCAATGGTCACCTGGAGGGTGGCATCTGTGTGCACTGGCCCTGCTTCCACAGAGAGGGACAGGGTGTCACGGGGGCTGAGGCTGCCATTGTGGCTATAGAGAATGGCCCCATCCAGCAAGTCCTGATGCGAGAAGGTGGTGGCTGGCTGGCCAGCCCGGAGCAGCTGTCCCCAGCGAGGGCCAGCGATGACATGGTAGTGGACCTCGTCCCCACTGCGGATGTCTAGGTTGGTGTCCAGATGGAGCACTGCTGTGTCGATGGTGCCCTGGCCTCCTTGAGGGACCACAAGGCTGGAGCCATTGGCCACACGGAGGTAGGGTGCGGAGGCCTGCACTTCAAGCATCGCGGTGGCCTGGTGCTGCCCATCGGACACCTGCAGCTGGAGCCAGCCGTGGTCAGCCCCTGAGTGCACAAACAGGACCTGCCTCTTCCTGAGGTCCTCCTGTGTGAAGCGGTAGATGGGCCGGCTTGGCTCATCCACAGCCACGATGCTGCCAAAGAGGAGGTCCTTACGGGTCAGCACCAGCTGGGCATCGGTGAAGCCCGAGTCAGCATCGCTGAAGGCCACATCATCCGTCGTCAGCAGCCGCTGTCCACCTCGGGCCACATGGAAGACGCGGCTGATGGTTTGCACAGGTGCGTGGTCATTCACAGGCTGGATGGCCACTCGGAAGACCCCCCGGACCTCCTCCCAGGCCATGTCACCACTGCCCTCACCCTGGCGGGTAGCCACAAATGGAATATCATCTTCTGTGGTCTCAGAGTCATCATGCTGGTAGACCAGCCGGCCACGCAGCAGGTCTTCGTTGGTGAAGGATGTCACCGTGGTGACCTGGTCCTGTGGTCCCCGCCGAGCCAACCTCCCGTGGCGGGGTCGCTCCATGACCTCGTAGAGGTAGTTGGCACTGTTGAGACTCTTGACAAAGAGGTGGTCGGCAGAGAGGACACCCTCACCACCCTCGGGCACCAAGAGGAGGACGTTGGTGAGCACCGGAGCATCCGGGTCACCACCGATGTGGATAGGGAAAGTGTAGAGCGGGGAGAAGTGCGGAGGGGTCGTGACCCGGAAGCGGAAGGAGTCCTCGACTGCCTCTGAGGCCCGTGCTGTGGCCCCATAGGTCACCCGCCCAGCCTGCAGGTCATCCTGGCTGAAGCTTTCGCCATCTGCCAGCCTCCTGCCCTGAAGTTGCAGGTTACCTTTCCTGGGGGCCTGAATCACCTCGTAGTGGAAGGCTCTGGGCCCGGGGCCTGCCTCCTCCACGGCGGCCTCCAGGTGGGCCGTGGTGAGGACCTCCTGCTGGGTGTTCTGGGTGTGCAGTGGCTCTAGCCGCACCATCCACACGGTGGCCCTCTGGATGCTCACTGGGAAGGACAGATTGCTCAGGGTCTCCTGGCCCACCTGCACCTCCAGGGCCAGATTCTCCTCGGTGTCCTCGGAGTGGTGCTGCGGGTCTGTGCTCAGGTACCTCACCCGGCCCTGCTCCACGTCCCGCTGGTGGAACGCCTGCGTGGCCCACCACTCAGCGCCCTCCACCCCCCCCTGCCCCCTGCTTCTGCAGCTCCCCGAACTGCAGGGTGCCAGTGACGCGGAACAGCACACTCACATCCTGCCCCACAGCGTTGGTCTCCACCGACAGGTTGGCGGGCAAGATGGGTGTGGCGGAGCCCTGGGCCAGGCGCAGCCCCGTGCTGTGGCGGATCCGTATGGCTGGCCGGACAGCCACTACCTTCAGTGTGGCTGGGGGGCTGGCCTGCAGCCCATCACTGACACGGAATGTCAGGTCCTGTGCAGGGCCACCGCGGTGGACGTACACTATGCTACCCGCCTCCAGCTCCCGGCAGGAGAACTCCATGGCTGGCTCCCCAGGCTGCTCTCGGCGCTCCACAGGGAGGCCGGTGGAGGCACCAAGGAGCTGGAAGGTGAGGCCCTCGCAGGCAGAGTCTGGGTCATAAGCCTGGAAAATCTCGGGCCCCAGAGGCTTCTGTGTGTGTTCCAGGATCACCATGAGATTCCCGTGTGGGAAGATGATTCGGGGTGGGTCATTGACGGGGTTTATCTGGATGGGCAGGAGGTAAGTTTGACCTCTCCGTAAGCAGGAGGGCACGGGTGCCCGAGCTGTCACCGACACCTCCAGCACCAGCTGGTCAGCAGTGTCCTCAGAGCCGTCGTGGACAAAGCGGGCCTTGCGGTTCACCACATCCAGCAGAGTGAACATCTTCCGGGCCTGGGCACCGGGGATGTCCAGCTCCAGCTCGCCGTGGCGTGCCCCCCGGCTCACGCTGAACAGCACCTGGGATTTGCGTAGCTCAGCTTCAGTCAGGTCCAGTGTGGGCTGCATGTGCCGCCACTCAAGCCAGGCCGTGCCACCCTCGGCCACCACAAGTGGACTGATGGTCAGCAGTTGGGTAAAGTTGGCAAAGACAGGAGGCAGCCCCGGTTCAGGGACGCATGGCTCAGGCAGCTCCATGGCTGGCCAGGCATCAGGTGCCACAGTGGAGAAGGCTTCATAGTGGCCATAGGCTTCCTCCTCATACTCCTCTTCCTCCAGCCTGCAGCCGGCCACCATATTGCGAGTGAGCAGGGCTTCCCGGAGCCCCTGCCGCTGGCCATTGACGCTGAGGTCCTCTATGCAGCCCAACAGGGAGGCATTGGCAGCCCCCGGTGCCAGGCCCAGGCGGTGTTCCTGGAGGTGACGGGAGGCCTCTGTGTCCAGTCCCCCCAGGAGGAGACTGCCACGTGGCTCCAGGTAGCTGAGGACCCCACGGTTGGAAGTACGTGTGGGGTACTGGTCCACAGAGATTTCCAGCCGGTGAGCGTCCATGTGGATGCTGACCTCGTGGGGCTGTCCGTCGGCCACGGGCACACTGTTGTGGAGCAGCACGGTGCCCTGGCCCTTCTCAACCACAGCCCGCAGGTGGCCCTCAAATATGTCTACATAGATGAAGTCCCCATGCCGGCCCCCTGCCTGGAAGGCCAAGGGCGCCTGCTGGCTCCGTGTGGTGAGTGTGAGCTCCAGGGTGCCTTCGTCCTGCGTGCTCCAGGCAGGGAAGGCAGCTAGCGAGTGGGGCCCAGAGAAGCCCAGGGCCACATCTTCACCAGCAGAGAACTCCTCAGCACAGCCATCAGGGACATCAGGGGTCAGTGGCCTGAGGAGGCTGCGGCCATTGAGGGTGGCTGCATGGAGGCAGCCCCTCAGGGGTCGGCTGGTTCCCCTCAGGTAAGGCAGGCTGAGGCTCCCAGAGCCCCCCACAAAGAGCCCATAGGGGACCTCAAGGGGGGCTCCCTGGACTGGGGCAGAGGCGTTCAGAAGCCCGTCGACAGAGAGCAGGGCCCAGCTGTCTGAAATGGTGAGCACCACAGTATGGGGGGCCGAGTCGCTGAGCAGCGTCTCCCCTGGTGTCTGCAGCCTCAGCTCCTCTCGGCCCAGGACAAGTCTGACCTGAGGAGAGACAGGGAGATCAGGGCTGGAGATGGCACTCTGAATCCATCACTTCCCTTACAAAAGCATAGTGTGTCCCTCACACTTGGGGTTCCCTGGGACAAGGGCCCTTGTTGCCTTCTTGCCATTTCTTTACTCATCTCCAGAAAACTCAGCAAAATGAACTCAGCCACGCCTGGATAGACTCAGACCCTGATGCACATCAGATCTGATTCCTGCCCACAAGGGACTGCTGCAGAGCAAGATGTTCTCCTAAGGATTCAACTCCTATGTTTTTATTCTTCCCCTCTTTCCTTGGGTGAGAGGTGCCAGAAAAATTGCCATGGATTCTAGAAAATTCTACCTCCAGAAAAATGAGCACCTGGGAATCGTCTGAAAGACCCTCCTAAGAAAGGCAAAGTCACTGAAGGCAACTGGGGTGACTAAAGGCAGCTGGACTCACTGTTTAGGGATGGGGACTCAATCAGATGCTCTGTGTTTTGATAGTTTAGTAAAGAAAATCTCCCTGACTTGGGGGGACTCTGTGTGTGTGCGTGTGTGTGTGTGTGTGTGTGTGCGCGCGCGCGCGCGCGTGTGTGTAGGTGTGTGTGTGTGTGTCTTCCATGACATCAACACCAGAACTGGCTGTATTGATACTTCCACAACCAGACAGTAGAACGGGTGGTGGTAGAGCATGGGCCTTGGGAGTCCCAATATGGAGCACCTCTGCAGGGGTGGCCACCACCATCATTCCTGCAGAGCAGAACAGCATCAGCCCCAGACTGCACTGGGCCAGGGTTCAACAGTGACACCTTGTGGCAGTGAGAAGTAATGGCCAGGTCACAGTCCTCTTCCCACTGGGGTGAGGAGCAGATAGATCTTCCAGATGTGGACTAAGACCCTGGGTTCTCAAACTCTTCATGATTAGAGGGAAGACTCAAGGGGGATTCCTTGGTAATAAAGCTCGTGTTAAAGGATGAGTGGAAAAATGAGGAGGATCAGCTGGCAATACTGGCTGTTACCATCACGGATGAACAGTGGCCATGCAGGCTAACTAATGCAGTGCCAGGGGGATGCCCATGGGGCAGTGGGAGCTCAGGAGAGGGGGCCTAGGTAGGGTAAGCACCAGGGGACTCTCTGGGGGAGGGGATGTGTTATGTTTTGGATGTGAGGTGTCCCCCAAAAGTGCACGTGTGAGACAATGCAAGAAGGTTCAGGGGAGAAATGATTGGGTTGTCAGTGAATCAATCAGTGAATCAATCCCCTGATGGGATTAACTGAGTGGCAACTGGAGGCAGGTGGGGTGTGGCTGGAGGAGGTGGGACACTGGGGGCATGGCTTTGTATTTTGTATCTGGCAAGTGGAGTCTCTCTCTGCTTTCTGCTCATGATGTGAGCTGCTTCCTTCTGCCACACTCTTCCACCATGATGCTCTGCCTCACCTTGAGCCCTGAGGAATGGAGCCGGTCTTCTATGGACTAAGACCTCTGAAACTGTGAGGTCTCCAATAAACTTTTCTTCCTCTACAATCATCTGGTCAGGTCTTTTAGTCACAGCAGTGAAAAAGCCGACTAAAACAGGATGTTTGCATTGAGAGGGGAAGGAGCGGCAGGAGCTCAGCAGGCCCAGGGCAGGGTGAACACATGGTGGAGGTGGTGCAGTGAGCAAAGGCCTGCAGCCAAAGGTCGCTGATGGCCAGGGGATGGGAACTGGTTCAGTGTGCTCAGAGCAGAAGTCCAGCGAGGGGTGTGGTGAGAGGCCACGCTGGAGGTGGCTGGTGGACAGAGTCTTTTTACAAGGGATTCACATTTTCTGGGATGCTGCTACCCATTTGCAATAGAGCACTTGAGACCCCAAGTTGAAAATACTTGCATAAGGCCTCATGACCAGCTGGGCATCATTCTAAGCTCCAGAAGGAATCCTGTCCCTGGTCCCAGAGGAATGTCACTGACCTGTAGGCGACCGGAGTAGAGCTGCAGTAAGAGGTGGTCGGCCTGGCCTGCTGCCAGGAGAAGAAGGGCTTCAGGCTGAGACGTGGAGAATTGCAGCTGTAGGTCTATGTTGGTCAGGGCTGTGGCTGCGGGCACCTCCAGGTGGTTCTCACCGAAGAAGGAGGCTGGGTGAGAGAGGGAGCTGTGGTCAAGGCTCACACCTTGCCTGGAGGAGGAGAGGTGCTGCAGAGATAGACAGGTGGGCTGCAGGGAGGGGGTTCTGTGCTGATGGACCCTCCTGGTTCTCTGTGGCCCAGCCTGAGAGTACTGGCCAGTTTCCAGCATCCACTTGCTCCCAGCAGAAAGCACAGTTTCACCTTGTGTCCAGTACAGGCCTTGGACATGAAGAAGGCCAGACCCAGAAACTTCCAGTAACCTAGATCCCTTTCTTAGAGGATGTAGGGCAGGAGACCTCTGACCGTTCTGGTTCTCCTCCCCTGCGCCCCAGAGGAGACTCTCGCCTCAGTGTGGAACTTCCCTGGTCTATAGGAAACTGTCACTGGCCTGAAAACCTGGTTTGGTGGTCACAGAGCCTGGAAATGGAGTCTCAGAAGAATCACCCCTAATCCAAGCTCATCCCTGCTCACTTCCTTCTCCTGGGTGCCCTCACGTGTGGGCTCCTGGGCAAACCTTGTCACACCACGTCTACCTCCATGGGTCGGCTGGGGCCATGCTGGTGCCTGATGGTGGTTCTCCGACAGGCAGCCCACCCACCCCGCTCCTCTCCCAGGCCATTCTTCCAGCTGCCTTTCGGGGTGGGGGTGGTGGCTTGTTGGTCCTAGTCTGCCAAGGAGCAAAGGCTGGGAGGCCAGATGGAAACCACTTGCAGTGTCAGACCCAAAATCGGCCAAAACTTCCTCCATCCCCCTGCTATTGCTTCCTGCTGCCGAGCTATCACCAGTCCCTGGTGAGCAGTCAGATCCCACCCCTTTGTTTCCACCCTGGCCAAGGAGCTTGGGATGACAACAGCTGAGATCCTCCTTCCCCAGGCCAATCTGGGGCCTGAGGTTGAAGACAGGGTCTGGGAGGGACCCTTAGTCTGCTGAGCAGACCAAAGAGGGCTTCCAAGGCAGCAGAGCCTGCCCAAAGTTGGTGGTCACTGCGTAGGGTGCCTTTTGTATCACACTGGGACACTTCCTTTTATTAGTTGCTATTTTCTTTAGGCAGTTTCCTAAAATTAGCCTCCCTTGATCTCCAACCTGCTGCCACAATTTCTGGTCCATTCCTTTTGCAGTGATTAGAACCAAATATAACCTTGACTCTGCCTGCAGATGTCCAGGGCTGGGGCGGGGGTGGGGGAGGCAGGCCTGGGGGAAAGGAGGGCTCAGCTCTGTTGGGCTTCCCTGAAACCCTGTGAACAAGCACAGGCTGATGGCCTTGATAGGGATAATCTGGCACCAGCCACACACATGCTGGTCCCCAGCCAGCCTGAGCCAGCTGACATCCGCCTGAGGAAGTAGCATCAGCCACTGGAGGGGCCAGAGCCTTGTGTGCCCCGGGAGGGATGTCCAAGAAAGATACCGCTCTTCCCTAGGCCGAGCTGGAATCCCCTCCAGCATCTTTTCTTGCCAGCACTGCTGGCAACACTGGAAACTTGTGTGGGAGCTAAAGCATCTGGGCAGGTGCAGCCCAGTGGGCTTAGCAGGCCCAGAGCACCTCAGGCCAGTAAGGGACTGACCAGGAAACTGGCAGGTGGTGAGCGCCTGTAGGGGCACCTTACTAGCAAGGTCATTGCTTCTTCTTCTTCTTCTTCTTCTTCTTCTTCTTCTTCTTCTTCTTCTTTTTTTTTTTTTTTGGTACCAGGATTGAACCCAGGGCACTTAACCAATGAGCCACATCCCCAGCCCTTTTTGTGTTTTATTTTGAGACAGGGCCTTGCTAAGTTGCTGAGGCTGGCTTTGAACTCATGATCCTCCTGCCTCAGCCTCCAAAGCTGTTGGAATTACAGGCATGCGCCACTGTGCCTGGCAGCTTATTGCTTCTTAAGAGCACAACACAGCATGCTAAACTGAGGGCAGCCGTGGCACAGAGGGTGGGGCACTCAGCCCCCGCAGGATGGAGCCACCATGGTGATGGGCTGGGGTGGCTCACAGCAGCTGGCAAGAGCTGAGTGTTAAATTTTCAGGAATTTGGTGAGCCAGGTGATGTTGCCCACAGTGAGAGTATTTATATCATGGAAAGAAGTAAACATGTCAAATCAAGACTCCCTCTCCCCTCCAGAAATCCTGTTGCTAAACATTGACCTGCTGGCCCCCCACAAGGCAGGGGGCGCCTCTCCCTCCCCTGGTGGGAGCCATCCCACCCGCACCCCCTTGCACTGAAAGTGTACGTAAACTTGTTGGGATGTGGTCGGAGCCAGGGCGCTGGGCCAGGCAGGAACTGAAGTACATGGCTGGTCCTAACCACTCAACCACCTGCCGCCAGCCCCCTCCCACAGGAGAGAGCAGCAGTCTGTTTGGCCAGAGTGGGAGGGCGGCAGGAAGCAGAGGTACTTTCCAGAGAGTTGGGGTGTGAATGGGCCTATTGAGGGGCTGGGCCCTGCTGTTTCCTGTGGGGCCAGGCGAGGAGGGGCTCACACTGGCCGCCTTGTGCTGCTGGAGTGCGCAGGCCAGGCAGCCCCTTGTCCCAGCAGAGGTCTCTGAGGCCTCGCTGGCCAGGACTTTGGAAACTCTGACAGAGCCTTTCCCCCCACCTCGGTTCTTCTTCTGCCCCTCTTACCCTCTCTGACGGGCTACGGTTACAAGAACCCAGAATCCCTGTCCTGGAGGTGGGGGAGCAGCGGGAGGTGGGCTCTGAATGTAGAGGGGTTCAGGATAAAGAAGTAACGAACTGTGAGCCAATTCGGGAAAGCTTCCTGGAGGAGGTGAGGGTGCCGGGGACGAACAGAGAGGAAGGGGAACAGGCCACTTCTGAGGAGGGCGGTGAGGCCACGTGAGAGGCCAGCGGGAATACACAGGTCCTCCTTCAGTGGGGCAGAGGAGGTTTCTGCCCCCTTATCCCCTAGTGGCTCTGGAAGGTAGAAAAGTGGAAGGAAAAAGTAGCATGGGCCAAGCCAGGCTGAGTGGCCAGATCAGGGCAGTGTGGTGGGGAGAGATGGGAGGTGACAAGGCATCAGCATGGCTGGATGGGACCTGCCTTCAACTCTCTTGACCCCAGAGATTTATCAAAACACCAGCCCAGACTTGCAGCAGTTGGGTAGACTATTCTATTCGCTGGTAGTTCAGGCCTCAGTGGTACCATTCTGTGAAACGGGCACTCCTTCCCACCCCTTCTCCCTTCTGACTGTGGGGACTGATCCTGGAGGCCCCTCGCAGGTCCAGGAGTCTGCTCTCAAATATGGATGTGCAGAGGGTTAATGGTGTGGGCTGCCAGGGGGGTGCCAAGCCTTCAGCACAGAAGGAGCAGGATTCCCTCAGGGCCTGGGGGACAAGGAGCAGGAGGACGGCAGCAGGCATGGGCGTCCCTGTCTGGAGGAAGGTGCATAGGTAAGTGTCCAGGGCTACGCAGATGTGTACTCATGGGCGTATGCAAGTGTGTGGGTGGCTGCCGGGGTGTGTTTTGAGTTTGCGTAAGGCTATGTGTTTGTGTGTGCGCGCGCGCGTGTGGGCCGGGAGCTGCCAGGACAGAGCAGCGATTGTGCCCAGGCCTGTCCTGCCCCTTGGTGCTTGCCCGCTGCTGCTTGGCTGGGCCTGCTGCATGAAAGCGGCCGTGTGTTCCTGGAGGGCTCCCGCCCCTCCTGCCGGCACCCATCCGGGAGGTCTGCCGAAGGTGGAGAAGCCCTCAGCTCCCCGCCCTTCCTCCCAGAACAGGGCTCTGCTGTGCAGGGCGCTGCTGTCTGGGCCCAGGGTGGGGCGGCTCCGTCCTTCTCTGAGACCTGAGGGCATAGAAAGAGCCCGGTGTCCTTTCCTGCCAATCCCCTTCTCAGATGGGCAGATGAAGCCTGAGTCAGGGTCCCCTAGTGGGCCACCGTCTGGCAGGCCACGGGCTGTGCTGGCATTCCTGGGATGTGTGTGAATGGGGACTGGTCCTTGCCCCTGGGGAGCCCCAAGCACGAGGCCTGCTTCTTATCATATGCCCAACCTTCTGCCTGTCAGTAGGTTCTTGGGACAAGGGGTCATTGTGTGGGGAGCACCTCTGTGCATTAGGCTCCTGGCCTTTTCTAATCTGGAGGCTGCTGCAGACCCTGCTCCTCCACAGTTCTCAGGATGTCTGGGGACAAGCCAGCTGCCTCTCTCCCTGTCTCCACCGTTTCCTCCCAGCCATGCGTGCCAGCCTGTGCCTCTATTTTGCCCTGGTCCTTCCCTAGCTTTGTCTTTGGCTCTCCCTTCTCCATGCCAGGAACCACCACCTCCTGCCCCAGGACAGTCTGGAGAATCAGGCCTGGGGCCTCCAGCCACCCCTGCCCTGTACCCCCAATTCCTGGGTGTTGAGTCCCCCAATATCAAAGTTGCCTGCAGCCCCAGCCTGCGATAGACTGCACTTCCCAGACACACGGGTGAAGGAGGCGCCACCTGACAGGGAGAAGCAGACAGAGCTGCAGTTCCTGGCTCTGCCACCTGGCTGAGCCCGGCTTCCCAGGCTCCCCCACTGCACCCCACTCCCTGGCAGTGGATCCCTCTGTGCCCTGCTCCCTGCTCCCCGCCACATTCCCGCTCGCCTGGGGGCAGCCAGGCAGGCCCCACAGCTGGCTTGCGTCATGGGCGGTGGCAGCATTCCTGGTGTCTGCTGCTGCCTGACTTTATAAGGGAGTAAGTGGAGCCCAGAGCCACTGGGCAGGGTGGCCAGTGAGGAATGCCCAGGGCCAGTTGAGGGTGGGGACAGGAGACCTGGGCATGGGAATGTCGGGGGACACTGAGTGCTACTCTAAGGGAGAGGTGGCTGGGAAGGGGGGGCCATATTCACCATTCATTCATTCACAAATGCTAGAAGGCAGGGATGCGGGTGGAAGAGGAGGGCCAAGCTGGAGAGAGTGAGCCTGAGAGAGAGGTTAAAGCTTAGAATAAGAAGCCCCACGCCATGGCTCGTGCCTGTAATCCCAGCAGCTAGAGAGGCTGAGGCAGGAGGATCATGAGTTCAAAGCCAGCCTCAGCAACTTAGTGAGGCCCTAAACAACTCAGTGAGACCCGTCTCAAAAGAAATAAAAAAAAAGGGCTAGGGATGTGGCTCAGTGGTTAAGTGCCCCTGGGTTCAATTTCCAGTATCAAAAGAAAAAAAAAAAAAAAAGAGAGAGAGAAAAGGAAAGAAATGAAGATGCCTTCCTCTATAGAGACAATCCAGGGACTCAGGGGTGCAGGCCAAAGCAGAGGCAGGAGATGGAGGAGGAAAAGTGGTGACAGAGAAGGCAGATGTTGGCAGTGGCCCTGCCTCCATGGACAGGAGTGAGGAGGGGGCCAACTGGGAAGGGAGGGGTCCTGCCTGGGTGGAGCTGGACTTCTCCACCATGGCCCCTGGGGGTTTGGCACCACGGGTGGCAAATCTGGGTGAGGCTGGGAGTCTGAGGTGGCCAGAGAGGGACCAGGCGTGCAGTGCCTGGGAGGGCCGTGGCAGGGATGAAGCCCTCTCTGTCTGCCCTCCAGGACGGGGGTGTTGGGGGTGGCCCACCTGGAGGCTGAATGCTGGCCTTGTGCGAGAGCAGGAACAGGCCTGCTGCCATGCTCCAGCAGCCAGGCCCTTTTTGAGGCCACCCAGCCCTCTAGACCATGGGCCAGATTCTTTCTCTTGGACCTTCAAGGGACACCCTTGCTGTCATTTTTTTTTTTTTTTTCAGTACTAGGAATTAATCCCAAGGGTGCTCTACCACCTGGGCCCATCAAAGGGCTCCACCCCCAGCCCTTTTTTGTTTTGAGTTAGGTTGTTTTTAGTTAGATTGCCCAGGCTAGCCTCAAACTTGGGATCCTCCTGCCTCGGCCTCCTGGATGAGATTATAGGCATGTGCTACCACACCACCCAGGGTGAGGGGTGTCAGGTCTTCTTAACACCAGGGTTCTGCCCCCAGGCCAGGGACTCTTACAGGAGGTGGGGTGGGGTGGACAGTTCTCTGATTTGCAGTCAGAGCCTGCGGGGCTGCTGCTCTGTGTCAGTACCCCCATCTCCAAGGAGGGACAGCAAGGGATGCGCTGAGGGCAGCCCGTGGAGAACCACAGAACCTCAAGGTCACTGTGGGTGGTGTGTGGGCGTGCCCAGGTCAGCATCTACAGACAATGTGGAGGTGAGTGGGGTGGTGAGAATGGGAACACTGGGTCCCCACTCTGGCCCCTGGGAACTCTGGACACTGGACAGGACTGGAGGGCCCCTTCCCTGCCATGCCTGCCTCCTCTCTGGGCTCCCCTCACGAGGGAGGGAGACGCTGCCTCTTGTGCCTACTCAGTTGCCGGCCTCTCCTGAATCTCCTCCCCAGCAGACCCTCCATTCTCACCCCCACAGGGCTCAGCCATCCCAAACTCGAGTTATTACCCTCCCCCAATGCTGTTACTCTGAAGGTTCCAGGGGATTTACAAGGGACAGACTTCAGGTCAGGCCCAAGGGACAACAGAGCCTGCCCAGGGATGACATGACAGTGGGGTCACCAGAGCCAAGGGTAGATGGCTCTGGGTCACCAGAGCCAAGGGTAGATGGCCCCTCTTGCTGGCCGGGGCTGCTATCTGGGAGCTGTCCACACACCTGCAGACCCCACGGCAGTCCTGGCTTTTCAGCCATTCTAAATCCCTGATCCCAGGGGGTTCTATAACCAGCCACACTGCTCCTCTGCTGGCTCAAGAGTGGCCTCCAGACAGCGGGAAATTAGTTCAAAATCACGTGGAACTTAACATGGCAGCCACCCCTCTCAGGTGACAAAAGCTCATCCCAGTGGAGTGGTGGAGTGCTGAATGCCGGGCTCCACAGGGCTCAGGGCAGACGGCCTCCATGAATAGCCACTGCAGAGACCTGGGGGCGGGGGTCAGGGTGGCTCCCTCCCACTCCACCCCAGAACTCTGGAGTCAGGAGACTCACACTCCGGGCGCTTGACCTTCTTGTTTGGTTGCCTTTCCGGTCCCTTTCAAAGGAGGCCAGGGCGGGAAAGTGATTTCTCTGGCTCTTGCTTAAGCCCTGGCCCCCTGGGCATTGGCCTTAGCTACGGGTCCTCTAACCAAGTGCCATGAGTCACCCACGCCAAGGGGCATATATCAGGGAATATTTCCAAATTAGGGCCCTCCTCTGGAGATGAGTGCCCTGGATAGACAGCAGGGGACGGGTGGGGTGGTAGAAGCTGAGCTTGGTCCATGCAGGCCTCAGGGGCAGGCTGGCTCTGGGCTCCCGGCCATGAGTCCCAACCCTGGGGCCGTGTAGGGCACAGAGGAAGTGGGAGGGGAAATGAGAGGTTTTGAGGGAAGCAGCAGCCCAGCAGCCCAGAGTCCAGCCCAGGCTGGAGGGGTGGGAGGGAGGCAGGCTTCAATGGTGTCTTTGTGAAGCCCTGCTGCTCCCCAGGCCCTGGAGCAGAGGGTGGGGCTGCAGTGGTGGGAAGCCATTCCAGGAGGCTTGTCCCTGCCTTATAATTTTCCTCCTTGTTCGGGGAGACGGGTGGATCTGCCGCTCTTTCCACATCCCCAGTGCCTGGCTTTCCAGGACCTGGGGACGTGGGGCTCTCATCTCAGTGGCCCCTCTTGCTGGGAAGAGAAAGAGGGGGAACCTCACCTGACATGGGGCCGCCCAGCTCCTCAGCCCCTGTGAGGTGTCTCCCATTTTACAGGAGAGGAAACTGAGGCTCAGAGAGGACACTCCCTCCTGCTCGGGCCTCCTGGGGAGCAGAGGTGGAGCTGGGTGCTGCAGGTGTCACAGGGCGTGTGTGCCACATACCAGCGCAGGCACCAGAAGCGGGGCGCTGCCTGTGAATCGGAAGTGGAACATCTGCACAGGCTGCAGTGGGACGGGGTGTGAGAGCTGGCCTGCCGCCCGCCCAGAAGACACACTTTTTCCCTTCTTGCCCCCCCCACCAGGCTCCCTGTGTCAGGGTGGGGTGGAGGGGGGCGGGGCAGGAAAGCATCTGCTTTGGCTGGGCCACAGCTGGCCTAGCCTCTTCTGGAGGCGCTGTAAGGGCCTGGCTCTGAGGCTGCCAGAAGAGGAAGGGACCTGCCTCAGGGGCTGCTTGGAGGTGGCCAGGTCCAGAAGACAGTGTTAAGTGCCAGCCCTGCCCATTGGGGTTTGAAGGTCAGGGGTCTGGGCTCTACCCTGGGCTTCCCTGGGCAGGATTCAGAGCTGGGAAGCCCACCGTTCTTCTCCCATCTCTCCTTGGCTCAGCAGCCACGGGGCGAGAAGGTCCTAAGGACAGGGCTGTGGGGACGCGGCTGGGGCTCCCCCGCCTGGCAGGCTACCTTGGAGATAGGGTGTGTGAGCTGCGGTGGGAAACAGTGGTTGTGGATCTGGACAGTGGCTGGGACCTGAGGCCCGGTGGCCATGTGCCTTGGAAAAGCCACTGCCATCTCATCCTTAGTCCGCATGTGACACACAGGGAAGAAGAGCAGGATGACCCAGAAAAAAAATCCCATATCCAGAGCAGACACCAGGTCAGAGGCCTCCCCCATGCCATTCTCCCAGGCATTCTCTGGCCTCAGTTTCCCATCCATGAAAGGGGCCTAGGTGGGGAGAATGATATACAGCTGGCTCTCAGGGTAAGTGGCTGGCAGAAAGCTGTGGTCACTACAGTGGGTACAGCAAAGCCACCTCTGGTAGGAATGGCCACAAGCCTAGCCAGGCTGGAAGCCGCTGCTGCATTTTTTTGGTGCTGGGAATCAAACCCAGGGCCTTGCATATATTATACTAAGCATGCACTCTTTTCCTTTGTTCTTTAGTTGTAGATGGACACAATACCTTTATTTATTTATTTATTGGTACCGGGGAGTGAACTCAGGGGCACTCGACCACTGGGCCACATCCCCAGCCCTTTTTTGTATTTTATCAGAGACAGGGTCTCACTGAGTTGCTAAGTGGCTCGCCATTGCTGAGGCTGGCTTTGAATTCGCGATCCTCCTGCCTCAGCCTCCCAAGTGCTGGGATTACAGGCGTGCGCCACCACGCCCGGTGATACCTTTATTTTATTTATTTCTATGCCAGGCAAATGCTCAACCCCTGAGCCCCAGCCCCAGCCCAGCACGCATTCTCCACTGAGCTGTGCCCCACAGGCTAGAAGCTCCTAAGGTCAGGACTCAGGGCCTATGTCCCCTGCCAAGCTACCTGCACAGCCACGAGACCCCCGGACATGGGCTGCAGAGGAGACATCAGCATCTAAGGGACTAAAAGGATCAAATGGAGGTGGCATTGGGCCTCATTTGAGGGGTTCCATCAGGCAGAGCCGCCCCACAGACAAGCATGCAGCAAGCTCCCGGCACTGCCACTAGGAGGCTGTGGCTCTGGGACTAACCAGGCCCTCCAGAGGTCCCCACACTGAGGTCTCACCTCCTGCTTGAATAGGCTCCTGCTGGCACCTGTCAGCGCAACAGTCCCCCGTGGCCATGCCTCGCTGCTGCCACACTCTCTAGCCCCTCTCCTCCTCCAACCTCAGGCACGGCCTCTTGGCTGATGTGCCCACAGGACATCTAGGCCAGGCACCACCGCATCTAAGACCACCCACCACAAGCCGGCCATGGAGTCATCTCTCCCCAGCCTGCTCCCTAGTCAGTGAAGGCCCGGCCTGCAGCCACTGCTGGGCAGAAACCTGAGTCACCCTAGATCCTCTTCTTCCTCCCTCCCCAAAGTTGACAAATACCCATTTTCTCACAATTCTGCCCCTAAATTCTCCTTCAAGTTTGTCTCCTTCTCTGTGCCATCCTTGCCTGGCTCAAGGACCTTCCTGTCCCTCTAGCAGCAGCCACAGTGAACCTCAGCTGGGCCACTCCATCCTCCTCCCTTGCCCAGGTGCCTTCCACAGCTCCCCCTGCCCTAGGACCAGGCCTCCAGACCCTAGCACAGCACTGAAGGCCAGGCATGGCCTTGCCACTGCCAGCCAGGCTTTCCTGTCACCTCCCCTGGATACTCTACACCAGCTTCAGTGGACCTTGGGTTCTTCCACCCAAGGTGGTCACCATTCCCTGCCTGGGCTCTGCCCGGCCTTTCCTGTCCCGTCCCCCCCACCCAAAGGTCTTCTTTCTGCCCTTTTGTTCCTGTAGGAAAAAGTCCCCCCACCCCTGACCCAAGGCACCTTCTCTTCAATTGGGGTTCAAAGACACTCAGCTATGACTTGGGGATCTGCGTTACTGCCACCTCTTCCTGTTAACACCGTTGAGTCTTGGGGACAAGATTGACCTTGTTCACTGAAAGAAGATGGAAAGACAGAAGGAAGGGGTGCTACAGGGTGCCAGTGGTGGCCACATCTCCCGCCTGACCCAGATGGGAGCCGACCCCAGTTCTCTTCCACCTGCTTTCCAGCCCTCCTGGCCCTCCAGGGCCCCTGTGTTCAAAGGCAGGGGCTAGACACAGTGGCCCAAGAGGGTGGGGACTGCCCCGGCCAGGGAATGCTTTTCTGGGACTGTGGTGACTGAGTCTGGTGCTTGTTTTTTAAGAAAATAGACTCAGAGTCCCTATTTATAGCTGGAGGCCATAGCCACAGACTGAAAGGACTGGTTTGAGGCTATGCAGGCTCCTGCTCAGGCAGGGCCTTTGGGGTGGGGCCATTCCCAGGCCCCTGCCCACCCCTAGCCCCTAAGGAAGTGCCTGTGGGATCCTGACATTCGCTGGGACAGGATGTAGCCTGTGCTTTGGGGCTGGGAAGGAGACCTGAGTGAGGAGGATGGAAAATTTCTCTCAGGATTGGTCCCCGGGGCCCAGAATCCCCTGTGGGAATGGGTGGAGGTGGGGTCTGTTATGTCTACCCAGGAGGCAGACAAGGGCCTGGGGTGCCAGCAGCAGAGGAAGCACTGCAGACTGCCACCAGCACAGCATAGGAGATGACAGAAAGAAAAGAGCAGGACCAGAAAGATGGGGAGGCAGAACTGGAGAGCCAGGGCTGGGGAAGGACAAGATGGGAGAGCCAGGGCTGGGAGAGCGACCTGCAGGCCAGCTGACCCTGTGGGCACAGGGGAAAGAGGAACATCAAGGAAGACTGCAGAGGCGGTTTCTGTCCCCTAGAAAGTCTCAGTGGTGCTCTAAGTGTGGCAGGATCTAAGTTGGATCCAGGTGAGCAAGGAATTAAGCATCTCTGTGGCCTTTGCCCCACAGGCCAGACCACAGCCCCTCCTCCCCAGCACCTGGGGACTCTTTTTTTTTTTTTTTTGTACCGGGGATTGAACTCAGGGGCACTCGACCACTGGGCCACATCCCCAGCCCTTTTTTGTATTTTATTAGAGACAGGGTCTCACTGAGTTGCTAAGTGCCTCGCCATTGCTGAGGCTGGCTTTGAACTCACGATCCTCCTGCCCCAGCCTCCTAAGTGCTGGGATTACAGGCGTGTGACACAGCGCCCGGCTGACCCTCTGTTCTTAGTAGTCGCAGGGTAGAGGCCCTGCAGATGAACTTCACCACCAAGATCCTCTACCATCTGTTGTTGTTGTTTGTGGTACTTGGGATGGAAGCCAGGGCCTTGCACACGGTAGGAAGTGCTCTACCACTGAGCCGCATCCGCAACCCCATTCCCAAGGTCCTCAAATGGATGGAAGGGACAGGGCAAAGCCAGGACTCTTGGGGACAGCTCTGGTCTCTGGCTTGCTGAGGAGGGAGTCCCCAGGCCTGAGAGGTTACAAGCTGAGGCCACTGCAGGGCTCATACCTGCTGCTAGCCTGTACTGGACCCCTTTCTTGGCTGTGCTCCTTCAGGGGTGGGGTGACTACAGCCTGGGGCATGTGTCTTGGAGCCAGAGCCACAACCAGTGACTCAGACAGTTAAAAAAGGAGCAGCTCCGAGCAGTGACTCAACTGGCTGTGAAGGGCCTGGTGGGTCTGCCGGGTACCAAATGGGGTGGTCTGGGTTTATTTTTGGAGGGGTGGGGCTGGGGCCAGGGGGTGGAAGATGGGAACCGGGGGTGGAGAGGAGCTGCTACGCTCATCCCGGGAGAGTCCCGGGGCTCCATGCCAACTTAGGGAAGTAATTTCCCAATGCCAGAGATCTCTGAAAGCCCAGGCTGACTCTCAGCCCGATTTCAGGACCTGCCTGCCCTGCTGTGTGTCTCAGGATGAACAGTTTGCTTTCTCTGGACAGAAGCTTAATTCCCCTACCCTGTTCTCAATAGGCTTGAGCTCAGAAATTTAGAGCTGATCTGAAGATCTCACTCAGAGGCCCAGAGAGGGACAGGAATCTGCCGAAGGCCACACAGCAGGACCAGGTATCTCAACTTATCACAGGCTCAGATCCCTATAACAAACAATCTCCTACATCCCAGGGCTGTCAGTAGTCAGAGGAAAAGGATCCCATCTGATTATCCTCCCCTAGAAGGGCTCAGCTGGGCTCCAGATGCCTGGAGATGGAAACTTGGCCAAGGCCAGGTGCCTGGATTCTACTAGCACATATCGGGGCGCTTGCTGGATTCTGCCCAGTGGCCTATGGAGAAGTTACCCCTTTGGGGGTGAAGGCGGATTGTCCACACAGACAGATCTCAATCTGGAGGCCTAGGCTCTGGCCAGCCCCTTATCCAGAGCGTCCCTGCAGTTGTCACTGCCTCAGGCTGCTTGCTCCACTCTAGCCATCTCTGGACACTCATTTCCCCAACTCTAATTCACACATAGAGGGACCTCAGAGAGGATCCTTCACCTCCTTCAGTCTGGATTTCTGCTCCTCATGATGCAGCCAGCACGTTTATCATGGGTGGTGGTTAACAGCTCCATGGTAGTTCTGACAGTTGAGCCATCTCATGTCACTGGGCCCTGGCCAGAGGGAGCCCAAGGCCACACAGCAGGGAACTCTCCAAGAGGAAGCCCCTAAGAGGTTGGCAGAGAGCAAGGAAAAGATAGGCTTCTGGGCTGCCTGGCCCAGAAACAGTGCTGGCACTCATTCTACTCTCCCCAGCCACCTGCTCTGGGGACAGGGTCTGAGTTCTACTTGGTCAGTGGCTCAACCCCCACTGACTGAGTTCTTGCTGCCTTCCAGCTCCTGTGTTCTGCCCAGGGGCTATTGTCCTTGGGAACAGTCCTGGAGGGCTGTGAGGGGCTGTCTCTGCTTCTTCTGCCCATGGGAGAAGCCAGACAGATGCAGGTGCCCTACCTTTTTTTTTTTTGTGTGGTACCGGGGATTGAACTCAGGGGCACTCAACCACTAGGCCACATCCCCAGCCCTTTTTTGTATTTTATTAGAGACAGGGTCTCACTGAGTTGCTAAGTGCCTCGCCATTGCTGAGGCTGGCTTTGAACTCGTGATCCTCCTGCCTCAGCCTCCCAAAGTGCTGGGATTACAGGCGTGCGCCACCGCGCCCGGCTTGCCCTACTTTTTTGTAGGGTCCTGGGCTGGCAGGCAGCAGCTGGCTGATGCCATCCTGGAGAGCCACCTCCCGTGTGCCACGTGGTCCCACACAGACTCACCTCCTCTGAGCTTTATCTTTGGAACCTTTCCTAAAGGTCCCCGATGAGGGCTCCCATACTACTGTCTGCCCCACCCCAGGAAGAGCACAGTAGTAACCATAAGAGTGACCTCAGGTGCAGACACGGGCTGAGTGTTTATTTCAGGTCAGGAATCTTGTTTAATCCTCAACACAAGGAACTGCTACGAGTTTTTTTTTGGTTTTTGTTTGTTTATTTATTTATTTATTTATTTATACCAGGGATTGAACCTAGGGGTGCTTAACCACTTCATCCCCAGCCCTTTTTAAAATTTAGAGGCAGGGTCTCCCTAAGTTGTTGAAGCTGGCCTTGAACTTGCAATGGAGAGAGGCGTGTGTACCATGCCTGGCTTATTTCTATTTTAGAGAGGAGAAAATCGAGAGGCTCAGAGGGGCCAAGTCACTTGCCCAGGGTCACACATAGAGTAGTAGGGCTGGAATGCAATCCAAGCTCTCACACTATGTTAGTAACTGCTCCTGCTCACCCCATCCCCCATATAGTCCCCAGGGAGCTGAGGGCTCAGAAGGGAAGAGGGGAGTCAGGACAGGAGACTCCCCAAAAGGGTAAAGTGTGATTTGTTCCTTCCCTATCTGGGTGGGAAGTGTGTGTGTGTGTGTGTGTGTGTGTGTGTGTGTGTGTGTATGTGTATACACGCGTGCCTGAGGCCTCCCTGGCTGGCCTCCAGCTGCAGGAGAGACAGCCTGGCCCCAGCTGCTGTGCACAAGCAAAGGGGGCAGGGAGGGGCCTTGTCGTGGGAATCAGCATCCTGGGCCCATTGATATTTATAGCTGCCCCCTCCTGAAATGTGGGTGGGGGAAGGGGTTGCTCTTAGGTGGGAACGGAAGTTGGTCTCCTCTTCCCAGTTCCCTTTAGGTCCCCAGAGAGTAGACTGGCCCAGGCTAGAGGCCCTGCCCTGTCAGTGGAGCCAAGGGCTGTGTGTCCTGAGTTGGGGGTTCCCCCCCGGGCTGCTGGCTCTCCTTACCAGAGCCTGCTAAATGGTGTCGTGTGTGTGTGTGTGTGTGTGTGTGTGTGTGTGTACACACATGCACATGCATGCACATCTGCTAGGTGTCAGACTGATGAAGGCCATGGACCGGGGGCAGAGGGCCATGAGAGTGGGTCAGGACCCCAGAAGAGAGGCAGAGCAGGCTGTGGGGCTCAGGGCCATCTGTGGTTAGAAAATACTCCCCGGGGCTGTGATCCTGGGGCCGAACCTTGACGGACAGGGGGAAAGGGAAGGCCAGCTGCAAAGAACAGCATGGACAGAGGTGGAGGGTGCTGGGAACAATGGATGGTTATCTGATGGCCTGCTTCATCAGCCATCCCTGGGACACAGGATAACCTTGAACATGGAAGCTGATACCCTTGGGGGAGAGAGAAGGGCAAGGGCAGAGCCCTGCAGACAAGGAGGCCATGAAGCTCTTAATCCCCTGGGTGCTCAGGAGTGGGAAGCTGGGGCAGGAGAGACCCAGAGCTCCCAGGCCTGGCTTCCAGGAAGCTGGGGTCCTGGCCTGCTCCCCGCCTTCAGGCTCCCAGACTGCACTACCTGGGGAAGGACATCTTCCAGGGAACCTTGGTATCAGTCTTATTTGAGAGTCTTTGAAAGACAAGAAGTTTCCAGATTTTTTTTTTCCTTTTTAAAGTCACAGGAACCTCTATCAAGACCACCTCTTACACAAAACCCAATCTATAAACATGTTCAGGTTGCTGCTAGGTATGAGTTGGGATGGGACAGCTCTGCTGCCTCCAGGTGGGCTCAGGTGTAAAAGGCTGTTGTTTGAAAGCCTCCAAGCCCTCTGCAGGCCCAGCCCTGAGCTCGCAATATGATGGAGAGCCCTAGAGAAAGCAGAGGGGACCTTCCCCCCCCTCCCCAAGCTGCTGGTCCTGTGGGCGAGGCTACCACCCAAGTCAGGGAATAGGGACCTACGGGTCAGGGAGGCCTACAGGAGGCGCTGTGTGACTCTGGGCCAGCAGCTTCCCCAGCCCTGAGCTGCTAATTCCTGCTGAACCACAGCAGGGGGTGAGCTGGTCTGGGCTGGGGGGCTCTGTAGCAGAGTCTGGGGAGGGAGGCAGCCTAGCTGACGCACCAAGATGACCAACCAACCAACCAACCAACCGTCAAGCCACCAGAGAGATAGACACACGGAAACGTTTAAGCATGAGACATGGCTGGTGGCCTGGCTAATGCACACCAGAACTGGCAGGCCTGTGAGCCGGTGGGCGTGGGTAGGCATGGAGCAGGAGCGAGAAACGGTCAATAAGACAGGCACCGTCCCTGGCCAGGCCTGCCCCAGCCACCAAGCCACCATGACAGCAGCCTCAGGAGCTACCACCTTACATCTGAGACAGAGGTGGCTTCATTTGCCGCCCTGGCTAAGGTGTGGGGGACTTTTTGAGGGGATTTGCTTCTGCTCTGAAATGGTAGAGGGTTTAGAGAGGTGGGGGACACTTGCTGGAGGGATATGGAGGACAGGAATAGAGTTCTGGATGGAGCAGGGAGCTGTCTCTCCCTGCTGGAGGGCCTGAGCCCTCTGTGGGGTGGGGCCACTGGGCTGGATCCAGGAAGGCCCGCTGCTGTTGGGGTTGGTAAGGACGCCATGGCCTGTGTGTCCAAGGAGTGACCGGTGGGGCTGTTTCTGACCGGCAGTGCTGCTGTAACATGGCCAGTGCCCACCAAGAGGTGTCTCTGGAGGTCAGAGCTCAGGGATAAGATGGCTCCCTCCTTTGCCCTGCTTTGGGGTAAGGAGTCTCCCGAGAAGTGGAGACTAGGAACTCCTAGCCCAGAGAGGGTTCAGCACAGAGCTGTTCAGTTGAATTCAGCTCATTCCAAAATCATTCACACAATTTAGGAATGATGGTAATACAGTCAGTGTGAAACCCATGCTCTGCCTGCACCTGGAGAAAGTCTTAACTCTAGAAGGTTCTATAGAACTGGACACACGCCAGGGCAGAGGGTGTGTTGGAGGCAAGAAGGGAGCTGGATGGCACCAGGAGTTGGGGGGGAGAGGTGGTGAGGGAGCAGAGGGAGCAGTCCCAAGCCCTGGATCCACAACCCCCTGTTCACCTGCTCCTGTTCACCAGCTCAGCTCAGTGCCCTTTGACCCCACCCTGGCTCCCTTCCCCCCAGCGTGCCGCCCAGTCCAGGTCTTCGAGATAGGGGCCCCCGAGAGGAGCCCGTGGTCCCAGCCACTTTGTCCAGGTTGGTGAGAGAGGCTGTGCCCATGGTCCATGCATCTCTGCGTCCTCTTATGCGCACCCACATCTGTGAGCGCCAGTGAGAGTGGAGGTCAGGGCCATTTCCAACTCCCCCTCCCCTGCCCACCCTCCCGGGCAGCACGCCCAGTTCCCAGAGGCAGCCTATACACTTCCTCTGCGAGCTGCACACACACTGGCTCCCGCCTGCCACCAGCCACAGGGCCCACCTGGCGTGGCCACCCTCCCCGGCCCGCCCCCACCCGGAGCAGCAGCAGTACTGAAAGGCCCTTCTTATCCTGCCTGGGCTCGTGGGTGTGGGAGGGGGACTCAGTTACACTTGGTTCTGGGACAGCTTTTCCAGAGTCCAGATGGGCTGGGATAAGGGCTCTGGCCCCCCGCTCTGCTCTCTACAGCACCCCCTCAATTCAGAGTTCCTATCCAGGTAACACAGAAACCCTGCAGGCCAGGTGCTGCATTGGGGTCCCACTTCAATCCCTCACACTCTGCCTTTCACAGTCAAGCCAGGCCAGGCCAAAGAAGAGGTGCAGGAGCCAACCCCCCGGTCTGCTCTACGCTCCCTCTGACCTCCTAGTTTATTTTTTTAATACGGATAGGAATACCATCTCCTTTCTTGTGTGCCTGTCCTTCAGGCGCTGGCTCACATCCCCTCTTCCCCAGTCCTTGCTGCTCTGCTGAGGGCCTCCCACAGGGCCTGGAAGGAGCTGGAGGCACATTTATCATCAATAGGTCATAATGAAGCAGGGCTGGGGGCTCTCCTTGGGACTGAGAACACCTTGCATGCTCCCTGGGACCTCAGTTTCCCAATCTGTACAGATAGGAAGTTGGCCCAGATGATTTCCAAGAATGCCTGACTCCCAGGCTGTTGATGAGTGCTGGAGAGTCTCCAGGACAGTGGAGAGTGAAGCCTTCCTTGGGTAGGGGCTGCCCCTATTGCAGGGGGCTGGGCCAGGCATGGTGATAAATGGGTTTGTTGGACAGGAGCCCTGCCTGGTGGGGCAGGAGGTGGGGAGAATACCAGTTCTTTCACCCCCTCCTAATTTCCAAACCCTACAGTCAGGGGTCAGCTTAATGTTATAAAATTCCACAGGCACCATGCTACTTTCCTGCTCTAAAGCCTTCATTGGCTCCCCATTGCCAGCTGGGCACAGGCTATGGGCTTCATTTTGCCATTTACGGTTTCAATGCCCCAGCCCAATGGCTCTCCTTGGCCTGTGCTCAAAATATGCCTTCTGATCCCAACACCCCTCAGCTTACACCACCTCAGTTCCCTTGCTCAGGCAAGGACTGCCTGGAATGCTGACTCCCTTCCCAGACTCCAGGGCTGATCTCAAGGATCCCTGTTCCCACCCCAGCTTACTCCCGATTTTCTCTGCTCCATACTTTTGATTTGGATCTTTACCTACACAACTAGGATTTTTCTTTTCTTTTTTTGTACTAGGGATGGAACGCAGGGGTGCTTTACCACTGAGCTACATCTCTAGCTGTTTTCATTTTCATTTTAAGATAGGGTCTCACCAAGTTGCTTAGTGCCTTGCTAAATTACTGAGGCCGGCCTTGAACTTGCAATCCTCCTGACTCAACCTCCCAAACTGCTAAGATTACAGGAGCGTGCCACCACACCCAGCGTGCTGTTTTGAGTTTTTTTTTTTTTTTTTTTTTGTGGTACTGGGGATTGAACTCAGGGGTACTCGACCACTGGGCCACATCCCCAGCCCTTTTTTGTATTTTATTTAGAGACAGGGTCTCACTGAGTTGCTAAGTGCCTCGCCATTGCTGAGGCTGGCTTTGAACTCGCGATCCTCCTGCCTCAGCCTCCCAAAGTGCTGGGATTACAGGCGTGCGCCACCGCGCCCGGCTTGTTTTGAGTTTTAATCTGCTTTTCTGTCTCCTGAATGAGTCAAAGTTTAGCCTTTCCTTTTCTGAGCACTCCTCACTGCCCGGCATGATGTGCATGTTGCTAGTGGTATTTGAGACTGCCTCTCATTTGAAGCCCAAGGAGGTGAGGGTGCTGGGATCTCTCCCTTGGGCATAGGATGGATGAGTTGACCTCCCCAGTCACCTTGGATGCCCCCTTCCCATGTCTCTGGAGACCCAACCTGAGATCTTAGGTGACTGGGTCCTTGCAGCAGAAACAGGGAGCCCAGTAATTCAGCTCTGACTCACCCCAGTACAGGGGGGTCCTCCCCTGACTCATTTCCCTTCTGAGCACCTCGTGATGCCCTCCTTTAGAACTGGCTTCCCCATCTGATGGGGAGAAGGGTGTGGCCTGGGCCCCTGGAAGGGAGGCTCAGGCCCTTCCTCGCTTATAGTTGCTCTTGGGAATGGTCCCAAAAGATGTAGGCTGAAGCACTGATTCATACATGGTAGTAATGACCGATGGGCCCTGAGGCCACAGTTCTTTTGGCATAACTAGACTATGCCTTCACTAAAGGAAGAATGCTGTAATGTTGAGATTCCTGGCATGGTGACAGGGGATGCAGGCTAGCACCTTTCAGAAGGCAAACTTTCATTCAGTCCCTGCTGGGGCATTAGGGCTAGGGACAGGGAGGTGTGGCATGGGGTGGTTGCCTGGATCGGTTTATAGGACAAGCTTTCCTGGGGCACAGGATATTTGAGGGGTTCTAGCCTTGCCTCTAGGTGGCTGAAGGATAGGTGGTCCTGTCACTAACCAGGCCCTCTCAGTAAGGAGAGAGGAAAAAGGAGCCGGGGACAACGGCAGAAGGAAGAGGGGAAGTGGCAGTAGAGGCCAGGGGCCCGAGAGACCACCTGGAGCCAGGCACAGTGGCACACACCTGTAATCCCAGTGGCTTAGGAGGCTGAGGCAGGACGATTGTAAATTAAAAGTCAGCAGCAGCAACTTAGCAAGGCCCTAAGAAACTTAGTGAGACCCTGTCTCAAAATTAAAACTTACAAAAGGTATGGGGGTGTAGCTCAGTGGTGAAGCACCTTGAGTTCAATCCCCAGGGCCAAAAAAAAAAAAAAAAAAAAAAAAACCACCTGAGAACAAGTGGAGGGGAAGGTGCAGGAGGTGATGGCTGAGGTGTGGGGGCACCATACACAGGGTGAGGCAGTGTGGCTCCCTCTCCATTTCCCGCCACACAGCAGTCCCATAGGTGGTGTATGGCATCTGCGGCTGGGGTGCCCGCTTCTCACTGTCACTGGGTGACAAAGGGCACCCAACATGGTCACCCCAAGCCTGCCGGGCACACAGAGCCTGGATGGCATTGAGGCAGCCCCAGTGAGTGGGTGGCCTAGACAGTCCCAGAAGGCAGAGCCACGCCCTAGGCAATGAGTCCAGGGCCCCTGGTCACCCAAGCTGGGCAATCTCGGAAAACCAGAGTCCCCCATAACCCAGATCAAGAGCTTTCTCTGGGGATCCCCATGTCCACCCCAGGGTGGAACCCTGGAGACCCCAGCCTGGAGCGGGGAAAGCTCAGACCCCCTTGACTCCTAATCTGGGGGCCTCTTCTGGCCCCTCTGGTCCCTTTTCCCTCTGAGGAACCTCTCATAGCTCCAGCCAGAGGTCTCAGGCCCCTCACTCACCTGCAGATGCCCGTCGGGCCAACAGAGCCAAGGTCAGAACGAGGGCCAGGGCGGGGGCTGGAGGTGGCGGCCGCGGGCCGGAGCGCATCGCGGCGGGCTGGACAGCAGGACTTGCAGGACTTGCGCGACGCGAGCGGAGAGCCGAGTGCCGAGTGCCGAGTGAGTGCCGAGTCCCGACAGCAAAGTGGCCAGCGCAGAGGGCTCTGCGTCGGGGCTGGGGCTGGGGCTCCGCGCCCGCAGTACTTAACTCGGGGGGCGGGGCAGGCGCCGACCCGCGCTCGGGTTTCGGGAGGGCGGGCAGGCGGGGGCTCCCTCCGTCTGCCCCCACCCCCAACCTTCTTAAAGGGCCCGTGCTGAACGCCTCCTTCCAGGGCAGGGGCGAGGGGACCCTTACTACTCCGTCAGATCCGGGCTCCACCCTGGAGATTTGGGACAAAGTCCCAGAAGGGTCCGGACCTCCTAAACGATGACCCCAGGACCCCTGAGGACACCCTCTGCGAGTAGGCACGAGCTGGGTCATTCCCCTCACTTCTCTCCCTTCTGCCTTGTAGGGTTGATGGGGTGTCTCCACAAACTGCAGGCTTGGGGGTGGGGGAGAAACCCACACCCCCAGCAGGCCACCTTGACTGAGGCCTCAGGACTCAATTCCGGAGGTTGCCGCAGTGCTCTGATCACTGGCCCTGCCACCTTGACCTTCTCTGTCTGTAAAGGAGAGATGTCTGGACTCCCCCACAGGGCAGAAGAATGCTCAATCTCATGGTATCATTTGCCTCAAAGAAATCCTACAAGGTGGGTGAGGACCACCCCTTTCCCCATATTATGGAAGAGGAAACTGGCTCAGACCAGGAGATAGTTCTCACAAAGCCTCAGGTGGAGAGGTCCCTGGCCATTTGGGCCCAGGAGCTCAGGCCTCCCCACCTAAAAATCCTGGTGTTTTAATTTGTCGGGACTGCCTCCTGGAAATCTGGCCCTGGATTTAGCTCCTACCTAACAGTTTCAGGCTGGGGCCTTTCTCCTGGCTCCCTCCCAGGCAAAAACTTTCTGTCTAGTCCCAAGCAGGAGTTGGAGAAAGGGCGATATTATTGTGTAGTTTTTAGTGCTAGAGGCTCCAGCCTGTTTTTTGCCCAGACCCAGGTTAGGGTTGCCTGTCATTGATTTCTTATCCAGTAAAGGGATGGAAGAGCACCTCTGGAATGTTCTCCCTTCTTTCCCCCACCCCAATCCCTTCATCACACCTACCTACTCCACACCCAACCCCACCCAACCTCCACCCTCTTCCCAGCCCCTTGACTTGTGTGTATAGCACTTCATAGTTTGCAACAGAATTGAGCCCCGTTTTGCAGATGAAGACACTGAGGTCAGGAGAGATTAAAGGACTTGAGCAAATCTGCATAACTCCTAATAGGTGAAGCAGGGTCTTTAAGCCCAAGTCCAGTGTTCTCACTGCCATTGCATGGTGTGAGGGTGCTGGTCCCCATGGTGGTTATGAGTACTGGTCTTGGATGCAGACAGACTTGGGTTCAAATCCCAGATCTTCTACTTGTTTGTCCAGCCTTGAGCTAGTTCCTTTATCTCTGTGTCTCTGTTTCTTCATTTATAAAATTGGGTTTATGATGAATTAAATGTTATATTGTATCTCAAGTGCCTAGCCCAGTAGGCTGACATACAGTAGGTACTCAAGAAGTGATTGTCTTCTCTCCTAAACATGCCTATGTTTCTTTCTTTTTTCCCTCTTTTCTCCAGTACTGGGGACTGAACCCAGGAGTACTCTACTACTGAGCTACATTCCCATCCCTTCTTAAAACATTTTTATTTTGAGACAAGGTCTCACTAAGTTGCTGAGGGTCTTACTAAGTTGCTGAGATCGGCTTTGAACTTGAGATCCTCCTGCCTCAGTTTTCTAAATTGCTGGGATTACAGGTATGTGCCACTGTGCTAAATTCATCCCTATGTTTCATTTTAAATGCAACTTCATACATATTACCTCCCTTGATGGAACATTAGCTCTGACCCTTGAATTTTCCACTTCAGAGGCAGCTGCATATAGTAGGTGTTCAATAAATGCCTGCTGGGGATATACTAAGAAGCCAATTGTTGCTATTCTATAGGGACTTTGGAAAACCTAAGAACTCTCATCTGGGCATGCTAGCAAGCCTGGCACGTGGACTATGCCCAGCTGGCTTCAATGACAAAAGGCCATTGCTTCTCGGGCTGGGGTTGTGGCTCAGCGGCAGAGTGCTCGCCTCGCACGTGTGCGGCCCGGGTTCGATCCTTAGCACCACGTAAACATAAATGCATTGCATTGTGTACAACTAAAGTAAATAAATAAATATTAAAAAAAAAAAGGCCATTGCTTCTACAACTTGTCCCTTATTTTTCCTTTTCCTGAGTCAGCAAGGTACCTGGTCCTTGTTAGGGACTGACTACTGGTCAAGCATGGGTCCAGGGCTTGCAGGGGTAGGGGCAGCTCAGAAGATTAGAGGAAAAGTGCTTTCTTTTTTAGGAATGAAAAAAAGAGAAGTTTTTTGCTTTTTTTTGTGATTTTAAAACTTAGGTGGAGATGTCCACCTGCCCCATGTCCCCATCTTCTCCCATCTTCCCTGACCCCCATCCACAGATTCACCCACTACCACCAGGAGTCGTTTGTAAGTTTGTATCGCTTCCAGATAGCAAACTGCCGCCCACAGCTGAGATTTGAGTGGGGATTAGCTCAGCGCCTCCTCCTGCCTTGTTGCTAGCTGGGCAGAGAAACACAGGCCTGGAGAAATAAGGCAGCCAGCACCTAGCAATAACCAAGCTCTCACCCCTCTGCTGGGGCTTCTCAGGTTATAAAACACTCACCTGGGCTTTTGACGCTCGAGGGAGTGTGTGTGTGTTGGAGGGCAGTGTCCACGATAAGGAAACCAAGGTGCTGAGATCAAAAGGGATGCAGGGGCTCTGGTGCACTTGGCCTTGGCCTTTGTTCAGCCTGTAGGCTGGGTCTTGAACCCAGGGCTGATGCTGAGTAATGTCATGCCAGGCAGACTGGGGGAAAGTTGAAGCCCCCATACCACTTTGGAACTGATCTCTGAATGTCCTCTGCTGGTTTAGAACAAGGCTGTTGGAGGCGGGTAGCCACTGCAGCTCGTTGTCCCCTCCCTAGCCTCCTTGGCAAACCTGAACTGAGCAGAGCTGACCTGGGCCTCCCTTGCATACTCAGGCCTGGTTCATGTCTCCCCTCTGCCTGCCAACCTTTGTTTGCCACGACTTTCCTAGGCTTGGGTTGGCCAGGCATCCTGGGCAACTGTCCCTGACTGTCCTTGGCCACAGCTCACCTTCCTCCAGGAAGCTCTCCGTCTCACACACTGACCTTTCTTTTCCAAAGACTCCCTGGAGAACTGATCTCTATAGTTCTCCTGGTTCTCTCTGGGGCCTGCCTAGCTGGGTCAAGAGGTGCGGGTCAGTACCTCCTCAACACCTCCCTAGGCTGACCCCTTCCCAGCAAAGCACAGGTCAGGGCACATGGCAGGTGGCGAGGAAAGGAGACTCAGAACACACTGGAAGACACCTGTAATCCAAGCGGCTCTGGAGGCTGAGGCAAGAGGATCACGAGTTCAAAGCCACCCTCAGCAACTAAGTGAGGCCCTAAGCAAATCAGTGAGACCCTACCTGTCTCTAAATAAAATATAAAAAAGGGCTGGGGATGTGGCTCAGTGGCTAAGACCCCTGGGTTTAATCCCCTGTACCAAAAAAAAAAAAAAAAAAAAAAAAAAAAAACCCAAAACAAAAACAAAAACAAACAAACAAAAACCCCACTGGAAGAAACTCACCCAGAGTGAAAGAGGATTCAAAATTCTCCAAAGCTATGATGACCTGGGGTGGATACTGCCTCAGTTTCTCTGAGTATTCTAGGAGAATAAGACAACAGAGAGCCCAGCAACACCCAGCATTCAGCCGTGTAAGCTGGCCAGGTGCTCTGGTCACTCTTAGCCCAGTGCTTCTTGGACTAAGTGTACCCGCTCTGGCAGTGGCTGTGACTGGACCCTGCCCTCAGCCAGGGTGTTTTGCTCTTTGACTTCCTGGGCCCCACCCGAGGAGCCCGTGGCCAAATCCCGCTTGCTGGTAAATGGCATGTGCTTGTGCCCTAGATGGGGTGGTGTTTGAACAGGGGTGTGCTCCAGCTGCCCAGGCCCTGTCCTCAGGGAATTGGCCCTCTGCCATGAAGGGGACAGAAGCTAGGCCACCACTGCGTGAGGGGACACAGGCTTTAGGGGCTGGCTCCTTGGCCCTGAGGTCTCGCCATCAAGAGCACTACTGCAGTGGATCCCAGGTCTGGGCCTCCTGCCAGGGCCCTCTGCTAGGAGTGGTCTTGCTCCTGCTACTGCTTGAGGCATTCATGGGGCTCCTCCAAGTGCAGCCAGCCAGGCTGAGACGGGCGGAGCAGCTAGTCCCAACAATTACACAATTCAGAAGCTGAGAAGTTATCTTTGCCGCCTTCGGGAGCAGGCTGAGGACAGGAGGCCAATGGAGAGCTTGGCCCTGGCTGGGGGCAGGATCGGAGCCACGCCCAAGCATCCCGGGAAGACGGGGCTGGGGGCAGGAGCAGAGGGCCCTCTCGGAGCCGGTATTCTCCAGAAGCAGACACCCTCTGCCATACCACATCCACAGAGGCTTGTGGCTTCAGTGGCTGTGACCAGCTGGCCACAGCTGACTCCCCCTGGGGTTGTGCTATTTCTAAATATTAGTTCATGCTGTTAACCCTTGCTGTGCTGCCCTGGGGGACATCCAGCTGCCCGCAGAGACAGACTCTGTGGGAGGGCTGAACAGGCCCCATCTGGATGGGAAATTTGTGAATGGCCTTGCTTAGGGTCTGGCATGGGACAGGCACCTCTGGGGACTGGGATGGGGCCCCCAAAGGAGGATGAGAAGTACCTGCTTGGGACTGGGACTGAGGCTTGCAGTGGGTGGTAGGCGATGTGGGTCTGAGCTGGCGGCCGGGCAGGGCAGTGGAAAGAATGTGGGGTGAGGAGCCAGAGTCGGGCCCTGCCAAGCCTTTTCTGTGTGGCCTCAGACAAGTCACTTATTTGTGCCTTTTTCCTCATCTGTGAAGCATTGAGTCACCATGGTGCTTGGATGATGACCTCCAACAAGGGGCTTTATCAACTGTGAAGGTAGTGCCTGGTGGTTAAGACTACAGCAATAATTTAGGCCAGGGTCTCGCTCTGCATGACTTTCAGGAGTCCCTTGGAGGAGAGTGAGGTTCACAACCCAGAGATACCTAGAGCAAGCTGATGGGTATGCCTGTAGCTCATATGGAGATTTCATGGTACCAGCCAACACAAGAATATGTGGCTTGGGAACGCTTGTAATCCCAGCAACTCAGGAGGCTGAGGCAGGAGGATCACAAGTTTGAGGCCAGCCTCAGCAACTTAGTGAGATCCTAAGCAAATTAGCAAGAACCTGTCTCAAAATAAACAATAAAAAGGACTAGGATGTAACTCAGTGGTAGAGCACCCCTGGGTTCATTCCCTAGTACCACAAAAAACAAACAATAGATCTATAGATAGGTGGATCTAGATATATTGATTGGACTTCAGCTCCTCCTGGCCCTGTTGGTTATTTGTTCTTGTACAGTGAAAAACCTTGAGATAGCCAGTCTCCAAGATGGCCCTCAGTGCTCCTTGTTGGCTGGCATTCGTGTCCTTATATAGTCCCCTCCCTTGTTGAATAGGGCATTGCAGAAACGATGCTGTGATTTCCAGGGTGAGCTCATGAAAACAGACAGTGGCTTCTGCTTTGCTACCCGCCCCCCTTTTTAAATATCTATTTATTCATTTATTTATTTCTAGTTGTACACAATGCCTTTATTTTTACATGGTGCTGAGGATTGAACCCTGGCCGCGCACGTGCTAGGCGAGCGCTCTACTGCTGAGCCACAACCCAAGAACCCTTAAAAAAATTATTTTTTAGTTGTAGGTGGATACAACGCCTTTGTTTTATTTTTATGTGGTGCTGAGGATCAAACCCAGTGCCTCACACGTGCTAGGCGAGCATGCTACCTCTGAGCCACAACCCCAGCCCTTTGCTCCCTTTTGATTGCTTGCTCTGGGGCAGCCAGCAGCCTGTGGAGACCCCGTGGGGAGGAGCTGAGCTTTCATGGGAATGAGCCACCTTGGACTTGATCTTCCAGCCCCAAACCCACCTTCAGATGACTGCAGGCCCTACAGACATCTTGAGAGACCTGGAGCCAGAACCCCTCTACCCAGCACAGTCCCTTCCAAACTCCTGACCTGTAGGCACTGTGTGTGACAGAAGGAGATTTCTGTTTTAAGCCTTTAGCTTTTGAGGATGAATTGTTACGCAGCAATAAACAACCGATACAAACCCGCACAACTGTGGATGGACGTCCAGAGAGCCAGACCTAGCATGCGCCTGGGACACAGGAGGTGAGGCTCTACTGCTATGGGGAGAGTGGTGTTCCCCTGACCAATCAGTGGGCCAACTGGTTAACTTACTCAACAAATGTTTCTTTTATTCTCCTCCTTATTTTTGATATTATAGATTGAACTTAGAGGCAATTTACCATCGAGCTATATTCCTAAGTGCCCCCCACCTTTTTTTTTTTTTTTTTTTTTGAGATAGGCTAAATTGCCAAGGCTGTTCTTGAACTTGAAATCCTCCTGTCTCAGCCTCCTGAGTCACTGGGATTACAGGAGTGTATCACCACACCTGGGTCTTTTTTTTTTTTTTTTTTTTTGCCTCATGCATACTAGGCAAGCTCTACCACTGAGCCACATCCTCAGATAGTTGTCTTATTTTTTGAGTTTCTATTAATCTGGCATAACTTTTCAGTGTCTCTTTGTTTTTGGTGACACTGCCATGTTTGGCAAGTACAGGTCAGTTATTTTTATTTATTTATTTTTGTGGTGCTGAGGATTGAACCCAGGGCCTTGTGAATGTGAGGTAAGCACTCTACCAACTGAGCTTATCCCCAGCCCCAGGTCAGTTATTTTGTCGAGCGAATCTTGATCTGAGTTTGTTTTCCTCATTATTAGATTAAGATCGCGCATCCTTTTTTTATTTTTTAAAATATTTATTTATTTGCTTTAGTTGTACACAATGCAATGCATTTATGTTTACGTGGTGCTGAGGATCGAACCGGGGCCGCGCACACACTAGGCGAGCGCTCTGCCACTGAGCCACAACTCCAGCCCAAGAGATCGTGCATCCTTGATGGGGACACCCTGACAGTGATGCCGTGTCTCACTTGGAGCACCCCACTGGGAGGCACTCACACCACTTGTGCCTTTGTTGGGATGTTCACTTGCAGCACTGGGTTGAGACGATGCCCACAAGTCTCTGCCCCGTGAAGTTACTGTTTTTCCCTTTGCAATGAATAAGCATTTGCCAACGTTGAAAGGTCAGGCTGAGGAAGAAGAGCCAGAAGAAAGCCTGTGAAGGGACAGCCAAACCAGGAGAGAAAAACCAGGAGAACATTCTGGAACCAGAAAGACTTTCTGGGCAGAGGAGGGAGTGGTCGGTCATTTTGGTCCAACTCTGCCAAGAGGCCAGTCCAGAGAGGATGAAAAGTGTCCACTGGGTGCAGCTGCCACATGCAGGTCAGGGGGAATCTAGTCAAGCCTGATTTGGGTGGAGCCATGGGCCTAGAGTCAACTCACGGTGAGTCAAGAGTGAAAGGGAGGTGAAAACAGGAACCACAAGACCCAAATGCCCCTGTTGGGAAATTCGTGGACTGGAGAGAGAAGGTGGGATAGGTGGTGATGGAAAACTGTGTGCGGATGGGGAGATGATTTTTAATAGGTGGAGGTGGAGGGGACTTGGGATATCAGAGTGTGATAGGAAGACACCAGATGAGCCAGGCACGGTGGCACACATCTATAATTCCAGGGCTTGGGAGGCTGAGACAGGAAGACTGCGAGTTCAAAACCAGCCTCAGCAACTTAGTGAGGCCCTAAGCAACTCATTGAGACCCTGTCTCTAAATAAAATTCAAAATAGGGCTGGGGATGTGGTTCAGTGGTTGAGTGCCCGAGTTCAATCCCCAGTACCAAAAAAAAAGGTTGGGGTTGAGGCTCAGTGGTAGAATGCTTGCCTAGCCTGTGTGAGGCACTGGGTTTGATTCTCAGCACCACATATAAGAAAATAAAATAAAGTCCATTGACAATTAAAAAATATTTTTAAAAAAGATACCAGATAAGAGGTAGAAGTCCTAGGGCAATAGGTAGGGCCCCAGGTGGGAAGTGGAAGCAGGTAACAGCAAATGCCTTTGGTCTGAGTGTGGTGGGGAGGGTTCCAGCCAGAGTCCAGTCTGATGGCCTCTGTTTTCTCTGCTGAGGAATGGATGAGCTGGGGTCTGGAGGGACGGCTGGGCACACGGAGGGACGGCTGGGCACATGGAGGGGAATGTGCCAAGCTGTAGATGATCCCTGGGGATGGGAAGAGAGCCAACTAACCAGAGATGGAGGTGGGCAGTCAGCCAAGAGGGCAAGTCCGGGGTTGAGGGCATGAAGGCAGGAGTGTCCTGACGGATGAGAAGGAAGTGCAGGCTTAGTGGTGGGGTCTCGGTGATGGCAGGCGACTTGTGCAGTGAGGGTGTAGAGCAGGAGGAATAGAAGGCAGGGGCAGGGACTTCGGTGGGAGGTAGACAGTCAGCACTGTGGGAGGTGGGGAGAAGCCCAGGATTGATGATGAGCGGGAGGGCTGAGAGGGAGCTGGCAGAGGTGTTTAGACACAAGGAGGTCTAGGAACTGGGAGGCAGGGGATTGATTGGGGATGGCTCCCGGGCAGGCCTACGTCACCAAGGTCATGGCAGGAGCTGGTTGGGGTGGAGTGGAGTTACATACCAGCCAGGGCTTCCAACTTCATAAAAGAAGGACAGATGACAGCAAGGAATTGAGGAGGGGCACTCCAGGACACTAGGACCCTAAGAAATGGTACATGTAATAAGGAGGGGGCACCATCTGGTCCCAAGGAGGCCAATGACCCCCTTTGTCACAGACTCTGAGAAGTGGGGAGTGCGAGGAACAGAACAGGCAGTTCTGGGAGGCTGAGGGCCATCTCGGGGGGTGAGCTAGTTCCCCATCAGGGGACTGTTTGGAGCAGAAGTGAGAGTCTTGGACCCACTGGCGTGTGGGGGCGGCTCAGTTTCCCCAGGAGAGCTGTGCACAAGGACAAGCCACAGGAGCAGGGCAGGAGGAGGGCAGGGAGGCTCCCAGGGTCTCAAGTACTTGGAGAGCCCCAGAAAGGTGGGGGTCACAGCCCCAGATCTGGCCCCTAGCAGCTCTGGGGGGTCAGGGCTCACAGGATGGGGGTGAGGAGGGGGCACCCGAGGTTTGGCTGCCCCGTGGGAGTGAGTGCTCTGCTGCTGCTGGGCCGGGCTCTGCCCTCTGCTCTAGTCCCTAAGGGGCTTGAGGAACGCCCAGACCGCTGTGTGCCAGGTCCTCCTCATGCCTGCTGAGCATGTCTTGCCCTCTATGACACCAGACACTGTGCCACTGATCCCACTTGTGCCAATGATGTGATGGCGACTTTGGGAAGTCCTTGACCGCTTCCGGCCTTCGTTTCCTTATCTCTATAGTGGGGTGGCCACCGAGGCCCTCTTAGAGAAGTCCGCCCTCTGGTTCCTATAATAGAAACCTCTTGCCTGCTTTGGATCAAGCCAACTCTCAGTCATGGCTTGGTGGGTGTGCACAGGCCGCAGGCCCCCCAGCCTCCTGGGTTCCTAGGGGTGAAGAGGTCTCTAGGATTTTCTCAGCCCTGGGGCTCATCCACCATTATATGGGGTTAGAGATTTTCTTTTTCTTTTTTAATATTTATTTATTTATTTATTTTTTTAGTTGTACACATGCCTTTGTTCTTACGTGGTGCTGAGGATTGAACCCAGGCCGCGCACGTGCTAGGCGAGCGCTCTACCGCTGAGCCACAACCCCAGCCCCGGGGTTGGAGATTTTCCCTACCCCTCAGTGTTTTCTGCCACACTGTCCCCCAGGGGTGCTCTTGGCCATAAGCATGGGAAGTGGCTTCTTAAGGCCTCCCCCTCCTTTATCTGCCTCCCATTCCATGTCTGAAATGCCACCAGCAGGCAAATAGCAAATATTCCTTGGGATGACCTGGATTTTTTTTTTTTTTTTTTTTTTTGGTACCGGGGATTGAACTCGGGGGCACTTGACCACTGGACTACATCCCCCAGCCCTTTTTTGTATTTTATTAGAGACAGGGTCTCAACTGAGTTGCTAAGTGCCTCGCCATTGCTGAGGCTAGCTTTGAACTCACGATCCTCCTGCCTCAGCCTCCCAAGGGCTGGGATTACAGGTGTGCGCCACCGTGCCCGGCTCTGCCCTGGATCTTTAAAGATTTCATGCCCTGGGGGCGAGGTCTGGGTGGGGCCATCAGACAGTCACACCTTAGTGCCGAGCAGTTGGCATAATCCTTTGCCAAGGGCAAAACAGACTCTGACAGAAGGGAGAGCCAGGGAGATAGGTGGCAGGGGCAGTGGGTAGAGGGCCCCAGGGCTGTGTGTGGTGAATCCCTTCATCTATGACCAATCCCACTCACTCTCTCCACTCCTGTCCCCAACCTTCAGGCACCCTCACTGGTAGTGAGGAGCTGGCTTGGGTGTGACATCATCCCCCCTTTCCCTCCCCAGACCCAAGGTCCTGGGGACCCCTGAGCATTTCACCCAGTTGCGGGTGGGAGGCAGCAGCTGAGCTCTCCGGGTTCTTCTACTGAGCCGAAGCCTAGAATGTCTTCGCCACAGTTCAGGCGCCACGGCAACCGGAGGAAATAAACACACTGGTTTCAGAATCCAAGTTCTGTGGTGATGTCATCCCCAGCTCCAGTCTTCTGGGCCCTGCGGCTGGCTGCACCCCAGGCTGCTCAAGCCAGAGGACTGTCTTCCTGCCTGGCCCCCACGTGGTCTCGTGGTCTCGAGGTGGAGTGAGGAGAGAGGTGGGGGGGGGGCGGGGGCAGGGGCTCCCGAGATCCTTGCCTGAGGCTCAGATTCGGCTGTAGCTGCTGTTGGCCCCTCCCCCGCCTTAGCCATGACGCGGCCCAAGGAGGCCAGGAACTATGTGTTCTATGCAAAGCACCCAGAGAAGAAGGAGCAGGTGCCCTCATGGCAGGAGGTGAAGCAGACCCCCATCATCATGGCCATGATCAAAGGTGAGAAAGGCCCCACCCTGGGCTTGGGGTCACTCCCTGAGGGAGTCCCCACCTGCCAGCCTGCCTCCTGCAAAGCACACCCCTCTGCCAGACTCACCTCAAAAAAGCCTCACAGTGCCGAATCAGGAGCCCTTAGCCTAATCTTGCTTTCTCTTCTTTCCAGCGCTGGGAATTGAACCCAGGGCCCTGTGGCCCACTAGGTGAATACCTATCGCTAAACTACACACCTGCCTTAGCTTTAGCTCTTCTATTTCCTTTCAATCTTACTTTCAATGGGAACCAGGCAAATTAATTCTTACTTTTTTTTTTTTTTTTTTTGTGGTACCAGGGATTGAACTCTGGGGCACTCGACCACCGGGCCACATCCCCAGCCCTTTTTTGTATTTTATTTAGAGACAGGGTCTCACTGAGTTGCTAAGTGCCTCGCCATTGCTGAGGCTGGCTTTGAACTCACGATCCTCCTGCCTCAGCCTCCCAAAGTGCTGGGATTACAGGCGTGCGCCACCACGCCCAGCTTAATTCTTACTATATTGTTAATGATTGATTATTACCCTAAGCGGGAAGTGGGTTAAAGTAGTGATGACATGCTTGTGTTCTGCTGGCTGAATGTCTCAGAATTATCACATTACTGGCTTGTGTGACTTGGGCAGACTTTTTTTTTTTTTCCTGTTTTCATATTTTATTTTTAAGTTTCCACTTCTCTCTTTTTTTTTCCTTCTGCACTTTTTTATTTATAGTTGTACATGATGATAGGGTTTGTTATGTATTCATACATGCACACAATATAACAATATAATTTGGCCAGTATACTCCCCAGCACTTCCCCCCTCCCTCCCTATCTCCCATCCCCTGGTCCCTTTCCTTCATTGATATCCCTTTGATTTTCACGAGATCCCTGTCCCCTGAGACCTTCTTTTCCTTTTTCCTCTTTTTTTTTGGGGGGGGGGATGGAGGAGGGTACCAGGGATTGAACTCCGGGATACTCAACCACTGAGCCACATCCCCAGCCTTATTTTGTATTTTATTTAGCAACAGGGTCTCACTGAGTTGTTCAGTGCCTCGCTTTTGCTGAGGCTGGCTTTGAACTTGAGATCCTCCTGCCTCAACCTCCTGAGTGGCTGGAATTACAGGTGTGCGCCACCACACCCAGCTCCTTTTTCCTCTCCATCTTCCACATATAAGAGAAAACATGTGACCCTTGACTTTCTGAGTTTGACTTATTTCACTTAACATGAAGTTCTCTAGTTCCATATATTTTCCTGTAAATAACATAATTTCATTTTTGTTTATAGATGAATAAAATTCCATTGTGTATTTGTACTACATTTTCTCTATCCATTCATCCACTGATGGACAACTAGCCTGGTTCCATAGTTTGGTTATTGTGAATTGTGCTTCTATAAACATGGGTATGCATGTATCACTGTAGTGCGATGACTCCAAGTCGCTAGGATAAATACCAAGGAGTGGTCTAACTGAGTTATATGGTAGTTCCATGCTTAGTCTTTTGAGGACTCTCCATGCTGATTTCCATAGAGGTTGTACAAATCTACAATCCCATCAACAGCGTAAAGTGTTCCTTTTCCTCCATTCTCTTCAGCATTTATTATTATTTCTCTTCTTGATGACTGCCATTCTGACTAGTGTGAGATGAAGAAATCTCAGTGTAGTTTTGATTTTCATTTCCCTAATTGCTAGAGATGTTGAACATTGTTTCATATATTTTTTGGCCATTTGTACTTCTTTTTTAAAAATATTTTTTAGTTGTAGATGGACGCAATATCTTTATTTTACCTATTTATTTTTATGTGGTGCTGAGGATCGAACCCAGTGCCTCACACAAGCTAAGCAAGCGCTTCACCACTGAGCCACAACCCTAGCCCTGTACTTCTTTTTTGAGGAGTGGTAGACTGATATTTCTAAGTCTCAATATTCTCATCTGTAAGATGGGAAAACAAGAGCATCTCCTTTGCAGGGTTGTCTGGGATGCTTCATTGAAATAAATTATTAAATGCTTAGCATGGTACTAGGCTCAGAGAAAGTTCTCAGTTAATTTCAACTGTTACCGTTCTTACTTTGCGTTGTCTGCCCAAGGGAAAGTGCATTTTATCTAGGAATACTGTCTTTTTTCCTAAGGAAGCAGCTGGATGGACAGTGGATTTGTGGCAGTAGGGTATCAATAAGAGCCAAGACGCCCAGGGTTCTCATGGGGCACTGTATTTGGGGCTTCCTCTGTCTCTGATCAGTGGACTCAGGCTAACGGCTACCCTGTCTGTCCTTATAGGTCCAGGGCCCGCCAAGTACCTCCGGCCATCCTGCACAGGCTACATAGACCATGACAACTCCATGTTTCAAGAGCCCGCCTTTACCCTGCACACGCGGCATTCGGAGAAGCGTGAGCAGCCACCACCCGTCATGCCTGTGGGTGGGGTTACTGTTGGAGACTGTGGGTGCAGTGAGGGGCATGGAGCCATCCTCTGTAGCCACAGGCCACAGGGAGCTGAGGCTGCTGAGTGGGGCAGAGGGAAGCGGCAGGGATTCCTGCATGACCCAGCCCCTCTGAAGGCTGCACTGCAGCGGCTCCCAGCCAGATCTCCCCGGAGCTGTGGAGGGAGGTCAGCACATCGGCTGCTAGAGCAGGGCTTCTTTTCCACCTCACCTTTGGTTGGGACCCTCAGCTCTGATCATAATGCTCCGCTGGATTTGCTTGACAGTGGCTGGGCAGGAGGGGTGGGGGGCAGTAGGGGTGTGGTGGGAATGGTGGACCCCAGAGCTTCCCAGGGGGCCTAGAACTTCTAGGAAGGGAAGGGAGGGAGCAAAGGGCCCTAGAAGACTGGGGCTGCTGGCCGAAGCCAGCTAGAAAAGAGGCTGGGCAGGAGCGAGGCCACATGTGTCTGGGGAGTCTGAGATCTAGGGTGTCTGCCAGGCTCCTCCCTGAGGAGAGGCACACCCTTTTTGGCAGGGCACTCCCCTGGCCTGGGCTGGGCCCTTTCTCAATACTGACAATAGCCACAGTGGCTATTATTACTTCTTGGCACCAGCCTCTCACGATGTCTGCAGTTCTTGGCTGACCAGGCGGCCAGTGTGGCTATTATTTTATTTCTTCCTCTGAAATAGGTATTTGGGGGATGGAACCCAGGGCTCTGTGCATGCTAGGCAAGTGCTGTACCACCGAGCTACCTCCCCAGCCCAGAACAAGTTCAGAATAGCAGGTCATGTACCAAAAGTCCCACTTCACGGATGAGGAATCAAGGGTTCCAAAGACCCGGGAGCCAGAGGAATCTGAAAGGGCCCTTACTCCTTTTGGCTCACGCTGGGGCAGCCACTGGGGCTGACAGGGCCCCTCCTTGGCTGCCCTGCAGGGATCACAGACATATGCAGCCCTGGGCCTCGCTATTTCTTGGATCCCAAAATAACTCGGTTTGGAATGTCCAGCTGCCCCCAGGTCCTCATGGAGGAGCGCATCTCCAACCTGCGTAAGCTGTGACTGGAGAGGGAGGTGGGCAGGGGAGGGAGGCCAGGAGGTGGGGAGGGTCCGGGGATGGGGGTCCTTCCTTAGGACTGGAGCAGGGTCAAAGCAGCAGTGTATTTGGATGCTGGCATCTCCTTGTGATGCCACATCAAGACACCCCTGTCTCCACGCTGCCATGGTCATGTCTGTGTCACAGTGTTTATGCGTAGAAGCCAGATTATGTGTTATGATGTCATGGGGCTCATGTGAAGGCTGCAATATTGCCATGCTAAGGAGCTCACAGGCTGCAGTGACCTCAGGATGTTTTCCTGGTGTTGCCACAGGGACAACGTCAGCGCACTAACAGCCCAAGGCTGACCACCCTGGTGGTTTTTATATGACGACACAATGTCACAATCCTGGTGTCAGGGTGGCCTAAATGACCATCTTGCTGCTGGGCACAGTGGTGCACACCTGTAATCCCAGCGGCTCAGGAGGCTGAGGCAGGAGGATCGCGAGTTCAAAGCCAGCCTCAGCAATGGCAAGGTGTTAAGCAACTCAGTGAAGACCCTGTCTCTAAATCAAATACAAAATAGGGCTGGGGCTGAGGCTCAGTGGTTGAGTGCCCCTGAGTTCAATCCCTGGTACACCCCCCTGCACAAAAAAAGAATGACCATCTTGCTGTCCTCTGCCTGCCTGTTGGGATGCCCCTGTCCTGCTGCTGAGATGGTGCCAAAGCCACAGCTCCCTCTGGACCCATCAGCTGGGTGTCAGGGACCGTGAGCTCCTCCCCTACCCTCCCCACTTTGCTCATTTTCAGGACTCGACCCAACCCCATCCCCCTGTCACTACAACTTGGAGAAGATCTGCCCCCCTGGGGAACGCAGGTCCCCCCAGTATGCTTTCGGCTATCAGTGTCCATTCAGGGTGTTGGACCCCAACCCGGCCCCCAACCAGTACCAGCTGCCAGTTTGTCTGGGGCCCAACACCCCTGTCCATCGAGCAGCTCCCTGCTATAGTCTGACCTCCTCTAACAAGAACTGGTTCTACAAGGAGGATGTGGCAGGAGGCCCCGGCCCCGCCATGCACGCCCGGCCCGAGCCGTCTGTCTACCAGAACCGCAGCCCCATCTACACCATGGCCAGGCGCTTTGCCTACCCACTGGACCACACACTTCGGCCTGGCCCTGGCTCCCACGAAGTTCAGCAGGTCACTGTGCACAAGCCCCGCAAGCCCTCTTTCACCATGGGCATCAAACACTCCCCCCACCTGTGCCCACTGTTCACCGACATTCGCGACTGAGGCCCCTGCTGGTGCACTCACCCTCCCGCCCACAGATGTTATTTTTCTACGCCAAATTGAGCAACTTGATCAACGATGCAAGTAGCAGAGCTGGTGCCTGCTGAGTGTTGAGCACACGGAAGGCACTAGATAAATATTTTTATTTATTCATTCCTTCGTTTCGCAAACTCACTGCTGGCTTGCTTTGGGCCCTGTTCTGGGTGAGGGGCTGGGAGACTGGAGTGGGACTGTGCATGCTGTCCAAGAGGAGTTCCAGGCTGGCTCACTGGGGGAGGCAGCCTCACGTCCTCCGCGAAGCCCTGGGCGGGCACTCCAGAAAGCTGAGTTCTGGTCTTGACACTGCTACTAACTCTTGTGTGGCTTTCATAGATCCTGCTCCTGTCGAGCCTCAGGGTCGCCTCTTAAATGGGGAGCTGGTAGGCCTGGAAGAGGTTCCCCCAGTTCTAGAACTGCGAGTCTCTGATCCCTGCCAGTGGCCGGAACCCAGGAGAGGAGGGGAGTGGTGGGATGTGGGAAAGCAAGGAGAGGCCATTCTGGCTGGGGAGAGAGGGGACAGGTGTCCTGGAAAAGGGACCCAAGAGGATAAGTGGAGACAGACAGTGTGTGTGGAGGGAGGGTAAAGGTGGGACCAGAGGGAACGGGGGGGGGGGGGGGGACAGGGAGTTGGGAGTAGTTCAAAGCGGCAGGAACCTGTGGTGCTGGAGGCTGTGCTAATACCGGGAAAGAGATGGTGGGCAGCTTGGGGGGCCCTCAGGCTTCATCATGAGGAAGCTGGCCAGACAAGACGCAGTGTTTCCAGAAGATTCTCTGGGCAGTGAGAGAAAGCTGGCCACAGTTAGCACAGCTAGAGGCTGCGGTCAGCCTATCGGGCTGCTGGGAAGGGATCTGAGTGTCACATGCTGTCTTTGAAGAGTCGATTACTGCGTCCCCCAAGCTTGACAGCCTAACCTAGCAGAGGAGCTCGGACCTATCCAGGAGGGGGCAGCACTACCTCAGTCTTCAAGTCCAGGCCTGTGCCCGCCTGCCTTTGGGTGACAGGTGCCCCCAGTCTGTTGACCTCTGGGGAGGCTGGGATCGCCAGGTCTGGTATTGGTCCTTCCCTACCTGGTGCCATACTAGCCCTCCTCCTGCTCCCCTACTCCACCCGCTTCCACAGGAAGGTAAGAGGGAGGGTCTACCCTGACCGGCGGCCTGAGGCCAGCAAGATGCACCAGGGCTGAGGCTGGGAGGGCGGGTGGGAACCTTGGAGGGGAGGAGAGAAGAGAGTGAGGAGAGCCCCCAGACCCAATGGCTCAGGCAGAGGCATGTTCTTCTGCAGCCACTGTCCTAAGGGCCGAGGGATATAAGACCAAAGGGTCTCCTCAGAACCAATGTTTAATCCTTGTAAACTTGAGCAATGTCCAGTTTTTTTTTTTTTTTTTTTTTTTTTTTTTTTTTGTGGTACCAGGGATCGAACTCAGGGGCACTCGACCACTGGGTCACATCCCCAGCCCTTTTTTGTATTTTATTAGAGACAGGGTCTCACTGAGTTGCTAAGTGCCTCGCCATTGCTGAGGCTGGCTTTGAACTCGCGATCCTCCTGCCTCAGCCTCCCAAAGTGCTGGGATTATAGGTGTGCACCACCGCGCCCGGCAATGTCCAGGTTTTAATTGAAAATAGAAATGAGAATTGAATAGATCCAAGTTCAGAGAGGAAGAAGTAGAGAATCTCTTTGGAATTTTTTATTTTTATTTTTGTAGTTGTAGATGGACAGAATGCCTTTATTTTATTTTATTTTTAATGTGATGCTGAGGATCGAACCCAGTACCTCACGCATGCTAGGCACGTGCTCTGCTGCTGAGCTACAGCCCCAGCCGTGGATTTTTTTTTTTTTTTTTTTTTCAATCCAACTTAACATTTAGGATAGAGGTTCCTAGAAAACTCACTGGCCTCATTCCTGACTCTGGGCCCGTGAAGTTCCTCCCCTGCCCCACCCTTCGCCCAGGCCCTGGGTTTTGTGTCTGTCCTGTCCTTCCCAGACCTCCGCAAGGCTGGCCTGGGCAGGCTCTAGAGAGAGCGAGCCAGCTCGGGGACCCATCTGTCTTGCAGCAGATTAGAAAGATGTCATTTTGCCGACAATGCCATTTATCACGGCGGCTGCAAAAATTAGTGATGCTTGGGCTGAAAGTGTTGGATGGGGGGTGGGGCTGGCAGGTAGCAGCAGTGGATGCTCCCCGTGTCACCAGGTTGGGGAAGCTGCAGGCCAGCCTCTGAACAGGGGTGTTCTGATTGACAGCACATCCCAGGCAAAAACCCCTATTGGAAAGATGAGGAAAAGGAGACCCAGAGTCTGGAAATGACTTTGGCCATGTGTTAGAATCGTGGCCTGTGTCTAATTAAAGGCCTGGGCTCTGTGTGTAACCAGGACCAGGGTGCAGTGTATGACGAGAGTCAGTGCTCGGTGTTCAGCTAGATCCTTTACTTATTGGAACTACATCCTAATTTTTGCCTCCATGGTGCTGTCTGAAACAGACCTTCAGCCTGAACCCTGCTGCCACCAACAATGGTCAGGAGTGGACACTAGAGCTTGAACAGACTGTCAGAGTAGGTTTGTGGTCTCAAGGGAAGACAAGAAGGAGGCTGGAGGGGTCAGAATGAATATTTGGGGGATGAAGATGTTTATATGAGAAATGGGGCCAAGAAGGGGATGTGGCTTCCAGGGAAGACGGATTGGCCTCCCTTGTGCCTCAGCCCACAAGAGGACAGGGTCACGCAGCTTGGGACTGGACTTTCCTCCCTGTGGTGGTGCCCTGGATGGGTGATCTGCAGAAGGTCAGACAGCACAGCCTCCTTGGCCTTGCTCCCTGCTAACCTGACCCTTCTGAACAACTTGGAGGGCCCAAGCATGATCTTGTGGGAAGCTGCTGTAGCTGCCATCTGATTCTTGTGGGACTTAAACCTGTGCCTTCAGAAAATTAGGCTCCAGAGCCTGGCACTTGATCACATAGCCACATCTGTTCATTCAGCAGACATTGCTGAGCCCCTGCTTAGGCCAGGCTCTAGTTGGGCCCAGGGATACAGGGAGATGGTCTTCACCTGGAGCCTTGGCCTTCAGGAGTTCAGTGGGTGGGTAGGGGGTAGTTCTCTCCATCTGTGAGCAGACACTGCAGGGTGAGGAGGCTACAAGCTCCCACCTGCATTTCCTCCTCTCATTAGAGGGCAGGGAGAGGCCTGGTCTTCATGTTGGGTTGGCCCAGCCAGGGGTTGGTTGGTGGTAAGCTGCAGTCACCTGACCCTCCTGGACACTGGCTTTGCTGGAGAGACCTGGAGGCCAACCACTCTGGTTCTCAAGAGCTGGGGCATGGTGGCTCTGGGAAAGGAGCAAGAAAGAACCCTGACTGCACTCAGGCACTCAGGCTGTGCCCAAAGAGGGGAGGGGATTCAAGGAGGGAGACCTTGATGCCTGTAATCCCAGTGGCTTAGGGGGCTGAGGCAGGAGGATCTTTGAGTTCAAAGTCAGCCTCAGCAACTCAGTGAGACCCTAAGCAGCTCAGTGAGACCCTATCTCTAAATAAAATACAAGGAAAAAAAAAAAAAAAGGGCTGGGGATGTGGTTCAGAGGTTAAGCACCCCTGGGTTCCATCCCTGGTACCAAACATACAAACAAACAAAAGAGCCAAACTTACCCTACACCTCATACCAGCCACCCTCAACTACATGCCTTACAATATACACACAGGGAAAATGCACACACACATTCTCACACAGATGCAGGGAGGGGAGGTATGGGTGTCTGTGCTCACGGAGGTGCTGGGGCAGGACTCCCTGCCCTACTCTGCCCTCTGCCTACAGCTAACAGTCAGAGGTGTCCTCCCAAGGGGCTGCCCAGGGCTGGGGTGTGTATTGGGGGGTTAGGACAGGAGCTCCTGCCCTTGGCCCTCCTGTTCCTCACTCCTTGTGGTGGGCTGGGGGAGCTGGTTGCAGGTGCACCCCCTTGAGTCCTGGGGAGATAGAAGAGCATCTCCTGACTCACTGTGGTGGGGAGTCACCAGCCTTCCTTTGGTGTCTGTGGTCTCTCATCTGGCTCTCCTCCCCACTGGGTCTTCCTTCCTCCTTCTGGTCCCCTATTCTATCTCACCCTCCCTCTGGGTCCCCATGTCCCTCTGCCCTGTTTATGCTCTAGAATAAAGATGGACATTTTCAATTACCCCCAGATAACAGCCATTCCTGGATGCTCTGACCAGAGTGGGATTGTGTGTGTGTGTGTGTGTGTGTGTGTGTGTGCGCGCAAAGCGCGCGCGCGCGCCACTTGTTTGTGAGTGGGCCCAGGGGTGGCGGCGGGCTCACCCCCATCCCAATGCCCTTTGTTTGTGGCTTATCTTCTGGAGCCTTCATTTCTTCCTGGGAGGTTGGAAGCACGTTTCCCTTCAGGGGAGGAAGGGAGACAAAAGAGAGAAATAAAAAACTGTCATCGCTGTCTTGTAAACACAGTGTGCAGTGCGGACCAGGGCGCAGCAGGAGAGAGGGACCAAGGGAGGCAGGGTGGTGGGGGGCAGTGAGAGGGGGTGGGAACCAGAGATCTCTGGGTGGTGGTGGGGAAGGTGAGTGGGAGCCACTGTCTCAAGGCCCAGGCCAGTGGGTGTGGGCATGGGGAGGGCTGCCCAGGGAGGGGAGGGGATTCAAGGAGGGAGACCCTGACTCAGAGTGTCAGGAGAGTAAGACAGACATGACTGCTCTCCTGGAGCCTAGCATCTACCAGAACAAAGCAGTGGCTCTCTGCATTTCGCACTTGCCATGTACCAAGCACCAGCACCTGAGGAGGGTCCCAGAGGGTGGTTGACCTGCCGGCTAACACACAGCCAGAGGGAGGGAGCCCGGGTTTTAGCCTGGGTCTAACTGGAGCTCTCCTTTCTCACAGCCTCTGCTATGTGCACAGAGGCTGGGAAAGAGGCCTAGGAGGGGCTTGGCTCTGTCTCACACCAGGTTGTGTGACCTTGTACAAGTCCTCCCTTCTCTGGGCCGTCACTTTCCCCATTTGAAAAGTGGGAAAATGTGAGCTGCTCCTCCGGGCTTCGGGGAGGATCAAATGTCTTAATGTGATAATGCCTCAGCTCCGGTTTTCTGGAGAGCTGGCTGGAGGCTGGGGCTGCAAAGACCACCCAGGGCTGGGGGAGGGACTGGCCAGGAAGCGGCTGCCGCGCGGCGGCTGGAAGGGGGCGGAGCTCCAGGCTCACTCCCTGCTGCCGCCCAGTGGCAAGCTCTGGAACTTCAGGGGATGGGTCTGGGTGGGTTTCCCAGACCCTCAGCCTGCCAAAGGCCAGAGTGGGAGGGTTCTTCTGGGGATTGTCCTCCGGCCCTCCCTGGCCCTATCTTGCAAATGGTCAGAGAGGGGAGGGACTTGCCCCCAGGTCATCCAGGGCAGAGGCTTAGGCTTCCCTCTGACCCCACTGCACTCAAGAAGCCCCCAAGAGGCCTCACAGTAAGAGAGGTGGAGTTCTGCATCCTCAGCTTCAAGTCACCCTTCCAGGAAGCTCTCTGTGCCTTCTCCAGTAAAAGGTAGGCTCATTCCTGCCCTGCAGCCCCACACATGACCTCTCGCTTGCTCCTCCTGCTCTACCTGCTGGACCTGTCCCTCCTCCAGCAAGCAGGCAGCGGGCCTTGGAATGTCAAGAGTGATCAAGGGCCATCTTCGCCACTTGGTGATGGTGCAGCATGTTTCAGGCCCAGCTCTGTCCTGGGACTTTACCTGCCCTATCCCTCTTGAATCTCATATCAGCTTTGGGAGGTTGAGATTGATTTGAGCCCCATTTTCCTGGCGAGGAAACAGATACAAGCAGGTTGTGACTTTTAGATACAAAGTGGTAGAGCAGAGAGCCAAACCCTGGTCCTTCCATTCTCTGAAGAGGAGCCCTCGTTTGGAGACAAAAACTACCCCTATGGCCATGTGACAGTCATCTGTGACCAGACACTGAAATTACTGGTTTGAGGGTCTTGAGGGCTCAGGGCTCAGCTTCACCACTCTGCTGCCATGTGACTTGGGGCAGGCCCATTCCTCTCTGGAGGAGTTTCTCATCTGTGAAATGGGTGTGTGCTCTGGACTACCTCAGACCCACTCTGGCTCCAGTCTCCACAGGTCTTGGGGCCTGGGTCGGTTTTGAAGGGCGGGTCGAGGGGCAGAGCTCCAGCACTGCTGTGTGCCAGTCAATGTGTGGGGTTGAGGGGGGTCTGGGGGGCAGGAGGGGTCTGGATCTGGGACAAGTAGGGGGTGACGCTCTGGCCCATGGGCTTGGGAGCTTTTCCCTCCACTGCCTGCCATAGAGGGGAGTTTGTCTTGGCAGAAAACAGTCTCATCAATCAGCGGCAATGGGGGGCTGACAGGTGGCCACTCCCTGCCGGCCCAGGCTGGAGGCAGACTTATAAATCCCACTCCAGGCTAGGCTATAAATTCCCGTGATTCACACCCGGCCTCTTGGAGGACACAGGCATTTGGGGCTGTGGGACAGGCTGTTCTCTCCTGGGTTGAATAGGGGGTGCCCTGGAGGGGCCTATTCAGGGGATTGGGGTCTCAAATAGCTCCCAACCTAGGATATGTGCTGCCTAGACACCAGGAGACCTCAGGCCCACACTGAGCCACCTCTGCCCAGATCCGGGCTACCTGTGCCCTCAGTTGGGCCACTCAGTACTCTGGTCTGAATCACGTGATCACATGGGGCCCTGTGTCCAAGAGGGGCCCTGTGTCCAAGAGGGACAACCCTACCTACCTCTCAGCAACTGTCCCTGACAGTTCATACCACATTCCAGCTTGGTGGTTATAAAGACCAGGGGCTGGTCGGTGCAGTGGTGCATGCCTGTAATCCCAGAGGCTCGGGAGGCTGAGGCAGGAGGATCATAAGTTCAAAGCCAGCCTCAGCAATGGCGAGGCACTAAGCAACTCAGTGAGACCCTGTATCTCAAAAATAGGGCTGGGGATGTGGCCCAGTGATTGAGTGCCCCTGAGTTCAATCCCCAGTATCTACCTCTCTGCCAAAAAACAAAAACAAAACAATGACCAGGGGCCACCAGGTTTGTGTATTTCTCATTCCTGGGGTCTACAGCTCTGAATTCACTACCCCTAAAGCAAAGAAGGGCCTCGGAGACCATCAGGCCAATGGCTGCAATCACTTGCAATCACTTCTTAGGACTTTGGTTATACTCAGATGCTCAATGAGTTCTTATTTACTTAATGTTTTTCTTCAACTGGCTTACTTTTAAAATTTAAATGTGTGTTTTAGTCTTGTCTTAAGCAATATTTGTAAAACCAAGGTCTGGTATACTAGTTAAAATCAAACACACACACACACACACACACACACACACGAAAATATGTACGGTCAGCCCTTCCCATTTTGGTGGGTTCTACATCTACAGATTCAACCAACCACAGATGGGAAATATATTTTTTAACAAATGCATCAGTACTGAACATAGACAGACATTTTTCTTGTCATTATTCCCTAAACAATACAATACAACTGTGTACCTAGCATTTACGTTGTATTAGGTATTATAAGTAATCTGGAGAGAATTTAAAGTATATGGGAAGAGGTACATTGGTTGTATACAAATTTTGTGTAAAAGATCTGAACATCCGTGGATTTTGGTATCCACAGGGGGTCCTGGAATCAATCTTCCAAAAATATCGAGGGGCAACCGTACATGAAAATAAATGCCAAGCTAAACAGCAGATTCTCACCCTGTGTGTTATCTGAAACTTCAGTGTCTCACCCATGATGCACACACTGGCTTTGAGAAGAATGGCTCTAGTCTTCCCCCATTCTATGGACAAGAAAACCAAGGCTCAGAGAGGTGCAGGGACTTGCCTAAGGTCACACAGTGCTAGGATTATCGGCCAGCCCACCTGACCGCTGGTCTAGTGCTTTTTCTGCAGAAGCATGCTCTTGTTTGCTCGGGGTGTGTGAGGCTTCCTTCCCTCAGAGCACTTTGGATTCAGAGAGGCCTTTGGGAGACTCTACCCTAATACAGAGGAATACCTTGACAGGCGTACCCCTGGCAGCAAATTGACAGGCAGGTGTGCCAGCCTCCTGTGTCTCCCTGTGCCCCTGCTGTGCCTGCCCTTTTTTGTGGTGCCCAGGGCTCCTGTAGCACCTTAAGATCCGGGGAAAGTGGAGCTGTGGGGCCTCCAGGGCTGGGGAGAGCAGGGCTGTGCAGCAGTCTTCCCCGGGGAGCTGCGTACGGAGGCAGTAATTAGAGGCACCAGCTTTCAGGCTGGCAAGGAAGGTGGCCTCATTAGCGAATGCCTTCCCCTGCACCACTCCTCCTGCCGCCACCCGCCACCACCACCCCAGAGATGAGGTACGGTGCCTTTCTCACTGGGGTCAAAGGTGCCAAGTCTAGGGAGCCAGGAAGGAGATGTGTATGCGGGCAGCCGGGGGTGCGTGACACAGGCATGTAGATACACGCCACATGTGCTGTGTTGCTAGATGTGCACACAGAGGAGCGTGCACAAACGCACACGTGCAAAACACAGAGACGTACACAGGGATACACGTATTCCCCAGACACACCGCACAGGCACAGATTCTTATGGGGATGTGCACACACAGAGGTAGACTCAGTGTGAAGACCTACGGAGCACTGAGACCCGCTGGGCTGTGGACACATGTGCCTGCCAAGACACGCGTGTGCAGCACACAGCCATCCAGACCTGCCTCCAGGCCTGGGAGCACGTGGACGGTCCACAGCGTGTGCCACAGCGCAGGAGCCCATGGCGCGCCTCAGGGCCCTGCTGTGCGCCTCAGTGTTCAGGGTTACCTGTACGTGCACATACGTGCACAGAGAACACGTGTGTCATATTTTTCTTGGAATCTAACAAGGCCCAAGGGGCAAGGATTGGTTAGTTCCCTGGGGGAAGTGAGGAGACAGAAGATGAGGACACATTTAATTAATTCCTATCATTCTTGGCAGAGGGAGGAAGGAAGGCGAGGAGGGAGGGAGGAAAGGAAGGGGGGAGGGACGCAGTGAGGGAGGAGGCTTGAAGTGGGTGGGAGCAGAGAAGAGGCTGAGGGACCCTCGGGCTCGGGGTGCTGGCTGTCCAGACCTGGGCAGGCCTAACCCCAGATCCCGAGGGGCCTGTCAAGGTCAAGGGCTTGGACTGGTGCAGAAATCTTGCAGTGCCCCTCTGCACAGCTCTCACTTGCTTCCCCAAGAGGAAGTCTGCCCACCAGCGTCGCCCACCCTGGGCGCATCCCTGTTCTGTGGCTCTGTTGGCTTAGGGGCCACGGGAGACAGAGAGAACCCTCCTGGCCTATAGGATACCGCCTCATCCCCGCCCTCTGCTAAGCCCAAAGACAAAGTCAGGGAGATGGGTCCACAGGACAGGGACTCGGAGGGAGGGAGGGAGGGAACGTGAGGTTGGGTGGGAGGTGGGGAGGAACAGATACAGGAACCAGAGATAAGGGAGATGAAGCAACACCAAAAAAGGGGTAGAAGAACGTGGGAGACAGAGGCTGAGTCTGGGAGTCAGGGCCCAGACCCAGAGATAGGAGGAGACAGACTAGGGCAGAATGAAGACATACAAAGGAAGATCTAGAGACTGGGAGAGATAGCCAGGCTCTGCCATTTTCTCTGGTCAAGAGGAAGCCGCCCCATCTGGGGACAGGAGGAAGAATCCTGGCTTGGAGAGGATGCTGTGTGACCCTACCTAGGCCATCCAACTTCTCTGAGCCTAAGCTGCTGGTCCTGCCTGAGAGAGCCCTGAGACTCCAAGGGGAGGCTGACTGGGCCCCTTTTCTTCCCTCCACCCTGCCCTGGGTCAAATGAGGCTGCAGGTGGGGTGGGGACCTCAGCAAGGACTTGGGAGGCTCAGTCCCACCTTGGAGCCCCTGAGTTGGTAAACGAGGTGGAAGAGGGAAGTCTCTGCGGGGCTGCTGTAATGTGCTGCAGCCACGCAGCTCTGAGTGATGGAGCGTTTGCCCTGAATATTGAAAATGCATAAATATCCATTTTCAGGCACCAAGGTGGATATAAATACAGCGTGTGTTGGGGGGTGCTACTCTCAGTAGTAATTTACCGGTTCTGCTCCCACGGTGGCACGGGCACTTACACTTGGCCATCAGGAGGCTTTTTGAGATGGCTTTATGACCGCCAGCTGCCACCTGAGTCCCTTCTGCTGGGGAAGTGGCTCCCTGGGGATTGGCTGCCTGGGGAAGGGATGGGGCAGGGCAAGGGGTGGTCATTCCTGGGCCTGCTCTGTCCTAGGCCTTCGGGGCTCTCCCACTTTCACCTCCAAGCATCTCCTTGCTGGGGAGGGAAACCATGCTGGGTCAGGTCCAGCACGTGCCCAGCTCTGGTGCACCTGGGCAGAATCAGAGGAGTGCCAATCCTGCCAGTAGAAATGCCCAGACTGTGAAACAGAGATGCCACCTTAAGTCCTAGCCTGGAAAGTTCATATGAGGGGAAACTCAGGGTCAGAGAAGGGAATCATGTGGCCAGTGTACCCTGCCTCACTGGCACATGGGTAGCCCTCTGTCTGGGGGTATTGGGGGGTGGAGGCCAGGACTTGCTGACAGGCAGTTCTCTGGTATCCTCTGGAAAAATCAAGGTTATCTAGACCCTTCCACCAGTCTGAGGCGTGTGTCTGTTCTTTTCTTTTTTTTTTTTTTTTTGTGGTACCAGGGATTGAACTCAGGGGCACTCGACCACTGGGCCACATCCCTGGCCCTTTTTGTATTTTTTTATTTAGAGACAGGGTCTCACTGAGTTGCTAAGTGCCTCGCCATTGCTGAGGGCTGGCTTTGAACTCGCGATCCTCCTGCCTCAGCCTCCCAAAGTGCTGGGATTACAGGCGTGCGCCACCGCGCCCGGCTTGTGTGTCTGTTCTTTTATTTAAATGTTTTTTAGTTATAGATGGACACAATACCTTTATTTAATTTATTTATTTGTATGTGGTGCTGAGGATCGAACCCAGTGCCTTATGCGCGCCAGGCAGGCGCTCTACCACTGAGCCCCAGCCCCAGCCCCCATGTGTCCATTCTTATGGGCAGAGAAGTAGAGGCCCTAAAGAAACTTCTGGTGTCTTCCCCCGCGAGGTAGAGCTGGAGCGTGGACTTACTAGACCTTTGACCTTGGGCTGGTACATTGGCCCAGAACTGTTCCCCAGCACAAAGCCTCAGCATTCAGAGGGCACAGAGTATTCTTTGGCCCTTCCAGGGTCTCTGAGCCTCTTTTTTTTTTTTTATTTTTTTTTATTTACTTTAGTTGTACACAATGCAATGCATTTATGTTTACGTGGTGCTGAGGATCGAACCCGGGCCGTGCACATGCCAGGCGAGTGCTCTGCCGCTGAGCCACAGCCCCAGCCCTCTGACCCTCTTTTACCCAGGAGGGGTGAGGTGGGCTTCCCTGCCCTGAGTGGCAGCCCACCCTGGGAAGAGGAAGCAGGTCAGTCTCCTGCTGCCAAGGTGCAGGGGAACCTGTATATGGGGAGGCAGGCATTGAAGTAGATATATGCCAGGCAGAGTAGCCCCGAGCTTGGGCATGGGGCAGGGCTAGAGGAAGGGATGGGAGGGGTGGGTGGGTGGTGGGGGCTCTGGAGGGAGGGCCAAGGCTGAGTCTGGATGGCAGAACTGTTCCTTCTCTTCCTTGCCTCCTCCTCCTCTTTATTTCAGTCGTTGTCAACAAGGCCCTCTCCAAGCTGTCATAACCACACAGGGCCCAGATCCATCTCTCCAAGCCCATCCTTCCAGAAACATCCACGGATTCAGGACAGGTCACCCACCTGGCTGATGTTAACTGTGGCTCGCTACTCTCCTATTGAGGCAGAAAGGGGGAAATGCAGCTGGGTTGGTGGCACACCCAGCTAGACCCTGTCTTAAAAAGAATTAAAACATCAAGAAGAAAGGGAGAAATGCTGAAAAGACCAGTCTCTACTGCCACCAACTCTCTTGTCTGTCCAAGTTCTTGCTTTGAGCTCAGGGCAACAACCAGCAGACTCTCGGGGTTTGTTTCCGGGAGGTTTCTTGGCTGGTGTTTCTTAGCCTGCGCTCACCCTTCTCTGTGCTGCTCTGTGCCACCGGATGGCAGCCTGCAGAACACACTCTCGGCATTCCCTTGCGTGCTGGCTCTCAGTCCAAGTTTCCCAACAGGAGGCACTGGCAGGTTCCCGTACCTGCGTGACAGGCACCTCTTGGTGGTTCCAGCATCAGCCGCAGTGGCACCTCCTGGGCACAGCAGTGAGTGCTGGTTTGCAGGGTCCAGCTCTGCCAGTCCCCTCTCCTCATGGCTCCTCCCTACCATCTTGGACAGCCTGACAGTACCAGGCTCTGGGACTCCATAGCCTTTGTTCCTCACTTCCTCCATCAGCAGAGCCCCACCTTGGCCCTTGATGGCAGGAAGTGCTCTTGCCTCTAACTTGAGGGAAGATCTTGCCTTGCCCACCGCCTCAGATGGTCTCCTCTGCACCTGGTGTTTCTGGGTAATGTGGAGGTAGCCGGGCCTCCAGCGCCACCGCTGTAACAGAGGCCTCAGGCTGCAGAGGGTCTCCAATGCTTCCTCTCTTCTCTCCTCCCTCCTCAAGGACTTCCTCAGCTTCTTTGTGGTTCTACTCCCCAACAACCCCAGGCCCCACTGTGACCCCTAATCTGGAAGCATTCTCTTTGATCCTGCCTCTGGGTGAGCTACAACATTTCTCTTTGGGTTGGACCTGTGGGAGGTCCTGGTTCAAGTCACTAATGCGTCAGTCTGGCCTGAGTCATATTCCACCTGGCTAGAGGCTGGCCAAGGGTACTGCTTGGCCTTGGAGGCCAGGCATGCATACCTGCTCCAGGGCAGCCTGAAAGGAGCCATGGGGTCTGGATGGGGCCGTCTTCCTTAGAACAGGTTCACAACCACTGGGCAAACTAGTGACTGAGCTGGGATCAGCAGCCTTGCCCCTCTCAGGGCTCATACCTACTCCTGCTCCCCCATACCTCCCTGGACCCCAGCAGTGCCTACTGTATGCCCAGGAGCACCATGCTAGTCTTTTGGGGAGAACAGACAAACAAGATTTAGCTGCTGCTCTCGAGAAGCTTAGCATCTCACATGGAGGATGGCAAATCCACAAATAACCAAACACAAGGAATAAGGAATTGTGGTGCATGGGAAAGAGAATTTAAACCGGTTGTGGTGGCATGTGCCTGTAATCCCAGCAGCTTGGGAGGCTGAAGCAGGAGGATCTCCAATTAAAGCCTCAGCAACTCAGTGAGACCCTGTCTCTGTCTCTAAATAAAACATAAAAAGAGGCTGAGGATGTGGCTTAGTGGTAAAGTGCCCCTGGGTTCAATTCCCAGTATCTCCTCTTCCCCCCAAAAGAGAATTTAGTTCTCTGTGGAGTGGGAAGGAGCTGACTACTAATCAATCTAACTTGGTTAGTGAAGGAGCCCAGCATGGTGGGAATTAAGAAAGCAGAGCCGGGCGTGGTGGCGCACGCCTGTAATCCCAGCACTTGGGAGGCTGAGGCAGGAGGATCACGAGTTCAAAGCCAGCCTCAGCAATGGCGAGGCACTTAGCAACTCAGTGAGACCCTGTCTCTAAATAAAATACAAAAAAGGGCTGGGGATGTGGCCCAGTGGTCAAGTGCCCCTGAGTTCAATCCCTGGTACCACACACAAAAAAAAAAAAAAAAAAAAAAAAAAAAAAAAAAAAGCAGGCAGGGGCAGCTCCTGGAGGGACTTGTGTCTGCCTGAGGGGGTGGCTGCTGTTTGGCCAGCAGTGGGAGCCCTGGAGGGTGCTGGCCAGGGAGCAGGGACCCAAAGGGAGGAGGGGGGTGGGGTGTCAGGAGGACTGTGGGCTGAGCTGCTCTGCTTGTCTGGGGAGGGGACAGCTATCCATCCAGGCCTCCTGCTGGGCTCCCAGGGTCTGCATTTATTGCTGGGTGGCCACACAGGCCTCTCGAGCCCAACACCCCCACTGCAGCCTGATGTCAGTGCTAAAATTAGTCTTGAGAATGTGGGGGCAGCCCGAGAGATAGTTATGGGAATCACCCCGCATTTCCTCTCAGAAGTAGTGTCAAGGACTGCCAGACATAGGCTTGGAACCGAGTGGTCCTGGGGTTCACTGTGATGGCAAGACCCCCAGCTCACCTAGCTCTGGAAGGGTAGAGGCAGGAGGGGGCTGCCTCTCACTCTTGGCCACCCACCCCTGTACACTGCCATATCCCAGGGGAAGGGGACGACTGGAAGCACAGGGCCCACAGGGCACGTGAGGCCAGGGGGCCCTCCCCGACCCACTTCTCTGCCTCTGCTTGCCCAGGTGTGTGGCTGCCGCTCTCCTTCCGTTGCCATGGGAACCCCAGGTGGTTGGAGTTCGTGCAAGTGGGGCTACCTAAGGAGAAGGGCTGTGGGTCAGGAGACAGAGGGGACAGAGGGAATGGATCCCAGCCTAGGCTCTGAGCCCTGCCCCCTCTCTGAGGCACAGGGCCTCTGTCGGGGCTCTGCCCACTTAGCCCACAAATGGTCTCCTCATCTCCTCCTCCCTCCTGCTACTCCACACAGCCCGGCAGTCCACAGGTCCTATTTGTTCCACTTGCAGGATATCTCTGAGATCCATTCAGGGGGCACCAGCTTCCCTGCCACAGCTCTGCTCAGCCTCCTCCTAACTGGTCTCCCTCCTTCAGTCTGCCCACCTGGCGGTCATGTCTAGCCCTTCAGTCCACCACGTCCCTGCTGGCCTACCTCCCTTCGGTGGCTCCCCCTGTCTTCAGGACAAAGGGTTGCTCCTGACCGGCACCAGCCTTCACCCTCCTCCTGGGTCCTCCTTCACCCTCCTCCTGGGCTCCTGCCACCCTGGGGTGGTTGGGTCTGTGAAATGGGTAGTGTGCTGATGAAGGAGCCCTAATTGGGAAGGGCTGTTGTAGCTAGCTGGAAGCCATGGGTTCCACCTGATATGTATGTGACGCACCTGTAGGCACCCGCAAACCTGAAGGTATATAACCGGGTGAAAGCGGTCCGAGTTAGGAGAACAGAGAATTCAGCCAGTCAGGCAGTCACTCGGTCGGTCAGAAGAATCAGCGGCCAGAACGTAGGCAGAGCGGTTACAGAAGAGAAACCAGATAGAAGAAGTAATGACTGGTCAGAGTTAGGCCGAGGCTCCCAAGGAAGACAGAAGACAGAAGAAAGAAGAAGGAAGAAAGAAGAGAGAAGAAAGAAGCTCTAATCTTTAAGCTAAGAAGACAAGAAGAAAAGCTCGCTCTAATCTTTCTCTCTAAAAATCTTTCTTTCCCTCTCTAAGCTCTAAGAAAGTAGAAGTAAAAGTAGTAAAAGCTTAACTCTGCCTCCGAGAGTTTTTCCTCCCGGGTTACGGTACCAGGTAGCTTACAAATGGTGGTCCGTCCGGGGCTCGGCAGGCAGAGAAGAAAAGCTAAGAAATAAGGAGAGCAACGAAAAAGCATAGCCTCAGACTCAGTTGAGACCAGCAAAAAGAGTAGTAAACAAGAGAGCATAGCCTCTGACTCAGTTGAGGCCAGTTAAGAATTAAGCTGAAGCAGAGTAGCCAGCGAAAAAGCCGAAGCGAGCCGGCCAAAAGCCGAAGCAGAGTAGCCGGCCAAAAGCCATAAAAAATATAGAGAAAAAGCCTTGAGCTTTAGTATAAAGAAAAAAGCCATGAGCTTAAAAGAAAATAGAGAATTAAATAGCATGGTAAAAACCATGCAGAAAAAAAGCCATTGAGCTTTGGCAAGAAAGCCATAAAGAAAAATAAAGAAGAGGAAAAAAAAAAAGTCAAAGCCGCTTATGCAATTATGCTTAACTAAGTGCGTTAGCTGCTCCTCAGCAGTAGGCTTCCTTAAAAGCCGCAGCACCTCCTCAAAAAGGGCTCAAATATCCACCCTTTCAAAAATAAAAGGTGAAAAGCTAGGTAGGGAAAATAAAAGAAAATAGAGAAAATAAAGTAGAGAAAATAGAAAGCACCTTTTTAAAACTAAAGGGAAGGAATATGAAGGAGCCCTAATTGGGAAGGGCTGTTGTAGCTAGCTGGAAGCCATGGGTTCCACCTGATATGTATGTGACGCACCTGTAGGCACCCGCAAACCTGAAGGTATATAACCGGGTGAAAGCGGTCCGAGTTAGGAGAACAGAGAATTCAGCCAGTCAGGCAGTCACTCGGTCGGTCAGAAGAATCAGAGCGGCCAGAACATAGGCAGAGCGGTTACAGAAGAGAAACCAGATAGAAAAAGTAATGACTGGTCAGAGTTAGGCCGAGGACTCCTGAGGAAGACAGAAGACAGAAGAAAGAAGAAGGAAGAAAGAAGAGAGAAGAAAGAAGCTCTAATCTTTTCTAAGCTAAAAGAAGACAAGAAGAAAAGCTCGCTCTAATCTTTCTCTCTAAAAATCTTTCTTTCCCTCTCTAAGCTCTAAGAAAGTAGAAGTAAAAGTAGTAAAAGCTTAACTCTGCCCCGAGAGTTTTTCCTCCCGGGTTACGGTACCAGGTAGCTTACAAATGGTGGTCCGTCCGGGCTCGGCAGGCAGAGAAGAAAAGCTAAGAAATAAGGAGAGCAACGAAAAAAGCATAGCCTCAGACTCAGTTGAGACCAGCAAAAAGAGTAGTAAACAAGAGAGCATAGCCTCTGACTCAGTTGAGGCCAGTTAAGAATTAAGCTGAAGCAGAGTAGCCAGCGAAAAGCCGAAGCGAGCCGGCCAAAAGCCGAAGCAGAGTAGCCGGCCAAAAGCCATAAAAAATATAGAGAAAAAGCCTTGAGCTTTAGTATAAAGAAAAAAGCCATGAGCTTAAAAGAAAATAGAGAATTAAATAGCATGGTAAAAACCATGCAGAAAAAAAGCCATTGAGCTTTGGCAAGAAAGCCATAAAGAAAAATAAAGAAGAGGAAAAAAAAAAAAGTCAAAGCCGCTTATGCAATTATGCTTAACTAAGTGCGTTAGCTGCTCCTCAGCAGTAGGCTTCCTTAAAAGCCGCAGCACCTCCTCAAAAAGGGCTCAAATATCCACCCTTTCAAAAATAAAAGGTGAAAAGCTAGGTAGGGAAAATAAAAGAAAATAGAGAAAATAAAGTAGAGAAAATAGAAAGCACCTTTTTAAACTAAAGGGAAGGAATATGAAGGAGCCCTAATTGGGAAGGGCTGTTGTAGCTAGCTGGAAGCCATGGGTTCCACCTGATATGTATGTGACGCACCTGTAGGCACCCGCAAACCTGAAGGTATATAACCGGGTGAAAGCGGTCCGAGTTAGGAGAACAGAGAATTCAGCCAGTCGGGCAGTCACTCGGTCGGTCAGAAGAATCAGAGCGGCCAGAACATAGGCAGAGCGGTTACAGAAGAGAAACCAGATAGAAAAAGTAATGACTGGTCAGAGTTAGGCCGAGACTCCTGAGGAAGACAGAAGACAGAAGAAAGAAGAAGGAAGAAAGAAGAGAGAAGAAAGAAGCTCTAATCTTTCTCTAAGCTAAGCTCTATCTTTCTAAAAAGCTCGCTTTAATCTTTCTCTCTAAAAATCTTTCTTTCCCTCTCTAAGCTCTAAGAAAGTAGAAGTAAAAGTAGTAAAAGCTTAACTCTGCCCCGAGAGTTTTTTATCCCGGTTTACGGTACCAGGCAGCTTACATGCTGAGACCCACTTCCAGAGCCACAGTCTATGGAACTGTAGCATCTTTCTGGAGTTAATGGGTTATGCCCTGAACATGGGTTCCTCGTGGAATATGTTTGAGAAGCACTGGTGTGTCTCCACCTTCTGGGTATGCGCAGAGTGCTCTGTTACAATTTTGGAGCACCAAGAAGTCCTGGAGTAAGGAAATCTTTTTTTGCTTTATTTATTTATTTAGGTCCTGGAGATTGAACTCAGGGGCACCTGACCACTAAGCCACATCCCTAGCCCTATTTTTTTTTTTTTTATTTTTGTATTTTATTTAGAGACAGAGTCTCACTGAATTGCTTAGCACCTCACTTTTGCTGAGGCTGGCTTTGAGCTCACTACCCTCCTACCTCAGTTACCCTCCCAAGCAGCTGGGATTAAAGGTGTGCACCACCATGCCAGCCTTTTTTTGCTTTATTTAATCCAGATATCGCCAGGGTGTTTGGGCCACACATAAGCAATGTCTAAGATTCCCTGGACCTCCTTTGAGAACCTGCTGGATGGTGTCCTGTCTTTTGGGATTTGGGATCCTGAGGTCAGCTCTCCCTCCTCTGGCCCTGGGGGTTGGAAGCTCCTGTGGGGCATATTTTGGTAAGGGACAGAAGAGGCACTAGAAAACTACGCCCCACCATTATCACCCATCTTCAGTCTCCTGGCGCATAGTGTGGTTCCCGGATGTGTTTTGTCTAAACCACATAACATTCTTTTAAAAATTGACCTGGTTGCCAACATTTAAAACCTGGGAGATTCCACAACAAATTCTGAATTTTAAACTTCTCTTAAAACAGGAGAAGACCTATCAACACAGTGTGGAATATCCTCTGTGGAATTGAAGAATGGCATGAACCATTTACATGCAAAGCATCTGATCTGCAAGCAGTTCAGTTTATTCCTGGGGCCTGCTGAGCCCCCTGAAAACGTTTGAGTTTCTGACCCCTGTCAAGGGGGAGCGTGGGGCTCTTCATAAGGAAATCTGCTTTATTGGGGTGACTTATGCCTGGCCCACCCCTCTCCAGGGGGTCCTTTGCAAAGTGCTTAGGCGGGTGGGGCTTTGTTGGCTCTGGGAATGATGCCTTCTTTGAAACACCAGGTACATTATGCAGATGGAGTCAGTGAGAGAGGTCCACTGGTCTGCCCCCTTCTCTAACCCTCGTTTTGGAAATGGAGACCAGAGTGGCCAGCAGGCGGCAGGGCTGCGAGAGGTGGAGGGGAGGGCCTGCCTGGAGCCTTCTCTCATGTCATCCGCCTTGGGCTCAGCTAAGGAGGAGACCGATGGCAGCTGCTCAGGTCACCCTGGTAATCGGAGCGTGCTGGGTGCGAGAATCACTCCCTGCAAGAGCTAAAAGCCAAGAACAGTGTGGGACCAACCACGCTGGCACTTCTGAGCCAGCTTGCTGCTGCAGAAAGCCCTCTAAAAATAGCCTGCTCAGGGCTGATGGCTGCTATCGGCTGGAACCCAGGAAAATCTGCTTCAGAAGGGGTGGACCCTCTTCTGTGTCCTGCTGCTTACTGGGACCCAGAGGCGGGATGGGGACTGGTGAGAACGGTGAGGGCCATGACCCCGCCGAGAGAAATGTGGAGAGAGACAGAGCCCTGACCGGACGCCAGTCTAAGGTGGGAGAAGCCAAGGAATTCTGCCTGTCGCTGAGGCCTGGCACAGGGTGTGGCTCTGTCTTGGGTGGGCCAGTGGAGGCTGACAGTGAATTCTTGGCTTAGCTGGGCATTCAAGGTCTCAGGGTTCTGCCCTAAAGTTCCCCACAGAGACCCCTGGCAGGAGGTCTGACTCCAGACACATCCTGTCCTCAGCGCCTCCCCCTTCTCAGCCTATCCAACCCGGTTTAGCTCAAAAGTGTCTTGCTTCTTCCAGGAGGAGTCTCTGGTCCAGCTCAAAGCATCAGCCCTTCTCCAGGTTCCAGCCTGCCCTGGGAGACCCTCCCCCACCCCCACCATCAGGGGAGCGCAGCTTTCCTCCCGCAGTGCGATGCCAGATGCTGTGGCGTCTTGAGCAAGTCTGTCCCTGTCTGGGCATCCGTGGGATCAAGGCCCAGACATCCGGCTCGGAGGCCCATCTGGTTGAAGTCTGTTCTCATACCCTGTTGTGACGTTCTGTCACTGTCGCCATGCTCATCTGCAGTGCTGGATAGGAAGAATCGGAGACCTGGGTGTGATCACCAGTCCAGGCCCCCTCTCAGGGGCTGATGGTCCAGTTTCTGCTCACATGCCTCTCGGGATGAGGTGCTCACTGCTTCCCATGGCAGCTGGCCCTGCTGGCTGGCCTCTCTCCTCTTTCTCCTCTGGGGTTCTGCCCCCACCACAGTTCACTGGGGGTGGGCTCCACCCTGGCTAAGGGTTCACACACTCCTGAGAGATCAGGGCTCACAGGACAAATCTTACCAGACAGGGACTAATGCTTGCTGGGGCAGGACACTTGGGCCAGAGATGCTGAGCCCCACCCAAGGCCACCAGCTGCCTGCTTTTTCTCAGCCTGATGGAGCTGAGAGTAGAGGCCTAGAGGAGAGCCAGCGGGCAATAGGGCTTGATTATTGAGGACAGTGGTCCCTGCCCCTGCTGGGGGGTCAGCCAGGCTGGGTGGACCTGGTGTGCCAGCAGTAGTTGGAATGCTGGTGGGTGGGAACTCTCCCCTCTCCCACGCTTGGCTCCTGACATGTCCCTGGCACAAAACTACCTTCCTTGCTGTGGGCAGGTGGGAGGGTGAAGGAGAAGGATTTCCTATTGTTTTTGAAATTAGGGGCCCAAGAAGGGCTGGGAGTACACGTCTGGACTGGCCAGAATTCAGCTGGGCCAGGTGTGGAGCCTTCTGTGTCCTGGGCCTCAACTCTATCTGGGCAAATTTGGTTATTAGAAGAGACGGGGCCCCTGGGGTGGCAGTGGTTGAGGCTCTGGACTTAAATCTCACTGAGCAGCCTTCAGCAAGCTGCTCAAACTCTCTGTGTCTCAGCCCTATGCTATAAACCAGGATGATGATACAATGTCCCTGAGCATAGCCTTGTATAAATGTTAACTGTTACCCATTTATAGGCCTTTTTGAGTTTTGTTTTTGGTACCAAGGATTGAACCCAGGGGTGCTTAACCACTGAGCCACATACCCAGCCCTTTTCTGTATTTTATTTGGAGACAGGGTCTCCCCGAGTTGCTTAGGGCCTCCCTAAGTTGCTGAGGCTCACTTTGAACTCCAATTCTCCTGCTTCAGCTTCCAGAGCTGCTAGGATTATAGGCATGAGCCACCACGCCCGACCCCTTTTGAGATTTCAATAAAATGTATAGATCACTGTTCAGGAAAACCTGCACGTATGTGCCCAACTTGGTATACAGATTATAGGGGTCATGAATTCCCCTGAAGCTAACCTGTGCTGTGGTTAAGAATGAGTGACTAGGCATTCTGATTGTAATGTGCTCCTTTTACAATTTTTTTTCTGTCAAATTAATACATGCAAATGTTTTCAAAAGCCCAAAAACGGAGAGCTGTTTATCTCCTCTCATGCCCACCTCGGTGACCCTCACCACTTGCACCCATTTCCCCTGATGATTTCCCCTTTTCCCTCTCTGGCACCCCACCATCCAATCTGGCTGCAGCCTTAGCTGTGGTCTGTGACGTCTGGTATCCAGGTAGCAAGGCTGCTCCTGTTTCCTCCCAGTGACTGTTGATGACCAGTTTTGCCCCTGAGACTTACCTGCCACGCTCTGTGACTCCACCCTTCTGAGATACACTTCTCCTCAATCCAGAGGTCCCTTCCCTCTTCCCTTGGTGGTTTCCCAGCCTCCACCCCTGTCTCTTAGAGGCAGCTGGAGTGGATTTTTGCATTGCAAATTTCACCACTTCCTCTCTTTTTAAAAACTTCTCAATGGTCCCCCAGTGAATACAATGATTTTAGCATTAAAATTGAAGGAGAAAAAGTTGTGTAAGACTCATGATGCTCAGGGTACAGAAAAAGCAGAATTCTTCCTCGCAAGTATGACATCATTAAAGGGGGCCTGGGATTGGTCCTGGGACCTGTGAGGTCACCATGCTGGAACTGCAAGTGCCTGCAAGTGCCCCTGGGGGTGGGGGTAGGGAGGAGGATGTGGCTGGGATGAAGGTTTCTCATGCAAATGAATTGGAAGGAGGCTCTATGTCAGGTTTGACAAGCTGCCAGGAACAAAGGCTCTGTGATCCTGGGCTCCCACCTCCCTAACCAGCTGGCTGGAGAGGTTCCCCGGAGGACCAGAGGAGGGACTGTGGGGAATGCAATCTCAGGTCCTGGACCCGAGGGAATCAGGAGAGAAAACACACTTCTGCGCTCATCCCTTGCCCTCCCTGGCACCCTGAAGCGCTGCCCGTGCCTACGGAGTGAGATGCATGCTCTTCTTGGGCAGGTCCAGTCATAGTGCTTCCAGGGGTTTCTGAGCAGTGCTCTATCTTCTTCCTCTTTTTAAAAATGAATTTCAGGCACATAGAATTGGGCTAATCACACCCCTGGTTATGACATACTCTCAATTATTACCCCATGCAGGGCCACTTGATTAATCTGTTTGCTTACACTAACATAACGAACGCCTTTAAACTAAGATCTCAACAAAAGAAGATCTAGAACCTTAATAATATTTGCACCTACCTTTCTGCTCCTCCTCCATCACATGTCAACCTCCCCCTCAGAGGTAATCATGATGTTGAATTTTATGCTTACCATTCTCTTGCATTTTAAACTATAATTTTATTATTTTATCAGTCAGTATAAACCACCTTGTGTGCTATAACAACAACAAAATAGCTCCTAGTTTCAGTGGCTTAATCTGACAAGGCTTTATTTGTTTTTCTTTTTTTTGGTACCAGGGATTGAACTCAGGGGCACTCGACCACTAGGCCACATCCCCAGCCCTTTTTTGTATTTTATTAGAGACAGGGTCTCACTGAGTTGCTAAGTGCCTCGCCATTGCTGAGGCTGGCTTTGAACTCGCGATCCTCCTGCCTCAGCCTCCCAAGTGCTGGGATTACAGGTGTGCGCCACCGCACCTGGCTAGGCTTTATTTCTCTACTGATGCAGATTGGCAGAAGGCTCTGCTCATGGCAGACACTCAGGGACCAGGCATGTGGCATAATCCACTAATATTGCCATTTGCCCTCTAAGTTTTGGGGTATGCTTTGGCAGTGGTGGAGAATAAGAACTACACAAGAGATATACCATCTCCTAGATGTTTCTGCTCAAAAGTGACACTGGGCACTTTTGCTGACATTTCATTGCCCCCCAGCTGTTCCCAAGGCTATCCCTAATTTCCACAGGGCCTGTATCTAGAATGAGGGAGGAACCAGAAGTCTTGTTGACTGCAGACAAAGTCACCTAACCACAGATCTGTGGACACCTTAATATGTAGTGGATTTTAGCTGTTTGTGAACTTTAATAATAAAAAGAGCATCCTGCTCACTCTATATATGATCTCTGAGCTTTTACTTTTTCATTCTTTATATTATGAAGATTACCATGTGAAAGGAAAGTGAGGAACCGGGAGATGGGGCAAGCGAGAAATGAAAGATGAGACCAGGCAGAGATACACATGAGAGTTTATTTATCAGAGCTGACAAATAAAGGCCGTCTGTCCATAGATGGAGAGAGGCAATACAGGCTTCAGGTTTGAGACTTTTATGGGGATGGCTCAGAGATTAGAGCCGGGCGGGTCCTAATGTGGGTGGTGAAGGATTGGGTTGGAATGAGGGAGTGGTGAACCTTTCTCAGAAAGGCCCTTGGGTGCGAAATTGAATTTCTTTCTTAAGATGGCCCCTGTCACTTAAGATAGCCATCCAGACACTAAGCTAGGACCTTACACCATGGTTGGTAGCTGTGGTTTTTAAAATTTCACCGTAGTTCACTCTTCCCTCGTGTATCCATTTTCCTTTCAAAGCACATTTGGGTCATTCCAGGTTTAATGGACACTGCTTCTGTGAACAGTCTCTTTTTAAAACCTCACTTTGATTTTGTCACTCAAGCTGCAGGTGTTGAGCTCAGTGCAGGTTCTGTGCAGCTCCTGCCTCGGGCCCCAGAACAGCCAGTCCGGAGGCTGCCTTACCTTCCTGCCATGCTCCCTGGCTGGCAGACTCACAAGCAAGGACATGGCAGCTGTCCTTTGTGCAGCGATGTCTACTTCTGGAAGCTCTTGCCTTTCAACAGGAGGCAGGGCCATTGTACAGCTGAGGTGTTAAATTTGTGATGAGCACGTACTTGCCGGAGACACAGAGAATCACTCATTTATTTTATTTTATTTTTTTAATATTTATTTATTTGCTTTAGTTGTACATAATGCAATGCATTTATGTTTACGTGGTGCTGAGGATTGAACCTGGGCTGCGCACGTGTGAGGTGAGCGCTCTGCCGCTGAGCCACAACCCCAGCCCCCCCGAGAATCACTCATTTATTTGCAAAGCAGACATTTATTTGCTTCCTTTTATGGGTCTGATATTATTGGACCCAGACACAAAGATAAAGGACCTGCCCTCAAGGAGCACAATCTAGTTGAGGAAACAGGGACATTATCAGATTGGCTGACACATAAATTATGCAGGTGTATAAGTCTCATTGTGATTTTTTTTTTCTTTTTTTTTTTTTTTTTTTTTTTTTTTGGTACTGGGGATTGAACTCAGGGGCTCTCGACCACTGGGCCACATCCCCAGCACTTTTTTGTATTTTATTAGAGACAGGGTCTCACTGAGTTGCTAAGTGCCTCGCCATTGCTGAGGCTGGCTTTGAACTCGCGATCCTCCTGCCTCAGCCTCCCAAGTGCTGGGATTACAGGCGTGCGCCACCACGCCTGGCTCTCATTGTGATTTTATAAATCTGTTTAGTCATATATATTTCTAGCGCTCTCTCTCATATAATTTTATTTATGTGAATTCAGCACCCTCTATACTGAGCTGTAACAGGAATCCAGCTCTTGGTTGGTGGATTATCATTTGTATAGATCATAAAGTTCCTACGTTTTTAAATTCTCCTAGTTGGGTCACTTTAAAATGTCCCTAGAGAGATGAGGTAGCTTCAGCTTTCAGCTGCTCTTTTGATTTTCCCCCAAATCCTTATCTTCCTTTTTTTTTTTTTCTCTCTCTCAGTTGCTGGTGGACCAAAATAACACTGCTTTCTCTCCAGAAGTTAACCATTAAGCTTGACCCTAATGTTATAGCAAGGCCTTTGCTGCTTTGGAGCTGTGGCTTACATTAAAATCCAAAATGCTGGGGAAATAACCCAATTGCTCCCTCTGATCAGCAATGTGCTTGTTGTTGCTTTAATTAAGAATACTTAAGCCAGTGCAGTGGCACATGCCTGTAATCCCAGCTGCTCTAGAAGCTGAGGCAGGAGGATCGCAAGTTCAAAGCCAGCCTCAGCAACTTAGTGAGGCACTAAGCAACTCAATTTTATTAGAGACCCTGTCTCTAAATAAAATACAAAATAGGGCTGGGATGTGGCTCAGTGGCCGAATGCCTCTGAGTTTAATCCCCAGTTACCACCCCCCACCCCCACCCCCCCCACACACAAAAAAACACTTACAGGAAGTGATTTGGAATCTTTACTGTGAAGTCTTGGGCTGCCTGGCCCAGCCCCACTTCAAGAGGGTGACATTATTGTGGGCACCCATCAATTGGGTACCTTGATGCAGACAGCCCAGGAGATGTGGGTATTCAGAGGAGGGTGGCTCTTACTCTGCTTGTGTAGGACACAGAGGGTGTGGCACCTCAGCAGAGTCTGGAAGAACCAGCAGGTGTCAGCCAGGAAGAGACAGGGAACCTGAGTTCCAGGACAAAGGGCCAGCATGTGCAAATGCAAAGAGACCCCACAGGACACGGTGCCAATAGGAGCCAGTGTTTTGCAGTGGCCAGGACAGAGGACCATTGCAGAGCATAAGATTTGTAGTTGCTGGGTGTAAGAAACAGAAAGTCTAGTGGTCCATTTTCAAAATATAGTATTTAGGCTTAATTGAATCCAGTTGTAGTAGCACTTCCCTTTTGCCCGCCCTAATTCTACAATTAGCCAATCCCACAGATTGTGCTCCTGAATCCTCCAATCAAGGCAAAGAGCAGCTCTGTGTTAGGTATATAAGCAGGTGGACTGGCAGCCCAGGTGTGCTTGCTAGCCAGGTTCCCGGTAGCTTGCCCTTCTTTTAGAAGTAAAGGTTTGCCTTGCCTACCTGCTTTTGGGCATGTGTTTGATATCTTGAGTTACCTGGGATTACAGGTGGCACCACTGTGCCCTGTGCATATGATAGATTTTTTTAAAAAATTGTTGATGTGTGTGTCTCTCTTGGGCTGCCTGCAACAAGGAACCCATTTATGGGTGCATACAATGATGCCACCCTCTTGAAGTGTGGCTAGGTCAGGCAGTCCAAGACTTCATAGTAAAGATTCTAAATCACTTCCTGTAAGCATTCTTAATTAAAGCAACACACAAGCATTGCTGACTGGAGGTAGAATTTGAGTTATTTCCCCAGCATTTTAGATTTTAATGTAGTGGTTTACCATTTCAACTATTTAAGAACGTACAATTCAGCTAGGTATGATGGCCCATGTTTGTAATCCCAGTGACTCAGGAGACAAAGGCAGGAGGATTCTGAGTTCAAAGCCAGACTCAGCAATCTAGAGAGGCCCTAATGAGACCCTGTCTCAAAAAATAAAAATGGATGGGGGTGTGGCTCAGTGATAAAGGGCCCTTGGGTTTAATCCCCAGTACCAAAAAAAAAAAAAAAAAAAAAAAAAGAATGAATGTATAATTCAGTAGCAGTGGCATTAAGTAGATTCATAATGTTGGATAACCAGCACCGCTATCCATTTCCAGAACTTTTTCATCATCCTGAACAGAAACTTTATGCCATTGGACAATAACTCTCCACCACCAATATCTCCCCACAACCCCTGATAACCTCTATTCCACTTTTTGTCTCTATGAATCTGCTTATTATAGGTCCTTAAATAAGTGGAATCATACTATTTGTCCTTTTGTGTCCGGTTTATTTATTTTTAGTACAATGATTTCAAGTTTCATCCATATTGCAACCATATCAGGACTTCCTTTCTGTTTTTGGTTGAATATTATTAGTATGTGATGGAATTTTGACTTCTTCCTGGAAGTGCTGGGTTGTGGAGCAGGGTTTTCTATTGGGTGAATGACAGAGGCACCCTAAAGGGTGCTCTCCACTCCTGTGTGGGAAGGCAGGGGACAAGGTGGGTCCTTCGGGGGCTTTGGCAGTGGTTCAGCCACAGAATCACAGCTGACCTTTTGAGCCCTGGTGTGGTCTCTCCTCCTTCCAGTTTGAAACCCCCAGGGCCCTTTCCGTCTTCTGCATATCAACAACTGAAGAGCATAATCTTGGCAAATGAGGGCCGTGCCCCAAAGCACTCTGGGATCCCCAGGCCCTGGCTTCTCTCTCTGTCGCCCTTGCCCCAGCCCCGCACATGGCCGAGGCCTCAGTGGACTCTGGGGTTGGGCGCAGGGAGATGGCTGCAGCAGGCCTGGCTGGAGGCGTGCGCATCTCCTGCCTCTGCCTCTCTCTGTCCCAGTCCTGTCGCATCACCTGCCAGCACCCCGCCCCCTCATGCCGCCAGCAAGTCTCATCCTCGGAGCTGGGGTTGAAGGAGACAGAACAGGCCCCAGGGGTGTCGATAACAGGGTTATAATCCAGCGGGATGAGGCTGAGCTCTCTGGAGTCTCATAGCATTTTTCCAGCCCCGGCCACTTTATTACCATATCGCTGAGTGATGGGGCTCGGGGGAGCTGTGATTCCAGCGCCCGCCGCTGCGCTCCCCGCTTGCGATTGATCAAGCTACAATTGGGCAGAGCAAATTTGTGTCGCTTCCTGCCACCCTGTGTTCTGCTCTCCCCATTCTCCTCTGCTCCTCAGGCTTCCCCTGTGGGCCTGGGAGGTGCAGTGCCCTTGGCCATGTGGGTCTTGGGAGTATAAGGTGCTGTTGACCCTGCAGACTGCAGACTTGGACTCAAGCCTTCTCCATTGTGTGACCTTGGGCAGGTGGCTCACCCTCTCTGGGCTTTGCTGGGGTTGGGCCAGTTGTGCTGTGAGGCTCCTTTCAAAAGTCCTGACTACTCAGGGGCATTAAGACTTCAAAGTGAACTATACAGTGTTTTCTCCCAGGACAAGGACAGTGTGAAGGAATTGGGTAGAACAGAGGTGACCACAGTAGGCTGCTCCTGCCTTTCCTCCACTCCACAGGAGGGAGGCCGGCGATCTCTCCCCTCTTAAGAAGCAAGTCACCAGCTCCAGGCCCATGGGCCAGTGGCTCTTTGAGGCTGCCTTAGAGTCCAACTCACTGGGTTATAGCTTGTAGGGGTATCAGATGCTGCCTTGGCTCAGCAAACGGGGCGCAGCCCACCCAGGCAAAGAGGTGGCAAAGCAGGCCTGCAGAAGACCCAGAACTCCCTCCCTCCCCCTGCTCTAATGTGCCTGTGGCAGATCACAGGAAGCTCTCTGGGGAAGGACATTTCACAGATGAGGGGATTTCCCAGGCTGGGGTTTTATAAGCACAATACTGGGCCAAGTCACTCTTGTGTGAGAATTTGTCAATGATTTGCTCTCTTCCCAAGCAGGTAGAGATGTTAACTAAAGGACACTGGGTCTCTCCTTAAGCAGCCGCAAAGAAGATTTTCTTAACAAGAGCTTTTCTTCCGTTCACCTCCAACACTCATCTCTGGTCTCGTAAGACAAACCTCCCTGCTGTCTGTCTAGAGCACCAGGTGAGGGAAGTGGAGCTCTGGCAATCGCACAGCTATATCTGCTTCTGAGATCGAGCAGACTTCACAGGGAGAGAAAGGGAGTCTGGGCTGGTAGGCAGTGTCCCCTGGGGCACTGGCACAATGAGATCACATACTTAAAATTGATCAGAAATGGTCCCAGCAAGGAGACTTCAAGGAAAATACTTTACAGGCCTCCTGAAGGTGGGGATATATGGGAAAAACTGGAGAGGTGGGACTAGGAGGCGTGAGTTCTATTTTTAGTTGTGGCCCCACCATCCACAGTGTCTGTACCTCTGACCTTCAGTGGTAGCCCTGCTCTCCCTTTCACTGAGCATTGGGGGGATAACCATGAGGTAAGTAATTTAGTACAGATTTCTCCTCATGCCCTGATCAAAACATTCATGCCTCTGTCCAAAGCCCATCGTCAAACCTCATGAAGAAGATCAGCTGTAATGGGATGACCTAAGCAAGATAGAACTTTTCAAAGACGAAGTTCAAATTCTGCAGGGATCCTGAAAGTTGATAATTTGATTTCTGTACCACTCTGTTATTATTTTTTGTTTCCTATTATTAAAAAATATACTCTTTTTCTTTATTTTTTTTTCTTTCTACTTTATTTGGGCCTATTTTGTTTTTTGGTCTTTTTTATAGCTGATGTTTTTTTCTTTTTCTTTTTTTCTTTTTTCTATTCAACGTTGTATACATAACAATAGCATTCATTACATTTCATTATTACATATATAGAGCACTTTTTATGATGTTTTTAAAAAATATTTATTTATTTGTTTGTTTTAGTTGTACACAATGCCTTTATTTTTAGGTGGTGCTGAGGATCGAACCTGCCGTGTACTTGCTAGGCGAGCACTCTACCGATGAGTCACAACCTCAGCCCCCGCCTATTTTGTTATTGTTGTTGCTCTTTTTCTTTCTGAGTCAAATAACTCAATGTGTTTGATATTTTTTCCATAGTTTATTATTATTATTTTTGGTACTACAGATTGAACTCAGAGGCACTTTACCACTGAGCAACATCCCCAGTCCTTTTTATTTTTTATTTACTATTTTATTTTATTTTGGTACCAGGGATGGAACTCAGGGGCACTTGACCACTGGGCCACATCCCCAGCCCTTTTTTTGTATTTTATTAGAGACAGGGTCTCACTGAGTTGCTAAGTGCCTTGCCATTGCTGAGGCTGGCTTTGAACTCGTGAGCCTCCTGCCTCGGCCTCCCAAGTGCTGGGGATTATAGGCATGAGCCACTGGGCCCAGCACTTTTTTATTTTTTATTTTATTTATTTATTTATTATTATTTTTTTTGTACCGGGGATTGAACTCAGCGGCACTAGACCACTGGGCCACATCCCCAGCCCTTTTTTTGTATTTTATTAGAGACAGGGTCTCACTGAGTTGCTAAGTGCCTCGCCATTGCTGAGGCTGGCTTTGAACTCGTGATCCTCCTGACGCAGCCTCCCAAAGTGCTGGGATTACAGGCGTGAGCCACCGCGCCCGGCTTATAATTCTTTTTTTTTTTTTTTTTTTTTAATATTCTTTTTAGTTGTAGATGGACACAATATCTTTATTTATTTTTTATATGGTGCTGAGGATCGAACCCAGTGCGTCATACATGCGAGGTAGGTGTTCTATCACTGAGCCCTAGCCCCAGCCCTCCATAATTCTTTTCATCTTGTAAAACTGAAAGTCTGAACTCATACAATGGTTCCCCATTTTACCTTCCCCAGCCGTTGGTGATCACCATTCTGCTGTTTGTCTCTATGAACTTGACTGCCCTAAGTACCTCATATAAGTAGGACCATACAGTGTTTGTCTTTTTTTTTTTTTTTTTTTTTTTTTTGTGGTACTGGGGATTGAACTCAGGGGCACTCGACCACTGGGTCACATCCCCAGCCCTTTTTTTGTATTTTTTATTAGAGACAGGGTCTCACTGAGTTGCTAAGTGCCTTAGCCATTGCTGAGGCTGGCTTTGAACTCGTGATCCTCCTGCCTCAGCCTCCCAAAGTGCTGGGATTACAGGCTTGCGCCACCGCGCCGGCTGAGTGTTTGTCTTTTTGCAACTGGCTTATTTCACTTAGCATAATGTCCTTAAGGTTCATCCATACTGTAGCCTATTATCAGAATTTAATTTCTTTCTAAGGCTGGATAATTGTCTGTTGTATGTGTATGCCACATTTTGCTTACCATTCATAGATACTTGGGTTACCTCCATGTTTTTGCTATTTCAAATAATATATTACTATGAATGTAGGTGTACAAATGTCTCTTCAAGACCCTGCTTTCAATTCTTCTGGGAATATCTCCAGAAACATAATTGTTGGATCCTATTTCTTTCTTTCTTTTTTTTTAATATTTATTTATTTGTTTTAGTTGTACACACCTTTATTCTTTACGTGGTGCTGAGGATCGAACACGGGCCACGCACGTGCTAGGCGAGCGCTCCACTGCTGAGCCACAACCCCAGCCCATCCAATAATGTATTTTGCAGAAATGGAAAACCCTTTCCTAAAATTTGTATGGAATCTCAAGGAACTTTGCATAGTCCAAGCATTTTTGAAAAAGAAGAGTAAAGCTGAAGGACTCACACTTCTCAGTTTCCATATTTGCTACAAAATGCAGTAATTTAAATTGCAAAATTGGCACAAAGAGAGACATACGGCTCAATGGAATGGAATAGAAAGTCCAATGTTGTTTTGGGGTATAGTGTTCTGTATATGTCTGTTAGATACATGGGATTTATTGCATTAAGTCTTCTATTTCCTTACTTATCTTTTGTCTGGTCACTCTGTTATTGTTGAGGATGAGTTACTGAAGGCATTTCAAATTTAATATACATATAACTATAAGTTCTTCTAAGTCCAAAGGTTATTCAGAATTTCCATCATCCTTCAGGACAGTAAAGAAGTTTTAAAAATATTATCTAGAATTTTAGTCATACCTTTTCAAACACAATGATAGCAATTATTATTGTTATTTTTATAGTCAATAGTTTAATTTATATATGTGTACATATACATATATACCCACATACACATGCATCTATAAACATATATGTACATACACACAATTTACCAAGTTTTACATTCATTCTTTTCTCTTTTTAAAATTTAATGTGGTGGTACTGGGGATGAAACCCAGGGCTTCACACACGCTGGGCAAGTGCTCTTCACTGAGCTACATCTCTAGCTCCTCATTATTTTTCATATTCCCTTCTTCCTTTAGGTTCACTTTTCTACCTTCCTTCTTTCCTTCCTTACTTCCTCCTTCCCTTCCTCCCTTTCTTTAACTGAGAATTGAACCCAGGGGTGTTTTACCACTGAGCTACATTCCCTGAGACAGGTTTGAGACAGGTTCTCACTAAATTGCTTAGGACCTTGCTAAGTTGCTGAGGCTGGCCTTGAACTTGTGCTCTTCCTGCCTCAGCCTCGTCAGTCACTGGGATCACAGGCCTGTGTCAGGTGCCCAGTTAGGTTCACTTTTCTTTTTTTGTATCTTTTTTTTTTAATTGTAGGGGGTGGACAAAATAACTTTTATTTTATTTATTTACTTATGGTGCTGAGGATTGAACTCAGTACCTCACATGTGTTAGGCAAGTGCTCTACCGCAGCCAAAACCCCAGCCCCTCACTTTTCTTTTTGCTGAAGTAAATCCCTCAGGCTTTCTTTCAACAAAGATCTTTTGGGTATAAACTCTCCCTATCTGTATATGTACATTAAAGCTTTTATTTTGTTTTTAATTTTTAGTGATAGTTTAACTGTAAACAAATTTTACCCCCAATCCCTACTTTTTTTTTTTTTTAGTGCTCAGCACTTTGAAGCATTTGTTCCAGGGTTTTTTGGCTTCTCTTGTTGGTGAGAGGGCTGCATGTCTCATTTACATTCTTTGGTAGGTGGAAGGTCTTTCTTCTAGGGTAGTCTTTATCTTTTTTGTTTGTTTGTTTTGGTACTAGAGGTTGAACCCAGGGGCATTTAACCTCTGAGCCACATCCCCAGCCCTTTTTATTTTTTATTTAGAGACAGGGTTAGAGGTGCTTAGGGCCTCCCTAAGTTGCTGAGGCTGACTTTGAATTCTGATTCTCCTGCATCTCTGAGATTACAGGCGTGCACAGGAGTTGTCTTTATCTTTGATGTTCTTCAGTTGAACTACCACATGTCCAGGTGTGATTTAGCTGTACTTATGATGCCAGGCACTCGATGTTTATGGATAATTTACCTCTCTTTAATTCTGGGAAATGTTCTGCTCTTCTATCTTTGACTAGTGCTTCTCTGCCATCCCTTTATTTTCTTCTCTTAGAATTTCTATTAGGTGTTTGTTGGAACCTCTTACTTTACTGTCTGTTTTTCTTAATGGATCCTTCATATTTTTAATCTTTTTACTATTCTATGCTATGTTCTATGCAAATTCCTTTGTACTTGCTTTTAATTTACTAAGTTTCTCTTTGACCATGTCTAATCTAGAATTTATCCAATTATTGAGGGGTTTTTTAGTTCAAATATTTTCAATTGATTCTTTTGCATATTTATCTATTCTTGTTACATTTCTGTCTATTCTTATACCATATTTCTTATTCCTTTTTACAGATGCTATTTTTCCTTTCAGCTTTTAAAGGTTTATAAATAGACTTATATTAAGTCATTTTAAGATTAATTATTTATTTGTCTGTATTAAATATACCTTCAAATTGTGGATTTTTCTTTGGCATCAATCTTCTTTATGTGTTTTGAAAGTTTGCTGTGTGAGTTCACCTCAAGATGAAAAATTTCTTTCTGTCCCTGGAACTATTGGTTTTGCAGTTGGTTTCCTTAAGTCCTAAGGTAAAACTGGGTCTTACATCTTTTTATTGAGGCCTAAAATTGTGGTTTCACCCCCTTCTTAATATGTTGTTGTCTTATTGGGCTGCTATAACAATACCACACACTGGGTACCTGCACCAATAGATATTAATTTCTCACAGTTCTGGAGGCTGGGGGTCCAATATGGAGGAGCTGGCAGATTCAGTGCCTGATGAGGGCCCACCTCCTGACTTGTAGACAGCTCCCTTCTCACTGCATGCTCACCTGGCTGTTTCTCTGTGCATGTATGTGTGTGGAGAGGGAGATCTCTGACTTCTTCTGATAAGGGCACTAATCCCACCATGGGGCTCCCAGCCTGTGACTTAACCTAAACCTAAGTACCTCTCAAGGGTTCCACCTCTTAATGCCATTACACTGGGGGCCAGGGCTTCAGCAAATAAATCTATTTATACATAATTTTAAAGACATAGATGAATTTAGGGCTGCTCTCTATCCCATATTACATCATAAACATGTTCTTATAATTACAAGGTGTTTAATGTCATTTCAAAGGTTCTTACTAACAATGATTTAGTGTTGCCCTCAGTATTCTTTCTTTTTTTCTTCTTCTTCTCCTTCTCCTTCTTCTTCTTCTTTTGGTCCCAGGGATTGAGCCCAGCAGTGCTTAACCACTGAGCCACATTCCCAGCCCTTTTTATATTTTGAGACAGGATATTGCTAGCTTGCTGAGACTCTTGATTCTTCTGTCTGAGCCTCCTGACCGTCACACTGGGATTATAGGCGGTAATGAGTCTGCCTGGGCATGAGGCTTGTCCATACTTCATATTATGTCCTTAGAAAAGACCCCAGAGGGGAAATGCAATGTAAAAATTGGAGCCTGTTGCTGTTGACATCTGTGGGAGCAGACACCTCCATCCCCATGATGTGGCTGTAAGCTCCCCTTACCCCTAGCAGCTCTAGCCCCATCAGCAGCCCCAGCATGCAATGAGCAGGGAAAGTTTCCCAACAATGCTCCAAACAAAGCGACTTTATTTCTTCCACTCAAGATTTCCTTGATTCCAAACTCTTTCAGAATCTCTTGGCTTGGCCCAAATACAGACAGCAAAGTGCTGGAGAGAGCAGGAAGGCCCGGGGCTCACTAGGTCAAGTTGCTGACAGGCTACCGCCAGACAATACAATGGCTCAGGATAATAACTAGTGAGCATTTTTTCAAAGTTTGTGCTCTACAGTTTGCCAAACTACATTTTTGTGTGTCTTTGTAGTCCATGTAAACTAAGCTGCAAGGCAGAGGTTGTTATTATCCCTATTTTCCAGAGGAGATGACTGAGGCTTAGATGGACTAGGGTAGTGTTTTTGAAAAGGTAACCTGTGCGAGATTCCTGATGGATCTTATTAAAACACAAATTCTGGTCCAGGGGATCTGGGTGTAAGACTGCATTGCTAATAGGCTCCTACGTGATGGCTGAAGACCTCATTCAGTAGGGAGGTGCAAGGGGTGACAGCTGAGCCACACAGGTCCTCAGTCTGTCCAACTCCAAAGCCTGTGACCCATGCTTGCTCCCCCATTTAGAATTCTGCCATTCCACCACTGAGTTTATGGATGAGGAAGGAGAGAACAGAGAGTCAAGGCTTTGTTCAGGGATGGGGCTGCTCTCTCCAGGACCCTCCACCCCCAGGCTTAAAGAGGAGGAGGGCACAGAGGGGGATTGTCTTCTGAGCCATGAAGCGCCACAGCCGGGCAGCCATCAGCAGGTCTGTAGGAAAATTAATTTTTTAATTAAAAACATCTTTTTTTTCCCTTTGCTTTAATGTCTCAGTCTGGAGTAATTATGAGTCGCTCTGGGGAGACTGAACCTTAGAAAAATTGTTGGTGCAATTGCCGAGGAATTTATCTGATTAACTTGGGCTCAGCCTTTGAAAATAAGAGAAAGGGAAAAGAAAAGGGGAGGAGGAGAAGCTCCCATTCTCCTTCTGGCACGGGACTTAAGCACAGCATCTGGGAGGCCAGGTGGGCTCTGCGCCCTGAGGCCTTTTGCTAGGCCTGGGGACAAGGGGGGCCTCCGAGGATCTGAGTTCAGCTTCCTGGCCCATCCTTCTGTCCCAGAAAATCACACCCCCCCATCCTCCAGGCCTTCTCCTGGGTTCTGGATATGTCACTCTGACTGGTCCAACATGGGAGGTGATGTCTTAAGTTGGGTTCCTGAGAAGCAGAGCCTGACACGGAGATCTGGGTACTCTCCAGGGACAAGAGGAGCAGAACAGGACAGGAGAGGCAGCTGGGCAAGGAGGCGGGCTGTGCTGACATCTGGGCTCAGGCTGATCCCTCAGGGAGCTCTGGAGATTGATTAGCACCGCAGAGCTCTCAGGAGGCCAGGCCTGGGCTCTTGTTACTGGATCTGTCAGTCACTGGCTGTGGGTTGCCCATGGGGACAGTATAACCCCACCCCAGGCATTTCTCCCATAAGCTTGGTCTCCATTGGCTGAGGAAGACCCTTCAGAGAAGGCTGCAGCTGTGAGTCTTTAACAGCCAACTCTCCCAGCAGCTGGGGATAAATGCCCCATCTGGACTAGGTCTGTGTGGGACACCAACAGCACCTACTGCAGATGAACAGGAGGGGGCGCCAGTGGGGCTGGAGACCAGTGGTGGGAAAGATGGAGGATGCAGAGTTGACGGGACTTGAGGGGTGGTTGAGTTAGGGTGTGAGGGACAGTGAGGTGACAAGCGGCTCCCAGGCTCCTGCTTGAGTGACTGGATGGCTGGGGTTGCCAGATTCTGAGATGGGCACCCAGAAGGAGGGTAGACCTGGGAGGGAGGCAGGCAGATTTGCTCTCTGGGCACAGTGACCTCTGGGTGGAAGTGCTGAGCTGCGGCTGGTTGCACCAGGTTGGGCGCCATCTGTGTGGAGATGGGAGAGGGTGCGTGGGGAGGAGGGGACAGGAGGAAAAGTACAGGGACCTGGAGTCCCACATGATTGGGGCTGGCAGAGGATGGAGGTGACAAGGACAGCTTGAGAAGGTACAACCAAATCAGCAGGAGGAGAACCAGAGAGGGGCGTCCTGCTGCCACCTCTCCCCTTCTCTGCCTTCCTGGATGTGCTGGCCTCAGTGATTATCTGTCCGTTCTGTCAGTGCATCTGTGGATGAAGGAAGGAGACAGCCACAAGGAACCTCAAAAGACTCCGACCCCCTCGAGAGTGGGAATTGGGCCGCTCTTGATTAGCACTGTGGTCCCAGACCCTATCATGCCCCCTGGTGTATAGTAAGTGCTCAATGAGTCTTGGCTGAAAATATACTAGTTAATATTCACATGGCTCCTATAGGACACCAGGCCCTGTATAATAAACTCATTTGACTCTAAGAAGGATCCAATACCTTCTGTTTGTCCAGATCCAGTGAGAATTTCTACAAATATCTTGGCCATTCAAGAGGCTTTTCCTGACAAGTTTTGCAACTCTTCTAACTGAAGCTATTATTATTCCCCTTGTACAGATGCTCACTCAGAGGCACAGAGGAATTAAGTCACTTGTCCAAGGTCACCCAGAAGGTAAGTGGCAGAGCTGGGACATGACCCCAGGCAGTCTGATTCCCCAAGGCCCATGCTCTTAGCTCCTGTGTGGATGAGGGACAATTGATGCCTGTCTGTTTGGAACCAGGGCATGTGACTGTTACATGAAGTGCACCCATAGTCACGTGTACACGTGGCACACAGAAGACAGCTCTCATCTGGTGAGGAAAAGGAGAGCCTGCAGCCTTGAGAAGGGGACTGTTATGGTACAGCTCTCTTTCCACATGGGACTGGCCAAAGCTGCTTTAGACATAATTTATTGCTGCCTTCATTGCCCCTGAGGACAGAGGGTGACTGGGTGGTAGGAGAGGGTAGCTGGAAAACTTTCATGTCAGGTAGGCCACCCTCCAGTCCCAGCCCTGCGATGACAGTATGGCTTGAACAAGTTTCTGAGCTTCTTTGACCCTTGATCTTCTCATATGCAAAATGGGACTCATTATACTTCTTTCCCAGGACTTCTGTGAGAATTAGAAGTGACACTTGGCTGGTGGCACACAGTGGGTGCTCTTACCATGGTGCCACTGTATGGAACAGTCCTATTTTGTTACATCAGTCACCTCTTTGCCTGATACTGGACAATGTAAACACTTCCCTGCAGCAAATGGGCATCTGGTGGTTAACGGCTACCTGGCTGCCATCTGGGTGCTGTCCAGCTAGCTGGCCACAGCTGCCTCGGGCCTGGCAGGGGTGAGGGTTGAAAGTGGAGGCTCAGGGCAGGGGATGGAGAGAGAGACTGGGAGTGGGAGCACCCAGCCTCTCCTGGGTAGGGGCATCTGAGCCAGCAGCCTGTAATCAGCCCCCACCCTCCACCACCACTGGGGATAATGCAAAGGGGAAACTAAGGCTCCTGCTGGGGCCACCAGCAGCTTGGTTTCCCTGAGCCCCCAAGGGCTACTGTGTTACACAGCTCCAGAGGCTCTGTTTACATCGCAATTTCTGGGGCGAGGGGGGCACCACCAACATAGAGCACACCATGAGTAACGCTCCCCGGAGCCGTGCTGTTGAGGTAAGAGCTCTTGGGGCGGCTGTGTCAGAGCTCTACAACTGGCTGGGGAGACCTGGAGAAGCAACAGCTCCTGCCATGGGCCTGCCTGGGCTCGCAGGCCAGCGCAAGAGCCAGGCCTTTCCCCGACTAGAGCTACCCACTGTGCTAGTAACACTGAGTCTGCGCTGTCTGAAACCTTGACACATCTCTTGACCTGGCTCTGGACTGGGAGCTCTTGAGGGGCAGGGCTGAGGCCCCTTCCCTTCCCAGTCTCTCCTGCCAAGCACAAGGCTGAACACAGAAAATGGGAGTCATTATCCTAAATGCATGATTGAAGATCTGAATGGTACTTATATACTTTGTATACAAGCAGTTGTATGTAAAAAGATACTATACTTGTGCATGATGAATAAGTAAATAAATAATAAAAAAAAAAAAAAAAAAGAAAATGGGAGTCATGTTGGAGGCAAATGGGGAAATTAAAATACCAGTCTTTCATTTTATTGAGGAGACATTTACTTCCCAGCCTCCAGCTGTGCCCTGGGTCCTGCCTGGATGGTGTCAGGGAGGATGGAGCAGTTTGACCCTGTACTTACAGGGTCTGTAAGCAGACAGTAAGAGTCTAGGGTGACCAGGGCTGTGATAGATGGTGTTCAGGAGGCCAGGGGAGCACAGAGAAGGATGTGTGACATCTGAGAAGCCTTCGTAGACGAGGTGCTCCCTGAGTTGGAAATGGAAGAACAGATGGGGCTGGCCTGGTGGTGATGGTGGGAAAGGCACCCCAGGTGCATATGCAAAGGTGTAGGGCAGGGGGCAGGAGCCTCACCTGAGGCGGGATCTGCTGGCCTGCACAGTGCAGAGGAAAGAGTGTGGGACAGCTGGGAGTCTGGGTCGCAGTCCCAGTTCTGTGGCTTAGAACTTGAGTGATCAAGGAACAATTCCCCTTTCCCCAATTTCCCATCGGTGTAATGGGAACTGGGCTAAATCATTCCCAAAGCCCCTCTAGCTTGGAAGCTCTTGGCTTGTCTGAAATGTACCCAGAGCCCTCCCCAAATCACCTGGAACTCACCTGGGGATGGGGGTGCTGGGGCCTTCTGGGCATTGCTCTTAGCTTTGTTCTGGTTAAACCAGTCTTAACCCTCTGAGTGCCAGAACCTAAGAGTGGGGGACCTGCCTTCTGGAGGGGTCAAGGCTGGGATTTAGTGGGGAGTAGGGCTGAAACTGGACCTTTGTGCTGGGAGTTCTCTCCTCTGGCTTGCATGGGCCTGGAGACGGCTGAGCTGTGGACTGTCCTCTTTCCAGCCAACAGCTCTCCCAGGACAACCAAACCCTGTCATATCCCTTTACGTGACTTGCTTCTCCGTGCCCACTAGCTTCTCCATTTTATAAGCACTGCCAGCCAATCAGCTCGGGGTTTCCCTCCTGCGGGTGGAACTGACCAATCACAATCGCTCTAGCTTCTCGGTTGCTAGGTGCTGGAGGCTGCCTCCTCACTGCTGAGGGGCTTGGGTTTTAAAAATCCAATCCCTGATCTGGAGATGATCTGGGAGATTGGGGGCTCCAGGAAGATGGATTTAAAATGCCTTGAGCTAGAGATAGTCCGTGGATTCTGCCAACTGTCGGGGCTGTGGAACTCTGGGAGGAGAGAGCCCTGCCTGGGGCAGTCCTGGAGGGCTTCCAGGGGAGGGCAATGAAAAGTCCCCCCCCCCCCCAATCCCTGTCTGGGTTGTCCTTTTACCCTCACAGAGAGGCCTCATCAAACCCTTGCTGGCAGCCTCACAACTCCCATCCTGGCCATTTCTAGACACCTCCCTGTCCCTCTGCCAGTCCTAGCACTGTCCTGGTCTCTGGGTTTGTCTCTGCTTTAGGACCCTCTCCCCCAACCCAGGTAGATCCAGAAATCACATAGGGGATCAGGTATCTGGATGTAATCGCATGTCTGAGTCTTGGTCTATATATCCTTCTGTGGTGGCTTCAGAGACCAGGGGTGGAGAGGACCCAAGAAACTAAATGGGAATATTCAGAGAGAAGAGAGAGAGTGTGTGTTTGGGGGGGGGGGTGGGGAGTACTGGGTGACAAAGGCTTGGAGCGTGTACTAGAGTGTATGCATGTAAATCTGCCTGTATGTGTGTGTGCACGTGTGTTGGTGTTTCCCTGCACATGTGTTGGGCACACAAGTGCTTGTATATAAGATACAGAGAAAGGATGTCGGTGTGTCCATGGCTTGGGCTTGTGGACTTCTTGACCTGTCCAGTGTCTTGAGTCCTGACCCCAGCTCCTCCCTATGAGCCCGGACCCCTGAACCCAGTTCCCTCCCCCACCCCACCCCTTCTGATGGAGCAGTTTCTTGATGGAAAATATCAATGAACCTGGAAACTTTAGAGCCTGCACCACCTCCAAATGGAGAAAATCCAACCCAATGCATCATCCATTCCCACTACCAAGGCCACCAGCAGCCCACCTACCCCTGGTGTTTTCTGGAATTCAGGGGCCTTGTGTGCCAGGATGGAATAGCAATCATTAGAGCCCACTGATGATGAAAAGGTGGATAAAATTGGGGCTTCTCCTGGCCCCTTCTCCTTGGAGCAGCCTAGCATCCTCATCTGTGCTCAGGCCACTCCTATTGGCTAGAGCCCAGGCTTCCTTTCACCCCAGGGCCTGCCTGTGTTTCCTGGGTTGCAAGGAAGGGTGAACCCCCTGACCTAATACAGCAGGAGGAGACTGGGCGGGGGTCAGGGCCACCTGCCAAGAATTCTCCTCCCCCTGAGCCCTAGTTTCTATATCTGTAAAAAAGGGGACCCTGATGCCTGAGGCTCAGATGGGCAGCTCTGTGCACCATGAGGTGTTGGGCCCACACCATGCTGGTCCCCTGGGATCTTGTTCACTGGGAGAATCTAGGGGCTGAAGCCAGAGATAGTAAACATTTGGCCTACGTGATACTTAAAAAAAAAAAAAAAAAAAAAACTGAATTAGTGGCCAACATTTTAGAAATGGGCAGTTACTGAGCAAAGTCTGGATTTGGGCTTCCTCTGGAAAATGAGAAGGCCTGGCAGCCCTGGGGCCGTGTGCCCATGTGGGGTGGATGGAGCCTTTAGGCAGGCCCTATGCTCCCCGGAGCCCCCATCAGCAGGCCCACTTGCTGTTACCTGCCTAACTCCTGAGTAGGTGGCATTTTTGACATTTTCAGAATGTCTTGGCACTTTATAAGGGGTCTTCCTTAGTGGCCCAGTAAGCAAGTGACCTGTGCTCAGGTGGGTAGGGAGGAGAGTGCAGTGGCCTCCTGACCCTCTCAGGGGTGCACCTTCTGTTCCCCACCCTCAGGGCTTGTGCCTTGGGTGTGACTGCTTGTCCTTTTCAGGAAAATACAGTACCTTGACTATTGCCCGCATGGCATGTCCTTCCAACACCCAGGGTGCTGGCTGGGTAGCTTCTTCCCAGAGCAGGTAGAAGCAGTGGTGGGTCAAGTAACTGGGAGAATGTGGGGGTGGGGGTCCATCCCCCACCCCTTGCCATGAGGACACAGCCCTTCCCCCTCAGCTGGACCCTTTCTTAATTGGGGAGGGGCCCTGTCTTCTTCAATAGCTAGAATCTGGCTGCCTGGTTTCCCCCTGGGATAAGGAAATGGGGGTTCAGAGAAGCAGGGTGTGGAGGGAACAGATGGCCTCGTAACCAGTTCACCCTCGAGTCACCTCATGGATTTGTGAATGGAGACTCTCTCAGATTTTTACCCAGCTTTAACTTGAAAGCATGGGAGGGACAAGGATATTCCAGGTCCCTGGTAGGGAGTGGGGGGTCTTTAGGAGAGAGGGGGTCTGAGCAGTCTCTGGAAGGAGGCCCCTTTCTCCTTTTCCCCAAACACTGCCATCTGGGCATCTTTCAATACAGTAATAAAGAACACTGCCTTCTCTCTGGATGGGCTTTCTGGAGCTACAAACTGGGGTTGACATCTGGGTATGGTATGGTTGCTGTCGCAGAGGAGTGAAGGCAGGTGTTGACATTCAATGACATCTAAACACCTCCTGGCGAACTCATCCCAGTTTTGGGACTACAGACTAGCCGGTCATGTGGAGGCACATCCTTTGCAAGAAAGCTCTGGTGGGAGTGGAATCACCCACAGGGTGGCAGGAGAGGGACACATTCGCTTACTCAGGACCTTCATAGAGGACTCTTTTTTTTTTTTTTTTTTTTTTTTTAGTACCAGGGATTGAACTCAGGGGCACTTGACTGAGCCACATTCCTAGCCCTATTTTGTATTTTTATTTGGAGAATAAAATAATGATAAATTGTCCAAGGTTGTTGCTTGTAAGCCTGAGTTGCTTAGCACCTCGCCTCGCCATTGCTGAGGCTGGTTTTGAACTCACGATCCTCCTGTCTCAGCCTCCCAAGCCCTTGGGATTACAGGCATGCGCCACTGCGCCTGGCCTTCACAGAGGACTCTCTTTTGTGGGGTGGGGGTAACCAAAGAAATAGCTGCCCGTGTGTGTTTAGGATAATAGCGCATGTCCAAACTGTTGATTTATCTGTCTGGTTTTAAAGAATGTGTCCGAAGAACCAAGTAGGCTTTGTGGTCTTCAGACTCCCGCCCACAACAAAGGAGGTGTTTCAGGACTCTGGAGAGCGCCCAGACTCCCAGGAGGAGGTAGCTTTTTAGAATCTGGCTCATCTGGAGAAATGATCTTATGGATGACATGGTCCTTGGAAGAACATGACTTGCCCAAGTTATTCAGGTCAGTGCTTCATTTTTCTATATGGCCTGAATGCCTGGGTTTGTGTCTCCTGGAGCAGAGGCAAATATAAGGGCAGCCCATCTTGCCTGTCTGTGTGGAGTCTGCTAAGGCACAGGCATTTCCCTTTCTGCACTCTAAAAAGTATGTGCAAGTAGGAGTGCTGTAAGTTGAACCCTACCTTCAATACCATCTTGCATGGCTCTGGCCTTAGGGGAAGGATGATTTGATAGGCAGGATGGTGAATGGTTACAGTCATGACCTCTGCAGCTTCTCTGCATGAAATTGATTCTGGACTCTGTCACTCTCTGGATGTACAACCCTGGATGCATTATTTAACCACTCTATGCCTCAGTTTCTTCATCTGTATAATGGGAATGTCAAAGAACTTACTTCATAAACTGTAAGAATTAAACATAATATATGTAGAGCATTTAGAATGGTATAATTATTATTGTTGTTATTTTTTAATTCTCAACATTCCTGATCCAGCTCTGATGCATGGTCAGGTTCTTTCCATGGCATTCCTGGTCTTGCTCCAAGGGCAAGGGCTGAGAAGAAGCGGATGTTTCCTGGGCTTGTAAACCATTGGAGCATCAGCACTGCTGTCTAAGGAAACGTTGGCTTGGGCACTGGCAGGCCCCACTGCCCTGGGCCAGGGCCTCTGGGACCTTGAGGAGAGGCTTGATGCTGATACTAGCTTTCTCTCTCTTCCTTCTTTTACATAGTGGTTCCAAGCATGGTCTTTAGATCCAGAAAGATCCAAGTTCAAACCTTGGCTCTGAGGCTTACAAGCAACGACCTTGGACAATTCATTATTAGCGTCTTGGAGTCTCATCCGTGATGGGCATAACTATATCCTTGACATGGTTATTCAGAGGATTGAAAAGAGAAAACAGAGGCAAAGGCAGGCTGCAAGCACCTGTCGGGCGGGTCCGGGGGGCTGTTTCCTCTGTCTCACTTGGGCTCTCACCACCTTCCTCCCCCTCACAGTGGGGGAGCCTCTTTTCTCCTCCTTGATTTCTAGACTTGATCCAATCCAGGGGACATGAGGACTTTGGGGCTGTCCCCCCAGCCCCATAGTCATAAACCTTTGAGAGAAGCTTTCAACCAAGAGCAGGACCTGGTCTCTGGTGGCTCATTTCTGTGGCTTCACCTCTTCTCTCTGCTTTGATGCAGCATCATGTTCTGAATTTCTACACAGCTCCATTCATCTCCACCCCCAGCTCAGCCCCATTCCAGGAGCAAGAAGGAACGCATTGACTTTATTCACAGCTTGGATTCGACAAGCATAAACTGAGTGGTTCCTGGGCCTTATCACTTGAGTTATCTCATTTATAATTAGCATTTAATTAGCATCTATTTTGTTTCTGGTATAATGTAGGAAGCACTTTACACACCCTTTCTTATTTAATTACCCGACAGCCTCTAGAAATGGTTATTATTATCAATTTTATTTTACAGACCCAGAGGGGTTGGGTGATGCCAGACCATATGGAGGGAACTTGGAGCCACAGGGTAGAAGAATTGAGCTCACACGTATGAAGTACTTAGCAAGGTGCCTAGCATTGGGGGAGTGAATGCTCAATAAAAGGTAACTAAGACCTGTTGCTCTGGGTTCTCCAGCCGGGATGGTTCCTTTTCATCCTTACTCCCACCTCCTCCTAGCTCTTCCCGTGGTCAGGGAATGCAATAATTTGCATCAAGTGAATTATTTGCATTTGAGTGAGTTGCAATTGTGCAATTTCAGGCACTGTGAGCGTTGGGTGGGGGTATACAGAGAATGGCCACTGGCTCCAGTCCTGGATGGCCAAGGCCCCTTCCTGCATGCTTCTGTGGCCCTATCCAAGTGAGACTTACAGAGGCCAGGCGGTGGAGTCACCACGATGTCTGGTTCTCTTCGACTCTCACTAGTGGAATATCCCTTCTGCCCAGGACTTGAGCACAGCCTGGCCCCTCACTCCTCACCTGCGACCTCTCTGGGTCAGGGGCATGGGGACAAGTGGGCCAGAGCTTCAGGGTACCTGGGTTCCCTTCTTGCTACTTTCACAGGGCCTGGCCTTGACCAAGACTTTCCCAAGATACCCACTGGGCCCCCGAGGAGACCTGGCTTCTCCATCTAGCTCTGCTAGGACAACTCACCATGGGACCCAGGGCAATCTCTGCCCCTCTTTTGGCTTTCACTGTCATCTCTAGAGTAGAAGGTAGGGCCGGCTGTTCCCTCAGCACTCTCCCAGACCTGGGGTACAATGGAGTCAATGCCAAAGAGAATCCCTCTTCCCCCCTCTGCCTGCCCCAGCAGATGGTAAGCAGCAGAGGGTGGGGGTAGAGGGTCTGGGGAGAACAGGATGTGGGCAATGAGGCAGGGGGAGGGGTCTTGGATGGCTCCTAGCTCTCGGGCTTGAGTAACTGGTGGATTGTGGGTGTTGTCTACTGAGATGAGGAAGAAAAAAGGACAAGAGTGGGTTTCGGCTGGAGTAATGAGTTTGATGTTGGTTTTATTGGATTTATGCTCAAGAGATGGGCCTACTCAGCCAGGATGGAGCTGAGCTGGGACTTGATCCAGGGGCGTGTGCTTCAAATGTCGTGTTTCTCTAGCACATCTCATGCAGAATGTACAGTGCACAGAGTTGGGCTGCTGAGGGCCACAGCGGGTCAGAGATTTGTGTTCGGGGTAGCCCAGCAGTAGAGAGAAAAGAGGTCCCCATCAGGAAAGGCTTCCTGGAAGAGGCATTGTGAGCTTTGTGTCCTATAGATACCAAGAAAAGGTAAGTCCTGGAGGGTAACAGAAAAGAAGCCCAGTTGGAAAGGTCGTTAAAAACCATGCTCAGTAAAATTGTGACTTGCCCAAGGTCATAAGGGCAATCCGTGGCAGAGCCAGGATTCCCACCAGGTCAGCCTTCCTCCAGGGCCCCCCATTTTCAATCTCATAAGATATTGCTCTCAAAGCCTGGGGCCTAGTAGGAGAGGGCCAGGAGCCTTAGAGTAGGGTGGACTTAGCCTCTCCCAGCCCAGGCCAGGCCTCCCCAGTTGGTACATGGCCAAATTCCAAATAAAGACATGATGGAGCCCCAGGTCTTGAAGCTGCAGGACACAAGAGTTGAGACTGGTCCAGTTCGTATGGGGTTGTCTTTGAAGGCAGATGTCTTGGGGAATCATTTAGCACCTGTGAGCTGAGTGCACTCAGGATCTCTTGCCCTTCAAATTGGCCTGCAACCATGTCTGGGAGTCCATTAGTGCACCCTGACTTTGGAGTAGACACTGTCTGATTGGGCTCTTCCCCTCCACTTCACACAGAGGGGACTTTATCGCTATGTGCTCCTGGGAAGAAGGGGTGGAGGGCTCTGATGGGGGACCCTTTGCAGGAGGGCTAACTTTGGAGAAGGTCGTGCCATCATGTAGGGGGACTGGCTCACCCGATGGAAGGTCAGGGAACTGCTGGGCACACCAGGCTGCAGTGGTGGCAGCGATGGTGAATGCCAGCCACTTGCAGTGAGTATGCAGTGTCAAATGGGGTGGTTACTCTCACTACAAATTAAAAATTAAAATTAATCAAACACTCAAATTGATCTCCTTCCCGTCTGTTTGCTCTGCTGTGCCAGTCAGATGTCTATCTGCCCACTGGGCCCAGTGCATCCCAGCCTCGTGCCAGGGCTGGTCAGCTCAGGTCGTCGCAGGGGTCGATGGGATGGGGGTGGCGGGAGGAGATTGCAGACACCTCACTCCAACCTTGAGAAATTGTGTAAGTGTCAACCCAGCCAGGAACCTGATCCTGAGACTGGATGCTGGGTTCTGGAAGGGGAATCTGCAGGAAGAGAAGCCTGGTCCCAAGAAAGCTCTTGCACTGAGATAGGAGGCAGAACGCCGGCATATTCCTGCAGCCAATAATAACAGACATCATGAGCCTGGGCAATTCTTGTCAAAGAGACCTCAGTTTTTCCATCTGTGGAGTGGGAAGATGGAAGAAGTCCCTTGCTGTTTCCAGTGCTGGCTTGTGGTCTGGGCTGCTCTTCTGTAGTAACTGAACTTCTTCAGACAGCCAGGGGCCCTGGTCTCCTTCCCCAGCCAGGCCCTCACTTGTCACTTAGCAAGTGAGTGAGCCACTTAATACCTCTGAGTCTCACTTCCTTTATGGGGAGTAAGCAGTGGGTGGCAGGCAGTTTCCCTAGATGGACTCCTTGAGGGAGATTAGCATGCAGGAGGTTTATTGGGACCAGGGTGAAGTTGGGCTGAAATGCGGTCACTGTCCTTGCAGGATTGGCCTGCGTTGGGCAAGAGGGTCAGGCCTCCATCCCCTGCTTGAGCGGTCATTGGACACAGCTGCCTGGCAATGACAAGACCCTGGACGAGGAAGCTGAGTCTGGTCAGGGGAGGGGACTCACCTATGCCTGGGCCCTGACTCTCCCAGAAGCTGGGCATGAGTGCTTCAGCCTGAGGGGTCATCCAGGTCATGCCTCATGGTGTCCCCTGCACACCTGGTGTGAGGGGTCCCTGGAACGAGGCTGGGAAGCCTGGTGGGGGTTGGTGTAGGGCAACAACAGTTACTTTCTCAAAAAGTCTTGGGGGTCTCCTGCCCCACTCCACGTGCCAGGTCCCACCTCTTCTCTCTTACAGAGCTCTGCCCGAGACCCCTCCATGCCCCCTTCTCTCTCACTACATCACCCCAACAGCCCCCCCCACGCTCTCCCCTCCATCCCTCTAACCTCACTTTCCTGTGAGAGTCACAGGCAGTGTCTACAATTCAGGTCTGACCACGTGTCTCCCCTGACTCCATTCATCCTCCAGTGGCATTCAAGGACCCTGCTGACTTGACCTTGACCCCCTGCCCTACCATGCCCCAGCACAAACCCTGCTTGCTCTTCTGCTCCTTCCTCAGTAGTGCTGGTTCTTTCTTTCCTTCCTTTCTTGCTCACTCCCTTTATTTCTTCTCCCCACCACCCGCCCCACCCCCCGGCTTTGCAGCGCTGGGGATGGAACCCAGGGCCTCATGCTTTCCCACTGAGCTAAGTTCCCAACCTCCTTTTGCATTCTTGAATTCACACAGCACCCCGAGGTCAGTGTCCACTCCCTAAATGCTGGCCGTGGACCAGGCCTTGGCTGGTGGGTGCTGAAAACAGACGTGCTCTCCTCCCTTGCCCCAAGTCCTCCTCCCTACCTGGTGTCCAGGCCACTCCTCTCCTATCCTCAGGCCCAGGCTTCATGGGATCCCAACTCTCAGCTCTGTGACCCTGCCTACCTCCAGTGCCCTGTGACTTTGGGATCCTATGCCCAGTGTGAAACTTGGGAGTCATATCCTTCTTCTGTGGACACCACTGTCCATGTGCCAATCTGCCCACAGCCCAAGAGTTCTCCAGCAGACATGCCCCTGGTCTAGGATAGAACTCACCCTCAGCAAGTGGAACCACACGGCCAGCCATGCCCACCCCCAGCCATCACACACCCCTGCCCCACGGGCTTCTCCAAAGCAATTCCAAACACACTTCCCAGCAGTAAGCAGGGTCCCCTCTCTGTTCAGTTCCCTGACATCTACTATTCCTGCCACCCTGCTGCCCCTGGCCCCACCCCACACAGTTGTGTGGCTGTGCTGGCCTGTAGGTCCCCATTTTCCACATTAGCCAATCTGTGCCTCAGTCTCTGTGAGTGGGGAGACCCCTTGCTTCTTCTTGCCTGGGTGGCAGGGAGCAGGCCCCCGTGGTCGGCTCGCAGGCAGCACAGCACTTGCTTCTGCATATTGCAGGTGGGTGTGATTAGTACACAGAAAGCTGCTGGGGCGGCCATGGGTTGACCTGGCCTTTCAGTAAGCTGGCCTGGCTCCTGCTCCGTGAGCTCAGGGTCCCCCTGCTGACCTAGGCCAGCTCCTGCAGAGCCATTCAGTCTCCTTCAGAAGGGCCAAGCCAGATGGGAGAAGCCAGTCCAGCACCAGGCGGACAGCAGAGTGTGGCACAGCTGGGACAGAGACCTGCACAGGACACTGGGGGAGGGGACACTCCACAGGCCACCCCCCTGGACTGTCCCCAGGCAGTCTGTGATGAAATGAGGCAGGTTGGCTTAGAGTGGCAACCCTGGCCAGTTCCTTCTCTCTGGAGCCTCAGTTTCCCCTCTTTCCATGGGGTCCGTAAGTCCGTCTATCCACTGGCCCCTGAGGGCGAGGCCGTGTCAGTAGGAGGTGCAGCTGGCTGAGGTTTTAGGCCAGGTCTGTCAGGTCAGCTGGAGCGTCTGCTGCTCTCTCTGGGGCAGACTTTGGGGTCACAGGAGGATGCTTGATAGTGAGCAGTCCTGTCCATACAGCAGCTGGGGGTTATGACAAGAATTCCAGAGCCTGCTTCATCCTCTCTCCTGTCCAGGGAGATGGCAGGGGTAGAGAACGACACCCCTTCACAATGACAAAACTAAAGGCCCAAGGACCCAACTAGCTCTTATAGGCCAACAGGGACTCCCAGGCTCCGGTGCAGTGTCCTAGCTGGTGGGGCAGGAGTGGATGAGGGTGCAGGGGAGGTTCAGGCTGGGGAGAGGAAGCAAAAGGAAGAAGTGGAGTGCCCCATTTGGGAAGGGCTGGGAAGGTGAGCTTGGGATGGAGGAGATGCAGGGAGACACAGGCCATCGGCAAGCCCCTGGCAGCCCCTCTGCACCACTTCAGGGCCCCAGGCTCTGGAATCCTGCTCTGGTGGGGTCACTTGGACTCTTGTATCTTCCCCATCCCTTGTTCTGTGACCCAGGATTGACCAGGTATGGCAGATGATTAGTCCAAATTTAGAGTTATGGAGGATGGTGAGGGCCAGGCGAATGCCTTGAGTCATTCATTTGAGCCAAAGTCTTCTGCTCCCCACACTGCTGCCACCTTGGCCACAGCCTCAGTCCCCAGTAGACCCTGCCTTGTCCAGGACCTGGGCATCAGAAGGGGTCCCCAGGCACCACATCTGAGTAGTGGGCTAGGAAGTAGTTGAAAGAGAAGTGGGGGCATTGTCCCCTGCTTTGAACCTCCAGTGTCAACCTAGAGCCTCCAGGTTTTTTTTTTTTTTTTTTTTTTTTTTTTTGGTACCAGGGATTGAACACAGGGGCACTTAACTACTGAACCACATCCCAGCCCTTCATATGTATATATATGGCCGTGGGTTGACCTGGCCCTTTAAGCAAGCTGGCCTGGCTCCTGCTCCGTTTTTATATATATATATATATATATATATATATATATATATATATATATATATATATATTGAAGGAGCCTAATTAGGAAGGGCTGTTGTAGCTAGCTGGAAGCCATGGGTTCCACCTGATATGTATGTGACGCACCTGTAGGCACCCGCAAACCTGAAGGTATATAACCGGGTGAAAGCGGTCCGAGTTAGGAGAACGGAGAATTCAGTCAGCCGGGCAGTCACTCGGTCGGTCAGAAGAATCAGAGCGGCCAGAACGTAGGCAGAGCGGTTACAGAAGAGAAACCAGATAGAAGAAGTAATGATTGGTCAGAGTTAGGCCGAGGCTCCCGAGGAAGACAGAAGACAGAAGACAGAAGAAAGAAGAAGGAAGAAAGAAGAGAGAAGAAAGAAGCTCTAATCTTTCTCTAAGCTAAGCTCTATCTTTCTTTACTCTAACTCTAAGCTAACTCTAAGCTAAGAAGAAAAATCTTTCTTTCCCTCTCTAAGAAAAATCTTTCTTTCCCTCTCTAAGCTCTAAGAAAGTAGAAGTAAAAGTAGTAAAAGCTTCACTCTGCCTCCGAGAGTTTTCATCCCGGGTTACGGTGACAGGCAGCTTACAATATATCATATATGTATCATATATATTTTGGTACTGAGGATTGAACTCAGGGGCACTCGACCACTGGACCACATCCCCAGCCTTTTTTGTATTTTATTAGAGACAGGGTCTCACTGAGTTGCTAAGTGCCTCACCATTGCTGAGGCTGGCTTTGAACTTGCGATCCTCCTGCCTCAGCCTTCCAAGTGCTGGGATTACAGGCGTGTGCCACCATGCCCGGCCCTTTTTTAATATTTTTATTTAGAGACAGGATCTCACTTGAGTTGCTAAGTGCCTTGCTAAATTGTTGAGGCTGGCTTTGATCCTCCTGCTTCAGCCTCCTGAGTTTGCTGGGATTACAGGCATGTGCCACCATGCCTGGCCAGAGCCTCCAGGTTTAAAACATAACTTTCTGAAGGGGCCACCAGATCTGTGGTCCGGACCTGATGTTCCCTGCAGTCCCATCTCCATCTCCCTCTCTTTGTGCTCTGGTTGTATGAACTCTTTTTCCTTCTTCTCACCACAGGACCTTTGCAGGTGTTATTCCCTCTCTCTGGAGCCCCACCTCTCTGAGTTAGTCTATTTGACCTTTGAAACGAGATCAAGTGTGATACCTTGCAGCAGGAGGTCTCTCCTGACTCCCCACAGACCTCTTTGCAGTGCTTGTCTCAGTCATAATCTTACATTTCTTTGCATGATTGGTCTGAGGTCTCAGCTCAAGGTCTCTGCTGTACATACCCCACCCCTGGCACAGTGCCTGGCATGGAGTCAGGCCTCAATACATGTTCATGGAAAGAATGGAGAATATAGGATCTTGGTTCAAATCTTGGAAACCCAAACCAAGCCTTGCCTTTTTCTTCTCTGAAATGGGAATAACAGCAGATTTAGTATAAGACGCATTAGTGAGTGAACAGCTCCCAGAACATAGTGTGCCATGAGCAGAGAGGAGAGGGAGACTGGCGTGGGAAGGGGTGGTGCGGGAAGGCTGCTTGGGGGAGGAAGCAGTTAAGAGGTGGTAGAACAGGCAGGGGACCTGGATGTGGGGAGAGCAGATGTGTTAGAGGTAGTGGGGGGACAGTCTGGTTGGGTGGGACATGTGTCTGAATGCTGATGATACATTTTTCAGCCTGGCCCAAGAAACCAGGCGTTATGGAGAAAGCGGATGGGAAAAGCCTCCTAGGATTCCATGCAGGCTGCTCTCTTAGCCCAGGCTGGCCCTGGCTTGATGACTGGGTTTGGGTTACAACACTTCTCAACAGCCAAATTATGAAAATAGCCTAGGTGCCCGTTTTCCCCTATGGAGACAGCTGGGAAGAGCGGAGGGCCCCAGGAAGACATCTGCAGGTTCACTGCTATAGGAACCAGCCCCGTGGTGGGGAGCAGCCAGGCTTTGGCCTCTGGGGAGGGAGCCAGGGGCTGCCCACACTGGCCTGGCCTCTAGCCCTTAGCTGCTGCTGCTCCGACTATGGAGAGTGGGTCCTGGGAGGTAGAGGTGGCAACAGCCCCTGGTCACCAGCATAAGGGGGTCCCAGAGAGGCCTCAGTACCTGCCTCTTGTGAGAACTCCTGGATGAAGGGCCTAGGTTTGGACTTGTTGAGGGAAGAAAAAATAAACTAGACCAGCTGCCCCCATACTTGGGGAGGAAGTTGAGGCTCAGAGAAGGTGCACTAGCTCTTTGAGATTGCATTAAAAAAAAAAAAAAAATCTGGGGGCAATAATTCCCCAGCTTAGACACAGGCTGTGTGGCTCCCGGGACAAGAAAAGTGAGGGGGAGAAATGGACAGGGATGCAGAGTGGAACTGCTGCTCTACTTGGCTGTCGGGGACTCTGGGGAAAGGCTGTTTGTCTCTGTTTGGCTTCCCTAGGGCCCACCTGGAAGCCCTGGGAAGACTCTTCAGGAGGTGTGTTGAGCCAGAGCAGGCAACAGCCATGAGCTCATCTCCCCTGAGGGCCCCAGGAAGTCTGGGAGGAAGGTAGAAAGAAAGGGGATACAATAGGGGACTTTGGGATGGGCCACAAAGCCACACTTAGGTATGGGGAAGGAAAAGGGCTTTCACCGAAAGCCTGTGGTGTCTGGAGCACTCCTGTGGTCAGGAATGAATAATTCCTTTTTCTCAGGAATTCTTCACCTCTCTCCTTATTGGCTGAGCATTTTTATTCCCATTCTACAGGAGACTGAGGTTGAAGCTGCACTGAGTCTGCCTAACACCAAAGTCTAGGGTCTTTGCGGGGCAACTTTATGACAGGTGGGTGTGGGAGCCTGGACGCACTTCACTGCCACGCACAGCCTCTGCTTCTCCTACTTCCAGCTCTGGTCAGCAGGGGGAGGCTGTGTTGCATCTGGTTGCAGATGTGGGAACCGAGGTGGGGACTGGGCTGAGGAGAGGAGGAGAGGGAGAGGCATTCTGCAAAAGCTGCTGGGTCTGGAGCCTTTAGCCTTGTGCATCTGTGTTGGCCGAAAGATGAGGATGGGGACTTCTCCTTAGAATTGCCAAGTGGCAGCCCTGCTGCTGCCCTGGATCCAAGTTGAAACTCAATTCAAGTTGTCCCCAAAGCACACCCATCATTCCCTATTTCCCCCTTCCAGGTCTTTGCATATGCTCTTCACTCACATGGGGCATCCATTCTCTTCCTTTTTGCTTGGCCAACTCCTACTCATCCTTTAATGCATGGCTTTAATGCCACCTCCTCCATGAAGCTTTCCTGGACCACCCCCAACAGCTCTCATACCTCTTGCTTTTCTCATTTTCTGATGGCAGGAGTGTATATAAATCACCTGTGTGTTCCCAGGATCTCACAGAGGATGTGGTACACAACAGATGCTTAGTAAACAAATGGGCAAAATGCATCCCTTTGTGGGTGTTGGGGTGCAATAGGTCTGGGGTGGGAGTTAGGCCATGAACATGAAATGCTCACTTCACAGGCCTGTCCAGGATCAGGCTGATCAGGAGCCTAGGGTTGCACCTTACTCCCCAGAGTGTCATGAGGGTCCAGGGAGATCTGGGACTAGGAGGAGCTCTGCAAACTGTACAGTGCTGTACTCAGTTGGTCCCTATACTGCTCAACTTTGCCTCATCCCCTGGTTCTCCTGATGAGGTGGGAAAAGAAAGGTCATAGAATAAGGAAGGGAGCATACCAGGCCTGAAGAGGGTGGGTAGTGTAGCCTATAATCCCAGCACTTGGGAGGCTGAGGCAGGAGGACCGAGAGTTCAAAGCCAGTCTCAGCAATGGTGAGGCACTTAGCAACTCAGTGAGACCCTGTCTCTAATAAAATACAAAAAAGGGCTGGGGATGTTGCCAACTGGCTGAGTGCCCCTGAGTTCAATCCCCGGTACAAAAAAAAAAAAAAAAAAAAAAAAAAAAAAAAAAAGGAAAGAAAAGAAAAAAAGAGGGTGGGTAGTGGTGGCAGAATGCAGCCTCGGTGGTGGCCCAGATTTCACAGGCAAGGAGGAGGTGGGGCTCTGGGCGTTGAGGGTCTGCCTCAGGATTCCAGACCCCCAAAGCCGACTCTCCATCTCCAGAACAGTTAATATTATATCAGAGTTGGGCATGGCCCCAGAGATGATGCAAATCAATGTTCTTCCAAAGAAGGGTAAACTGAGGTGCAGAGAGGTGTGGGCATTTGGCCAAGGTCACACAGTAGGAAGGGGAGGTCACCCTGTAAGCCCTCTCCTTCCAGCAAGACAGGTGTTTTCACCTGGGGTTCAGATCCCCGGGTGACAGTTACTACTCTGATTCCCCCCTGCCCTCCCCAGCCTCACAGTCCTGGATGCCCAGCATACACTGCCCCACACTTCAGCCTGCCTCCCGGTTTGGCTGCCAACAAGCGCTGAGCGCCCCCTGGATGGCTTGGTCTGGGCAGCTCTCGACTGTCCGTCTCCTTGACTCACCTCCAGCCCCGGAGGGCCGGGCTCAATCGCCGCGGACTGGGCGCCGCCCGCACGGCTCCGGCTGCGCCACCGCCCCGGCCAGTTCCCGCGCGGCTAGGCTGTCCTCCCTGGCGCCCCCGGGTGGGGCAGGTCCAGCCGGGTGCGCTATGCCTTTAAGCCCCGGCGAGATGAAAGCTGTCAGCAGCAGCCGAGGCTAGTGCGGGACATCGCCACCCGCCAGGCCCGAACGAGGAGCCGCGGAGCCAGCGGAGAGCGGAGGGGGCGGTGGGGCTGGGGCGCGGTGGGTCCCCTCGCCGCCCACTGCACGCTCGAACCCTGGGCCCCCGCGAGCTGAGGGCGGCACCGGGTGTAATGCGGGGAATGTGAGAGGCAGCGCAAGGCTTGGGGAGGAGGGGGAGCGGGAGAGGGCGGTGGCAAGACAGACGGAGAGGCAGCAGGAGAGACCGAGGAAGGGGTCGGGGGCAGGTGGGAGAAAGGAGAGCCGACTGAGGGGAGGCAGTGACAGAAAAGGGGGAAAGAAAGGAGCGAGAGAGCACGCTGCTGCGGGCGGCGGCGCAGGGAGGAGGCAGAGAAGGAGGGAGCGGGAACCTCTGGGCGCGAGCGCCGGAAGCCGGTGTCCGGCACCGCGGCCGGGGTTCGGGCTTGGAGCGCGACCACGGCCCGACAGGGCATGGTGGAGGAGCGGGGACGCCCGCGGGGTCCCCTGTGGGAGCGGCGGGGAACCTGAGGAAGAACTGGTCCAGGAGAGGATGCAGGGCGGCGCGGCTGGAGCTCCGACCGGCCGGGGTAGTGGGGGGCCTTTGTGAGCGCCCCAGGAGGGCGAGAGTGCGGCGGCGGGTGTGTGTGCGCGCCCGGGTGTGCGCGTATGTGCGCGAGTGTGAGCGGCCGGGCGGGTGTGAGCGCGCGTTAGGGATTCTGCTGGCATCGCAGCGTGGAGAGCAGGAGGCAGGAGCCGGGCGCGCAGGGGAGCGCGGGACCCTCCCGCGCACACGCCGCGCGCTCTCTCTCTCACACACACACACACACACGCGCGCGCGCACACACACACACACACACACACACACACACACGCCCTTCCTGCTTCGCTTCTTGCTGCTGCCACCACCATCTCCGAGCCGAGCCCTGAGGAGCGGGAACCCGAGTCGGAGCAGGGACCTAAGCAGAACCGAGCTGGGGGATGCGGGCCCAGAGCGGAGCCGCGCGCGGACCGCGCGCCTGGGACGGTGAGTGTGGCCAGGTCGGGACGCTGCGGCTGGGCTGGGGCCGCAGGGGCGCAGGCGGGGTAGTCGGGGTGCCTGCCCGCTGGCAGCGCCGCGTGCGCGGCCTCTGATTGGGCGGGAACCTTGGGGGCAGCGGTGGGGGTGGGGTGTGGAGTGCGCGTCCGTGAAGGCGTGCACGCGCGGAGCTGGAGGGGGAGGTGCGCGCTCCGCACCCCTCGCGGTGACAGCTCTCGGGTTAGCAGCTTGGCCCCGCCTAACCCTCACCTGCCGCCAGAATCCCAGAGACTTGAAGCAACTTTGTGGAGGCCCCCGGGCACGGCGGGATGGGAGGGGTGGATTTGGAGGCGCATTAATGGTGGAACTACGGCCTTTCTTTCCAAAGGGTAGAACGCAAGAGGGAAGTGGGGCGGGGGCGCAGGCTGGGCCGCCTGGTGGACCGAGGGGTGCGCCTTTGCTACCCCGTGAAAGCAGCCGCTGGCAGTCCCGGACACACCTACCCCAACCCCAGTCCTGAGGCTCCGCGCTGAAGCCTCTCTGGGCGCCAACAGCTTCCAGTTCTGAGAGCAGCCACGCTCAAGAGGTGGGGGAGTGGGTAAACGTGCGGGTGTGTGTATGTGCGTGTGTCCCTGCACCTTCTGTGATGCGGGATGGGAGGTTGGAAGAAGGGAACTACCAGCAAGATGTGCCCCATCAGACCTCGATGCTCGGGAGCTCCGTGGATGCTCGGGGAGCTCGGTGGGGTCGTCTCCTGGCCCGCCGGCCTGGTGTCCTTATCCCTGTTTGTAGCCTTGTCTTTGCCTGCCTTACTCTGTGTGCTGAGGTTGTGGCACACTGTGTACCTCTCCCCCTATGAGTCTCTAACCGCTCACCTTAGGGTCCTACTTTGGCTGTTCCAAGCCCCTGTTCCCATCCCCCAAGTGCCAGCTCAGCCAGTACAGTAGAAGATAGGGCAGGGAGATGTGGTCCAGGATGGTGGCCCTGGAAGGGAGCAAACCTTTTGTCCCCAGAAATGTGAGGCTCAAGAAAGAGTCAGAGGCCATCCTCCCACCAGGTGTTCCTCCCTACCAAATCCTCCTTGCTTCCAATGCAGGGTCTTTCTCCTCTAGGTAACCTCCTCTGACTGCTGATTGCTCCCCATCCTTTCCAGATTGGGCTTCCTGGGCATAGAGTCCACCTGCCCTCTTCCCTGGCATTCAGGATATGAGCCTGTGGGGACAGAAGCCTTGATCTCATCCTGCATGCTGCCTGGAGGGGTGTGGTGGCTGGACCAACTAGAATCTACTTGGGTCTCTGGGGTATGGTGGTATCTATATGTGATCATCTTTTAGTTTTAAACCTTTCTTCCAAATCCATTATCTCTCTGGAATCTCTCAGCCACCTTGGGAGAATGTAGGACCCACGGGCATGCTTTATGTCCATTTCACAGAGGAGGATGCTGAGGCAAAGATGGAGCTAGAACACCCATCTCCTAAGTCTCAGGGAAGCCCTTTTGCACTGTGAAGGTCTCCTCCAATTCTGGTCTTTGGTGTGGATGGGCAGGGGACCGGAAGGGCACTTAGACCTTCTTTATTGACCTGGCATCAGGGCTTTGGTAACCTCCTGCTAGAGTCACCCCAGGGTAACTCTCTAGCTGTCTAGTATAAATATCTTTCTCAGATGGGGCAGCCACTTCAACCTGAAGTAACTTAGTCAAGGTGCTTTATTTCCCTGACTTGGTCTATGCGACTTCTTGACCCCAGCCTGGTTGAACTTAGGCTTCCCAGATTTGGGACCAGAGAGTCTGTGCTCTGCTTGATGGTTTGCAAACCTGGTTCCTGTAATCCTCAGCATAGCTCTGCCATGTCAGTATTAACCAACGGATCAGAAGGGTCTTCTCCATCATCCCCTGCTCCTAACAGCCTGGCACTCTAGACTAGATCCTAGCATTATCCTTCTGTTTGGGCCCTGTGGGTGCAAGAGCTTTCCCTTAGGTAAATGGGTTTGCCATGGAGATCTAAATGTGCACTAGGGGAGGAGGAGCCTGGAGCCGGGGAATGTCCGGAGGTTTCTGAGTCCACTTCTCTCCACTCTACTTGAGGCACAGGAGGCTGGAGCTGCCAGCCCCAGGCAGGCCTCTGTGACTCCCTTCAGTCCTGCTGGCAGCCTGGACTCATCCTCAGAGTTACTCAGGCCTCTGGAGGCTTTTTGTGGGGGAGAGTGGCTGTCTCCCTCAGGTGTGGGGCTGGGCCTGCTGGATGCTGCTGCACCTTCTGAGGCCTTTTTGCTGGCTCTGCTCTCTCAAGCAGCCTCTCTGCCTCTCCTCCCTCGCTCGCTTGCTCTGGCTGACTCTCAGACTCTCGCTGACTCAGTCTTTCTTAGCCATGGGTTTGGTCTTCCCTCAACTCTGCCCCCTCTTCTCCTGTGGCTCCCTAAGCTTGGACTTTCATCTCCTAGGTGTTGACTAATGCTCTGGTTGACACCCAGGTGGCTGGAGCATGGCCAAACCCCTTTCTTGGTCCAAGCCCACCATCCAGGCCTGCTTGCACCCCTGTTCTGGTTCTGCCAGTGGGGGGCGTGCCCTATTCCCCTGCCACCTCAGTTCACTAGGACATGCACTCCATCTAGGGCCTTAACCCGGGGGAAAGGGAGTGCAGGGCACCTCTTTGGCCCTTGATCTGTGCTGCAGGTGGCTCAGCGAGGTGCTTTCAGTTCCCACTGGCTGTCCCCGACTGACTGGCAGGGGTAGTATCCAGGGTGGTCCCTTAGTTTCCCTCTGTAACTGGGACCTGACCCTGCCATTTTATGTTTTAACTTCTAAAATTATTACATTCTAACAAATTCAGTGATGACAAGGTGCCCCTGATCACTCAGGTCTCCTTTGGAGGAACTTGAGGCCTCTCTGGTCAATCTGAGTCTCTTCCATGGCTTCTGGGGCCCAGACATCTGCTCCCAGGAATTACACCTTGATCTTTCCTTGCTCCCCACTGCCAGGAATCCTACACTTGGGCCTCACGCCACATTTGGGGGCATCTCCTGGTTTGAAGCCTGAGGTACATGACAATGTTGGGCCCTTCCCTGGATGGCCTTTGAAAGAGTCAGGCTTGATTGAGTCTACGGAGTGGGCTGGGCCACTGCAGAGTCACAATGGGGAATAGTGAGGTGGGTTCAGATGGGCCGGAAGGGTTGGTGGGCTTTTGACCTGCTGAAACGTTTCTGGTATTTGGTGGATGCTCAATAAATCTTTGTTGAATCAATGACTGATGGAGAATGTGAATGTGAGGGCTTTGCGGACAGATTCGCCGGCATCAGTGAAGGCAGGGAGGTGGGAAGCTCAGGGCATGGGTGAAACGTGTTTGCCATGGAGTAGCTCATGCAGGGGCACAGCAGGCACTAAGCAGGTTGGCACAAGACGGAGGAGGGCCTGAGTGCCCGACTGAGTGTGGGCTGATTCCCTGTTCAGGGCTTGGGAGGTTGAAATTCTAGAGGGACATAATCTGATTTGTGAGTTAAGCCGCTCCCTCTGGTGGTGGTGGGAGGGGTTGGCCAGAGACCCAGAGGTGTCCTAAGGCATCTGTGGAAATCCAGGCAGATGATGAGGGCAACAGCAGTGGGGACAGGCACCCGGCCTGCCTGCCATGTACGGCTTTCTAGCTAGTGGAGGATGGAGAGATTCCATCTAGGGGTGTTGATCTAGGTCATCAGAGTTGGGTGGCAGCACAGGAATCATCAGTCTCATCACCTGGGCATATGGAGGTGGCGAGTGTGTTGAAGTCAGAGATGCAGATTTCAGTACTGTATGCACTTATGCACTGGACCAAGCCCCTCAGTTTCCTTCTTTCCTTCCTTTCTTTTTTTGGCTACTGGGGATTGAACCCAGGGATGCTTTACCACTGAGCTACACCCCCAGCTCCCCACTCCTTTTAAATTTTGACACATGGTCTCACTAAGTTGCTCAGGCTGGCCTGGAACTTGTGATGCTTCTGCCTCAGTCTCCTGACTTACTGGGATTACAGATGTGTGCCACCACACCTGGCTAGGCCTTAGTCTTTGTAAAATGGGTAAGTTTGCTTGTCTCTCTGGATAACTGGAGTGAGTTTGGGTGGAAGTTTGTCACCTTGGAATTGATATGCAAAGGGAAGGGGTTGAGGTTGGGGGCACAGCACTTCTGCTTGAGAAAGAACTGGAGGCCCAGAGAGGGGCCCTGATGTGCACAGGGCTTATGACTTGTTTTATAACAAGCTGGGGCCCAGGGATCTCCAGCCTGGGGTTTTCCTGGCGGTTCTGGTGGCCTGCTGGGCAGGGGTATATGGGGTGACCAGGCCTCGACCCTCTGCAGAGGACATCCTCAGGCAGTTGTTTCTGCAGTCCAGCTGTCAGGGAGCATATGGGGCCATATGGCCACATAAGGGGAGGCATCGGCCTCTGGAGGAGGGATAGTGGCGGCCACCGTGGCCTTCTGGATCTATATGGGCATGCCAGTCACCAGGGTCAGGGTGGGAGGAGGCCAAAATGGAACCTTGGTGTCCAGGTTGGTTTGGACATGGAGGTTGGGTCTTGGCAGGTGGCCCAGTTCCAGCACCCATCTGCCAGGGCAGCTGGACAGGCAACTCCATGCCCAGGACTGATCCAATTAGCTCAAGGCCAGCTGTGCCAGCCACCTTCCTCCTCACATGCCCTACCCAGCTCTGATGGCCCTGCTGGTCCATGAGTCATGGGGTGGAAGGGTACCTCTTATACCAGGCTCTCAGGCCTCAGTGAAAAGAGAGAGAGAGAGAGAGAGAGAGAGAGAGAGAGAGAGAGAGAGAGGTGCACCATCACCCTGAGTACTGATTTTCTAGCTTTGAGATTTTGGGGTGTTGAAAATGGGCTTCTTAGATCATCCTGGTGGGGTCAAAAGGGCCTGAGCTAGATGGCAGATGGAAATGGGTTTGAATCTTGGCTGGGCTGCTGCTAAGCCAGGTGAGCTTGGGCAAGTCACTTCACTTTTCTGAGCCTCACTTTCCTCATCTGTATCATGGGGAGGAAGAAACTAACCTACTGGAGCTGTCCTTAGCCTGCTTTGAAATAATTCTTTTGAAATAATTCTTGTCCTAATAATTTGAATTTATTTCACTTTGAAATAATTTTCATGCATCTCCCTCAATGTTAGCTTTTTCTTTTCCTGCTGAAATTTCAATGTCCAGATTGAAGGGAAACATTATTTTTTTCCAGGACAAAATTTTCTTTTTTTTTAATATTTATTTATTTGCTTTAGTTGTACACAACGTGTTTATTTATACGTGGTGCTGAGGATCGAACCCGGGCCGCGCTCGTGCCAGGCGAGCGCTCTACCGCTGAGCCACAATCCCAGCCCAAAATTTGCTTTTTATATACTTTTTGTATATGAAAGAATATATATTTTTATATATTCTTTGCTTGTTTTGTCCTTGTGGCAGTTCTACAATGTGGGTGGAGCATTGCTCCATTTTACAGAGGAGAAAACTGAGGCTGTAAGCGAGAAGTGATTCTGCAGAAGTGATCCAGTGAGTTGGGCTGGGCCCTGTCTCTGGTATCCTGGTCCAATCTTCTTGCTCCAGGGTTAGGTTTCCCAAACTGCTGGGGTGGAAACCAGAAGAAATGGCTTTGCCATCTCTCCAGATCAAGCTTGGGGATTCCAGAGACTCCCTGCCCAGCCCTGTCTCCATTATATAGGTGCAGGGACCGCTGTCCTTGGTGACTGCCTCTCAATCCCAGCAGGGTGGTATGAGAATGCTCAAGAGGCAGCGCTGGTGGTACTTCTGCCCTCCCTAGCAGGAAGAGGGGAGGAGTGGGCAGCATCCTGGGGGCAGGAGAGCCAGGGAGGCCAGGGAAAAGTGGAGGTGGGCCTTTGGCTCCCTGGCAACCCTGGGCCATGCCAAGGTAAGCAGGGCTCAGCCTGCTGGGGCAGGTTGGGAAGGCCCTGGGCTCTGGCCTTGCCTGGCTATATGACAGGTCACTCTCTCTCTTTGAGCCTTAGCTTCCCCTTTGTAAATTGGAGAGAATGATTCCCCAGCCTGCCTCACAAGGGTGTTTTTGAGGATCTAATAGAAAAATGTATTTTCATAAGTGAGTGGGACAGAAAAACATGATATTCCACAATCATGATTCCAGGAGTCCTGACCCTACAATTTGATGATCCTACAATCATTCAGTGAGTCACTTATTTGGGCACTTCCTTTGGGCCCACCTGTGCTGGGTGCTGTGGGGACAGAGATGAGTAAGACCAGCCTCTGCCCTTCAGGGCTCCCTCTCGCCTCCCCTGGCACCTGGACGCCTCAGCACCTTGCACAGTCTGACCCTCGGGCAGCAGCTTCCCTCCTCCCAGGGTTCTCTGAGTTCCCCAGGCTCCAGCCAAGCTCGGCTGATCTTCCCTCACATGTGTGCTTCTCTCCTCCCTGGTTTGATCTGTGCTGTCCCCCCCACTTGATGGTCCTGGCCCCGTCACTGCCCAGGCAAATCCACCCACTTTCCAAGACAGTTTCAATGACACATTTTGAGAACCTTCTCCTGGCAGCTGGAAGCTGCCACTCCTTCCCTAGGCCAGAGCTGGGTATCGCTGTACACTTAGGAATGCTTCCTGACTTGCTGTGCGCCTACCATGGGAGGCCTGTGTGGTGGTTTGTCCTTCCTGTGGCTTGGGAATGCTGTGGCAGCAGGGACTGGGCTTATCCATCTTGGGTACCTGGCACACCGAGGGCCGGTTAGGCTGATCTGGGGCATGCAGTGCATCCTTCAGGGCCTCTGTGGCCACTGCCACTTCCTCCCTGAGCGGCCTCTTGGGCCCCCGGATGCGGGCTAGGCCCAGGACACTGTCTGAGAAGCTCCTGGGTTATAAGCTGCTTTTCTGTGGAGCTGCTCACCACAGACACAGCCCTCCCTGCCCCTCGAGGCTCCGCCGGGCCTGGGTGGGGGTGCCCAGTCACTGGCCACACATAACTCTCCCCGATGAATTGCATGGCATTCAGCAATTAGCAATTGATTATTTGGGGTACTGATAACTCTTCATGATCGACCGGCGGACGCAGGCCTGGCCAATGTTGGTGTGGGTCAGCTGGGCTAGGCCGGGAGATTGCAATCGTGGCCATTTATCCCTGACCAGGAAGTTCAATAAACAGAATCTGGAGAAAGGAGGTGCATGCCCACCCCCCACTCCGCAACCTAGGCTGCCAGGGTTGGGGTTGGGTGTTGGGGGAGGGGGAAACTGGGGGAGAGGAGGAGTTTGTGCCCATTCCTCTCTTCTCCACCTTCCTTATTTTCTAACAGTCTCTGCTGGCTCTGAGGCTCTTCTTTCCCATCTGCTAAGTGGGGACTTCAGGTGCTTTGTGGGTAATACTTGGCCTTTGAATGAAATGGCCAGGCTCCCATCGACTTGTCATCATTTCTACCTAATGTGCCTCCTCTGAGGGGCGTTTTAAGGTGGCCACATGAAGATGGAACCAGTGTCGTGATGCCCATCCCAGGGCTGTGCTGCAGAAGGGACCCGGAGACTGGTTGGTGGAGGGTGGTGGTCACGGACAGCAGTTGCTTCAATAAAGCACTGGGTCTGACTTTGGCATGCGCTGAGGCTTCTAAATGCGGAGCTGGGGCTCAGTGGAATTTGTGCAGAAGCCATTTCTAGGGAAACAACATAAAGGAGATGGCAGGGGGGATGTTTAACCTACTTAAGAGACCCAGTTGCCTTTCAGGCGATGCTGGGAGCCCAGGGCATTGTTTGTGGGCCTCCTGGTCACGTGACCAGTGCTTTTCTCTTTTTTCTCTTTAACTTTGTTAGAAACATTTTCAGACACACAGAAAGACAGAGAATAGTACAGGGAACTCCCAGACACCCTCACCTAGATTTAACAATCGTTGACATTTGGCCACATTTTGCTTCATCTTTTTTTTTCCTAAAGTATTTTAAAGTACATTATAGACATCATGACACTTTGCTCCTAAATAGTCCAACATCCATCTCAAAAAAATAAGAGAAAATGTTTCTGTCTAACCTCCAGGGGGTCACCTATTTCTTTCTGTTTTATCCTGGAGAGATGAGGATGTTGACTGGTGAGGAGACTGAGGCCTTAGAGGTGGCCTGTCCTGTCCAAGGTCACATAGCAGAGAAGGAGAGGGGGATCTAGGCCTGGGACCCAAGAGGGAGTAGTGGGGACAGAGGTGCTCTGGAGCTGGGCAGGTGTCTGCAGCAGGACCCCCTGCAGGCTGGCTCCTCAAGCAGTTTGGAGGTTCTGCCTGGAAACAGGAAGTGACCCTCTTTTAGGTTAATTGTCTCTCTTCCTTTGTTTGTGGTGGGGATTAATCAGGAACTGCAGCGTCAGGAAAATCTTAAACAACTTGTTTATTGTTTAATTTAAGAGAATGTTATCAGGCTGTGGCCATGCAGGTCCAGAGGAGCCTCCATTGGCACAGGAGGTAGGGCTGCCCCACCAGCCACTTTGGGGGGAGCAGGGGGAAGGCAACAGGGAAGGTGGGGGGCTGGGGCTGGCAGGGCTGGCCTAGCAGGAGGGGCTAGGATCTGAGTCTGCTCAGCCAGGGGGCACTGGGTGTGTATGTGTCTGGGCTTGGGACTGGCCCTAAGATCTGGGCTGGGCTCAGAATAGAGGTGGGAAACCAGATTCAGGGGTTGAGCTCCTGGGGGCAGGAGCAGAACAGGGAGGGCTCCCGCTGCCTCCAGAGCCTTCTCTGTCCTCCATCCTCCTGCCCAAGCCTAGTCACCTGCCTTGGATAGGACAGTGTCCTCTGCTGGCCTACGCCAGCTGCAGATTGCCTGGCCTCCCCTTCCTCCTTGGTGGCTGGGCATCCACACCTGCTAGGGGAAGGGGGGGTCACAATTATGGAGTTAGGGAATGCTGGGAGTGGAGAGCAGCCTCAGAGATGACCTCATTCCTCTTATAGATTCCAGATGGAGAAACTGAGGCACAGGGAGCAGCCAGTCCTGCCTCGGGTCTCACAGTGAAGCCCTGCAGAGCCTTGGCAATAGGTTGATTGTCTGGCTTTGCAGTCCCAGGGTCCCCTGCTTCCAGGCCACGTGGGCTGGGGTTCAGGGCATCCTAGTGCTCCCAGAGGGCAGGATGCTGGGCCAGCTGTGGAAGGGCTGGCAACCATCCTTGGGGGTGGCCCAGGGTTCCCCTCTTCTCTCTACCCCTCCCTCTCCTATTCCATGTGTGTTGTGTGAGTGTGTGTGCACGCATGCGTGTGTGAGTTTTGTAACTTGCTGGCAGGGAGAATGGGTGTGCAGGCTGAGGAAGAGGCCTTGATAGGATGTCCTGAGACTGGCCTCCTGTTCCCCTTCCCTGGCCCCATAAATAGGAGAGTCCTGATTAGCGCCAGGATTGCTGGGGCAGAAGCCCAGCAATTGGGTAGGAGGCGACAAAAGAGAAAGCAAAAGAGAGAGATATCAAAATGCCTTTTGATCCTGTCTAAGGCCCTGTGGAGCTGCCAGACTCAACATCAAGCTTCTGTATTTCCCCACAATGGGGGAGGGAGAGGAAAAGCACTTGCCCTGGATCCTGGTCCCTTGAGGGCTGAGCCTGGGCCCATCGACACCGCTCCTGGGCAGCTCCTCCCTCCCGGCTCTGAGAGCAAGGTGGAGGGCCCAGGTCCCAGCTGTCTGCTGGCTGGTCCTTCAACAGCTGCCTCTTGGGAAGAGGGCCATGAAGGGTCACAGGAAAGACTGTAGGTCCTTGTTTTCTCCCCCCACCCCCCACCGCCAGGTTTTCCTTCACTCTCCCAGGAGTGAGGAGAGAGCACTGTGCCTACAGTGGTTGGGGGGCACAGCCACTGTGTGCTCCCCCATTGGCTATATGCTGGACCCCTAATGGGCCTTGGGAGAACATTACCCTCATTCGTATGTCCAAATGTCCTGCAGGTGGACAGTGTTGACTCCATTTTGTAGATGAAGATACTGAGGCTCAGAGAGGTCACCCACCTGGTCAGTGGTGGGGCTGGGGATTTGAGCCCAGGGCTGTCTGCCTTGCTGGGCTATGCCACCTTTCCTGCTTTCGGCCTTATCACTGACTGCTGCTCTCTGGGTCTTGGGGCTGGGAGAGTGGCTGAGGGCTGAGCTGCCAGCCAGAGGCTGGAGGGTGACCCCCTCTTTGTCCCTCAGAGGGGCTGAGCCTCTGTTCAGCTCCTCTGCCTGGCCTCACAGATTCTCAGAGCTCAGGCCTTGGCTTACCACTGTTCTTGCAGGAATCCTTCCTAAGCTGAACAAAATAAGAGGATCCCGGCCCTGCACTCACGCATTAGGTCTCCATGTATATGCAGAGCCCTCCAGAACTTTCTGCACCCTTTGCTCCCCACTGGTGGGCGCCTTCTGAGTGAGCATTTGTTGGGTGACTCCCTGGTGGCATGGGAGCCTGTGTGCACATATGGACGCCATCCTGAGTCCTGGAGAGTCACAGCTGAGGTCTCAGTGTGAACTGAGGCAGAGTGAGTTTATCGAACACCTACTAAGAGTCAGGCACAGTGTCAGGTGCTTTGCATATCTTACCTCATGAATCCTCACAAACAAGCCCGTGGGATATGCACTGCTACTGTCCCCACTGAGCAGACAGGAAACCAGGGTTCAGAGAGGCTGAGGGTCTTGCAGAGGCCACACAGCCAGCGAATGGAGTTACTGGCATTTGTCTAGGGATGTCTGCTTCTAAAGGAAGCTGTTACTGCCAGACAGCTGGGGTCAGTGTGGCAGCTAGGCAGACAGAGGTGAGGCTGCAGGAGGAGGTGACCACTCTGTTTGGAGGGAGGGGCCAAGTTGGGTCCAGTGGAGGTCCAGGCATGGGAGGGGTGGCTCAGCGGCAGAGGCCTGGTTGGGGGCTGGAGCTGCGTGACCTGGGCTCAGCAGCACCTCCCCGAGCCTCGCCTCCCTCTCAGGGGTTGGTGCCTATTGCTCACGTGCTCACGTGGGGCAAGGCCTGGTGGTGAGTGGAGCCTGGCTGCTCAGGAGATGGTCGGGGCAGTGAGCCATATGGGAGCATTGCAGATGAGGCTGGAGAGGGCCCAGGCTGTGCAGGCCTCCAGCGCCAGCCGGCAGCAGGGGATGTTCCCTGGATTTTCAGCAGGGGAGAGTTGAGGCCAGGTCTGAGGTTTCTGGAGGGATAGGGGCTGTGCGTTGGAGAAAGGGCGAGAGGCTGGGAGCAGCTGGGGGCTTCCCTCTCCCTGGGCTCACGCCCCATGTGTGCAGGCTGCAAGAGTGGCTGGCTCTTCCCGGTATCCCATCCTGTGCCTCCTGGAACGTGGGGGTGGGAGTGGGGAGCTGGGGGGGTCCCTGGCCCCTGCAGGACCCTCCTTTGGAAGCTGTAAATATTTTATCTCCACCATCTCTGGTGCTGAAAATTGCTGCTTTTAACACCTTTTTTTTCCTTTTGCTTGATACAAACCAATGCTGGAAAAATTCCGTGCTGGGCGCTCGCTCTGTCGCTTCTGCTTGTGCCCAGAGTCCCCTCCAAAAAACTCTAATTGCTTTTAAGCTGCAATAGTTGGCAAAAGCAATTTTCTTTACATTATGGAGAAAGAGGAAAAATTCACCATATTTTCTTCTTCTTCTTCTTTTTTCTTCCCCCTTTTAGACTCTAACCTTTCATTTTGAATTCTCTCTGGCTGCTGCTGTGGTCTTGGGAGAGCAGTGGAGTAGAAGAGATGTGGGCAAGGAGGCAGGAACACTCATGGACAGGGCATTTTTCCTCTTTGGGCCTCAGTTTCCCCATTACAAAGTAGTCACATGTCCATGAACCCATTCAGCAGACACTCCCTGAGCCCATTCACTGGAAGCAGCCAGATGGCAAGGGCGGATTCTGTCCAATTGGCTGCCTCGTCACCAGCACCTAGCACAGGGCTAAGTAGGTGCTCAGTTAAGTTTTAATTGACTGGTTGACTGCCCTTCTGTGAGCAGGCACTTTACCAAGAACTGAGAACGCACAGGATGGATTAGACACTAAGCCCCTTTTCATGAGCACTCACTGATTGGAGGGGGAAACACCAAAAACATAGTGACGATATTGCTGAGTCTCATGCAGATGGGTATTGGGTACCGTGGGAGTCACGAGTGGGGCATGCCCTGGGAGTTAGGGAAAGCTGCATAAAGGACACACACTTGGGCTGCATCTAGGATGGGGGGAGGCGACCAGCAGGTGAACTGGGGCCAAGGAGGAGGAGCTTCCAGACAGGAGATAGCACGGGCAGATGCAGGGAAGGGTGACCTCTGAGGAGCTGCGCCTGAGCCACCAGGAGGCCTTTGCATGACATTTGGACTTGCTCTTGGGAGCTGGGGAAGGGCTCTGAGTTTGGGAAAACCCCCTGCCTCTGCAGCAGGGGTCCTGGGGGAGGAGGATGCCCTCTGGAGGTCGGCTCCAGGGAAGCCTGTGGGGGAGGGGTTGATGGCCTGTGAGTTTGAGTCAAGCTGGGGAGCTCCTCCTGCTGCCCTGTGTTGTGGTGGGAGGGACTCCTGGATTGGGTGGGTGTCCCCGGGCATGGCAGGGGTGGCAGTGTCCAGGTCATAGGCCTCTGCTGCCATTTTTAAAAAAATATTTATTTATTTATTTGCTTTAGTTGTACACAATGCATTTATTTTTACGGGGTGCTGAGGATCGAACCTGGGCCGCACAGGTGCTAGGCGAGCGCTCTACCGCTGAGCCACAACCCCAGCCCCTCTGCTGCCATTTTCAGTCAGTCTTGCCTCACTCTTTGTCCCTCAAGGTGTAAAGCCCTTTACAGTTTAGAAAGCCTACTCACCTCTGACCCCCAGGGGACCTGGAAGCAGTGCTCTGAGGTTGGCAGAGTGGTGGCCAGTGCCGCACTGACAAGTACAGGTCATGCTTGCCCCGGGGTCCTGCAGGCAGGTGAGATAGGGCAGGATTTGAACCCAGGTCTCAGGGCCCCAGCCTGCCATGGGCACTGCCTGGGCTGAGCCCCCTCCTCCAGCCCCTGGCCCTCTCCTCCCCTTCCCTCCCCTCCTGAGAGCCCTGTGCTCCTTCCCTGTTTGCAGAGCATGTGGGGCTTTTCAAAAGCATTAATGATAGAAAATAAATTGGAATCGGAGAGGAATCATCGCTGGGCATTCTCGAAGGGCTGCCTCTGCCCTCGCGTCTCTCAGCCATATTGAAGCCGGCAGCCAGACTGGAATATGAATGAGTCTGGGGCCGTGTTGCTCTTAATCTGTCGGGAGCCCTCCCTGGCCAGCCGTACTCACCAGCAGCAAAGCCGTTTGCATTGAGGTCTGAGCCACTGCTGGGCATCGGGCATCGCTGGCCAGGATTGATTTCTCCGGGACAGGTGGAGGGAGCCCCGAGTTCAGGCCCTTTGCCCCCTTGAGCCCTTTGCTGGTGTCACAGCTCTGAGGTTGGCCCCAGGAGAAGAGTCGCATGTGAGACTGCCAGGGGCTCCTAAGGCAGTCTAGGTTCCTTATCTGGGTGTTCTGGGCCCCCTGTGTGAACTTGACCCTCTGGCCCTGTCTCCTCTAGGAAGCCTTCCTTGATTACTGCGCAGCTCACCGGGGCTTTCCATGTTCAAGCTTCGTGTGGCCTTTGGGGCCTAAAGGGGTCAGGCTGGTAATGAGAGGACAGGGTGGGGTGTGACCTCGCAGGGAGAGATGGAGATGGCAACGTGGAGGCCCAGAAACCTCCAGTTTGACAGCCCTGCCCTGGGCGCTTTCGCATACAGTTCTGCTAAGTAGACAGGCCCTGGCCCCATGGCCACAGCTGTCATCTGCCAACTAGCAGGGAGCTGCCCGAGGGCAGGCCTTGCTCTATGCCCCTGCAGCCTGTCCCTCCTTGACAGGCCCAGCCAGGCATGGATGGGGCACCTTTTTTGGGCAAAATTCCCCAAAAGCCCCAGAGGCTCTGGGGACAGGGAAAATCATTCAGGGAAACTCTCTCAGAGGTGGGGAAACCGAGGCCCAGGAGCCGGGTGGTAGGAAGGTCTTCTCTTCTGCTCCAAGCAGACTGCCCTCCCACACCCTGTCGGTCTTCACTGCAGGACCAGGGGGTGGTTTTTGTACCTGTGTTCCAAGAGAGGAAATTGAGGCTCAGGGTGGCTGGATCTGGGGACACTGTTGGTTTGCTGGAGCCCCAGAGCCAGCTGCCTGTTTCTGGCAGGATCTGGAGGTGCTGAGGCCTGTGCTGAAGCTCCTAAGAGGCAAGTCACATTTGTGCCTAAAGTTAAGTCCAGCCAGGGCCGGAGGCCTCGGACCCTGGCCCGATCTGCCAAGGACTCCTGATGTGACCCAAGCAGACTGAGGGAGGCCCATGAGGGAGCAGGGGAAGATGGGGATCCCACTGAGCCCATGTGGCCTTGGCCAGTTGCCAGCCCTGCTCAGCACTCCTGTCCAGTCCCTGGGCTCCCACGGCTCCAGCCCAGGCTCTTAATGAAACTTCTTGTTCCTGTTACCCCTGAGGTCACTGTGATATGGGAGGTGGTGACTGTAGTATCCAACCTGGGGCTTTGCAAGCTCAGTTTGAGGTGCAGGGCAGCCAGTTCCCTGCCCCAGCTGGGCGTGAGGGACACAGGCCACGGCCCAGTCTGCATGGACCACATCCTCAGCCCAAAAGCCCGGAGCCAGGGCACAGCGGACACCCCTGCACATTCACATTGGACTCCCAGGGACCATCTTACTAACCCTGAGATACTACATGGGGAAACTGGGGCCCCATAGTCCAAGCGAGACTCAGGGTGCCACCTACTCCCTCTGACCTCTGCCCAGTGCAGCTGGTGCTATCACCTCTCTGATGGGACACTCACCCGCACCAAGATAGCCCTCCCCGTTCTGGAAAGCTCCCTCCCCTGCTTAGAGCTGCCTCTTGCTTCCTCTGATTGGTGCAGGGGTCCCATATTAGTGCTTGCCCCTGACAGCCCTTCCTGACATGCAGGCAGACGTTGTGCCCCTAAGCTTTCTCTCCCATGCTGGCCAGCCTTGCTTAGTTCCTGCTTGGTGATGCTTTTTGGGGCCTGGGCCTGGTGGGTAATAGGCTGAAGGCCGTAGGCCCAATGTCTGAAACGGGACCCACCTGCCCCCTCCTGCATGCCTACGTTCATAGCCAATTTTGTGCAGTTTCAGTGCTGATAGGCCCCCACAGTGCCTGCCCCTGGGGACCCTGGCTAGGACTTAGTGCTTTAATCATTCTCTGGGTGACATGGTTAGTGCTACTTGTTGTGCTGACCCAGGCTGGGAAGCTGGGAGTCCCAGCCCCAGGCTGCTCTCCTTCTGCTCTGCCCTGCTGCCCCATGAAGGTCCCCTGTGTGCCTGGTTTCTGCCCAGTGCTGTGGTGGCTGTTCATTCATTCCCCAAACTTTCATCCTTAATGCCTCCTCTGTGCCAGGCCTGGGCTAAGTTCTGGGGGCAGAGAAGAACAAGACCCCCCCCACGCCCCTGGGGAAGCCAGAGCTTCAGCAGCCACAGCTTGGGGAACAAGAGCAGGACAGAACACAGGGCAGGGACAGCAGAGGGGCTCCTCTCCCCAGCCTGGAAGTAGAGGTTTTTGGAGGACACTGGGGACTTGTCAGGGAGGGAGGCATCCCTGGCAGAGAGAACAGCAAGTGTGGAAGTCCCGAGGCCTGTCTCTGTCAAGGAGGACGCAGAGGGGTCCAGTGTGACTGGAGGTGGTGTCAGGAGGCACTGGGGTCAGGCACAAGTCAGGGCCAGATGGGAACTGGTCTTAAGGCCTGGTAGGGCGCAGTAAGGTGTGTGGGTAGAGAGCCGTGGGGGTCACATAGGATGTGGCACAGGCCCACCATGTAGTTGGATCTGCATTCTGGAATGTTCCCTGCAGGTGTTGTAGACAAAATGGAGACACCTAGGAAGCTGTGTGTACCCAGGTCCAGGGTCATCCACTACCCACCAGGAGGAGCTTGCCAGTCCCTCCTGTTCCTGTCCCAGGTTTCCTCAATCTGCCCCCCCCCCCCCCCCCCCCCCCCCCCCCCCCCCCCCGCCCCAAGGCAGTGTAGGGAACTAGCTGGGGCATTAGCTCTGCAAACAAGTGCTTAAGGGAGGGAACTTTCTGGAACCCAGGGAGGCCTCAGGCTCCTTCTGGGCAGTTTTCTGTGGTTCTTTTGGGAGAGGCATTTCCAGACTGGCTTGGAACTTTGGGGAAGGTCTGGAGCTACTTCTCCCCTCTCTGCTGGCCTGCCAGCTGCCCTCGTGCCCCAACAGACCTGTGTGCACACATGCGTGCGCACACTCATATGAGTCTCTCAGTGATAAGAACCCCCATGGACACGTGGACAGCCCCTCCCCCAGTGTCTTCATTGGTGAGACATATGACACTCCAGGTACACACAGGCTCGGTCTGCTGGGTTCCTCTCCCTCTATACACACACTCCTCTTTGCTGTCATTACTGGGAGTGACAAGACACACACACCCCCACTGATTGTAGACACAGACACACCTACATACCACTTGGAGCCCACACACCCTCCAAGTTCACCCCCGAGGAGACCCACGTGTGTCCCCCTCTTGCTGTGAATGTCACACACCTGCAACACACCTTTCACCTCTACCTGCAACTAGGGAGCAGCCTGTTTCTCTCTGTTCTTATACAGAGAAACACCCTCTGCTCCCTCTTCTCTCTCCCTCCTGTCAGCACAGGAGCCTGCGGCCCCCTCCCCTGGAGTTTCTGCTGAGGACTCCGAGACCTGGGTGTCCTCTCCAGCCAGCCCAGACCTCCTGTGCACCCATGGAGACCTTCGGCCCTCCTGGTCCTGGTTTGGGGTTCTCCTGCCAAAGTCCTCCATGGGTCCTAGAGCCCTGGTGTTGGGCTGGGCTTGGGAGTAGGTGGGTGGGGCTGGGGTAGGTGGGCGGGGCTGCGTGGGTGGGCGGGTCCATCACCCCTCCCCTGTGCCCCTCCACCCGGGAGGGCTGACTTTTTTTTTTTTTTTTTTTTTTTTTTTTTTTTTTTGTGGTACTGGTGATTGAACTCAGGGGCACTTGACCACTGGGCCACATCCCCAGCCCTTTTGTGTGTTTTTTTGTTTTTTTATTAGAGACAGGGTCTCACTGAGTTACTAAGTGCCTCACCATTGCTGAGGCTGGCTTTGAACTCGCGATCCTCCTGCCTCAGCCTCCCAAAGTGCTGGGATTACAGGCGTGCGCCACCGCGCCCGGCTTGGGCTGAATTTTTAAAAATCCATGGACTCTCTATTGATTTTGTTTTTCTGATTACAAAAGAAAATCCAACAATACATTTGTGGAAAATGGAGGCCATGAAAGCCCCCTGGTCTCGCCCCGCCTTACTCCTCCGAAGGGATCGCCGCGTTACTTTCCAGCCTTTTGGGTTGGATGCTGGCAAACTGTTATTTATAAGTAAGGCTCATTCTGGAGCCGTGTTTACAGCTTGATTTTCCCCCCTATTGTTACACATAGATATGCCTCAAGCTGTCCAACGGCTGCAGAGTGTTCCGGAGCATGGACGCTCTGTGTTTTATTTGAATATTTCCTTATTGATAAACACTTAGGCCATTTCCAATTTCTTTTTTACTCTTCCCAGCAATGCTGCTATGAGCATCCTTGAGTATTTATATGTGAGTGCTTGTTTTTTTTTTTTTTTTTTTTTCCCTGTAGAAGAGGCTTCTAGAAGCGGGTTTACTAGGTTGTAGGGTGTGTGGGTTTAAAACGTTAATCAATATTGCCAAATTACCCTTCTCACGGTTGAGCCAATTCCCCCTCCCTCCAGTGGTCTATGAATGCTCATTTCCCCTCATCCTTGCCAGCACTGCTTGTTATAAATCATTTTAATTTTCCCCAATCTGATGGGCAAAAAATGGTATCGTGTCATTTTCATCTGCATTTGCCTGATTGGTAGTGAGATAGAACATCTTTTTATACGTTTATTGGCCAATTTAGTTCTTCCTCTGCGGATTTCTAATTCACTGCCAATTTTTCTCTTTTGTCTTTTTTTCTTATTGATTTGTAGGGGCTCTTTGCATATTAGTGATATTTTCTTCCAGTGTTGCACTTGCATTTTAACTTTGTTTATGGTGTCTTTTGCTGTACAGATGTTTTACGTGTTTATGTAGTCGGATTTGTCAAATTTCCACTTTATGGCTTCTGGATTTAATGTCTGGCATAGAAGGGCTTCCCCCACTGCATAAGATTTCATTTCAAATAAGAGTTTTATTACTGAAAAATCTTCACAAAGCCTTGCTTTGCAGGTTCCTTCGCAGCTGTGTGTCTGCTTCTCTCAGCAGCTGCAGAACTGACTCTGGGAGAGATGGCCCCATGGTCCATCTGTCTTCCTCTCTTCGCCTCTCCCTCTGTCCATCTGGCTTTGGGGTCTCTGTGTCTCTCTTCTGGCCTCTGTCTCTTGTGTGTTCTGCTTCTCCTGTTTTCTGCCCCCTTCCCCAGTGGCTTCTTCATTTTTTTTTTTAAATATTTATTTATTTGTACACAATGCCTTTATTTTTACGTGGTGCTAAGGATGGAACCCGGGCCATCCACGTGTGAGGCAGGAGCTCGACGCTGAGCCACAAACCCCAACCCCCCCCCCCCCCCCCCCCCCCCCCCCCCCCCGTGGCTTCTTATCATGCACAGTAAGTAGGGATGGGAGCCGGCCGTTCTTAGTGGTCAGAGGCAGGATGGCAGCCACCAGAGAACAGGCCTCCTCTTGTTCCACCTGCTGGCTTAGCCCCAAACCAATGGACCCGCAGGGCAGGCCCTGGCCCACTTCTCCATCCAGAAATTTCCTGCTGGAGCTGAGGGCAGGCCCTGAACTGATCCTGGTCCCTCCCTCCACCAGGAAGCCTTCTGAGCCTTCTTACTGCTCTTCCATGCCCTGGAATTGGCCCCTCCCTTTTAGCCTTGCTGGTTTTCCCTGATTCCTGTCTTTCTTTTTGGGGGGGGGGGGGTAACCAGGGATTGAACTCGACCACTGGGCCACATCCCCAGCCCTTTTTTTTTTTTTTTTTTTTTTTTTTTTTGGTACTGGGGATTGAACTCAGGGGCACTCGACCACTGGGCCACATCCCCAGCCCTTTTTTGTATTTTATTAGAGACAGGGTCTCACTGAGTTACTAAGTGCCTTGCCATTGCTGAGGCTGGCTTTGAACACGCGATCCTCCTGCCTCAGCCTCCCAAAGTGCTGGGATTACAGGCGTGCGCCACCGCGCCCGGCTCCCAGCCCTTTTTTTGTATTTTATTAGAGACAGGGTCTTACTGAGTTGCTAAGTGCCTCGCCATTGCTGAGGCTGGCTTTAAACTCGCAATCCTCCTGCCTCAGCCTCCCAAGTACTGGGATTACAGGCGTGCACCACCGTGCCCGGCTCCCCTGATTACTGTCTTCTGAGTTCTGAGCTCTCCGGGCTCCACTTGGCCTCCCCTTAGGATCTTGGTTTCCATTTGTGTAAGATAGAGTCTGGGAGACCTCGCCCACGTGGGATACTGCAGAGCTGGCGGGTGTTCCAAGTGAGGACCTGCAAGCAGTCCCCTCTAGCTCTTTCAGGGCAGTATCGCCTCCCAACACACACACACACACACACACACACACACACACACACCACCCACACAGAGTTAGCATGCAGCAAATAAGAGGAGACTTGAGTTCCATTAGGGGGGCAACCAGTTGGGTTTATGTGTTTTCTAGCCCACCCCAGGCTCAGCACCATGCATGGCAAATGGGAGGGTAGCTAGGGAAGAAAGGATGAACACGGAATGAGTGGGAGCATGCTGAGCCTGGCAGGAGGGAGGGGTGGGAAGCTGGGTACCAACCTTTGAGTTCCTCTGGTACTCATTGTCTCTGGGGACAGCAGGGATATGTTAGTTAGCTTCTCATCACTATAACAAAAATGCCTGAGATAATCAACTTATAAAGAGAAAAGGTTCATTTTGACTCATAGTTCTGAGAGTTCTAGTCCATGATTGGCCCTGTTGCTTTGGGCCTGTAGCTAGGCAGCACATCATGGCCAAGGCACACAGTGGAAACAGAACCACTTCACTCAAGGCCAGGATGCAAAACAGAAAGAAGAGAGACTGAGGTTCCACATTCCCCTTTGAGAGCACACCCCAGTGACCTAAGGATCTCCCATTAGGCCCCACTTCTCAAATGTTCCACCGCCTCCCGATAGTACCTCTGGTACACGTGAGCCTTTGGGGGACATCCCACATTTGTGCTGTAGTGAGTTGCTCATTGGAAATAATCCCCCATGAAAACCTGGGGTTCCCTCTGAAGCAGGGCTCAGAATTATATAGTCTAAAACTCTGAGGTGGCCCCGCCTGCCCCTGGGGCCTGGATTTCCATCCTGGCACTGTCCCTGCAGTCCTGGTGGATCATCTCCTCTCTGTGCTTGTCGTATCCTCTCTGTCCTTTGTGCCTCTCCATCTCCATCACCAGGGACACAGCAGGCTTTTTTTTTTTTTTTTTTTTTTTTTTTTTTTGGTACTGGGAATTGAACTCAGGAGCACTCCACCACTGGGCCACATCCCCAGCCCTCTTTTTTGTATTTTATTAGAGACAGGGTCTCACTGAGTTGCTAAGTGCCTCGCCATTGCTGAGGCTGGCTTTGAACTCATGATCCTCCTGCCTCAGCCTCCCAAGTGCTGGGATTACAGACGCGCGCCACCACGCCTGGCCACAGCAGGCATTTGACAAGAGTTGAATAACTGAAGGAACAGTTAGGTGGACGAATGACCGAAAAGCCAGGGGTGTTCATCAGGGGGCTCAGGTCTGGGAAAGAGGAGACCTGGGTTCTGGGCTTGGCTTTTCAGCTGAGTGACCTCAACTGTCACTGGACCTCATCTGTATAATGGGTATGGGCTTCTCAAGCTCTGTGAGTCTGTGCTGTGTGTCCCAGAGCAGGCATGTATCTAGGGGGCATGCTCTGTGGGGGCAGTGTTCACTGAGCACCCCCTGAGTCCCGGCTCCCTGCCCCCAGTCCTGAACCTGCTTTGGCAGCGTCCTTGAGAGGCTGATTCTACGGAAGTCTCTTTCTCCTGTGTGCGTGTTCTTCCTGCAAACACGCAGGCATCCGATTCCCAGAGCTCCCCGGGCTCCGCCGAGGGGGCAAGGAGCCAGGAGGGCAAGTTGGAAGCCCCGACCTCTGCTGCGGACCCTCCACCCGCCTTGGCTGGGAGGCCGGCAGCTGGGATTTCACATCCTTCCTGGGACTCGGCACATGGGCAGGCCTCGTGTCCTGGACAGCGCCTGGCTCCCGCTGCGTCTCCTCCCCTGCCCCAAATCATTGTCATGCTCTGACTGTGGTCCCATTTCCATAGCAACTTCTCATGATGCTTCTGGAAGGTTTGCGGGGAGGGAGCGGGAGACCCATTCATTATCTGGGAGATGGCAGCTGGGGGCTTGGAGAGGTGCGTGGGGATGGCTTGCCCTGCTGGCTCAGGCGGAGCAGGGCACAGGGCGGCCGGCCAGGTGGTCTGGAGGCCTTCCAGGGACAGGGCTGCCCGTGTTGGCCTGCGCCCGACTGGCGTGTGCCTGTCTACCAGGAGCCAGCTCGGATGGCCATTGCGAGCACACCTGCTTGGCTGGACCTGGCTTGGGGGACCCAGGGCCGAGGTGTTGTCCAGGCTCTGGCACCACTATGTCCTGTTCTGTCCCCTAGGATCAACAGCCATAGGGAGGCCCCCGGGGCTGACTGGCACAGAGGCAGAGTTTGGGGCTGGTGCATCATGGGCCGGGCAGCCCTCTCTTACTGGGTCTCGCTGCTTTGTGGCTCTGTTCTCAGGGCCCTGCTCAGCACCGTTTTTTCTACCTCAGTCTTGAAGTCTGCAGCCCATGAAGCAGGAAGACCCTTCCAGAGTCCCTCCATCTTCGTCTACCTTGTGGCTGGAAATTCCATTAGCTTCTAAGACTTGGTGGAACATCCGCACTGGGAGGGACTCTGCCCACATTGTGGGAACCGCCTCAGAGCCCTGTCCACCCATCCTTCTAGCCATCCCAGCTGGATGGCCCTGTGAGTCCTCCTGGGGACCCAGGCCTGTGCTGGAGGTGCCACACGGAGGATAGAGAGGGAAGGGCAGGCATGGCTCGCTCTTTTGAAGGCTGTGGGGAACCAGGCAGCGGGTCAGATGCCAACTCCCGAGCGTCCCTTCACTGCCCCACCCCCATGGCCCCACCTACACTCGTAGCTTCTTGATCTTTGTCATTGCTCTGCCTCACATCTGAAGGTGGATCACCACGTTTGTCCCAAAGCCACACAGCCGTGAAATCACACCTGTGATGTGCCTGTCATGTTTTTTCCTAATACACAGAAAAATAAACACATACCTATGAAAATAAAAATGTCTGTCTGCACACTGCCTCGGCCCCATGCAGCCTGGAGGTGGGTGTCCGCGCTTCGAGGAACACTGATCTGGCGGGAGCCCTCCGCAGCAGCTCTGGAAGGCATCCAGGACTTTGTCTGAGAGGGGCAGCGGGAGAAGCACTGCCCAGGGCACACGCCAGGGAGTGGGAGTGCTGGGAGCCCACCGCCCTGGCCTTGCACCTGGGGTCTCTGTCCTGTATCTGTGAGGCCTCAGGGCCTCGCCAGGGTACCCAGACTCCCCAGCGTCCTCCCTGGTCTGTTGGGGAGCTTAGCTGGGAGCTGCCGGGATCCTGGGGGCTGGGAAGGCCGGGCTCAGGCCTCTGGAGCTCTCCTCCCTCCCTCCCTCTCTGAGGGGTCAGTCGGGGGCCAGCCTCGGGGCCTGGCTGGAGAGGAAGGCTGGACACCTGCTGTGCTGCAGGCTCTGGGTCCCTTTTCTCTTTCATCTTCCCTGAAGTCCTGGAATCTCCTTTTCACGGATGCAGAAAGCCAGGCTCAGAGACCCTCCCAGCACCACAGGCCAGGGGTCCGGGAATCGGAGTGAGGCCCCATCAGCCTGGGTCAGACACCCTGAGTCTCTAGAGCCTGCGTACCCACAGTGTGCTCCAGAGTGAGGGCACGTGTGAGCGGGCCAGCATGAGTGTGTCATCGTGAGCGTGTGGGCTGTGTAGTATTTGCATAGATCAGACCCATTTGTGTGTGTGGTCCCCAGAGCCCCCCAGAGCCCCTGATGCCCTGCTGTGGCCGTAACCACTTCCTCTGTCTCCCCACAGCCTTCTGCACCCACAGGCCCTGAGATGCTGGTGCCCGCGGGCAAAGAGGGCAACTGATGCTGGCCCCGCTGTGCTCACTGGACCCCGCTCAGCCTGAGGTAAGAGGCCTGGAGTGGGCAGAGTGGGGGTGGAGGAGCCTTCAGGAGTGGGGCCTCCAGGGGAGGCTGTCTCAGGACCTTCTTTCTGGAGGCTCCCCATCTCTCCCCACATGCAGTCAAGTCCAGGAGGTTTGCTAGGAGGGTGCCACCTGCCCCAGCCCCTGTGTGGCAAGGTTCAGCAGCCAGCTCGGAGGCCTGGGGCGTTCTTCCCAGAGACATGGTTTCACCAACAAGCTTGCTAATAAGTTCCCATGCTGCGCGGGAGGTCTCTAATGACAAGTGAAGGACTCTGTCACATCGTTGGTCCTGTCACATCGTTGACCAAATGTGTGCTTGACTCCGGGTCAGGAGGAAGTGGGGCGTGTGGACTGAGATATTCAGGGTCCAAGAAACTGTCAGGAGGCTGGCACCAGCTCCTGTGTGTGCAGCGTAATGGGTCCAGGCAGTGGTGGGTCTAGATACCTTCGGGGCAGGATGAGGCTCAGACTCTAGGTGTGTGTGTAATAAGCACTGGCAGCCAGGTGACCTTGGCTTTGTGTGATCAGAGCAGATGGACTTTTTGTCTATATCATGAGGAGAAGGGCACCCAGAATGTGGGAGGTGACAGGCCCTCCCACTCCATGTCCCATGCAAGGGGATATAGGAAACTAGAGCGTGTTGTTTCGAGGTAGGAGATGGGCAAGGAGGGGGACCTGGGCTGTTTTGCTTGTGACTTTAGACAAGTCACCTTAACCCTGAGCCAATTCCCTGTTCTTGGCCTCCTGGATTTATGAGACAGCTACAGAGGGAGTTTGTTAAGCAGCAGGAGTGGTGGGGAAGGCTTGGGGCAGCAGGCTGGACTGCCAGGTTACCCACAATGCTCAGAGGCTCAGTGGGGCGACGGCCTGGGCTCCCTCCTCCTGAGGACTGGGTGACAGTGTGTGGTGGAGGCTCAGCCAGCCCTTCCTCTGCCTGGGAGCTGGTGGGCATGGTGGGAGCAGATGCCTGCATCTCCTTCCTGGGCACTAGGCCTCGCTCTGAGGTCCACATATATCCATCAAAATATTCCTGCTAATTAGCTGGTCTTGGGTAGACTGAGCTGCTAATTGGCCCCTCCAGTTTAACCTGTAATTGCTGCTGGGAGATGGCGAGAGGATGTGGTCAGGGCAGTCTGAGGCGGCCAGGGTGCCTCACCTTGGCCTCTGCCCAGCGGGCAGCGCGGGACCTAAGGACGCTCAGTGCAGGGAGCCAGCGGGGGAACTGAGGCAGGGTGGAGGCGCCTCTCAGCAGGGGTGCTGGGAAGACTTGTTAGAACAGGCGACACCTGGGCTGAACCTCAAAGCCTGTAGGGTTCTTTTCAAACATTCTATTTTTCTGGTTATAAAAATGTGTTCTCTATAGAAAAATGTGAGCGCTCGGGTGTTTTGCCCATCAGTCTTTTGCAAAATATGTATTTATGACATAATTGGGATCAAGCTGTCCTTACTGTTTCCTAACCTGCCTTTTGCACTTAATTCTATACCAAGATCATTTTCCCATCATTAACTACTCTTCTGTAATGTGATTGTTAATGGCAGCATAGTGTTCCAGCCCGGGCAAGCCATGGCGAATCCACATCTTCTCCCTCATGTATTTTGATGGTTCCCAGTGTTTTGTCATTATAAATATTGCCTGATTGAACAGGGGTGCATGGAGGGTCTGATGGGTGGACAAGGCTTGAGGTTGGGGTAGGTTCCGGTCTAAGCAAAGCCACAGTGGCAGGGGAGTTGTGTTTGGGGTGTAATGACCCAGGGGGGGCCTGGTGGGTCAGAGGGAGCCATGGAGGCTGTGCTGAGCTGGAGGTGAGTCCTGGCTTAGCCAAGCTCTGGGGGAGGCTTGGGTTTTTCCTTGCCATCCCCTGCTTCTCCTGTCCCCTCTGTCAGTGCTCCTGTGTTTGAAGGGGAGGGGCAGGTTCGGGGCGGGGAGGGCAGGCCAGGCTGGGCACTCTTACTCCAGAGCAGGCTCAGTGGTGTCCACATCAGGGCCCTCTGCTCTCAGGCCTGCGCAGGTCTCTTTGTAGGAAGGGTGCACTTGCCAGGTCTCATAGCTGGTGACACAGGCCTGTCCTTCATCCCCCATGGGGGGTGGCCCATGATGGGGACCCAGAAGGCCAGGGGAGAGAAGCTGGGGGAGCTGGGGCCCCTCCCCTGTGCCCATGTGTTGGTTCCAGTGGTGTGCCCACCAGGCTGGGGTTGCCCTGGGGTGAGGACGGTGGGGACTCCCAGGGCAGAGTGTGTCGGAGTTGCTGCCTCGTTCCCTCATGGCATGCACTAGGTGCTGCACAAATGCTCACTGACGTCATTGTTGGTTGAGGGGTTCATGGTTTGGTTCCCCCCATCTTCTGGACACCTGCTGCATGCCGGGCCTTGTTCTGGGTGCCCAGCATCGCATCCACGAGTGGCAGGTCAGACCAGGCCGCTGCCCCCACAGAGCTGAAATTCTAACAGAGTGGCTGGGAAGCCCAGATAAGTCGGTTCATAAAGGAAGGTCAGGGAGTGATGAGGGGTGAGCTTCCTCTGCAGGGGCAGGACAGGCTGCACAGACGAGGTGCCCTTTGAACAGAGTCAGTGGATCCAGAGCTGCCCTGGGGTCCAGCAGGCCGGGGATTAGAGGGCGGGGTGGAGGTGACTCATGGCTTCCAGGCTCCCGCTTACTGCTTGGTGGGGAAAGGATGGCTGGGCCAGAGAAGCTGGCAGGCCAGTCCAGAGACCCCAGCCCTAGTCCTGACAGATGATGGCGGGGCTGTGGGGTGGGATAGGGCTTGAGTGAGGGTCCTTTGAAGGGGCAGCTGAAGGATGGGCTGTGGGACCTGGTGGCCCTGGAGGGGGAAAGCAGGAGTCCTGTCTGCAAGTGTTTGAAGTGTGGGGTCACACAGAGAGGATGCACGTGTGTGTGTGTGTGTGTGTGTGTGTGTGTGTGAGAGAGAGAGAGAGAGAGAGAGAGAGAGAGAGAGAGAGAGAGAGAGACAGAGACAGAGAGACAGAGGCAGACAGGCTACAGCTGAGGGAAGCGGGGGGCTCCTGTGCAGGTGTGGGGGTCGTCAGCATCTGCGTGGGTTTTCAAGCCTCTGAGCATGGACGGGATCAATAGAGAAGGACTCTGGGTGATTGCTTAGGGTGATCCCCTGGTGGGGGCTCCCTGCCCATGGGTGGGTCTGTTACTCCAGACTTGCAGGTGAGGTTTCTGGATTTACTAGCCCTGAGACACTGCTGCTGGCTCACCTCCCTGCTGTTCCTCCCATGGCCTAATGGTTGTCACTGTGCTTCTATGACATTGGTCAGGAACTATGCTGCGGATCCCTTCAGTCATGCTCCTCCTCAAGAACCTACCGTGGCTCCTCATTGTTTAAGGATTGAATTCCAAACTCCTTATCCTGGTTATTTAAGGGTTTCCACGACTGGCTCCAGTTCACTGTTTCTGCTTCCCTTCTTTCCAACAGGTGACTCCTTCCACACGCCCCTAGGCTCAGTCTTATCTTCCATCGCCACTGTCTAGAATGCCTTTTTCAAATCCCGCTTCTTCCAGACCCTTCCCTGACTCCCCCACCTCCCTGGCCCCTCTGAGTGACTGTTGGTACCCTCACCTGGTCATTCCCAGGCCCTGTGGCTTGTGGCCAGCTGTCCTGTCATGTCACCACAGCTCATCAGTGTCATCATCCTCAACTTGTCTTTATCTTTTTCCTCCTTGTCCTCTTGTCCCTCACCTCTCCTGTCCCACATATCAGTGTCAGGGCTGTTCCCAAGTGGAATCCCATTCAGACCATGGGACTCTGGGGGTTGGGGTGCCCGAGCTCAGCCTTGCTCCAGGACCACCCAGGGATCCTCTGGGGTCGCCCAGACCTCCTCATCCAGAGTGCCAGGCCTGGTGGGGTGGGGGTCCAGGACTCTGAATGATTAACAAGTCCCACAGTCACTTTGTGATTTTTGGCAAGGATGGGACTCCTTAGCCCAAACCAAATTCATGCCAGGGGAGTGCAAGTGTCCCTGGGAATGGGCCTCCGGCCTTTATGTGCATGTCTGCAGGGACAGGGCCTCACTTTCCTCAGGGCAGCCCATGCCCTGGAGGTGGCTCTGCTGTAGCTCTTTCCTCTGCCGGCTGAGCTGAATCTGCCTCCCTGAAGTGCTTGGAAGGATCTAGGCTCTGCGGGGCAGAGGTGCACCTGGCATCTGGGAGCTCCCGTTCCCCCCTCCAGGGCCCAGCAGCAGTAGGGGCCTCAGGAAGTGTCCTGGTTGATGGACGCAGGCCTCACCTGCCACCACCTCTGCCTGCTGGGAGCCCCTCGGTGTGTTCTGGTTCCTAGTGTCCCTTTAAAGACGTGACTTCACGGAGCAGGGCAGGGCTGCAGAGACACAGTCCCTTACGCCCAGGGCCTGGCTGTGGCCCCTCTGTCTGTCTGTGGGTCAGCCGTCACCACAGGTGTGGGGGGCTTTAGTATTTCTGGAGCATAGCCCCTCCTTGATCTTGTCCTTGTCACAGCCATGTGACAGAGGGATGCCATCATCTCTGTTCATCCTTCCAAGAGCATTTATGCAGCACCTACTGTGTGCTAAGAAGTGTTCTGGGGATAATGTGAGCAAACCAAGGTTCAGAGAGGGGTGGGGGCTTGTCAAAGTCAAACAACTATCGAAGGAAAGAGTCAGCACCAAACCCAGGTCTGAGAGTGTATCAGTTTGCAACAGCTGCTATAACAAAGAACCACAGCCTCAGTGCCTTAAACAACAAAAAATCATTGTCCCACTGTTCTGCAGCTCTCAAGTCTGAGCTCAGGGTGTCTGTAGGTTGTTTCTGAGGCTTTGAGGGGAGAATCTGTCCCAGGCCTATCTCTGTGGCTTCCCTTGCATCTCTTCACATGGTGGTCTCCCTGGTGCCATATTACCAAATCACTCTCCTAGGATATTTATCAGCTTAGATTGTCACCAGTTGTATTGTCCTTAGAAGGACACCAGTTGTATTGAATGAAGGGCCCTGCCTTCTCCAGTGATCTCCTCCTAATGAGCTAATTACATCTGCAATGACTCAATTTCCAAATAAGGTCACATTTTTTGTGGTACTGGGGCTTAGAACTGCAACACATAATTTTTGAGGGGACACAATGAACCCATAATGCAGGGAAGTAGAGCTATAATTTCCACAGCAATGAATGGTTTCCTGATGGACCCAGTATCTTTGGGAGTGGTGGGCATCTGGTGTCCCGAGGTGTCCAAGTGGAGCATCAAGACCACCCTGGCGTTGGGACATGCAGGGAGATTCCTACAGCAGGCCTGGACTGGGGCTCCTTGGAGGTCTGTTTCAGCCTGGGTTGTCCACTGGGGCTCAGGGACACAGGTTCATGGTTCTTTTTTTTTGGTACCAGGGATTGAACTCAGGCACACTCTACCACTGAGCCACATCTCCAGCCCTATTTATTTTTTGTATTTTATTTAAAGACAGGGTCTCACTGAGTTGCTTAGTGCCTCACTTTTGCTAAGGCTGGCTTTGAACTCACGATCCTCCTGCCTCAGCCTCCCAAGCCCCTGGGACTACAGGTGTGCGCCACCATACCTGGCGAGGTTCATGGTTCTTAATCCAGTCCCAGGATGCTCTGGTGAAAGGCAGAGATGGGATTCAGTTGGGAGGAAGAGCTCTCCAACTCTGCCATCAACTAACCAGGTACCCTAGGCAGTGTCTCACCTCTGCCTCAGTCTACCTGACTGTGAATTAAGCCTCAACCTGCTGGTCAGTTTTTTTTTTTAAGCATTTATTTATTTGCTTTAGTTGTGCACAATGCCTTTCTTTTTACGTGGTGCTGGGGATCGAACCAGGCCACGCACGTGCTAGGCGAGCACTCTACCTCTGAGCCACAACCCCAGACCCCTGATGATCAGTTTTGATCACAGACCTTGGCTAGGATTAAAGGAGAGAATGACTGGGAAGGCGTTTTGTTTATCTTTCATTTATTCACTCTGCAAACCTTTATCAAGTGTGGCCATAGGTTAGGCTTGGTGCTGTCCCCAAGGACACAGGGAGGCCTTCCCACAGTGAGTAGGGGCTGGGGCTGTGCAGGTGGCCAGGGGCAGCATGCTGCTGTCCTGCCCCAGGGCAGCTCCCCTCTGGAGAAGGGGTGTTGGGGGTGCCAAGTGCTTGGCTTTAGCCTTCAGGAGCAGGGAGAGGAGACAGTGGGGAAGCAAAATTAAAATTCCTCTTGGAGGAGTTAACAACTTCCCAATTAAAGGACTTGTATTGGTGAGACGCCTTGGAGGCCTTTTCAGTCAAGAGGCTCTTCTGAATAATGAAAGGGCTGCCTGAGCTTGGAGTGGAGCCCGAGCTGCAGCCAGGAGGTGGGGTGCTGAAGAGGGCACCCCGGCCTCAAGGCTGAGGACAGCGGCTGTGTGTAATGGGGTGGGGGTGGGGAGGTGGGCATGGGGAGGGCAGAGAGGAGTCCTCAGCCCTGCCCCTCCAGCCCCCTCCAGCCTGAGCCACCCACGCCCACCAGTGCCCTCCACCGGCTGCTCCGTCCTCCACAGCTCACCCTTCCCTTAGCCTGCGTGGGCCTTCCCGGCTTCATCCTGCTGCTGGCTCTTTCTTTTCTTTCTTTTTCTTTTTTTTTTTTGGTACTGGGGATTGAACCCAGGGTCTTAACCACTGCACCACATCCCCAGGTCTTTTTTTATTTTATTTAGAGACAGGGTCTCACTGAGTTGCTTAGAGCCTTGCTAAGGTGCTGAGGCTGGCTTTGAACTCATGATCCTCCTGCCTCAGTCTCCAGAGCCGCTGGGATTACAGGTGTGTGCCACTGCGCCTGGCACTGCTGGCTCTTTCTTGTCCCTGTTTGGCTCTAGCTGTTGTCCATGCAGCGCGTGGATCGTTTTCAGTCTGACCATTCTGGACACCCTGTCTGAGCAGGGTGGAAGCAGGGCTACCCTGGTCAGGGGGAGGCACTCCTGCAGGGGGCAGGGCAAGCTCCTCCTACTTGGGCCAGGGGGAGTGGGAAGAGGGTGTGCTAATGACCCTTTATGGTGGTGATCATGGCCTGGACTATGCTTGGGAGCAACCAGCCTGGCTGAGAGTGTAGCATCCCCTTGGCTTCTGAGACCCCAGGCTCCCTGGTGCCCATGCTGTGGGACCACTACCCTAACCCCACAGTCCTGGTGGCATCCAGGGATGGTTGATGTTAGTTGGTGCCATCCCCTGCCTTTCATCCTGGCAGCCTTGGTGCTATCCAGCCGGCTTCCTGGGAGACTTTTGGATCCACCTGGTTTGGACTGGGTGTCTGCCGGGTCTCCCAGGAGAGGTGCCGCCTCAGACCTGCCAAGGTTCCCCTGCGTGCCGTGTGCCAAGTGCCTGCAGTGTGCCCGACCCGCTGGGCTCCTTCAGTCTTCACGGTGGCTCGGAAGCAGCTGGGATCACCCCATTCAGATGCTGAGGTGAGGCACGGGGGGTTCCTACTAAAAGGCACTTCTCCTCCCTTGTCCCCTGGGCCCTCCAGGTCCTAGGTGAGGAGGAGGCCCCCCTCAGTGGGCAGCCCAGGCCTTCACCCCATGCCTGGGGACTGCCCCCAGCAGTTGTCAAGGTCATTTGAGGAGACCGTGTTACGGTGGCTCCTCTGTCCAGGCGGGCGACGTGGAGGGTGGCGGAAGTGTTTGCAGCCCACACTTGCCAGCCCCTCCTTCCCAGTGTGTCCTACTTTCGGAGCCTTTAGAGCCGAGGCTTCTGTGTAAATACGCAGGACTGAGAGGCCAGCACCTCCTCCAAAAGGCCAACCAACCAGTCATGCAGGCACCCCCTGCCCCCCAGCCCCGGGCTGGGGCGATAATTAGGAGAGGGTGATGTGCTGATTGGGGATAGGAAAGGCCACCCAGCAACGGGGGAGGGTAGGCCCTGAAGACCTGGGGCTGATCAGCTGCTCTGACCAGTCTGAGAAAATTTGGATTCAAGTCAGCCCTGCCACTTACTGTGTGGCCTTGAGCAAATGACCCAGCCTCTCTGGACCTCTGTTGCCTCTTGAGTGACATAGATAACCTCCCTGAGGGGTGGTGAGGGTCAGATGGCATAGCATGTGTGGGCGTGCTGGGCCCAGCCTGGTGGGTCTTGTATGTGGCACGTGGACTTGTGGACAGCATCTTAGTAGCACTGTTTGGTGGGGCAGGTTCCCATCCCCCCTGATGCTTGGGTTCATGATTCAGTTCTGTAGCCTCAGTCTCCCCACCTGCACAATGGGCGCAGGGATTCCTGCCTCACAGAGGTGCTGCGCTCCATCAGTGGGAGTCCCCTCTTCCCTCCTCGTGAGTACCCAGTGGGCTTTGCCTGGGCTCAGAATTAGTAGGTGACATGGTCCCTGCTTCTGGTAGCAGCATAAGGACCAAGAGAAGTGATGTGAACCCCAGGAAAGAGAAAGGGGTAAGGGAATTCAGGGAGGGTTCTCTGGAGGAGTCTGGTCCTTAGGGTTCAGGAGGATTTGGGGAAGCTGGGGCTGGAGGAGGAATGGCAGAGGGCATGCCTGGTTGGGATATCATGAGGAAAAAAACCAGGTCAGAGGAGCAAGTTCAAGGTAGGGTGTGAGTTGCCTGGGAGAAGCTGGCAGTGAGGGGAGGGGTTGGTGTTAGGGTCAGAGGACTCCAGCCCTGCTTGGAGTGGGGCATGAGGGATGGGGGTTGGGACAGTTGTCCCCTGACAGAGGGCAGGGGGCAACCAACATGCCCCAGCATAGATCCAACTGGGGCCCTGTGGGGCGAGGCAGGGGTTCAGGGAAGCATCCGTGGGCAGGACTCCCCAGACTCTGGGGCCTCAGGTGGGGGCTGTGAGGTCTGGTGCAAGGCCTGGGAGGAGGCAGCCACTGGAGCTGTCGTGGGCAGGGGCTGCACACTCCCCCTCAGTGGGTACCTTCAGGCTGGCCCCGAGTCAGACTGCTCTGAACTCTGCTTGTCTGATTTGTACCCTGGCCTGGAGAGCTCCTCATTCTAAGGAGCTGGAAACGAGGCTCGGGGGCTAACGCCTGGCCTGCTCTGGGCCCTGTTTAAAACCAGAACCTCAAGCATCATACTTTTTCAATGCTGTTCCCTGGGACTGTGGTGTTTAGAGGTGACGATGTCCCTGGGTGGACTCAGCAGGTGACACCCATGTAGCCTACCTTCACTTCTCAGGGAGACTTGGGGAGACTGGGGTGGGTCTGAGTCCCTGGTCCTTGGAGGGAAGGGAGGTGCCGTGCTCACCTCCAGGCTGGAGTCTGCTGGCTCCCACCAGTTCTGACCAGGCCTGGGGGCCCAGGGGACCTTCTCAGCCACAAGTCTACCATTCCTCTGAGCCACTGAGGGAGCCTTTAACATCTCTGCCCCAAATTAAAACCTATGAGCTCCTCACAACAATGAAAAATTTCCCTAATAAAAGAGGAGGCACACTCAGGCATGTCCTAAATGAATGGAGTGACTTCCGGGATTAATCCAGGATGTATGGGAGGGCTCTGAGCCGGGAAACTGGGCGCAGTGGATATTGTAACAAATTGTTTGCTCACAAGAGGAATAATTCTTAATGTGCACCGGTGGAAGGGGAAGGCACCTTGGCTTGTCGCAGTGCCATGCTTCATCCGCTGGGCCCTGGCAGGGTCTCTGCTGGGGTGGCCTTGCCTCTAGGCTCTGGCCTTCAGTGACAACCTCTCTCAAGTGAGTTTGATAGTGTGCATGGGACTGGGCGCCCCTGCATCTGTCCCTAGAGCCCCCCTCAGCCTTCTGAGTCCTGCTTCCTCCTGCCTGCTATGCCTAGACGTGGTGCTGGGTTATGGAAACGCTCCTCCTCTGCCACCTGGGCCACCTCTCCCTCTTGGGACCTCCTTAGACCCAGACCTGTCCATCCCCCCACTTCAGATCACCCAAGGGAGGGTCCAGACTGGCTGGCTCTCAGCATGCCTCGGTTTACCTGTTGGGGCCTGGGCACATGCCTCCTCCCTCCCTCCCTTGCCCCAGGCCCGGCTGGAGAGGGGGCAGCTGTGTCCCTGTCTGGCCACTTTTCCCAGGTGCCTAATGTGTGTGTGTGGAACCTGGGGAGTCGGGGGGTGAGGTCGGCTCATACAGGAGCATGTGTGAATACAACTTCGAAGATTCCTGATTCGACTCCCCACTCCCGGCCGGGGTGGGGCCAATGCAGAGGCCAGACCCCTGGGTTCCGTGGGGCAGGCGCTCTGGGTTCTCACTTCCCTACTGTCTGACTGCGTGCAGCACCCTGGGCAACTCCCATTTTGTGGCCTCTCCCGACAGGGATTCCCTTTTGCATCACCACCATCGTCTCATGCCTTGGAGAGCAGGATCTCCATTCATTCCAGAGGGTGCATCCTGTAATGGTCCTCAGATGTGATTAAGTTGTGCAGGGGACACAGAGTGGCTGGGTCAGGGCCCAGGCCCGGGCCTTTGCTTCCTTGTAACTGCCTCTCCAAGGTGTTTAGAGATAGGGACCCAGAGCACAGGCCGCCCGGTGCGCCTCCTCCCCACCTGCTCCCTCTGCTGAGCGGAGAAGGCAGGCGATTCTGGGGACAGCGAGCCCTTCTCGCCTCTCCCTCTGGCTCGGAGCACATCTGCCCTTTCACTCATCCACTCCTCAGGGTTGACGAGGAGCTGCTCTAGGTTCTGGGGATATCGCACCTAGAACATTTCAAAACTGCTCCGGCCCTCAGCTGGTGTCCCTTCATGTTGCAGGGACAGGGAACCAAATGACAAATATTTTGGATGACTTGGGACTGTGATGAGCTTGGAAGGGAAAAAAAACAGAGCCATGGAATAGGGAGTGACTGGGGGTGGGCCGGTGGCTCTGAGGAGGGCCCAGGCAGGCATTTCTGAAGAGGTGACCCTGACGTGGAGGGGGCCAGGCAAGGAGCGCAGAGGGTGGGGTCATGGCTAGGGGTGGCCTCTGAGGGAGGAATGGGGCTCATGCTGGAGGTGGCACTGGTGCGAAGCCCGAGAGTCTGGGTCAGGTGAGGTCAGCTTGGCCTGAGTCTGGGTCCTGGGGTGGCACCATCTTCTGGGCTGGGGACTCTGCTGTGGGTGGAAGTGTCAGGATCTGGTTTGGACTTGCTCTCTTTGAGGCTCCAGTGGGCCCTCCGAGGACAGCATCATGCCTTTGGTTAGCATGTGGACCCACTGCATGTCTGAGGACACTCAAAAGGACTTCTCATGTCTGGTCACGTTTCTTCAAGGTCAAAGCCTTTGGCATGTTGGGGCATCTCATTGCCAGTCGTTTTTCAGATGAGGAGACTGGGGGACTCACTGTGGTCCCTAAACTGTGTGTGGCCTTCTTCTAGACCTCTGGTGTTGAGAGGAGAGAGCAGAAAACCTGAGTTCAACCTGATCGGGGCGTGCGCGGCAGGAGGACCCGGAGCCGGTGCCTCCTGCTGATGTGTGTGTGTGTGTGTGTGTATGTGTGTGTGTGTGTGCGCTTGGCGTGCGCGCGCGCGCGCGCGTATGCGCGCGTGCTTGAGCATGCGCGCGCGTGGCAAGCCCATTAACAAACAGAGAAATAAATTAACAAGTATTCAACCCACCAAATGTTCCTTCTGTTCTGTATAATAGAGCGCGGGAACATAATTTTCCCCTGGAGCAAATTGCAACAGCTGAACCTGTTCCTCGTTTTCCTCCAAAAACTGCTTAAAATTCTGGAACGCTTGTTGATTTCGGGTCCTTTCCCTTTCTGGCTCCTGTCCCCAACCCCCAGGCTGCTTGCCTCCGCCTTCCCCCTGCCAGGCCTCAGAGGAGCCAGATTGTCACAGTGCAAGGGCCCCCACCCTGCAGATGGGAGAAACCTGGGAGAGTAGTAGCTCAGGCCGGGGCATGGAGGGCGAGGAGTTTTGGGTGTGTTGAGCCATTTGGGTGAATAAAATGCTCAGGGATGGCAGAAAGGACTAGCAGCTTCTCATGGGGACTTCCACAGATATGCTGTGTGACCTTGGGCCAATCATTTCCCCCTCTGGGCTTTAGTTTCCACCTGGCAAAGTGGGGCTGATCACACCTGCCGTCTCCATGTGATGGTATGCCCAGTGTATGGTATGCATAGATGTGAGCTGCCTACTGCGGAAGTCACATATGGTGGCCAGGGTGATCCCCCGTGCCAGACCCTTCCGAGGAGCCCTTGGATTCAGGGACTCTCTTGCCCTGCTTCTGAAATCCTCTCGGGCGCTTCTAATTTTCTTAAAGCAAATTAATTTCTATCTACTTTAATTAAACACATCTCATAAAAATGTATACTTATTTATAGATCTTCTTTCTTCGGCAGATCCTGATCCTCTGTGTCGTTCAGAGCCCAGCCTGGGTTCCAACTTCCCAGCAGCCTCCTTGGGGGTGGGAGCCTGGTTGTGGGGAGGCCTTAGCATGCGGGTTCCCAGCGGATTCTGGCCAGGCGGAGTCACTTTTGATGGCAGTGGCAGGGGACGCTGGAATCCAGAGTTCCAGAGCCAGAACATTCCCGCCTCTTGTCCCTGCCTTCAGGGATCTGGCTGGACTTGATGGAAGATAAAAAGCCCCATCATCTGGGGACTGTTTCTGCGTTCTGCAGCAGAGAAAGTAGATCCCAAAGAGATGTGGGTCTGCAGGCTGGAGGACTGACGGCCCTGCTAGGGCTTGCTGCGTGGCAGGAGGTCCGTCAGCCAGGGACTGTCTGCACACCCTGGTGGCCCAACCTGGTCCCTGCAGGAAGCTCTCCTGGACTGCCGTCTGCCTCAGCCCCCTCGGGCTGCTCCAGCACACACCACAGAGCCAGGCCTTACACAGCAGGCATTATTCCCCCACAGTTCTAGGGGCTGAGAGTCTGGGATCAGGGTGTCAGTGTGGCTGAGTTCTGGTGGGGGCTTTCCTCCTGGCTTACAGATGACCACCTCTTGCTGCGCGCACACACACACACACACACACACACACGCGCGCGCGCGCACACACACACACACACACGGATTTGTTGTCTGTTCTTATAAGGGTGCTAATCTATTGGATCAGGGCTCCACCCTTATGATGTCATATGAGGGAGTAGCAGCTCAGGCCGGGGCATGGAGGGCGAGGAGTTTTGGGCGTGTTGAGCCGTTTGGGTGAATAAAATGCTCAGGGATGGCAGAAAGGACCAGCAGCTTCTCATGGGGACTTCCACAGATATGCTGTGTGACCTCAGGCCAGTCATTGGGGGTTGTCCCATTAGGGGTTGGAGCTTCAACACAGGACTTTAGGGGGACACAATTCCTTCCGTAGTGCCATGCCTGCACTCCTGTCCCTGGCGGCACGTTGGAGCCGCTCAGTCTGGCGCTGTGTTTATGAGCTGCGTGGTTTCATTTCGCCCAGCTCCTCCCAACAGAGGCCTGGGCACTTGGGGCTCCACCATCACACTGGCTTGAGCAGCTTCCTGGCTGTGCCACAGTTTGGGGGATTTAGCCCCTTACCATGGTGTGGGGGTGGGCCTCACCCCGTCCACACATCCAGGCTGCGTCCAGGCCTGCTACGTGGGGGAGCCTCTGACTCAGGCCTGCCATGTCCTCCCCGTCAGGGGCCCAGCGTGGCCCATAGAGAAGAGGTCAGCCCCCTGACCTGCTCTCCAAGGCCTTCAAACCTAGTCCCTGCTCAGTCCCACTTGCCTCACACCCTGGGCCCTCCTGTGTCCCAAGGACACACCACTTTGTTCCTGGTTTCTGTACCTGTGGTTCCTCCTGCCAGGCGTGACGCTGTCTCCTCACTGCTGGTGAACTCCTACTGATCCTGTGAAACCCTCCTCAGCATGGCCACCCCAACCCCCTCTGAGCTCCCTGGCACTCTGGGCTTCCCTGTCATTGTGCTTAGCATCCTGGAAAGTCCTTGTCAGGGGCTGTGTGTGGCCCACCGCTGGGCCCCATACCTCCTCGTGCCTGGCTCCACCCTGCTTGTGGGTGAGTGAATGGTGAGCAGTTAGTGGGCACCTGTGGTCCAGGCACTATTTCAGGGTCTGGGAGGCTGTCACCATGGAGCTTAGGAGAGACAGACAATTAGCAAGACAGATGAGCCAAATCCACACCATATTAGATAATGTCAAGGAGAAGAAAACACAGTGGGGAAGGAAATGTGGGGGGGTGGTCTCAGGAGCTGGTGACTCTGAGGTAAAGACCTGAAGGGCCCAGGGATACCTGGGGAGAGCATTGGAGGCAGAGGCCACACACCCTGTCCCCAGGTGGGAGCAAGCCTGGCCTGGGTGAAGAACAGACAGTAGGGACCTTGCAGCTTGAGGAATCTTTGTCAGGGAGCAAACATGGCCAGAGGGCTGGCCTGACAGTGCTGGGCTGGGCCGTTGGGAGGACAGGCTACCACTGCCTGCTATGGGGGCTGGGGACCAGGTTCTCAGCTGTGACCTGGTCCATGTGCCCGTGTGTCCAGGAGGGGGTGTCCAGGAGGTAGTTGGTGACCATGGAAGTCTACATAATGGCTCCCAGGGATAACCAGGTCCTAATCCTTGGCACCCGTGACAGTGACCTTGTATGGAAAAGGTCTTTGCACGTGTGATTGAGCTCAGGCCCTTGAGATGGAAAGATTACGCTGGATTATCTGGGGGCCCTGAATGCATTCACTAGTGTGCATTTAAGAGGAGGAGGAGGAGGTGATGTGACCAGGGAGGCAGTGATATGGCGCAGGCCAAAGAAGGCCGGCAGCCGCTGGAAGCTACTGGAAGCCACCGGAAGCTGGAAGAGGCCAGGAATGGATGCGGCCCTAGAGCCTACGGAGGAACCACCCCTGCCAATACCAGGGTTTTGGCCCAGGAAACTCATTTTATACTTCTGGCCTTAGAACTTTGAAGAATAAAAATTTTTAAAAAAATTCTTTAGGTGTAGATGGACACAATACCTTTATTTTATTTTTTAATTTTTATGTGATGCTGAGGATCGAACCCAGTGCTTCACACATGCTAGGAAGCGCTTTACCACTGAGCCACAACCCCAGCCCAATTTCTGCTGTTTTTAAACCACCAAGTTTGCGGCAATTTGTTACAGCAGCCCTGGGACACTAATACAGTGTCATAGGCCCAGAGAGAGTGAATGAAGTGCCCCTAGTGAGTGTGCCTGTCCTATGGGGTGTGACGTCAGACCCACCGTGATGACACCAGCATCAATAACCATGCCACCACGCACACTTGCCCCTTACTTGATGGTTGACCAAATCATGCACACTGGATCCTCACGGTCCCCATTGTGACTAAGGCTTGGGGCTGGGGAAGCAGGGGTGAGTACCTATACTTTGGGGAAATGAGGTGATCAGCTGTCACCATGTAGAAGCTTGATGTGCCTATGGGTTGTCCCTGGGGAGGGGGTGCTCAGGAGGGTTTGGCGACCATGATAGGCTGCTGCCTAATGGCTCTGGGGCCAGCTTGGCTGAATCCTGGCTCTCTGCTGGGTGGCCTTGGTGTGTCTCAGACTGTAAAATGGATGTATTTGCAGTGCTGACCTCATGGGGTCGCTGTGAGGGTTAAATTCATTAAAAACATATAAAATGTCTAGAAGGTGTCAGCCCTTCCCCCTGCGGCCCTGGGGGCTGGGGCTGTGGGGCCTGGGGCTCTGTCCTCCATGGATCTGACCACCTAGCTCCCCACAGACCCGCCATGCCGCCACCTCGGGCAGAGGCTCCGTTTTCTCCACCCTAACTCCAGCTCCCTGTGCAGCTGGAGGAGGGCTTGGTTGCTGGTACGTAAAGGGCCTGTTGTGCTGGGACCCCTAGGCTGGGGGGCTCAGCAGGTCAGCTTCCTTCCCTCCTCCTGCCAAAGCCCTGGACAGGTGACCTGCCCCTAGACCACTGCCACTAGGAGCAGATTCTGAATTAGGGCAGGAGGGGATGCATGGGTAGAGGGCAGCTGGGGATGTTCCTGTGGCCCTGGTGTGGCAGGGGTACTGACCAGGGCACTTGGAGCAAGGCCTCCTGTGCCCAAACAGCTGTGGCCCGCGTGGTCGCGGTTGCAGCGACCTCTGGAACAGCAGCGTATTCAGGGCCTGTTAGAACCCGCAGGGAAGACGTGGTGATATTTACAGCCCAAATCTCTGTCCCCATAAAGGGAGGCAGGGGTAGGGGCTGGGAGGGGCTGGACTTTTTGATAATGTCATAAATGGAGTCTGTTTCCCTAGAAACAGCTGTGGCAGTGGCGGCCACAGGCTGACAGATGCGTATACCATAATATGGGCCCACAGAGGCGGCAGCTAGGATGTTGGGAGGGAGGGAGGAATGGGCTGTCACTCTGCAGGCTTGGGGCTCAGGGGCAGCCAGCTGTGCTAATGAGGGTATGGTGGGGATGCTGATGGAGGATCAGAGGCCTGGAATTAGGCATCTGGGGGACAGTGGGGTGCTCGCTGCTCTCCAGGGTTTAGGGGCCTCTGGGTGGGGGCCTACCTTGAACTGGCAGGGAGATATTTTCAGAGTTAGGAAACCAACTCTTTAGCAGTGGACAACAGGAGATCCACTCCCACAATGTTGGTGTGGGCCTCAGCACAGGTGTAGAAGGCTGCATTACAAGGAGCAATGAGTCTGATATGAAGGAGGGGATTTCTGGAGTGACTCGGTCATGTCTGGTGTGCATGACCCTGTCTAGGGCTGGGTGTGGTTGGCCCATGTTGGCAGAGCCTTTGGAATCCGAGATTGACTTAAGCTGTTTCATTTCAGAGAGTAAGGGACTGGCTCTCAAGCTGCCAGCCAGTGCCTGCTCCACGCTGAGCTCCGCCTTGACCCACAGGGACACCAACAGGAGGTGGCAGGCAGGAAGACTGGGACATAAAGGGCGAAGAATGGCAGGCTCAGGGTAGCACTTGCTGTCTAGAAATCTCGGAGGAGCGGGCACCCTTTCCCTGGTCTGCAGTGGGCACCCACTGCCCAGGGCAGAGCCGAGTCCAAGGTGGAGGCTCTCCGAGCTGCAGATGCATGGCTGCCTGGTGTGGCAGTGAGCTTGCTGTCATCGGAACTACTGAACATGGCCCAGGAGACAAAGACAGACCTCCTGGTGGAGAGGGGGGCGGGATGAGGTCTCCCTAGCCGTCCTTGGTTCTGGGAGAGAAGACAGTGCGGGACGTGAGATCCGGCCTGGGCCCTCCCGTCCTTGCTGGATCCAGTCCCGGCTTGGCTGTGACTTGCGGGGTGATTTCAGCTGGAGCCCTGGGCTCCCTGGGGCAGGGTCCAGGTGTGCTGAATCTGTGCGGGTGGAGGGTGCTGGGAGGAGGCTTGGGCTCCTCTTGGGCACTTCCCTCTGCAGATGGACAGACTCAGGGCAGGGGAACCTAGATGTCCAGAAGCACCTGCTAGTGACCCCGCGGTAGGGCTGGGGCGAGCGTGGGGGTCGGGAGGCTTCTTCACTTCCTCCTCTGCTGAGTGGCCACCAGCCCTGTGACCTCACCAGCCTGCTGCCCTCATCACTGACGTCACCCACCTAAGCCGGCTGGGCTAGTGGGCTCTGCCTGGTGGGCAGGCTGCTCCCCAGCGTGTAGGCACCGGGACCGTGTGTGAGAGTGCGTGCGCCTAGTTTGAGAAGCCACCCCATCCCCTGGGGGACTGGAGGCTCCTGCAGGCTGCCCCAGCCTCTGGCATCAGGGAATGTGTGAGGGCCCCGGGTGGGGGGGCACCCTCCATTCTGAGGTGGAATCTAATGGAAGGTGCTTAAGGGCCAGTGGGCCCTGGGTGAGGTGGGCATGGTACTGGAGGGCTGTGGCAGAGTCTGGCTGGGGACAGAGTGGGCGTCTGTCAGCCGGGTGAGGCCAGTCAGCTCAGAGTTGGGATTCGAGAGAACATTCCAGGGAATTGAGACACCCTCCCTGCACACTCTCACTGCCCCCTAGGCGGGGACACTGGAGGGGGCACGGCAGGCCTGTGGTCCCCAGGGGGCCTGGCGGGGCAGGGTCAGAGCCTGAGCCCCCTCCCTGAGCAGCTTCCCCTGGGTGTCTCCTGACTGCGGCTCTCCTCCCAGACCTCCTGGCTCAGCAGGGCCCTGGAGCAGAGGGATTGAGGAGGGCAGTGTTGGTGAAGACCCACGGGAGCCTCAGTGGTGTTCTCAGGACTTACGGAGGGTGGGAGGCCCAGAGACCCCCTGAGTAGGCAGGACATAGGCAGCTGCTCCCCCAGGAACCCCAGTTGGAGGGTTTCGGAGGAGCAGCGTCAGCCTGGGCAGGGGCTCTGGGGCCTGGCTGGCACCCGCATCACTTGGCAGGGCTGTGAAGGGGATGGAGAGAGCTCTTGCCCTGACACCCTTGCTGTCCCAGGCTGGGACCCAGGCGTAGCTCTGTGTAGTGGGCACAGTCACAGGACTGCTGGTGCTGAGAGGGGTCCACGGAGAACCATGTGAACCTGTGCCAAGGGGTCTGGGCTGGAGTCGGGCTGGGCGGATGGGCTCCCAGGAGTGAGGCGCAGGGGTGGGGCTGAATCTGGCCTGTTTCAGTTCACATGTCACCCAGTAGCATGCCGCCAGCCTGCTCATCGGTAAAGTGGGGTTTGTGTCGTGGATCAATTGACTCAATTTGTGAGTCAGTTTGGTCAAGCTGAGCGCAGAGTAGGTGTTCATTAAATTGTCTTATTAATTTATTTATTTATTAATATTTATTTTTTAGTTGTAGTTGGACACAATGCCTTTTATTTATTTATTTTTACGTGGTGCTGAGGATTGAACCCAGTCCCTTCCACATGCTAGGCAAGCACTCCACCACTGAGCCACAACCCCAGCCCTATTTTATTTATTTATTTACTGGCAGTTCTGGGGATTGAACCCAGGGGTGCTTACCACCTAGCTACATCCCCAGCCCTTTTTAATTTTTTTGAAAATTGGAGACAGTGTAATCCCAGTGACTCAGGAGGCAGAGGTAGGAAGATCTCAAGTTCGAGGCCAGCCTCTGCAAGTTATTTTGAAACTGGGTCTCAATAGATTTCCCAGGCCTGCTTTGAACTTATGGTCCTCCTGCTTCATCCTCCTGAGTAGCTGGGATCCTAGGTGTGTGCTTCCCCGCCTGGCTGGTTGCATTGTTTTAGTGCTGAAATTAAAAGTGCTTAGAGCTCCAGACGACCTCCTTCCTCCACAGCCTGCTGCTCCAGGCTGTCCGTTCTGTGCCCAGGCCTCCCAGGGACCGAGGGATGGGCTGCCACAGGGATCTGGGCTGTAGGTCTCCAATGCAGCCGCCCTTGCCCTGGCCTCCACCCACTCCTGTCTTCATGAGCTTGTGCTCTGTAGCCACGGGGGACACCTCCTTAGCTCCTAATCATATTTCACCTGAAAGCAAATGCCCATAAACCAGGTGAGGCTGAGTGGGTGGAAGGTAGGGGGTGGCAGGAGGGAGGGAGAGACTGAAGCCCACTCCCCAGCCCCCAGTCCCCAGAGCTGAAGCTGGTTCCTGCTAATTAGCGCCTTAACGAACCATGCTAAGGCATTCTCCCTGAGCCCGCTCCCAGACAGATAATTACAATGATTTTTTTTTCTTTGGCTGCTGGGGGGCTCTTTAGGGGGGTGCTTTTCTGGCTTTTTCAGTGTCCACAGGGATTTTCAAATCTACCCACTCTCGCCTCATTTGGAGAAAGGGAAAAAAATGTGTTAATGGACCTTTTGCTGCAGCTGAGAAGGACAATTTATGATTGAGGTGACAAACTTCATTTTAATGAGAGGCAAATTTCACTTTATTTTAAACTACAGCTCCTCCCCCACCTTGAATCCGTGGAGGTGGAGCACTGGGAGTGGGAGCCTGGGTGGCGGCTCCGCGGGGACCTGGGGTGGCCCAGCTGCTTGGGGAGGCTCGGCTGAATTCCCATCCTCCAGGCCCAGGTGTCTGCCTGCCCGCACGCACCCCTCCGTCCACACTCAGGGGTTCTGGAGGGGAATGCGAGGGCCTCCATTCACAGACAAGGAGGCTGAGGTTACCGGAAGCTAACAGACTCGCCCCACGTCTTTGGAACTGTGAGGGTTGGTGGGTGGGATGTCGACCCTGGCTGCCTGACACCACAGCCTGTCTTCTCACCACTTCAGCTCATCTCCCTGCCTCACCCTGGGAGTGGAACTCCCTCCTCCCCAGGTCACTCAGGGACGGGGCACGGGAGCTCACCAGGTAGAGCCTGCCGGCATTGCCAACCCTGGCCCCAGAGGCCCCGGGCTGCCCTGACCAGGGAGGAGGCCCAGGGATCCTCTTTCTGCCCAAAGGGGAACCTTGAATGGGGTTCACTCTGGGTCTGGAGGTGGAGTGCACAACAGAGGTGGGTATTCCATCTCCCCTGTAGCTCCAGACCTGGGAGCCTGGCTAGAGGCAGTGGGGGATGATCCAACCATCAAGCCCAGAGCAGGCAGGCTGGAGAGAGGCCCTGTCACACCAGACTGGGAACTCCAGCCTCCTGTGTCCCTGGCTCTGGCTCTGGTCTGTCCAGGATTCCAGAAAGGCCTGCTGATTCTTCGTTTGTTTTTTGTTTTTAGATATACATGACTGTAGAGTGTATTTTGACACATACATATGTGGAGCATATGTATTCTTGTGGTTGTTCCCATGATGTGGAGTTACACTGGCCGTGTATCTGTGTATTCATAACGAACACAGGAAAGTTATGTCAGATTCATTCTACTGTCTTTCCTATTCCCATCCCCCACCCTTCCCTTGATTCCTCTTTATCTAATCCAATGAGCTTCTATTCTTCCCTCCCCTGTTATTGTGTGTTAGCATCTATATATCAGAGAGAACATTCTGCTGTTGTTCTTTGGGATTGGCTTATTTCACTTAGCATGGTATTCTCCAGTTCTGTCCATTTACCGGCAAATGCCATAATTCCATTCTTCTTTATGTCTGAGTAATATTCTATTGTGTATATGAACCACGTTTTCTTTTTTTTATTTTTAATATTTATTTATTTGCTTTTAGTTGTACACAATGCCTTTGTTTTTATGTGGTGCTGAGCATCGAACCTGGGCCGTGCACATGCTAGGCGAGTGCTCTACCGCTGAGCCACAACCGCAGCCCCACCACATTTTCTTTATCCATTCATCTGTTGAAGGACACCTAGGTTGGTTTCATAGCTTGGCTATTGTGAATTGAGCTGTTATAAAATTTGATGTGACTGTGTCATTTAACATGCTGATTTTAAGTCCTTAGGGCATATGCTGAGGAGTGGATAACTGGGTCAAATGGTGGTTCCATTCCAACTTTTCTGAGGAATCTCCATACTACTTTCCACAATGGTTGCACCAATTTGCAGTCCCACCAGCCATGTATGAGTGTGTCTTTTTCCTCACGTCCTTGCCAACATTTATTGTTACTTGTATTCTTTTTTTTTTTTTTTTTTTTTTTTTTTGTGGTACCGGGGATTGAACTCAGGGGCACACCTCCACTGGGCCACATCCCCAGCCCTTTTTTGCATTTTATTTAGAGACAGGGTTTCACTGAGTTGCTAAGTGCCTCGCCATTGCTGAGGCTGGCTTTGAACTCGCGATCCTCCTGCCTCAGCCTCCCAAAGTGCTAGGATTACAGGCGTGCGCCACCGCGCCCGGCACTTGTATTCTTGATAATTGCCATTCTGACTGGAGTGAGATGAAATCTCAGTGTAGTTTTAATTTGCATTTCTCTAATTGCTAGAGATGTTGAACATTTTTTCCTGTATTTGTTGACCGATCGTACTTCTTTTGTGAAGTGACTGTTCAGTTGCCTGCTGATACCTGAGGAATGGAGGAGGCTCCCTGGACCATGGATTGGCTTGGACTTGAATCCAAGGACTGCCTGGACCAGAGCTAGGATGAGGGGCAAGAACCCCGTGCCCAGGGCTGTGGGTCTGAGCCCAAGGTTGCACCTTCCCGAGTTACTGCGTCTGTGGCTTGAGCCAGAGCACCCTGTCACCTAAGGCAGAGGGCTGGCTATGGCTTCTGGAGTGCCCAGGACCCCAGCCCCTCTTGGGCCCTGTGCTGGCCTCCTGACTCAGCTTCCAGGGGCTGTTCCTCCCTAGCGGTCTCCAGGAACACTGGGCACTCTTGTCTGCAGAGCGTGGAAGGGGTCTTGGAGACGGGGGCCAGAGTGGGACTCCCTTCCCATGATCTGAAAACTGTGGAGAATTCTAGGACTGAGGGTTTGCTGGCTCTCGCACCATTGGTTTTCTAGATCGGAGGCTCCACTGCAGCCCTTGCCTCCATCTCCCCTGCCCCACATGGGATGGTGTGGAGCATGAGGACACTGGGACTGTAGGGTCAGTGCCCTGCAGCCCCAGTCAGCACACCAGAGTTGGATCCCGGCCCTGCCACTCATCAGTGGGGACCTCAGACAAGTCCCTGCACCCCTCATCAGAAAAATGGGTTAACAGTGCCGCCTCCTGCTGGGGAAGCCACCTGTAAACATGATGCTGTGGGATGCTGCATGGGTAGTCAGTGCTCAGAAATGGGTGCAGACATAAAATTGCCAGAATCATGACATTTCAGAACGCCAGACCTTTGGTGTTCTGAAGGAGGTCGGAAGGAACCTTCCTAGCCCCTGGCCCAGCCCCACCCTAGGAGGTGGTTGCTGCCCCCCCCTAGGTGTGTGATGCTGTCACCCTACCTATTTTGTCCTTTTCCTCTCTCTGATCCTGTCTCACCCAGAGGTGCTGATGGGTAAAGGGGACCATGTCAGAGGGTGGAATGGGGCTCAGCATTCTGGGTGATTTGAGCCCTGAGAAGGACCACAGTTGCTTCTTGGGGGCCTGGGGATGGGTCCAGCCCATTCCTTTGTGACCCATTGCCCTGACTGGCCCGGATGGAAGGTGGAAAGGGGTGGGTGTCTGGGTGCTCTCTCTGGACCTGGGAGGCAGCCTGCCAGGCCAGACTGGGAGTGCCAGTGTCCTTGGCCCTGGTCAGTCCATGGATCAAGAAGGGTTTTTTGATTCCTGGGGAATGCAGGAGGCTCCCTGGATCTGGGGTCAGCTTGGATTTGAATCCACTCCTGGTGGTCAGGGTGAGTTTTTTTTTGTGTGTGTGTGTGTGTGTGCACGCGCGCGCGCTAGGGATTGAACTCAGGGGCACTCTACCACTGAGCTACATCCCTAGCCCTTTTAAAATTTTATTTTGAGACAGGGTCTCTCTAAATTGTCAAGGCTGGCCTTGAACTTGAAATCCTCCTGCCTCAGCCTCCTGAGTTGCTGGGATTACATGTGTCTGCCACCACACTTGGCAAAGTTCCTTTGATTGTTTTCTTTTTTGCAGTACTGGGGATGAACCCAGGGGGGCTTACCGCTGAGTCTCATCCCCAGCCCTTTTTATTGTTTTTTTTTTTAATATTTATTTATTTGCTTTAGTTGTACACAATGCCTTTATTCTTTACGTGGTGCTGAGGATTGAACCCGGGCCACGCACGTGCTAGGTGAGCGCTCTACCGCTGAGCCACAACCCCAGCCCTTATTGTTTTTATTTTGAGACAGGATCTTACTAAGTTGCTGAGGCTGGCCTTGAACTTGTGATCCTTCTGCCTTAGCCTCCCAAGTAGCTGGGATTGCAGGTGTATGTAACCACACCAGGCCCTGGGGGAGTTCTGAGCCTCTGTGTCCTGTCTTTAGGTGGCATCAATGCTTTGATCCTCTGGGCAGTGGCAAGGATATTTGAATAGATTGTGTTGGCAGAGCCTTGCCCAGTGCCCAGCTTGTAGCAGTTCTCTCTGGAGAGAAGGCATTGGTTTCAGGACCTGCCTCTCTGGGGTGATCCGGAGGACACCATTGGTCCCCTCTCTAAGTGAGTGCACCGAGTGTTATTTGCTTCGCAGGACTCAGGCCCCAACTCTCAAGTCCTCCCCGCCCAGGGACCTCTCTCAGGTGGCTGTGGGAGAGGCACAGTCCTCGAAGCTGGCCTATTTGACTCTGGATCCCAGCCTCACCATTTACTGCTGTGTAACTGTGGGCAAGTTACTAAGCCTCTCTGAGGCTCAGTTTCCTCACCTGAAGACAGGGCCGATGGGGTGTTAGAATGACTCAAGAGCACTCATAGAGGGAACCTGTGAGGAATGTGGGGTCCTGGGCAAGGTGCCCAGCTCGCAGGCCGTGCCTGTGGATGGTGGCTCCCCCGCTCCCTCCCTCCCTGGCTCCTCTCTGGGAGAACATCTCTGCTCAGTATGTGGGGCAGGGGGCACAAGGGCAGCGGAGGCAGCTGCTGGCACTGTCAGTGAGGTCGCCGTCTGCCGGGGTGGGTGGGCCGCTGATGTGTTTGGCTCTTGCCCTCTCTCCACGGCACCCGCTGCCATCTTTGGCTCCAGTGAGCTCTGACACCCTCCAGCCCAGTGGGGGGGGGCATGGTGGGGGAAATGGCCCCTGGCAGCTTCCTGCAAGGGGAGGTTCCTTCCTCACTCCTGGACTGACCCTGGCCACTCCTCGGCCACCAGCTCTCCCGGAGTGTGTGAGGGGAGGCAGGAGAGAGGTCAGAGGCCCCGGGGGACTGGAAGTGGGTCACCCTGAGCAGGAGAAGGAGGAACCCCCGTGGGCCGGGGTCTGAATACCATGGCCCGTAAGTTGTCCTTGAGAGCCGTGGGAGCAGTGGGGGCCTGAGTGAGCGCAGGGTTACAGTGGAGGGACAGGGCAGTGACAGGGCTGCAGCAGGCCCCGAGAAATCCCTGGCAGATGAAGTCGGCACCTGCTGCCCCCCGCCCAGGGCCACAGCCCGACCTGAGCGAGGGGTGAATCGCAGGTGTAGATCACCCTGGCGAGTGGGCATCGATTTCCATTAAAAGGCTGGGTCGTGAATTGCTCCTGCCTGCTGTCCTCTGACAGGCCTGGCCTGGGCTGGCCCACGGTGATGGGTGGGAGCACAGGAGGGGCAGGGGCGGGCAGACCATGATCTATCCCACGTCTACTCCTTTCTCCCTCCCTCAAGCCCTGGTGCTTCGTTTGCTGTCACCGTCCCCGCCTGCTCCAGGGTCCCCATGGATAAACTGGGGCCCTCTGTGCACAGACCTGGTTCTTTTCCTCCACGGCTCCCCTCTCAATTTGTATTTATGGCTTTATTTGCTTAACGTGAGGCCAGAGGCTGCGGCTGCCTTGTTCACCGCCTTTTCCCCAGTGCCTGGGAAAGAGGAGGCTCAATAAATATTTGTTACGTGAGAGAAAGAAAAACTCAGTAGGCTTCTGGTTTGGGCAGACCCCCACTCACAGGAAGCACCCAACCAGGGAGCAGAGGAGGAGCTAGAGGAGGCTGAGGGTGCCCCTGTCTGCCCAGGGGACCCTGCTGCTGCCCATTTAGTGGGAGGGGAGGGACCATGCTCTCCTGACACCCAGCAAGGGTGGAGGCAGGTGCTGCCAGCAGGCTAGGTGGTCATGGTGGGTGGGGTGCATGGAACAGTGGGTGTGCACAGGGCAGGGCAGGGCAGGGCAGAGGAGTGCTTAGGAGCCAGAGGTGGCCCCACTGAGAGGAAAGGAGGCCTCTTGGGTTACTTTGTCGCAAACCCTGCAGACCTCTGTCCTTCCCTGCTACTCTCCTGCAGCATCCTCCTGCAACTCTTTTTGGGACTCTCTGGGTTTACTCCCTGGCTTCTGAGCAATGGCTTCTATTGCTGCTCTAGGATTTTCTGGTTTCAGGCATTAACTATATCGACTTTGCCCATGTAAGCTGAAGATTTGACTTTACTTGACCCGCCCTCCATTCCCACCCCTCTCACCCACATTTGGGCTGTCCCAGCCTCCCAGGTGAGCCACGTAGTACACTCTGATGACTTTGATGACTTTCCCTTTCTTGACAACTCTATTTTCCCTGGGGTTAATGATTGTTGTATGTGTGTGTGTGTGTGTGTGTGTGTGTGTTTAGTTATCATTAATGCAATTGTCAACTTTGCCCAGCTGGGTAAAGCTCCTGTCAACATAACTAAACATGAGAAGTACTTCATAAATTTCATCTTCTTGAAGAAACCTCTCCCTGAGTCTCATGACGCCTCCAGTTCAGTTTCTGTGTAGACAGCTACTGGGGTTGGCCGGCTCCAACTTTCTCTTGTGTTAGATCTCTTGCTTCCTGGACCCCACATCTTCCTCTTTTTAATAGCTTCCAGAAAAGTTGCATGGAAGGTATCTTTGTGAGGCTTTGCCTGTCTGAACTTTTTTTTTTTTTTTTTTGTGGTACTGGGGATTGAATTCAGGGCACTCGACCACTGGGCCACATCCCCAGCCCTTTTTTGTATTTTTTTAGAGACAGGGTCTCACTGAGTTGCTAAGTGCCTTGCCATTGCTGAGGCTGGCTTTGAACTCATGATCTTCCTGCCTCAGCCTCCTAAGTGCTGGGATTATAGGCGTGCACCACTGCGCCCAGCTCTGTCTGAACATTCTTCATTGTGTCCTAGTTTGACTGGGTATAGAATTCTAGACAAGACCCCCTGCCCCAAATCTTCAAGGGACCCTCCTTTTAATGTCAGTGCTTCAGGAACTGGTGTGGAGAAATCACCCTCATTCCAGGATTGGATTCTTTGTACGGTGGTTTTCTTTCTGGGAACTTGGACAGTGATTTCTTCCTCCATGTCCTGGTAATTCAACAGCAGCTATCCTTGGTGGGTTTGTCTTTCCAAATCAGAGATTCACGTTCCTTGCTCTGTAGTGTTTGAATTATTTCTTTAATGATTTCCTGACCTCTATTTTCTCTGTTCTCTTTCTGAAATTCTTGTTAACCAGGTGTCGTGCTTCCTGAAGGGCCCTGACTTCTTTCTTCCCTTCCTTTGTTGCGTCTCTTGATCTTTCTGCTCCTCTTTCTAGATCTACTTGATTTTGTCATTCTGTTCTAACAGAAGTTTTAAAATTTTTTTCTGCCTCATAAATATTAAATTTCAAAAATTTCTTATTTACTGAATATGTTCTTCAAAATATATTCCATTCATTTCTTGTGTATAGATACTATGTTTTGTTTTTCTGGAAAATAATGAGTTTTTTTTTTTTTAACTTTCCTGCTATCTGCATCTTCTGCTCCCTTCAAGTTGCTGTTTTTCTCCATTTGCTTCCTTGTATGGGACTCTGCTTCATATTAACTAGTTCCTTAGTTGATCCACTTGGCTGATCTTACTGGGTGTCAGCACCAATCTCTAGCTCTGAACAACATGGTGGTCAGAAGTTGCTGAGCTGGTGGAGTTGAAATCTGAGTTTCTGGTGATGTTCTGTGGGTTGCTTCTAGGTAGGAGGAAAGGGGCCACCAAAACCTGGCATCGCTGACGCCTGGGTGAGCTTGTCAGCTGAGGCTTCCCTGTGTTGGGTCTGGTTCACGGAGAGCCCCAGTGACAGAGCCTCCTGAAAGGACTGAGTCTCTGGGGGCTGAGTGGGAGGGGAAGGCTTAGGTCCTGACCTGAAGTACAGGGTACAAATTTCCACCTACTCCCTTAGATGGTCTTCACCTTCTGTGTAGCCTGGGGTCTTCCAGCCCAGAGACCCTCAGCTTGATCTTCCCCAGGGGAAAAAATAGTCACAGTCGTGGATGGAGCTAGGGAGGGAGCTCCTTGGGGTCCACCTGTTTCTTCCACAGCCCCTCCTTCCTCCGTCCAGGGTACTGGGGCTGCCAGTTCCTAGGCCTGCCTTCTGCCAGGTAATAGGACAGGGACTTAGGACCTGGCTTCTTCAGCTCTGCCAAATCAATTACCACTCACCCATCTGCTCTCCAGCTTCCAAAATGATGTTGCTGTTTCCTCTTCTTCCATTCTTGGTCCTTGTGGATTTATGTACAAGAAAGATCCCTTATTGTAATGGGGTTTTGCAAAGGAGAGGGGCAAACACCGCACATGTGGAGTCTGCTGTGGTGACGATGTGCGTCCAAATGCTGTGTCCCCCCCCAGCTCTCAGAGACAAGGCTGCAGTGAGCCCGTGGGAGGCCCTCTTAGAGCAGAGTGGCCTGGTGGTGGGCCACACGATAAGGTCGGACTGTTTTCCCACTTGCTTGGAGCAACTCTGGCTTCCCCCGGCAGTGTGTGCAGTGTGTGTGCCATCCTGCTGCTCCAGTGACACTGGGCACTGCTGACTTTGGGCGTCCACGACGGAAGGCGTGTAGAACTGGTCTCGTGCTTCTCCTTGGTGTCTCTCAGGACTGCTGAGCTGCGGCAAGGCTCGTTGTGTGTTTGTTGGCCTCTTCAGTTCTCCTCTGACAATTGCCTATTCTTATTCTTAGCCTTTTAAAATATGTGGGTGATTTGTCTTTTTTTCATTTTTAAATTATTGATTTGCAGAAGTCTTTATATAGCTTGGAAACAGATTTTATTTTTCTTTTTTTGTCATTTCTGGTGCTGCAGGTATATTCTTCTGGTCTGTCTGTGGCTTGTCTTTCCCTTTGTGATGTCTTTTGTTGAGTAGATGATTTAAATTGTAATGAAGTTAAATTTCTCACCTTTATGGCTTATATGCTTTTTATAGCTTGTTGGGAATGAGCATTTTTAAGGCTCTTGATGTATATTGCTAAATTATCACAGAGAAAAGTTGTCCCAATTTACCCTTGGAATGGGCAGAGGGGTGACAGGCATCCCTGGTGCACAAATGGTGGGCGTGAACACAGAGGAAGTGGGGGTCCGGGAGTGAGGTAATTAACCAATACCTAAAATGCCTGCCATGTGTGAGGCTTTAAAGTGCTATAGAGAGAAATGTGTCACTTGATCTTTAACACTATCCTAAAAGGCCCCTTTCCTTGTTCTCTTTTGGAGAACTGGGGCCTCCCCACATGGGGAGGTCACAGGTGACTTTGATTCATGCTTAGCTCCAGCAGCGGTGGTTGGGCTGGGAGTTGAGGAGACTCAGGGGAGGTGGTTAATTAGTGTCCGGGGGAAGGTGAGAAGAAACAGCTCGCCTTTTCCCATGGTGGAGAGCAAGTTGCTGGCTTTGGTGTTTGTGTTTCTAAAGTCCTGCTGCCTGGGAAAGTGGGAGGGGTTTGGATTCTACCTCTCTGGCTCTGTGACCTTGGGCAGGCTCTGGTCCTCTCTGAGCCTGTCTCCACGGTAGACTGGAAGGATGCTGAGGCACCCTCACGGAGCCGCAGGGCCCAGTGAGATTAGGGGGGTCAAAGCTAATCTGAAGCTACAAATGTGCTCTCAGCTGGAAGATCTGTTCCAAGGAGACGGTGGGAGAAGAGTGGGCACCCAGGAGCACAGTGGAGGAGTGGGCTGCACAGGGATGGGGGTGGGGTGGGATCAGTGTCCTTATTTCCTATTTTAAAAGGGCCTATTTTTTTAACATCCTCTATTGGTTCTTTATTTCTATGTGGTGCTGAGAATTGAACCTAGTGCCTCACATGTGCCAGGCAGGCACTCCACCACTGAGCCACAACCCCAGCCCCTAAAAGGGCCTTCTTGAGAAGCTGACCTTGACCCAGTGACTGGGGAGACGGGGACCTGTGAGGTGGGGCTGGGGAAGGTGTTAGGTCTGGGGTGGGTGAGGCCCGTTGTCCCCAGCCTCTGTTGACTGGTCACTTGTCCCTTCTCTCCAGGCCAGGCTGGTCTTCTCCTTCTGGGCCCTCCCGCACCTGAGGGGTTAATTTTGACGTGCCTGAGTGAGCTTGGCGTGGCGGTATGCAAATCCATACACTTTCATAAACTGCTTAATTAGGCGAATGTTAATGAGACGTTAATTACTGTTGTGCCCGCGGATCCCACGGAAACGGGGATTATGTTTCTCTTCAAACATCCCGTCTTAATTATAACTTGTGCTTAATTCTGCAGCTTTCGCCAGCCGGGCGAGGGTGGTGCGGGCACCTCCCCTTCTGGGTGGTTCCCCCGAGTGCCTTACTTCCAGTCCCTCAGGAGTTCCTAGATATCTGTTCAATACCTACTATGTGCCAGGCGCCATCCTGGGTCTGGTGCTGGGGTAACAGAGAGCAACCTCTGTCCCTCGGGAAGCGCCTGACCCTGTGGAGGCCAGTTTATGGTCCACTCTACAGTGCAGACCCCCCTCGGGGCAGATGCAGGGGGTTCAGGGCTGCTAGGAGGGTGAGCAGGGGCCAGAGGAGGAAGTGGGACATCTTTTGGGGTGGCATGTCAGGGAAGGCTCTGTGCAGGAGGGGACCTGTGGACCGAGTGTTAAAAGCAGAAAGGTGTTCAATAGGTAGATAAGAGCCAGGAAGTACCGGTAGAGGTCCTGCTTGGTACAAGACCCAGTGAGATCAGAGTCTTGTCCACTGTGTGGCTTCACTAAAGTGCTGTCCCTCTCTGGTCTTGCTTTCCCTAGCTTCTAATCCAGCTGTCTTGGCCTTGAAGCGTAGGAGTCTGGGAGACTCTTCAGAGAGCACTGACTCTGCCCCTGGCCTCTCGAGGCCACACTTATTCCAGGTGTACTCTGATGACCTGGTCAGGAATTGATGTGGACTGTGTCTTGACCCATGGAGGAAAGAGTTCAGGGGAGGCTTCCTGGAGGAGGCTTGCCCAAAGCCTGCTCCTCTGAAGCTCTGAGACCCCGTAACTTGCCCTTGCACTTGGGATTTTGAGCATAGGATGTGTTCAGCGTATTCTGTGACCCCACTATCCAGTCCTGGCCACCATAGTCAGGGTCCCCAAAAGTGGCCGGCATCCACTATCCTCCTGCCACTGTCTCTACTCACCCCTTGCTCGCCCTGCCTTCATCCAGCAGGGTCTGCCTAGTGCTGTCACAGCCCTCTGCTTGTCCTCTTCCTCTCCCAGGTACCTGGAAGCCTCAGGCTGCTCTGGTTGTAGTCAAACCTGCCAGGGTGAATTCAGGGGTGGGTTGCTAAGCTCTAGGACTTGAAAGGCCTGAGGGGGCAGAAAGCCCATTTATAGATGGCGATGTAAGTCCAGAGAGAGAGTCAGGGCCTGGCCTAGGGTCACACAGCCATGAGACATACCATGTGTGTCTCAGCTGCCTTGAAGCCTTTTCTTAGGAGAACACTGTTGCAGGCTGGGCCTCCCTCCAGCACTCAGGTCCAATTTATGGATGGAACAAACGAGGTTGCAAGAGGCCAGGTGCCAGGCTGGAGGCCCTAAGGGCTGGGTCTGTGGCAGGGTCTTGGTGGTCATCTCCTCTGACACTGCTCTCTTGGGGGAAATCTTGGGCAGGAGGACTACAGGCAGAGTAAGTGGACTCCCTCCCCTCCAGGCCCCTGAAGCAAGGAAACTATGGGACTCCCGAGCCCTTGGTGCCCTTCCTCCTGAAAACTATTGAACTCTCTCCTTCGAGCATTTAATTACAGTGGGAGGTTATTTACCTGGAATGTGCTGTACCTGACCTGGACCAGATTGATGGCATTTCTAGAGTCTAGACATCTTAACTTGAAAGCGCACAATCATGGCAGAAAAAGCTTTTAGCCCATTATGTGTATTTGCACAATTACACTGCAACCCTCGAAACCGGCTACTGCATCCCAGGTATGAAAACAGGGAGCGTCAGTCTTGGCTCCCGTGTGTCAGCAGGGCTGCTGGGACAGCCTCTGGCTGCAGGTGGTCCTCTGCCTGTGGCCTCATCCTTCACAGCTTGGTGGCAGGTCCCTGCAGTGCTCCACCCTTTGCACCGGAGCAAAATTTCGATTTAATAGAATGGCTTGAATTTAAAAATGGATGTCTGTGAACAACAAAATAAAACCTTTTACACAGTTTCCTTCATTAGATGGTTCTAGCTGTATTCCTGGTTTGGGCCTTAGCTGCGAGTCCTGTTATCACCACCCCTTTTTCTCCCTGAGGATGGACTCACTTCTTCTTCTTCTTCCTGTGTCCCTTTCTCCCAGCCCCAGGCCCCACTCGGGGCCCTCAGTGCAGATTTAGAGATCTGGAACCTCAGAACTGGAGGCCTTCAGTGAGCCTCTGGCCCAGGGGTCTCAAACCCCAATTCCCCAGAGGTCCAGCGATGGGTGGGAATGAGCAAAGCAGATTGGTAGGGCCTGTGGGGAATGGGAAGGCCACCCATCAGCCTGATGATCATCACCACATGGAAAGGCAGGCCCGTTGTGGCCAGATCAGGTTTCCCCAAGAGAAATCAGAAATCCAGATTTCTATGTGAATTGTAAAAGTTGGCAACCGAGTCTAATCTTCTAGAAACCTCTATGTCTGGCCCCAGCCTGCTTCTACACACAGGCATGAAGCTCAGGGGGCTGGGCTGGGCCCAAGGCTGCCAGTGGGGGTGGGTCCCCACCTCTGTGACCCAGCATGGCTGTCAGGTGCTCCCCTTCCCTCCCCACGGAGGAGGGAGCCGTCAGGTGTGCATAGCGACAACCAGAAACAGGGCTGCTGCGGAAAACAGGCGTGAGTCACTGCACACGCCCTGTTAAGGAGGAAAAAGAAGCTGCCTCCTTTGAATTGTCACTCAGGCCCAGTCGGAGATGGGCCTCAGAGAGCTGGCAGCTACTTTCTGGGCCACGTCCCCCTCCGGGGTGGGCGTTGGCTGGCACCCTGTGAGCAGCGGGACTCTGCTCCCCCGGCTGTGGCCAGGGCACGGGGCTCAGCATGTTCGTTCAGTTATGACTTTAAAAATAACACAGGAACTCTTTTATTAAAATGGCTGTGTTGCCAATTGATGTGTTTTAATAGGACGCTCAATTAGAGCCAGATTCACAGAGATGCAGACGCCCCCGCGTAAACAGGCGGCTCTCTCTCCCGTCGCCGGCTCCGGGCTGTCGTGTCTAGCGTGGTCTCCTGGACCTCACCAGGCAGCGACTAGAGCTTCCTTCAGCTCTCTGCACCTCTGGACTCAGGGGATGGGTCCTGAGGAGAAGTGGACACTTGCTGGTGCCTGGTGCACGCCCGCCACTGGGCTTGGCACTTCAACATATGACCTTGCTCTTTGCGGCCATCCCGGGAGGTTGGGAGAATTGGTTTCATTTTTAAGTCTCAAAGAGCCACTTGCCCATGGCCCCTTGCCCATGCCCCCTGGCCCGAGCTGGCTCTGGCAGTCTGGGGCTTAGCAGGGGCTTAGCAGGCTCTGTGGGGCCCTGTCTGCCCTCCCGGCTGCCCTCCAGCCTTCCACCTGGACAGCATCCTTCCAGGCCGTCCCTCTCCTCCGCATCACCACTCTCGGGCCTGAGGGTGCTGCGGCCTTGGGGGGTTTCGACCTCAGGCCAGAGGCGGGTGCAGGGAGGGGAGCATGCGTGTTTCTCACATAGGCACGAACTGCCCCTGGACGTCTCTCTTTCCTTACCTGCCCTGCTGTGAAGTGCTCTGCAGGTCTTCAGAGAAGGCTCTGGTTTTACTTCTTACTCATGGAGGGTGGGGCGGTTTGCTCAGCCTGGAGCCTAGAGGACTCTTGCTGCCTGGGTCGAGGGCCTCATGGGCTCCCCGGGGACTGAGTGGGGCACAGCCCATCCTGGAACTCCTCAGATGGGCCCTGGGGTGAACAGGGGACAAGCACCGGGGAGGTTTGGGTAGGCCAGCCTATCCCTCCTGTCTTCCTGGCCCTTCCTGATGATGCCCGGGTTCTTTCTCTATGCGGGCGTGGATGGTGGCACTGTGTGATCTTCTCGAGATGCCCATGGAAGAGGCGGCTCACCATGACCGTTTCTCAGACGAGGAAACTGAGGCATGGAGAGGGTAAGAAGCTCGCCAGGGCTACAGAGTGAAGAGGAAAGCAGGACGGGAGGCCAGGCGTGAGGCTGGGCCACCCCCTTGGCCAGACTCAATCCTGGCCTCCTTGGTGAAGCGCCCTGTGACTGCCCTGGCCATTCTGGCCCCCCCACCCCCAGGCTCACTGTGTCTCTCTTGCAGAGTCCTGCTGCTTTCCTCTCAGCATGCAGGTGGGAGGAGGTGCCTAGATTGGTCAAAAAAAGAAGATAAAACCAGCGTTGGAAGCTGGGAGGCCTGGACCTCGCTGTTTGGTAGGGTCTTTACAGACAAGGAAACGGCGGCCCAGAGATGGCAGTGGCCTGCCCAGAGAAGCACGGTCAGTCAGAGGTGGAGCAGGACGCTGACCCCTGTCCAGTGCACGTTCTTCTGCCCCCACTTGTTACACCGACTTTATTTCAGAGATGGGGCTGGGGTGTCGTAGGGGCCAGAGAGGCCTCCTGCTGGGCTCCCGTTTCCCCTGCTTTGCCTCCAACCCTCAAGCCACACAGGCAGGGACACTTTCAGCCTCCCCCACTCCATCTTCACCTTCCTCCCACTAAAGAAAAAATTGAGGGGAGGGGAGGGGTGAGCCGTTGACTTAAATGTTTAAATTAGCCTCACTTTGCTGAAAGCTGGGTGTCAGGATAAATCCATTCCTACAGCATCATATATCTTTTCCTGATTGGAAAGTTGGTGAATAAATGAATGTTCTTCATATATTATTATGGCCTGACAGAGCCAAGGCAGGAGAGGCAGCCAGGGCTGATTAATGAGCAGGTCTTGGCTAACGAGCTGGAGGTTGGGCTCCTTACCGGGACCTGGGGCCTGGAGCCCGTGCCAGGGTGAGGCTGAGCTCCCGGCTCTGGGGAGTTCCAGCCAGCTGCAGCCTGGGCTAGGTCATGGCCTCCTGCCTTCTCCTCCTCTTCCTTAGGTCTCTAGAGCAGCCTCCACCCCTTGCCGGCTCTTTACCCTGTCTCCACACCCTGTCCTCTCTTCTCTGGGACCTGAGGTGACAACTCTGTGACTCAGGATCCGGGGAGGGAATAGAAGTGAACCCTGAGACCCTTGTACCTCCACGAGGTCTCCACAATGTCCCCCATTGTGTTGAAGAAACTGAGGCACAGGGCTGACACGCACTCCCGTGAGGCCTGCTGGGGCTGTCACTGTCACCCCAGTGTTGCTCTGGCTGATTGGGTCTCCTCACCCCAGGATGCTGTGTCCCTGGGTCACTGTCAGTGAGTGGTGAGTCCTGGTCTCTCTTGTTCTGGGGGCTTGGACATTCTGTCTTGTCAGATCAGAGCCAGGACCCCTGAGAAAGAAGACCCTTCTCAAAGGCACAGTGCCAAACATCACACCACGGTGGTCCCTGAGGCGCTAGGGGGGCCTCCCGGAGGAAATGGCCCTGACTAAGGAGGTGAGGTGGCTTGGCCAGTGACTGAGGTGGCAGGGCCACCGAGCATCTCACCTTCCTAGGAGCTGTGGAACACCCTCCCAAGCCTGGGTTTCATGTCCTATGGCTCCTAACCCTGTCCCATGGGCTGCAGGGGCGCGGTCTGTGTGGATGGGGAGACCTATACGCGGGGGTGGGGGGGTGACGGGCACATGGCATGGCTGTTTGTGTGAGTGGGAGCTTGTGAGCCCGCTAGGCAGTGGCGTACTGGGGGTATGTTCACACGTGGAGGTGCCCAGTGCCCCCCGGGGAGGGGAGGGTTAGTCCCCGAGGCTGTGCTCCTTAGGAGGCACCTTGCGATTGTCCTCCAGGTGAACCTGTTGACCCAGGGCTCTTGAATCAGTGACGAGGGTGCGGAAGGAGGAAGTGAAAGCCAGGCAGGAGGTGTTCAGATGGCGGGAAGCCTTCGTGTGTTCCCTTCCTCGCAGACCAGGGCTGCTCGTCCTGGGTCCTCTCCTCTGGCTTGGCCTTCTCTTGATGGTGTGTGTGTGTGTGTGTGTGTGTGTGTGTGTGTGTTTATTACTTTGCATGCAGGAGTGTGTGTATGTGCGTTGTGTGTCGTTGTGTGTCAGTGTATGTATTGTGGAGCTGTGTGTGAGCATTTGTCCACCAGTGTCACTGTGTATTTATTTACTTATTTAGCAGTACTGGGGATTGAACTCAGGGCCTCGCACATGCTAAGCAAGCGCTCCATCACTGAGCTGCATCCACAGTCCTTTTTATTTTATTTTGAGAGAGGATCTTACTAAAGTGGCCTTGAACTTGCGGTCCTTCTGCCTCAGCCTCCAGAGTAGCTGGGATTAAATTGATCCCCAACAGTGTAGCAGCCATTTTGCACATACCCAAGGGGATTATTATATTTTTTATGGATAAAGAAATGGAGGCTGAGGGACACATTGACCTGCTCAAGGTGATGGCACAAATAAATGGTGGTACTAGGGCTGGATTTCAGGCTGCCTTCAAAGCTTCCCCCTCCCTGCCTCAGTTTCCCCATCATGGTAAACCATGGTAAACCTCATGGTAAACCATGAGGATCTGGTGAAGATGAGTTTGGATTTGGTTCTCTCTGCAAGTTTTGGGGCTAGAGAGTGCTGATGCGAATTTTCTCTTGTAAATAAGATTCTGAGCCTGGCCTTCTGGGGGACTTCCTGCTTTCCCATTGGATCCCTGGGAACCCTTCCTCCTTCCCCTAGGTCAGTGTGGGACCCAACCAGGTTGGGCATTAGGGGAAAGACTGAGAACCCTTTGAACTGAGGGGCATCTCTTTGCCAGTGGGGACCTGGATATGCCCTTGGCTGGTCCTAGAAGGAGGGGTTTGGCCTTAAGTAAGGAGAGTTTGAACATCTGCATGTGACCTGGCCTCCTTTCCCCAGCCCAGCTGATAGAGGAGAAGCCACATCTTTCTTGTGCACAGCCCTGCCCAGGGCTAATTGTGTCCCAGTCACCCTGTCTGCCTCAAGCTTCACAGCCACCACGGGAGCTGGAGACCCCGAGGCCCCCCTTACAGGTGAAGAGACTGTTTCATGGAAGCTTGTGAGTTTCCTGAGGTTCCCAGTGGCTGAGGGCGGAGCTGGGCTAGACCACATTCTGCCCCACTGACTAGCCTTGGCCTGGCTAGGGTAGGGTGGCCGTACCGTGGGGCACAGAGACTGCAGCCCTGACTTCTGAGGGGGCAGCCAGAGGCAGGGTCCAGGACCAGGAGGTGGGACTGGGACTGGATTCTGGACTGGACTCTGCAGACTCTTCTTTTATGGAGTGCCTCCCCCCAGGACACCCAGCACGGGCCCATGCCAGCAGGGGCCTGCTGCATACCCCATAACCAGCTGTGCTACGCTGGGCAGAGCGTCTTGTTGCCCTGTCCCAAGGAGGCGGGTGCACCTAATGAATTAATTAATGTTGGCAAAGCACTTGGGGATCTCAGGCTGAAAGGTGCCTAGTAACATGCAAATCAGAGTGATTGTTATTACCCATAATTATGGAGCTGGAGAAATGATTCAGGAGCAGACTGTGGTTGGGCCAGTGCAGAGCCCTGCCAAGATCGACCACGGCAGCTGTGAAACTTTCCTTCTTTCCTCCCTCCCCACTTCCTCCCTCTTCCTTCTTCCCTTCCTCTTTCCTCTCTCCCTTCTTTCTTCTTCTCTTTTCTCCTCCCCCATCTCCCAGTGGCTTTCTCAGCTCTGGGCCTGTCGCCTGCTTCTCTGTAACAAAGCCTGATTCCTCAGAAAGGCAGGAATTGGGCGGTGGCCTTTCACACGTTGAAGGGGAGGGGCATCTGAGAATGGATTTTCACTGTCCCCTCTGTTAAGTGGGCCCATGGGGGTGCCCTATGCCTTGGTGATGGGGAGGATCAAGTGTGTGATGTCCCCTCTTTGGGTTGCAAGCTCCATGCCTGTGAGGCTTGGCCATACGTCGTTTACATAGATGTTGTGTGTTTGTGTGTGCACACGTGGCGTGCATCTGCTTCCAGACCCCTCCTCTATCAGGCCGTGTTCTTGGTGTGACTCTTGGGCCTTGGCTAGGCTGTTGGTTTCCTAATGGCTGAGACCAAACCTCCTCCACCAGAGTGAGTGGCCCCCATGCCAACGGTCCTGGCGGTGCCCAGAATCAGTAATCCAAAGAAATTGTCTTTCCCAGCTGCTTCCTTCCTCTCAGCCCTCTGTCTCCATGGCTGTGTTCATCTTTTGTGCCCACCCGCCCAGGCAGGGCCACCCCCGGTTTCAGCACCACAAACAGCGCCCAGCTCAGCTTGAGCCAGCAGCTCCTTCCAGTGTCACGGGGCTTCACATGGTGTCAGAGATCATTCTGACCCAAGCCCTGCTTCCACAGATGGGGCCACTAACGAAGGCCAAGAGAACACCGTGACATCCGGGGCACCCAGAAGCTCAGCTTTAGAGCTGATCTACAATCCTAGCCTCTGAATCCCCCTTGTAGCACGTGGAAGCTGTAGAAAGACTCCCTAGTGTTGAGCCGACGTACCTGGCACACACCTGCCCTGTGCCCACTTGTGCCAAGCTCACGGATGGAGGAGAGACAGGGCCTCAGATCTCTGTTCTCTCCAGCACATGGGACCCAAAAACTACGCCACAACCCAGGTGAGAGCAGGGTGTGGCGAACGCTGCAGTACTGTGGCTCGATGTTTGTGAGACGCGAGGCGGAGCAGGCGCCTGTGGGATGGACAGTGAGGAAGTCCCCTTGGAGGAGGTGGCACCAAGCCCGGAGAGGCATAATGAGGGGAATCGCATGGTCACCAGAGAGGAGGCTAGAGTGAGGCTTGGCCTGTGTGTGGGTGAGGGCGAGCCTGGGTGGGTGGAGGGCAGCTGGCCACATGGAGTATGGGGAGGTGGGCAGCGCCTGCTGAGGGCAGTTCCCTGCTCCGTGGGCACACGGCTGGGCAGCAAGTGGATGCCAGCGGACATTCCAACTCAGGTCTCTGGTGCTGCAGCCTGGTCTGGTGCCAGAATCCCACCCCCGCCTCCCCCTCCTCCGCTGACCTGGGGTCAGTGGATGTCCTCTGGAAGTGCAGTAGGCATGGTTGTGGTGGGGCTCTGTGCCTTATCGCTCAGCCTCTAATCTTTCCCATCCAGCACCGCCTCCTCTCTCTTCTCCAGCATTTGTCAAAAAGATGGGGCGGAGTCCCAAAGCCCCATGGGGAGACTGGGCCAGAGCAGGCCTCTTGCTGCCCATCGATTTGTGTTGCTTTTGCTGCCGCCTGAGCCCATTTGCTGGACACCATGGGGCTGTGTTTGGCTTTGGATAATGAAATAATGTCCTCACCGAGGAAAGGATAGAGCCTCTGCTAATTAGCCCAGCTGCCGACTTTAGGATGAGTCTTTACTGTTGACTCCTGCCACTAACTGAGTGGCAGGGCCCTGTGGGGAGCCAGGGCAGGGGGAGCCTACCTTGGGGTGACAGTAAGAGGGAAGAGGGGCAAGGTTGGGGCTTTCCAGGGACACTGTCTCCTTGGTCCTCTGCCCCCAGCAGGGGCTTCCTGGAAAATCCTGGGAATCACATAGCTCTGTGTTCCAGCCCCGGCCCTGCCACTTGCAGGCATTGTGACCTTGGGCAAGACACAGCCCACCTCTCTGGGTCTTAAGCCACCTCTTCTGAAGAATGAGGCATGATTGCAAGGGTAGCAGTTGGGCTTGGGGAGATGATAGAGCAGGGTGCCCGGCACACGGTGGGGACATGTTGGTGGCCTTGTGTTCTCTGGTTGGCATCACACCCTTACCTTGGCATTGTCTCAGGTCTTGTTCAGCTTGGGCACAGGCACCCTGCTGTCCAGCCATGAGACCTGTAGAAGGGTGGCATCTTCTTCCTCCACCTCTGCCAAGGCCCAGGAGGCAGCAGGGCTGGTTGAATGGCTGGATTCAAAGGCCAGTGTATTTGACATGCCCCTTCCCTACAGTGTAGGCTCTGGGGCTGGAGTCACCCATGACCCCTTGGGAAGGGGCTGAGGATCAGGCCGAGTGATCAGAGAGGGGGGCCAGATGGAGACATCTCTAGTCCTGGCTTTCCTCCAGGAAGCACTCTGGGGTCCTGTTGGGGTGCTTCCTCCCTATCTGACTCGCCAGAGCCTCTCACCTCTCTCCTCTCCCAGGGCATCCCCCATGATTACAGGCCTTATCATCTGTCCTGTCTCTGCAGCGTTACAGTGCTCCAGGTCCTCTCTGTGACCAGGCTCTGCAGGTGAGGGAGGTGACAGCAGAGTGGTGGCCAGTGCGATGATAATAATGGAAGCAACTCACCGTACTGAGTACTGCCATGTGCCAGGCACAATTCAAAGCCCTCTGTGAGGGCTAACCCCCTAACTGCTGGTAGACAGGGTTAGATTTACCCCCATTTTACAGAGAAGGAAATTGAGGCCCAGTGGGAGAAAGGGCCTCTTGAAGGTGCGGCATGGCTAACGGCAGAGACTCACACCTGGGCTCACAGCTGGCTCAGGTCCCTGGAGGTTGACGAGCAGGAATGGTGTGTCTACTGTGCACCCTGCCCTGGACACAGAGAGATGGGACATGCATGGGCCCTCAGGGAGCTGCAGCAGTCAGCAGCATCCCCACCTAGCTGTACCCCTCAGGCTTCCTCTGACCTGCCTGCCCTCCTCTGTGGCCCAGCTCAGCCATGGCAGTCTGTTCCTTGGACTCACCCTGTCAGTGACTCTGGGCTTCCTTCAGGGTGGGTTCTACCAGAGCTGAGCAGAGGTTCAGGTCTTGTTGGCCAAAGTATTGCTAGCACTTGCCAAGCCCTGGCATGTAGTAGGTGCTCAACTAATAATTGTTTAATGGAGGAAGGAATGTCATTATGTGGATTAAATGATACCATGTATATTAAGTACTTGGCACTCAACCAAGTATTTATTGAGTGGGGAAAAAAATCTTTGAGTAGAATAAAGGAGGTGATGGGTGTCAAGCGTTTGGCTCAGTGCATGGAAATAGCAGTAGTAGTAATTGTTGGCATCCGTTCTTTTGGAAAAGGCTGGGTGGATAGACCGGAAGTAGGACCAGGGAGGGGGGCGAGACAGGGAGCGAGCAGACACCGGAACTCCGAGGAAGAGGTGTCAGTGGGGAGGAGGTTGGTTAGCAGCTGGGGGCCCTGACACCCACTCTGCGTGGAGCTGGGGACGGGAGCTCATGCGTGTGTGCACACATGTGGGCGGGTGTGTGTGTGTAAAACAAATAACTGGAAAATGAATTTAATTATAAGGCACTTTTAATAGCTATTTATATTTAATCCTGCTAATTCTGTGTCTTGTGTAGCCAAACTGTAATTCTATTCTTCTTACTCATTTTCTAGCAAGAGTGGGAGAGAGGGGGAGAGGGAGGCAGCCCCACAGGAAGGCAGCAGACGCCCCGCCTCCTGGGTCAGCCCCCACTGGCTGCCGACCCTGAGGGAGGCGACGGAAGGTCCATGTTCTGGTCTGGGCCGTGAGGCCAGGGGCCCCTGGGACACTGTGCCCAGCTCTGTCTTCAGGGAAGTTTATTTGCTCACATTTACTGAGCACTTGGGATGCAGAAAGAGACACCCCAGCCTCAGAGTCAGGCAGACAGACTCAAATTCAAGTCCAAGTTAGGCCGCAGCCTGGACCTGAGAGGCTTACTCTCTCTCTCTGTTGAGTGGGCGTGGTGCAGCCCTCCCCGGGGCTGTTGGGAGAGTTGCATGGGGAGGGTGGCCTGCCCCGGCAGGTTCTCAGGATATGCTCATTCCTGTGCCCCCAAGCTGACCACCCACCTGGGTTCCCACGGCCCTGGAGCGAGGACTGACTAGATGACCAGGGTTCTGCCTTCTCTTTTCAGGACGGGCCCTTGGTGACAGCTGGAGGTCTGGAAGAGGGTAGGTTGGAGGGTGGCCTGGTTGTAGGACCTCAGAGAGGCACAGGATCCACCTCCCTGGGCAGCAGAGAGGAGGTCTATGTGGTGCCGTGGGAGTGGGCAAAGGGGACATATTCCAAAGAAGGGACCACAGGCCTGGCCCACGTAGGTGCATCCTAAATGGTAGCTTTGGGGACAAGGTCAGGAGCTCGAGTCTTCTGCTCCAGGCCCCAGTCGGCTGCAGGCCCTCGCCCAGCCTCCCTCTGTGTTCTGGCCCAGCCGTGAGGCCAGGGTGTGGGCGACTGTGTGGGGGAGCCAGGGAGGAGGTCCAGCGCAGTGGAAGGCGAGGCGTGGGGCTGTGTGGCAGTGTCTAGTGCTCCCTGGGGCCCGGGGTGCCCTGGGCTTGTTACCTGATGGTGCTTCCTGTAGCCAGGCTGCAGGCAGGGCCCTGCGAGGAGCCCTGGGCCCAGGCAGGCGGGTGCTGTGAGCTAGACCTCTTCCCAAGGCCTCTGTGGGCGCGAGGCTGTGACTTTCCTGGAGCAGGGCTGGACGGAGGACAGGAAGGGACCAGGCCTTCTCTGCCATTGCTTCTTCCCCTGCTCTCCTGATCTTGCCCGCTATGCTGACCCTTCCTCCAGTGGCAGCCATCTCAGAGTTCTGGGGCCTTTCTGAGGGCTGAGCTCTGCAGGTGGCCAAGGGGCTGGCCGTGCCTAGAGGCAGGGGACCCCAAAGGCTGACCCTGAGCCAGGCTCTGCCCTGGGCGTCGCCCTGTCTTCTTTCATGGGATCCCCATAGGGCGGGTGTACTGGCCCCATTTACAGATGGGGAGACTGGGGCCCCTAGAGTTTCAGGGTTTGATTAGATCCAAGGACAGTTCCTTTGCTCTCTGGCACTCTCTGGTGGCCCTGGAGAGTGGGATGGTGGCTTGTTCAGAGGGTGGTCTAGTTGGAAAACTTAGGGACTGTTTCAGAGCCAGGAGCCAGGGACAGTTTCCAGATCTGGCTTTTGATCTCCGGGGGCCCAGCAAGGCTGACCCTGAGGCCCTGCAGTTCTGTGGTGGTGGCCAGCGGCCCATCGTCACAGAGGCACAGGAACGCACCACAGCCCAGCTGGAGTGCTGTGGGAAGAGCTTGGCGCTGGGCCCTGCGGTACCTGGGTTCAGACCCTGGCTCCACCACGCATGTCCATGTGAACTTTGGCCAGCCTCTTGTCCCCTGAGCCTCAGCATCACCACCAGCACCTGACATGCAACGAGTGCTGGTGTCACCTCCCTCCTCCCCCACCCACCTTCTCTGCTGACGAGTGGAGGTGGGTAATGACTTAAGAGGGTACGCTTTCTCTCCAGGATAGTCTCACTTTAATAAGAGACTGTAATGCTTCCGAACCCCGACGGAACGATGTTTCCCTTTAATGGTGACATTTCAGGCATGGTGACAGCATGGGGAGGTAGCGGGTGGGGGCCTGCCTGGTTCCTGGTGGTGTGCAGCCTCGTTTTCTGGCCCCCCTCCCGCCCCCCGCCCCCAGGCTCTGTTCAGGGGCAGGTCAGTGACTCGTTAATTTGATTGAGGGATCTGCTGTGAGCGCTGGCTCTGCCCAGCCCGGCCTGGGAGTGGGCTGCGTTCTGCAGCAGGGCCAGCTCCAGTCCTGCTCCGCCAGGCGGCGAGGGTCCAGAGTAGCCGACAGGCTTAGGGGGAGTGATTGACCTGTGTGGGGGACCCTGGAGCTTGGCTGGCCCCAGGCATGGCTAGCGGAGTCCTCTGGTCCCAAGCAGAGCCCTGAGGACCTGCCTACGCTCTCATGAGCTCCCCGTGCCCCTCGGCTGGTTCACGCAGTCCTGCCAGAGTGACCCTGAGGCCTGGGCATCTGCCGTGGCTTGACTGTGTTGTCGGAAGTGGTAGTGGGGGATGTGGGCCCGTGTGAGGGCTGGTGAGGGAGAAGAGGGATGCAGGGATAGAGGATTGGTGCTCTGGAGGGGTCCTGAGCCTGGGGACCAGGTCTCTGCTTGGAGGACTCAGAGCTAAAGGCAAGGAGGGTCTGGAAAGGTCCTGAAGGAGAGGCCACAGGGACTGGGGCTGCAGACCTGGGCTCTTTGGCTTCTGTGGGTCATTTCCAGTGTGACTTTGGGCCAGTTTCTGGCTTTTCTGGGCCTCAGTCTTGCCATCTGTACGATGGGGCTGTGGGTATGGATCAGCTAATCACTGGACCTCTTCAGCACCCTCCATCCTTGATTTTAAGACAGCCTGGGGATTAGCTAAGCCTGGGGGTGGGGTGGGGTCACCCCTGGAGTCCAGGGAGCTGGGGAGGCAGATGTATGTGCTGCCGTTTGCTGCGGCCAGCACATTCATTAGGCATCTCTAAGATGGATACAACCCCCAGCTCACCTGGCACACGAGCCTCGGGATTTATTTCTTCCTGAATGGTGCCATCCATCACGTTAGCTTTGCTGCCAACAGGCGCAGCTAGCTCCTGCCTGAGCCTCCTGCAAGGTAGGGTGTCTTGTTATCCTGCAGGCTCCCGTCCCCTGCAGGCGTGCTCCTGCACCAGGTGGCATGGGGGCAATCCTGCTTTTCACATCTGCTCCAGTCCCCAGCAAAAACCACAGGGTCAGGCCTCTCTGAGGGCTGTCGGGGCAAGCAGAGCGGGCTTCCTGGAGGAGGTGGCAGTACTTGTTTTGGACCTAAAACATGGTTAGGCAGGAATTGGGTGGAAAGAAGAGGAGGTGCTTCCATCATGGAGTTTAGGGGAGGGATGGCACTGGTGGGTCAAAGTGGAGGAGGTCCCTCACTCACGTGTACTTATGGAGGGCGCCCAGGGAGTGTTTACTGACCAGCTGATAGAGACCGTCCTGGTTCTTTTACCCTCCTGTTCAGGGCCAGTGCTCTGTACCCTTCCCAGGTGGTTCAGGAACCATCCTGTGACCCCGTTTTGGCCCCTACATCCAGCCCTGTTAGAGGGCAAATTCTGCCCCAGCCAGCTAAGTGAACCGAGAGAAGCACTTCATCCTTTGAGCCTGTTTCCTTCATGTGAGGTAGAGATGTCGATCCTGCCCCGTATGCTCGTGAGGAAGACGAGCAGTTGTGTATGAGGTGGTCAGCATGGGGCCTGGGTCACAGCAGGGTCCCAGTGCATGCTGATCTGCCTCCTCCTTCTTTTTTTTTTTAATATTTATTTATTCACTTTAGTTGTACATAATGCAATGCATTTATGTTTACGTGGTGCTGAGGATCGAACCCGGGCCGCACACGTGCGAGGCAAGCGCTCTGCCACTGAGCCACGACCCCAGCCCCTGATCTGCCTCCTTCTTAATCCTGAAAGGCCTGTGGGCCTGGCTGCAGACAGGGCATCTGAGGAGGCTTCCAGACAGTGAGCAGGATCACAGTGGGCAGAGGTGGGTACGATGGTGGTGGCTCTGGACTTTTAGGGGATGCTGGGGATGTGCAAAGGTGCCTTCTTGACCTCTGTGCAGTGGTTGAAAGAAAAGACTTAGGAGCAGGTGTCCAGCCGTGGATCCTGACCACGGCAGCCAGCAGCCCTGTGTGCATGACCCTGGGCCAGGAACAAGGCCTCCCTGCACCTTCATTTCCTTCCTGGAAAGGGGATCCCCATAGTGCCGGCCTCACAGTGTTGTACTGATGAAATGCGTTCATACCTGTAAAGTTCTTTAGAACCATGCCGACTACAGAGCAACTGTATTTAAAGAGTTAGCTGCATGGGCTGGGGTTGTGGTTCAGTGGCAGAGCGCTTGCCTAGTACGTGTGAGGCACTGGGTTCGATTCTCAGCACCACATAAAAATAAACAAATAAGCCGGGTGTGGTGGCGCACGTCTGTAATCCCAGCACTTGGGAGGCTGAGGCAGGAGGATGGCGAGTTCAAAGCCAGCCTCAGCAATGGTGAGGCACTTAGCAACTCAGTGAGACCGTGTCTCTAATAAAATACAAAAAAAGGCCTGGGGATGTGGCCCAGTGGTCGAGTGCCCCTGAGTTCAATCCCCAGTACCAAAAAATAAAATAAAATAAGCAAATGAAATAAAGGCATTCTGTCCATCTACAACTACAAATAAATAAATAAATAAATAAATAAATGTCTGCTATGGTCATTGTTATTGAAGTTCAGAGCGCCTAGGGGAGTGGTGCATGGCTAAGGGACTGGCTTGTGAGGAAGGTTCGGGACCCAGGCTGACGCCTGCCTGATTCCAGAGCTCTGTTGCCTCCTCTCCTCTGGGCAGTCCCAGGCTCTGCCAGAGGCCCTGATAGCCAACCAGTGTCCAAGACTCCCTTGGGGAGGAGTTGGGCTAGACTTTGCCCATGACAAATTCTCCTGCCAGGCTCTTTGCGGGAAGGGCTTGTCTGTCTCACCCGCGGATCCACTGAGGACCCAGAGGGCCTAGCACATAGTAGAAGCTCAAGAAATACTCGCTGGCTGGCTGCAAGAGTCAAGGGCGAGGGCTGCCCAGTGCCTCCCAGGGCTCCCAGCTCACCGTGTGAGCCATCAGACTCCCATCTCCTGTGCCGACCGAGAGGACCCCAACCCTTGCTCCTAGCTGCACCTCTCCCCGCGGTGGCGGGCCTGTCCTTCAGTCCTCCTGCTTGCTGGCTTGCTCGTTAAGAGGAGAATAACTCCTCACCTCCCTGGACTGGATGTCTTCTCCTTGGCTTTTACACTGAACTGTAATTTGACTGCGTAAAGGTTCTTAGAGGAGGGAGAAGAGCAAAATCGCCCCCACTATGTGCGCGGAGCGGATTCCTTCTTGGGAAGGGCTGGGCAGAGTCTGCAGCCCTCTTTAGGTTGGGACTCTCTGGGGCCCACTTGTTTGTCTAGAAGGGCAGAGACCTGAAGCCAGGAGGCCTGGACTCCCTCCACCCCCGGAATCTGGGCCCCTCTCCACCTGATGGGGGATGGGCGTCATGCTGACACTGAGGGGAGAGTGGGCCCGGTGCCCTCTGGCCCCTCGGCCCCAACCCCTGGGGAGTGCTGGGTGCTGGTGCCTAGCACAGGGGGGTGGACTGGAGGCGGGATGGCTAGAAGGAGGGAAGAGGGAAGGAGCCCAGAGAGGAGAAGGGGGCCGCCCACATCTCTTGCAGGGGGACCCCGAGGGTGGCTGAGATAGTAGGGAGGCCCAGGGAGCTGTGTTCCACAGGGGCCCTGCCTTGTCGGTTTCTCCCACCTCCCCCATCACATTCTGTCTCTAGGAGAGGCTGGGGGTGGGCTTGGGGTCTGCTCCTGCACCACCGAAGGGCTTCCTCTATTTTCCCACCATGCCTTGGGCTTTCTCTGTGGGGGCTGTGGGAATGAGCGGGCCTCAAGGGGCTGCTAGGGCAGGCTCTCTCCTCATTCCATGGGAGGGGCTCTTTCCTCCAAGCCCTGCCAGAGGTGGAACCTTCCACGTGTCCTCTCCTTGGTCCGCTTGCTGCTCTTTGGAATTTGGTTCCCTTGTGACCTCAGCCCTCTGGTGGGCTGAGTACAAATTAGGGTTTTACAGATGATCTGTCTGGGAGCCGCGTTCCCTGTGGTTTCTAAGCCCCAGGCAGGATGCCTCTGACTCTGGTTCCAATGATCACCAGCTCTGGATTCCCTCAGACCTGGGTCAGATCCTGCCTCCGCCCTGTGCTAGGTGTATCTTGGGCAAGTTACCCCAACCTTAAGCCCCTCGGTTGCTGGGGGTCCCACACCTGGCACCTGGAAGTGCTTCCCACTGGTGCTCTGCAAGGTTGTCTGCTGTGTCTCTGCCTCACTCAGGCTGTGGGGACATCAGAGTGACCATGGGGCGCTAGTGACTGGGCTGGCCAGGAGGCTGGGGTCAGCCTGGGCCTCCTCCTGTCTCAGAGGGCTGCAAAAGAAGACCCAGCCCCCCCCCCCCCCATAGTATCTCTGGCTGGGCCTGAGCTGGGTGTGGGGGGCTCCCCTACCTCTTTGCCCAGCCCCCCATTTTGCCAGCAACTGGCTGGAAGTCCCTCTCCTCACCAGCACCATCTGCCCGTGTTGCAGGCCCTGCCCGTTACAGCTGGCCCAGGCCCCTCTGCCCCTTCCTGGCCAGGCCCCTCTCCTCCGGTTTCCACATGGTAGTCAAATCTTCCCAGCTCTGCATGGAGACCTGGGCTCTGGTTCCCAGTGTTGGGCAGGGCTGGTACACCAAGCTTCCTGTACCTGCAACCGTCCCCGATGCCCACAGAGCCCGCAGCCCCCGGGGGCTGCCCTGGGGAAGCTTAGGTGGGAAGCTACTTGCCTGCACAACCACAAGGTCAGGCTCTTTCCTTTCTTGCTGGCAGCGGTGGGCCCCAGGGACAGTGGCTGGCCACAGCACCCCTCCTGGGCGGCCACGTGGTTTCCCGTGATGTTCTTGGTGATGCTGAGGCCTAGGCCGAAGATCTCTGGGAAGGGCAGTCAGGGCCTTCCTGGGGCCAGAGCTTATAGTCTCTGCTGCGTCTTTGACCCAAGGGGGCAGGAGAGGGGTTAGTCCCCAGGACCCAAAGGCAGAGGATGGAAAACCAGAGACTGGCTATGGAAAGTTCCAGAAGTCTCCCAGACAGCCTCTCAGGACAACGCAGTGTGGATGGGACGGGGCCTTCCCTGAAGGCCCCGGCTTGGGTGCACTGACCCATGTTCCCAGGAGCTCAGCCAGGCCACAAGGCAAGAGGGCAACGTAGCAAATCGAGAGGGTAGACTTTCCCCAGGATGTCCCCCTGCCCGAGGTGCCCTTCCTGGGCGAGCAGATGTCTCCTCCCTGGGGAACTCCTTCCCGTGTCCCTGGCCTCTCTAGCCCAGGCCCCACTCCGCCTCTAGCCCCCAGCTCCCTCCATGGCCACGAGGAATGGCAGCTGCCTGGCTCTGGTTTGTGAGCTCTTCTGGGGACATGGGGGCACTGGGAGTGCCTGAGCCCCAGGAAGTGGGCTGCACTGGACAGTGACTGCTAAGGGCGGGTGGGCTCTGTTGCCGCCTTTGGATGCATTCTGTCCGCCTCTGCTGCCTGGCTGTAGCTAAGGAGCGCCTGCCTCGCTTCACTGCTCTCCAGCCTGACTTCTTCGGCCTTCCCTGAGTCTCTGTCCGCCTTCCCTGGACTCCTCACTCTTGGCCCAAACCCTTGTTTATTCAAAGCCCTGACCCACGTCTCCAGAACATTCCTCCCGATGCCTCCAGCCCTGGCTGATCCCAGGGAGACCTCCCAGGGTCTTCCCAGGGGCTCTCTGTGTCTCCCCATGGCACACACTCCTGGCTGTTCGCTGGCACCGGTGCACAGAGACTGCAGCCTGGCCTGTGCAGGCAGGTGGGCCTGTAACGTCCAGTCCAGTGAAGGCCAGTGTGTCCCTGAGGGTTGGGAGGAGCACAGTGTTGTGGGGCCCAGAGGGAGCAACGGTTCCTATCTGGGACACTGGGGAAACACTCCAGCTGTACCTTGAAGGTGGAGGCTGGGGGTGAGGGGGTCTTGGGGCAGAGTTCAGGCCAGGAAAGGTCTTAAGTGGCAAGTGAGTCACGGGGGTCTGGCTTCCCTCTACGGGCAGAGGGCACCGGGTGAGGGCCTAACGGGTGGTGTGCTCCTGAAAGCAGACCCTCCCCAGGATGCCTGGAGCTCTCTACCCAGCCACCCCCTCTGCCTGGCCATCTCATTCTTGTTCTTCAGGTCTTGCTCCATGGCCACTTTCTCCAGGAAGCCATCCTTGACCACTGTCCACACTCTCAGAGCTCTCTGGCCTTTTTTTTGGAGGGGGGCAATGGAGATTGAACCCAGAGACACTGAATTATAACCCAAGCCCTTTTTAATTTTTATTTTGAGATAGGGCCTAATTAAATTGCTGAGGCTGGCCTCAAATTTGTGGTCCTCCTGCCTCAGCCTCCAGAGTTGCTGAGATTACAGACGTGCACCCCTGCACCCTTTCCTATAAAGCTGTCATGCTAGTGTGTCCCCCACCTAAATGTGACCATTGATGATTGCCTATGCCACCAGGCTTTAAAGCCATTAAGGTCAGGAATCAGAGGATTTTTTGATCCCCTAGGTTGCTGGCTCCTAGCCCAGTGCGAGGCACAGAGTAGGTGCTCAATAAATGACTATATGAGTTCATGCAGACACCAGGCTGGAGGGACTGTGGGCTGGAGGGACCCTGGTGAGGTGAGCATGCCTGTGTCTGGGACTGAGCTGTGTTCCGTGGTGTGTCATCAGGCTGTACCTGAGGAAGCTGTTGGCAGGAACGAAAGCCCTCCCTGGCAGCACCTCAGGGTGGGGGGCCTTGCTGCTCCCCTTGGGAAATGCTTCCTGAACGGGTGGAATGAGCTCCTTGTCACCCGAGGCTGGCCGGTGCTTCTGGAGGATGGGGGTGGCCACAGGGCTGGGGACCACTGGAGGCAGGGCTGTTGGTGGGCCCAGCCCTGACCTCACCGCAATTATTTTTAAAACCTGCAAGAGAAAGGGGATATTTTAAACCTTTGTTCCATCAAGGCATCCCAAGGGAAGCAGAAGAGGGAAGGAGGCAGAGGAGACTTGGGAGCTAGGGAGAGGGGCACTTAGAGCAGGGCCGGGGGCTTCCGAGGGAAGAGGAGTGCCCCAAGGTCCCTGAGGGCAGCTTTTTTTTTTTTGTCCCCAGCTCTTTAAAATTTTTTAAAAGCTCCAAACAGTAAGAGGGACAGTGGAGTTCATTATATCGAGTTATCTCCTCTGTTTCAGGCAAAGATCAATCTTCCAAGTCTTGCAGCTCCGAGGGGGGAAGGGAAGAGAGAGAAAATGGGAGGCGAAGGGAAAAAACTCCTGGACCAATTTCCGCTGGCTAACACGATTACTTGGTGCCTGGCAGCAGCGCCAGCTGTTGGCAGGCATCCTGGCCCCCCGCCAGTCGTGCTCAGCTGCCAGCTGCCCCCAAGGCTCCCTATTGAATGGGCCAGGTTGGCAGGTGTGTGGCCCCAGACCCCGGGGTGAGGGCTGCTGGGGGTGGCCCCCGGGGACACGCAGGCCCCACTGTGTGCCCTCACTGCTCCCGCTGGCCGGGTCAGCCTGGCCCCCTCCCAGCCTGTGCTTAGGGTCCTCTCTGCTTGGCATGGGAAGCAGCTCCCGCAGGGGGCAGGAGCACAGGCTTTGCATCCAGGTGGAGCTGGCTCTGTCCATCGGGGTCTGTCTGTCCATCCATCTGTCCATCCATTCAGCGGATACTTCCTGAGCGTCCACTGTGCGTCCAGCACTGCACACAGCACGGAGGCAGATACAGAGGGGGACAGGGTGGACACGTCCCTCCCTGCGCGATGGGGTCTGTGTGGAGGTGAGGAGGCAGACACAGCGGGAACACATACACGCAGTAGTGTCAGGCGGGGGTGACACTGTGGGAAGTGGGAGACGGGGGGCCCACGGGGACACTTGACTTAGGGGCCCGGAACATTCTGACAGCAGGGGCCCCTGGGCAGAGTCGCTGAGGCTGGCCAGGGCGGGAGGCGGCCGGTGCGGGAGCCGCTCTGGGAGGCGGGGGAGGGCCTCGCAGCTTTGAAAGGAGCTTGCTCACGGACGGGGAGTGACAGGCCCGATTTGTGCCATCATCTCGCTGCTGTGCTGGTGTGGGCCCGGGAGTGAGGCGGGAGCTGGGCTGGACAGTGTCCAGGCGGGAGCCGTGAGGCTCTGGAGGCTGGGGCAGAGCCGACTCTGGGGGATGGCTTGGGTGTGAGACAGGAGGAAGGAGTCAAGGCCGGGGGAGATGGAGGTTGGGGAATGAAAACCAAGAGTTCTGTGTTGGACAGGTCAGTTAGAGGAGCCGATGGAGGGGACAGACAGGCCTCTGGACACACGAGCTGGCACTCGGGAGGGAGCCCAGGCTGCTGCCCATGAGCTGGGGCTGTAACTGGGATTTAAAGCCACGGGCCAGTGAGACCAGCCAAGGAAAGAGGGGAGAGCCAGGAGCCCGGGAGCCCTGGGCAGGGGCCGTTGGGAGGGAGCTCGGGTAAGAGGGGAGGAGGGTGTGGGAGGACAAGCCGGAGAATCGAGTCCTGGGAGTCCGGAGATAAGTGTCCCCGTGGAGGAGGCCATCAGCCATGCCAGACGCTGCCGAGGGCTGAGGAGCGCGGCACAGAGAATGACCACTGAAGGAGCAGAACTGAGGTGTCTGGGGGTCTTGATAAGACCAGGCTTGTGGAGCGGTGAGGACAGGAGCCCAGCTGGAAAGGCAGTGAGGGAAGAAGGGACGGGGAGGGACCAGACACTCTGAGACAGGTATATTTTGGTGCCAGGGATTGAATCCAGGGGTGCTCAACCACTGAGCCACATCCTCAGCCCTTTTTACGTTTTATTTTGAACAGGACCTCACGAAGTTGCTTAGGGCCTCACTAAGTTGCTGAGGCTGGCCTTGAACTTTCCATCCTCCTGCCTCAGCCTCCCATGTCAATGAGATTACAAGTGTGTGTCACTGTGCCCTGCAGTAGAGACAGATTTTGAGTTTTGCTATTAAAGGGGGACTGAAAAATGGAAGGGCATGTGGGGTCAAGGAATGTCCCTCCCTCCCTCCCTCCCTCCTTCTTTTCCTCCTTCTGTGTTCATGATAGTGTGGCAGATTGTAATGCATTGTGACCTTGGGCAAATAATTTAACCTCTCTGAGCCGGTTTTCTCTTCTGGAAAATGGAGATAATGACATAGATGTTACTATATCTGGTGCATAATAGGTGCTCAGTAAATGGGAACTGTTCTTAAGTGGAAGCTCTCATGGGGAAACAGACAATAGCACCTCAGTTCAGATGTTTTTGGAAGGCATTTCGGCAGCAAGTATCAACATTTTACATGTGTAGCTCTTTGACCTATTTAGGTGTGCACCCAGAGAAATATTTGCACATGTTCACCAAGTGACAAGATTATTTTTCCATCAATGTTTGAAATGAAAGACAGGGAACACTTGAGTACCCCTCCTTGGAGGCCCTGGTAAGCAGGTGAGGGTGCCTCCCCCCATGCGGAGAAGCTTAGTGTGGCACATGAAGGCTCACCTGTGGCTCTGTTGGGGGGCGGACACTGGAGCCCCACTGCTTAGGACCAAGCCCAGGCCCAGCCTGACACACCACTCAGCTTGTCCATTTTCTCCTCTACAAAATTAGGTTCAAAATGGTCCTTACCTATCTTAGGGGTTTGTTCTGATGTTCAGATGGGTTATTAGATAAAGTGCTTAACCTAGTAGCCCACACATAGTAGGTGCTCAGTGAGTACAAGCAATGATTGTAGCTCTGCACAGACATGGGAAGGTCTGGAAATCATTGCTAAGTGAGGAGCTCAGTCACACACCAGCATGGAAGCTGTTTGTACCCCACTGTGCGTGCACTTCTCTGCACCAATGCACAGTGAGGTTTCAAACCCAAGGGAAGCAGTCTGTGCCCCTGCCGAGTGTTGACTCCATAGCCCTCTGTATTCGAAGCTTTAAAAGAGACAATACTAACCAGGCACAGTTGTGTACTCCTGTAATCCCAGCTACTTGGGAGGGCAGAGGCAGCAACTTAGCAGGACCCTGTCTCAAAAATCAAAAGGACTGGGGATATGGCCCAGTGGTAAAGTGCCCCTGAGCTCAATCCCCAGTTCCAGAGATTTTTTTTTTTTTAAGAACAGTTTCATGTAATTGTACATGCATAGTAAGTAGTCAGTAATAGGCAAGAATGGTAATTTAAGTCTTCACCTCCTCCTGGAAGCCTTGCCTGACTGCACCACCCTGCAGTGCACCTGTCAGGTCTCCTTAGTGTTTAGACGCCATGTTTCTTGCTATGACTACTTTGAGGCAGATGTGTGGGCACGCACCATTGTGGATGTGTGTTTGTGTCCCCAGTTACCTGCAAACTCCTTGAGGGTGTGGGCTGTGTACTTTGTAGGCTGGACACATCTTCAAAGTCAGAGAGGTTTTTTTTTTTTTTTTTTTTTGTACTGGGGATGGGACGCAGGGCCCTGCACATGCTAGCCTAGCGCTCTACAACTGAGCTGCATCCCCAGGCCAAAGCCAGCGGTTCTTAAAGTGTGATTGCAGTTGGTGGCAGCAGCGTCACCTGGGAGCTTGCTGGAAGTGCAGGTTCTCGGGTTCCACCCTGGACCTACTGATCAGAAGCCCTGGCTCGTGGGGCAAGCTGTGTTTGCACGAGCCTCCCATCCGCTCTGATGCACCTGCCAGTACCGATGGGGAAGTCAAGGCACAGCGAGGGCGAGCCTGTGACAGACAGAGCTGACACTGGACCAGGTCAAGGTGCCAGGCAGAGGTGGAGCAGAGGGCCTGGGGACTCCCTTCCTGCTGGCTCTCTTGGGCTCCTTGGGACCATGAGCCACATTGGTCCCAGGAGGGAGGATTTGAGGCCCAGCCCTTTGGGCCCAGGGGCCAGGCAACTGTTCTTTCTGCTGTGAGCAGGGCTGGGGGTGGGGTGTGCTGGTCCCTGGTCTGATTGGCATGTCCCTCAAGGCCCATGTGGGGCCCTGGGCTGCTGCAGGGAGCCTCTCAGATCCCAGTCGCCTGTGGTCCTGGTGCTGACTTTATATGACTCTGGCATGAGTCCTGCATTTTGGGCTGCCCAGGAGCCCTCAGGGCAGGGTCCAGGCCTCCTGCTCCATCTGTCCCAGGGGAGCCCAGACTGAGTGGGGATGATGACAGGATGGGCCAGCAGACCCCAGTCTGTCCTCTCACCTCTTCCCTGCTGTCTCCCTGCAGGTGTCCCGCTGAAGAGCCCCTGAGCCCTGAGCGCTGCTGGAGGAGGTGAGTCGCCACCGTCTGCCGCGGTGGGTGAGCGGGGCCCAGGGGTGGGCCTGGGGCGGTTTCCAGGAGCTCCCTCTTCCTCCAACAGCCCCCTCTGACCCCTCGCTCCTCTCCATCCCTCCAGCCATGCTCCTGGGAGGGCGCTGTTGAGTCATGGAGAAGAAGGGGTGAGGTTTGGGGATCAGCCTTGGTGGGAGGGGAGGAAGACGGCCCCTTGGTCTGAGAAGGTCAGGGTTTGGGGTGTTGGGGGGCTGGTGGGAACAGCTGCTGTGTGGGTGCGTGGCCCAGGTACCAGCTAGAAGTGAGGCCCTTCACCAAGGAGAGAGCACAGCCACGCCCAGGCCAGCTGGGCCTACCTGTGGGGGGCAGGCCAGGGCCTCCTTTGAGGCTATGATTTTTTGGGGGGTGGTTGGGCCATGGCCTTGAGGCCCTGTTGTACTCTGAGATGAGTGAGCATTTGGGGGCCACCGTTCCTGTCTGGCGAGGGGACAAAGCAGACCCCAACAGGTCTCCGGCAGACATCCCTTCCTCTGCCCAGTTGTTCACCCCAAGCTTCGGGGTGTCCTCTGATGTTAGTTCCACGGGGACTTAGCATTGGGGATGTCTCCTGCGAGGGCTTCCGGTTTTGATTTGCCATCAGGGGCCCAAGTGTGCTGAGTCAGCCTGGCCTCCCAGGAGAGGGAGGAGCCGGTCCTGTGAGGTGGGGGGGATGGCTCGCCTCCCCTGAGCCTGCACAGCTGATGGGGGGCAGTGGGGAAAGGGGCGGGGCTCGTCCTCCCCTTCCTCCCACACAGGGCAGGGGTAACTGAGATCCTGAGTTAGCTTTGGCTTCACCCCTCTCCGTGTGACCTTTCCTCTCAAATTTTGTCACCTGTCAAAGGGGGTTCTTTGTAGTGCATCCTCCTGGGCGTTGTGCTATATGTAGAAGGCCAGGTACACAGTTGGTGCTCAATAATTGTAAAGCACATATCAGTTACTCAGCAGCAGAGCCTTGGGAGGAGTCTGGAGGACCCCGGGGATCAGAGGACACGTGCGGCCCTGGGTAGCTCGAGTCAGCCACAGCCTTTCTGTCATTCTAGGGCAGAGAAAGTAGTTCAGTGGACCTCATCCAGGTAGTCTGTCCCCTTCTTAGAGGTGGGGAAACTAAGGCTGGCAGGTGGGGACACACCTGCTGGTGTAGAGTGTAGCCCGGGTCTCACTGCAGTTCCACCACCTGCCCACCCCTCTCCACTACGCTGCAGGTGGGACCTCCTGAGGGGAGGGACATGGTTAGAGGACTCCACGTCCCCTGACCAGGCCCCCAGGAGCCCTGGTATGAGGGTGGGAGCTGGAGGCCGCCTCGGGTCAGCGGAGATACCTGTGTGGACCAGGAGGCCACAGCCAGCGGAACTATGAGGGGGACCGCTTGGCCTGGTCTCTTGAGGTCCCTCTCTGGGGTACAGTGCTCCCTCCTGGGACACAGCCTACTTTTCTACCTCTCTACTGAGGGGCCCTCACAGCGCCCTGTGCTCAGAGCGTCCTCCTCTGAGAAGCCACCACACAGGAGCCGCCCTCGGCAGCCCTTCCTTGGGCAGCTGAGTGGGGCCCGCCCCACTTGGTTCAGCGAGGACGAGTTGCAGGCCCTTGTCCCAGGCCGGGCTGGGGAGGCAGGATGGCTGTCACTCACGGGAGGACTAGAGGCAAGCAGGAGGGGGAGCAGGCATGGGGGGATCCCACAGACAGATGGACGCGGCATTCAAGGGTGGAGAGAGGAAGGGCAGGTTCGGGTCTGTGGGGCTGACCGCGGGCGGTGGGGAGGGACGTGGTCAACGCATCCTGGGTACAGTGTGGAGCGCGCTGGGTTACTTGTGACTTGTGGGACGGCCCCGTGAACTCTCTGGAATAGAAGCAACCTGTGTGCTGGGTCAGAGCCTGTGTGCGTGCGCCGGGGGCCTGGGGAGCCCCGGCGGGAGGCGTTGTGCAGATCTGGGAGCCAAAGACCTCTGTCAGGGGGCAGGACCAGGAGCTGCGGCTCCCTCTGCAGGCAAGGCCAGGGATGGCTTGTGGCCAGCTGTAATGGGATGCTGTGCCTTAGGTGAGGCCACATGTGGGTACCGAGGGTGGACACCTGTCTGAGGGGACCAGAAGTGTGAGGCATGCTCAGGAAGGGCGCTAGGTCCACCTGGCCCAGCCCAGGAGTTCTGGGGGAAGGGCCTTGGCTGGGTGAGCGGGTTTCCTGAGCACTCAGTGCCCCCATCACTGCTGCCTGAGGCTCTGGTTTGACTTTCCTCGTGGGCCTGGATGTGATCTGAGACAGAGCCACCCTCACTTCTGTTTATTTTTTTATTTGTATTTATTCTTTTTTGATACACATGACAGTAGATTGTGTTTTGACCTATTATACATACATGGAGTACAACTTATTCTAATGAGGACCCCATTCTTGTGGTTGTACATGATGTGGAGTTACCCTGGTCGTGTATTCATATGTGAACATGGGAGAGTTATGTCCGATTCAGTCTACTGTCTTTCCCATTCCCATCCCTCTCCCTTCCCTTCATTCCCCTTTGTCTAATCCAATGAACTTCAATTCCCCACCCCCTCTTGTGAATTAGCGTCTGCATATCAGAGAGAACATTCGGCCTTTGGTTTTTTGGGATTGGCCTAATCACTTAGCATGATAGTCTCCAGCCCATCCATTTATAAGCAAATACCATAATTTCATTCTTCTTTATGGCTGAGTAATATTCCATTGCAATATTACCCTAACTTCTAAAATGAGAATGGAACAATAGGGTGGGTATTAAGCCAGTACCCTACATTTTTAGCCTTAAAAGCTCAGAATGTGTCTGCTTCAAATGCCTCTTTATTTTGTTGGTGTTCACCTGAGTTAGCTCATCCCAGAGAGAGACCCCACTGCCTTCTGTCCTCTCCCATGTGGACACCCAAGGCAGTTCTACAGTGGAACCTGGTTTCTGGGCCCAGCCTGTTCTCCATACGTGCCTCCCTGGGTCTCCCCATCCCCACCTACTCCCACCTGCCTGGCAGGAAGAAGTGGCACCCAGGGGGTGGCCATGGATACCCTAGGATAATACAAATATTTAGTGACTAGGACATTGTAGGTCGGGCATGGTCAGTGGTCATTCTGTTCTCTTCATTCTGTGGTGGGGGATATTGGAGTCATGAGGGGTGGAGTGAGCTGCCCCCGGGCACACAGCAATGCCGTTGGTGGGTAGGATTCTGACCTGGCCTGCTGGGGCCCAGCTCTGTTTAACACAGTCTCAGGACAGCCCCTCAAGGCCCACCACCATTGCTGCTTGTTGAGTAACTGGGTCCTACCCGCTCTCAGGCCTGATGCCTGCTTCTGCAGCTGGAGGGAAGGGAAGGGCCAGCACCAGACTAGACACAGCGGCTCTGTGCTGTGGCCAGGGCAGGGCCTGGGCTCTCTCAGTCACAGGCTTGGGGTGTCATGTGGAAGCCCTGCTTCCCAGTGAGATGTCCTTTCTAGTGCCCGAAGCCCCAAGGCAGCATGGGCCGCTGTTGAGAACCCCCGGCTGTGTATAAGCGCCCTGCCTCTGTTTCCCTTATGTGCAAAGAGAATAATAGTAAACCCACCTCTCGGGCTGTTTAGAGGGTTCCTGAGTGCAGTTAGTGGTGTTTTAACAGAGTACCAGAGACTAGGTAGTATATAAAGAAAAGAAATCTATTTCTTAACAGCTCTGGAGGCTGGGAGGCCAAAGATCAAGGAACTGGCAGCTGGCATTAGTGACCCACTCCCGCAATGTCAGGAATCCACGCAGAGAGCACAGCCTCGCGGCCAGCTCACCTCTCAAGGTCCAGCTCCAGCACTGTCACACTGGGGTTTAAGTTGCCAACACATGAACTCTGGGGCACACTCCTGGATTCCCAAAGTTTGCGTCCTTCTCACATGCAGAAATCCATCCCAATGGACCTCAAGTCTTAACTTGTTCCCGCACCAACTCCAAAGTGCCAAGTCCAGAGTCCCATCTAAGTCAGATGCTGGTGAGCCTGAAAGCACAGTTCACCCTGAGGCTACTCCCCCTCAGGCTGGGGCCTGGGAATCAACAGGTCATCTCCTTCCAAAATACCACCACGTGACAGGTGTAGGAGAGATGCTTCCATGCCAATGGGGAGAGACAGGCAAGACGAGAGGTGACTGCCCTCAAGTAAGTCCAAAGACAACAGGAGAATCGACATTAAGTCTTTCTTTCTTTTTAGTTGTAGATAGACACAATACCTTTATTATTTTATTTATTTATTGTTATGTGGTGCTGAGGATCAAGCCCAGTGCCTCACACATGCTAGGTGAGTGCTCTACCACTGAGCCACAACCCCAGCCTGACATTAAGTCCTTTTTTTCTTTTGGTTGGAGGTATTAGGGATTGAACTCAGGGGCACTAGACCACTGAGCCATACATATCCCCAGCCCTGTTTTGTATTTTATTTAGAGACAGGGTCTCACTAAGTTGCTTAGTGCCTCGCTTTTGCTGAGGCTGGCTTTGAACTCTGGATCCTCCTGCCTCAGCCTCCTGAGCTGCTATGAGTACAGGCATGTGCCACTGTGCCTGGGCCAACATTAAGTCTGAACAATCTCCTCCTGCTCTGTGTCCCCCGTCCTGGGCATGCTGGGGCAGGGGTTGGGATCTCAAGGCTGCAAACATCCCCACCTAGATGGCTTTGCTGGGCTCAGTACCCCCTGCAGCCGCCCCAGGCTGGAGTTGCACATGGTAGTCCTACAGTTCTGGGGCCTCAGGGGCTGCCCCGCCCCCATAGCCCAGCAGGCGTTCCCCTGGTGGGGGGTACTCTGTGGTGGCTCCACTCGTGTGACTGGGCTTCCAGGCTGTCTGCAGCATCCTTTAAAATCTAGGTGGAGGGCACCAGTGGCCCCAGAGCTTTTGCATGCTGCCCGCCTGCAGAATTAGCCTGCAGCAGATACTGCCAAAGTTTATGGTTTGTACCACCTGGACTCACTGGGGCCTCAGCGGGGCAGCGAAGGGTTCTGTGCTAGAATTTAGGGAGCAGGGGCCTGAGGCAGTGCGGGGCAGTGCATGCCAAAGTCCTGCTAGTGTCTTTCTGGAAACTTGCCCTGCAGGTCCTGGCTGGCCTCCTCATCTCCTGAAGGCTGTGGGGGTGGGTCTCCCTTTGTCTTGAAGAACAGAACCTTCCATCCTAACACTCTCTCCCACCACAGGCGCCTGGCCACACCTTTAGCGCTCTCTCCCAGATGCGCCTTTTCATCTTTACATTCCAGGCTGAAAATATTTTTAAAAATTTTGCTTCCCCTCTAATTATAAATCCATCTTTAAACCAATTCTTTCTTCTTGCATTTCACTGTAAGCAGCCTCAGGAAGCCAGGTGGCACGTGGAACGCTTTGCTGTCCAGAAATTTCTTCCACCAGATAGCCTAGTTCATTGTTCTTACGTCTGGCCTTCCACAAAGTCCTAGGACACACACACACACACACACACACACACACACACACACGATTCCTCCAAGTTCTTTGCTGCTGTAGGACAGGATGGCCTTTCCTCCAGTTTCCAGGACCTCGCTCCTCCTGGTCCTCTGAGATCTCAGCACAGTGGCCTTTAGAGCCACGTTTCTGCCAGCTTTCTGGTCCCGACCACTTAAGCAATCGCTGAGAAGGTCCATGCTTTTCCTGGAGCGCTCTTCCTCTTCTGAGGCCTCACCAGAATCACCCTTCGTTCTCCATTGTTAGCAATACACGCTCTTTCTGGCCTGCTCCTCTGAAGGCGGCCAGCCTCTGCCCATTAGCCAGTTCAGAAACCTCTTCCACATTTCCTGTCTTAGTTCATTTAGTGACACTATAACAGAATGTCAGAGACTAGCTAACTTATAAAGAAAAGGAATTTACATGTTACAGTCTGGAGATTGAAAAGTCCAAGGATGAGGGGCACATCTGGGGGAGGGCCTTTTGCAGTGTCATGTCATTGTGGAAGGCAGAAGGACAAGACTGCGTGCATGTGCACACATGCAAGAGAGGGGTGGTGGGGAGCCTAAACTTGCTTTTATAGCAAACTCACTCTTGAGAAAATGAGCCCACTCCTGTGATCACGAGCCCACCCTGGGGTGGCAGCATGCACCCATCCACAAGGCAGGGCCTCATGACTAATCAATTCTTAAAGGTCCCCACCTCTCAACATCGTTGCACTGGGGACTAAATTTCCCACATGTGAACTTTGGTATGTGTGTGTGGGGGGCAAGTTCACACCATAGCAAGGATTAAGGACATATTCACAAATAGCACTAGGAGCAATGGCTGGCCTAAAGTGGGCACTCAATAAAGTCTAGTCAAAGTCATCAGTGTTGTCATTAGCAGGGCTGTAGAGTATTCTCAGGTGAGAACAGGGACCCTCCCAGCTCCTATGTGCAATTTGACACCAGAGCCAAGAGGGACAGGGCTACAGCCTGCCAGCTTCCCTACATCCACCCCAATACTCCTGCCCCCGATCTCGGGCCCTCAATTTTCCAGGATAGGGATTGCCATTTTGTATGCTGATCTTTTTTTTTTTTTTTTCTATTTATACCTGCCTATGCCATCATGTAAAGGGCTCTAAGCATATGAGCAATACTAAGACATAATACAAGGCGGGCAAGAACAGAATGTAATAGAAAGAACACGCTTAGGGAACATTTGAACATGGACACATAGGGTCACATGTTGGGCTGAATATTTGGCCCTGTGCTTCCTAGTAGTCAGAGTGAAAAGGGAAATAGGAGTTATGAGATTCATACTGTTCACAGGAGCAAAGCAACTCAGAGTCCCTGAGGAGTAGGAAGGGACTTGGTAGGCCACTGCCAGCTACTGCCTTTGTGACCACCCACCCCTGGCAGCCTGGCCCATGGAGACCAGAAGTTCACATTGCAGCGTGGGTTGGGTACAGGGAACCTGGAGTCCTTGGTGGGAGGTGATCAGGAACCCTGCAAGTCGCACTGTCATCTGGTCATTCACAGCTGGCACCTGGGCTCAGGGGAGGCAAGTTTTGCAAGCAGTGGCAAGGCAGGCATGCTAGCTGGGGTCCGATCCTACTGGGACCCCCCATCCTCAGTGCAGGGCTGGGACTGCCTTGGAGGCCTGGTCTGGGGTGAAAGGCCCTTGAGGGACCATCTTTTTCAGCCCTTTCATTTTGCAGCAGGGGAAACTGAGGCCCAGGGGGTGTTCTGAGCACAACTGTGCGGAGATGACTTAGGCATCTGCTTCCTTCTTTTTCTTTTTTTGCTGCTTGAGGTTGAGCCCAGGGGTGCTTAGCCACTGAGCCATATCCCAAGCTCATTTATATTTTTTATTTTGAGACAGAGTCTTGCTAAGTTGCTTAGGGCTTCACTGAATTGCTGAGGCTGGCCTTGAACTTGCGATCCTCCTGCCTCAGCCTTCTGAGCCGCTGGGATTATAGTTGTGCGCCACCACCACACCAGGCCTGCCTCCTTCTTAACAGCACCCTGTATGGATGAGGAAACCAGAGCTCAGGGAGGGTGACAGGGCCACATGGGTGGGCGGCTGCAGAGCCAGGCTTGAACCCTGGCTTGTCTGGCCTCCAGACACGGAAGGAGACTTGTGATGCCGTAGAGATCTGAATGAGCTGGGGTGAGGGTTGAGTCTGTCCAACTGTCCCCGCAGTCAGTGGCAGCACAGCGTCTGGAGAATGGAGGTCAGATGCCTGCTCTAGATCAGGGCTCTGAGGTGCTCCAGGCAGGAGAACCCTTTTCCTGCACAGGATGATCTTGGGGAACAGCACAAACATCTGGCTAGAAGGTGTGGGGTTGGCAACGGGCCACAGCCCCTGGTGCTTGTCTCCCGACCCCGACTCCCCAGCCCTCCCAGCTCTGGCTTCTGTCCAGCTGGGCCCGCACATTTGCAGGGCTGGGCCTGAAGCCAGCTCTGCCTCCTCTGCTGCCCTCCCCAAGAACCTCAGTGCCTGCACTTTGCCTGGGCGTTGGCTACAGCTCCCTGTGCCTGGCTTCTGGGCTCTTAGTTCTGAGCCTGCCTGGGCCCTGGAGGCCTCCATGCAGCCCCTCCAACACTGCGGGGGCTTGCTGATCTGAGAGAGCCAGCCTCACCTCCCTGGCCTCTGAGCCCCCAAAGGGAGGGTGGAGGCCTCCCTGCCTCCCTTCCAGTGCCACCTGGGCTCTTGGAAGAGCTGATGGGGGGCCATGGCGCTCTGTAAAGCCTTTTAGGGATTGGCGGGTAAAGAGAATGGACATTTGGCCTCCGTGGGAGGGCTTTCCTGTTTCTGAATGTCTTACATATACTTGGCTGAATCCAGACCTCGAAACAGCCCTGTGAAATAGGACAGCAGTGACACGTTGATGGTAACAACTGCTCAGTCTTCCATGGGGCCCACTGTGTGCCAGGTGCTGTGCTGAGCATTTTGCAGATATTTATTTATTTAATCATCACCACAACAAGGAAGTTGTTTTTACAGAAGCAACGGAAGCACGGAGAGGCTAAATAACTTGGCCAAGGTTAAGCCAGGAAGAAGCAGAGTCGGGATTTGAACCCAGGCAGCCTAGATCCACGAGAAAAGGAAGGGACCAACCATGGATGGCACTTCCCTTACGTTCCACGCATTAGTCTCACTGGCTTCTCTCAAAGGCTGGTGGCAGGTAGTGTGATACCCGAGGGCCAGGGGCCCAGAGATACTGGAGCCTGTCAATGTCACACGGCTGGGAGGGAGTGCTCCACGGATCCCAAAGCTGGGGCTGGAGCTACCCTCAGGCCCCTCCCTGGAGGCTGGAGGAGGGGCAGGGGTGAGATGGTGAGGGCTGCGGCAACCCTTCTCTGGGTGGACCCGTCCCTCGGTGGCCAAGACAAGGCTTTGGTCTCTGGCCTGGCTGGGAACTGGGTGGGCTCTGGGGCCAGGACTCTGCAGGCCCTGGGGCAGCCTACCTGCCCTGGGCTGCCAGTCACATGGCCTGGCGTGATGGGTAGTTTCTCACAGGCTGAGGAATGATCACTGCCCCAGCAGGGTGAGGGGCAGTGGGAGAGGCCTGGGCAGGACCTATCACTACCAGGCCAGAAGGGACTAAGAGGCAGCCAGGCCATCTGCATCAGGCAGGCAGTCAGGGAGAGCCATGTCTGAGGGAAGCATAGCCCTGAGCTGGGGTCCTCCCTGAGAAGGACCTTCCAGGGACAGCTCCTTTGTGGTTTTCTTGGGGGGGTACCGGGGATTGAACTTAGGGGTGCTCGACCACTGGGCCACATCCCCAGCCTTTTTTTTTTTTTTTTTTTTTTTTTTTTTTTTTTTTTTTTTTTTTTTTGGTACCAGGGATTGAACTCAGCAGCACTAGACCACTGGGCCACATCCCCAGCCCTTTTTTGTATTTTATTAGAGACAGGGTCTCACTGAGTTGCTAAGTGCCTCACCATTGCTGAGGCTGGCTTTGAACTCGCGATCCTCCTGCCTCAGCCTCCCAAAGTGCTGAGATTACAGGCGTGCGCCACCGCGCCCGGCTCCCAGCCCTTTTTTATAAGTGCCTCACCATTGCTGAGGCTGGCTTTGAACTCACGATCCTCCTGCCTCAGCCTCCCAAATGCTGGGATTACAGGCGTGTGCCACCATACCTGGCTTCCGTTTGTTTGATGCAAAGCCCCCTTTTAAGATACATAAGATTTAGCTGGGCACAGTGGCTCATGCCTGTAATCCCAGCAGCTCAGGAGGCTGAGACGGGAGGATCATGAGTTCAAAGCCAGCCTCAGCAACAGCGAGTGCTAAGCAACTCAGACTCTATTTCTAAATAAAATACAAAATAGGGCTGGGAATGTGGCTCAGTGGTTGAGTGCCCCTGAGTTCAATCCCTGGTACCTCCGATGCCCCAGCCCCCCCCCAAAAAAAAAAAAGAAATGTAAGACTTGCCTTCTCTAGAAGTCCTTGTTAAGTGCCCACATGTTAGCTCTGGACCTTTCCTCAAAGGTATGTGCAGTGGCCTTGGGAGCTAGACTAAATGGCCACTACCTACCAGCTATGTGACTTGGAGGAAGTCATTTCACATCTTTGAGTGCTGGTTTCCTCATCTATAGGACAGAGATGAAGATCGTTTTTTCTTTTCTTTTTTTATTGTGCTCAGAAATACATAAGATAAAATTTACCATCTTAGCAATTTTAAGTAGTGGTATTAACAGTGTGCACTTTATTTTATTTATTTATTTTTTTTGGTACCGGGGATTGAACTCAGGGGCACTCGACCACTGGGCCACATCCCCAGCCCATTTTTGTATTTTATTAGAGACAGGGTCTCACTGAGTTGCTAAGTGCCTCACCATGGCTGAGGCTGGCTTTGAACTCGCGATCCTCCTGCCTCAGCCTCCCAAGTACTGGGATTACAGGCGTGCGCCACCGCGCCCGGCTTAACAGTGTGCACTTTATTGTTCAGTAGCTCTCTAGAACTTTGTCACCTTGCTCTAGTGAACCTCTACCTACTGAACAGCAACTGCCTGCTCACCATCTCCAGCCCTTGGCAACCTCCCTTCAAGTTTCTAAGAGTCACCGCCTGAGATTCCTCATCTAAGTAGAATCACATATATTTGTCCTTTTCATGACTGGCTTATTTCACTTAGCATAATGTCTCCAAGGTTCATCCATGTTGTGGCACGTGGCAGTATGTATTTCCTTTTTTTTTTTTTTTTTTAATACTTCTTTTAGCTGTTGATGGACCTTTATTTTGTTCATTTATTTATATGCAGTGCTGAGAATCGAACCCAGTGCCTCCTCACACATGCTAGGCAAGTGCTCTACCACTGAGCCACAACCCCAACCCCTTCCTTTGGTTTTAAGGCCAAATAATATTTCATTATTGTTAATTTGTTCATCCGTTGATAGACACTTGGGTTGCTTCTACCTCTTGGCCATTGTGAATAAGACTGCAGTGAACATGGGTATGGAAATATCTCTTTGACATCCTGTTTTCCATTCTTTTGGCTATATACCCAGAAGTGGGATTGCTGGATCACATGGTAATTCTATTTTCAGTGTTTTGAGGAATCTTCATCCTGTTTTTTCCTAGTGGCTACACCACTTTGCATTCCCACCAGCAGTATACAAGACTTCAAATTTCTCCATGTCTTCATCAACACTTGCTATTTTTTTAATACACACACACACACACACACACACACACACACATACACACCTATTTTTAGTTGTAGATGAACATAATACCTTTATTTATTTTTTGTGTGGTGCTGAGGATGGAACCCAGTGCCTCACACATGCAGGCAAGTGCTCTGCCACTGAGCTGCAACACCAGCCCCACACTTGTTTTTTTTTTTTTTTTTTATAGTGACCATCTTAATGGGTGTGATGTGATATTTCATTGTGGTTTTTATGTGCATTTCCCTGATGATTTGGAGCTTCAAGCATCTTTTCATGTGCTTCTTGGCCATTTGCTTATCTTCTTTGGAAAAAATGTCATTCTGTTGTCATTCAAAGATTGCTTTTCAGACTTTGGGATATTTTTGTTGAGTTGTAAGTATTTTTTTTTTCTTTTTTCCTTTCCTTTCTTTCTTTCTTTTCTTTTTTTTTTTTTTTTGTTGCTGTTACCAGGGATTAAACCCAGAAGCGCTTAACCACTGAGCCACATCCCTGGCACTTTTTAATATTTTATTTAGAGACAGGGTCTCCCTGAGTTGCTTAAGGCCTCACTAAGTTGCTGAGGCTGGCTTTGAACTTGCAATCCTTCTTCCTCAGTTGGGATTACAGGCATGTGCCACCATGATTGGCAAGTTGTAGGAGTTCTTTTTTTAATATTTTTTTTAGTTGTAGATGGACATAATACCTTTATTTTATTTGTTTATTTATTTATTTATTTATTTTTATTTTTCTGTGGTGCCGGAGATTGAACCCAGTGTCTCACACATGCTAGGCAAGCACTCTACCACTGAGCCACAACCCCGGCCCCTGTAGGAGTTCTTTATATATTCTTTTCTTTTTTTTTTTAATTATTTTTAAGCTGCAGATGGACACAATACCTTTATTTAATTTATTTATTTATACGTGGTGCTGAGAATCGAGCCTCATGTGTGCTAAGCAGGTGCTCTACCACTGAGCCCCAACCCTAGCCCTCTTTATATATTCTTTACATTAGCCCCTTTCAGATATTTTCTGATTCTATTCTTCCATTCCTTAGGTTCCCTTTTTACCCTATTGGTTGTTTCCTTTGCTGAGCAGAAGTTTTTAAGTTTGATGTAACCCATTTGTCTGTTTCTGCTTTGGTGTCATATTCAAGACATCATCGCCCAATCCAGTGTTGTGAATCTTCTCCCCTGTTTTCTTCTAGGAGTTTTATGGTTTCAGGTCTTATGTTTAAGTCTCTCACCCATTTGGAGTTATTTTTGTATGTGGTGTGAGGTAAGGGTCCAACTTCATTCTTTTGCATATAGAAACTCAGAAACCAAACAGCAGCTGCAAGCACAGGCTCATTCTTTCTTGTATGGTGTCTGCATATCTGGGTGCCTTCCCTGAGAACATGTTCCTTCCTCCTGGGTGATGGCTGTTGCTCTGGCCTCAAGTCCTTCCTTTCCCCACATCAGGGCAGAACTGGGCTGCTTGAGGGGCAGAGGCAGACAGTCCACACTTCAGGGAGCCAGTCTTCCCGAGCCCACTGTCACTGCTTTGGGGGCCTCTGAGTGGGGTCATGAGCTCTGTGACAGGACAGAGATTCAGCAGGACTTGTGCAGTGGACAACAGCCCTCCTGAACACTGGACATCATTCTGTGGGAGGAAGGCCTAAAGGGGCACTTTGGGCTCTCGCTTCCTCCTGCCCTGCACTTCTAGCAAGTCAGGTGGGGCAGAGTGCCACATTTGTCAACCACAGGTGGTTCTCACCTTGTACTCAGCTGAAGGGAACTCTGGGTTAAAACCACCCCAGACCAAATGGAACTGCACAGCTGGTAAAATGAAGTTATGCACTTGAGCTCCAAAACTCAAGGGCCAGAGGAGGGGGTGCAGGAGCAGGGTCAGCGTGGCTCACACATACTGAGTGCGGGAGCACCGAGACTCAGAGCAGTGCTCCGAGACACGGGACGTGTTCAGGAAGTCTTCAAGCCAGTTCTTCAATATAGGAGTCTGCCCTCCAGCTCCTGTCCTGGCTTTCCCAGGTCTGGCAGACACAGGCTCTGCCTTTGATGGACAGTGGGCTGTCCATGAAGCCAGGGGCAAAGCCAGGGTGCTACCAGGCTCTGCCTGTCACTTTCCATATGACCCAGGCCAGCCTTTTCCTTGTCCTGGGCCTCAGTTTCTCCATCTGTAAGATGACCATGGGTCCCTTCTCATGGGGTGTTGTGAGGGTTTAAACAAGAGAATGGACTTAAATCCCCCTGTGGGGAGTCAGCCAGATGGGGAGACTGATCCTCCCAAGGTCACATGGCTGATGTCCCCACCCAGGGCTTTGTCCTCCTCAGGTCCTAATGTGGGAAGCTGGTGGAGCTCATCAGATCTTCTTCTGGTCTGGCCATACCCAAAACAGCTCTGGACATTGAGTGGGGAGCCCCACCACCTACAGAGGTGGGTATGGGGTTTAAATCCTTCTGCTCTAGATACTCCCCCACAGCCAGCGTGACCAGCAGGGGGGTGAGGGAGGCGGCCAGGCCTTCATCTTAGGCTCTTCTGGGGTGGGTAGTGACGGGGTCCACTGACCATCAGGAAGAAATCACTGATCTGACATGGGTTGCCTGTGGGTGATCTGGTTGTGGAGGTGGGGACCAGCCCCCTACCATGAGGCTGGAGCCCCAACTCTGGCCAGGGCACTATGGCCTTGGGAGCTTGTAGCTGTCTTCCTAGTCATGGAAGCCACCACTAGGGACTTCATGTGCTCACTTCATCTCATCCTCACAACAGCCCATGAAGTAGGCACTGACCTTAACCTCACCCTACAGATGAGGAAATTGAGCTCAGAGATGGGAGATCAAAACTAGCAAGTGGCTACACTACCCAGACTGGTTGGTGACATTAGGCCAGTCCCAGCTCAGTTTTCCCACCTGAACAACTGGGACTCAGACGCACTTGGGGAAACATGCTTAATGTGATCGCGTTGCCTTCCCCTAAAGTCGAAGGGTCAGAGTGCACAGAGACCCGCGGGGGGCCCAGGTCCAGGGACCAGCTGATTGCGGGCCGAGCACCTTCCCATGCATTGGTCCTTGGAAGCTGCCTCCTTGCCCACCTCGCTGCCCCCCTCCCTGGGCCAGGCGTTGGGATGGCCCTGGGCCCTCCCCAAGGCCTCTGTGACCGGGTCGGTGCAGGGAGGCATCGGCCACGTCCGTGCCGTGCTGGGGGCGCGTGCTGGGGGCTGGAGGAGGCTGGGGAGCCCAGCAGACCCTGCGGCAAGAGGAGGACGGCAGGGCCGCTCCTGCCCCTCTGCTCCTGCGCCGGGGGCAGCGAGTGGGAGACGCCCGGGGTGACCGGGTTGGTGCCCACTATATATAGCTGGCTCCGACACGCAAGGCGGCTATTTCTGTGTTCTTCCTCCTACTGAGGCAGGGGGAGGGGAGAGAAAGTAGTCCATCTAAAAATACAACCGGGAAAAATATCACAACGCCGCGCCGCGCCCCGGAGCGCCGGCTCCTTCTCTCGCCTCCGCCCCCGCGCCCCGACTTACCTCGCCGCGCCTCGCTCCGGCTGCACCGTCGGGCCCTCGCCCTCCCCCACCGCCCCTTCCCCTGGTGCCCCCCGGCTCAGCAGGAGCCCCTCTGCCCCCATCTCACAGGTGGAGAAACTGAGACCTGGAGAAGGCTGGCTTCAGGGGGGCCAGCGCCCTGGCACTGGGCTCTCTGCCACCTGCTTCTTTGGGGCATGGCCTTTCCCTGCCCGGCTGGTGCGGCTCTGACTTGCCTCCATGTCTGCTCCCCGGGGTTCGGTTAAACCACTTCCTTGTAGGTGGTAGTGAGGATTGAGGGGTGCAGGAGGAGCCCGACTCCATGCCCCCTGCCGGGCACGTGGAAAGCTGGCAGGAAGTCAGCCGCCGTTGCCATCATTATTATTATCCTCCTCTTTCATCCTGGCCACAAAAAAGTTCCCCTGGGAACTTCTGGAAGACAGGATGGATTTTATCAGGTCTGCAGCCGGGTACCCAGGAGGAGGTCAGCTACCCACCACTGCATTCAGCAGGTGACAATGGTCATATTTAAACTTGATGAGGAAGGCAGGGGAGTCTCAGGTTGATTAAGTATCTGCCTTAGGCCAGGTTTGCTGCTATGTGGCTCTGTTAGTTGTCCAGCTTAATCCCCTTACTGAGGCTCAGAGAGGGAAAGTGATGGTCCCTGGGTCACACAGCTGAGATAGTGGAATTTGGACCTGAAAGAGAGAGGCTGCCTGACTCCTCTGGGCTCCCAGAGGCAGTTGCAAGGGCCCCTCCCCTACTGTCTTCCTTTCTGTGGATGTGGGAGCCTCTAGGGGGTTTGGAAGGCTCAGTGCCCAGAAGGCCCCTTCCTGGTACTTCAGGTGCTGGGGCCAGTCTCTGAACCTGGCCCTGGAGAGGCTGCAGGTTTCTGAGGCAGGAGAGTGCGTCCCTCAGAAGGGAGGGACCAGTCTATTGAAACCCCATGTCCCCACCAACAAGTATCAGTCGTGACCAGACTTGCTGCCTCTGAACCCGCTCACTGACCTCCACTGCTGGGCTATTGTGACATTGTAGAATTCTATTAATAAATACATTAGTGTAATCTCTAAAAGATAAGGCCCGTTTAATAAACATAATAACCATTATACCATTACCACACCTTAAAAAATCCATTGCTACCTGGCACTTGGCATCTATTACCTGATTCATACTTCAAAATGGCCTTGAGGTAGGAGTTAACATTGCCATTTAATAAATGAGGAAACTTGAGGCCCAGAGAGCTTCTGTCACTGGCCTGAAGTCATATTGCTACTAAGTAGCGAAACAAGGATTTGAACCTGGGCTATGTGACTATAAAGCCAGTGATTATTTCTCTTTCCTCTGCGGGCAAGGCCTGTCGCTGACTCCTGCCACCTCCAAAGGGTTGAGGAGCCTGTGTCCCTGGGAAGGCTCTGAGCATATGCTTGTTGGGGAGAGTCTAGTTCCCGGGCCTCCTGACACTCCCGGGTCGGCCCGATGCTCAGCTGGCTGTGAGGCTGTCCAGGCTGCCGTGTGAACTGTCTCCTCTGGCCGGTGCGCTGAGCTTTACGGGGGCATTAGCAAGCCATTTAAAAAGCGCTGACAACACACTTCGCAGGCTCCTATTTAAGATGTACTAAAAAACAAGCACCTTTCCAGGGAGGGAACTGCAGCATGTCGGGTGAAATATGTCTGTGGTGTCACCTACGCACGCATCACCTGCAGATGCTGGGGGTGGTGCTAGGAACAGCCAGCACCCGGCCTCACCCTTCCTGGGTGGCCTCGGAGGTGGCAGGTACTTGGTGAGCAGGTGGATTTGTCAGCTCTGCGAGGGGAGGAGGAGGGAAGCCTGCAGCTTTGGCAGGGTGGTAGATGTTGGGGGTGGGGTGGGCAGAGGACATTACCTGCTTTAAGCTGCCCATTTCCCGGATGGAGAAGCTGAGGCCCAGAAGAAAGGTGAAGGTTCTTGAGAGCTGCCCCAGCCCAGCCTCTAAGCCCAAGGGGGTCACGGTACAGGTGGTACTCCTGCATTTCTCTTTCCCTTCTCATCCTAATTCAAAACACATTCTAGAGACTAGGACAGATCTGGACTTAGCACAGGCTGAGTGCTGGGGACACTACAGTGAACAAAATATAATCACATGATCGGAAAAACCAAAAAGAAAAATGGTCTCTGGCTGCTTCACGGAGCATATAGTTGAATGGAGGGTACTAAGGTAAACAAAGTGTCAACAGTGTTGTAATGCTGTGATGTCCCAACGACCAAGGGACAGCAGAGAGAGGATTTGAGAGAGGATTGCCCAGGTCCAAGAGGTAGGAGAGGGCTTCCTGAAGAGGTGGCACTCGACGGGCTGTGCAGGTGAATGTGTGCACTGAGGGCAAGAGGCTGTGGCTGGAGGAATGGGTGCCATAGGCCCAGGGAATAGCACATGCAAAGGCCCTGTGGCCAAAGTTTGAGGGGAAAATCTACAAGGCCAGTGTGGTTAGAGTGGAGCAGGTGTGGGGAGGTGAAGTGGGAGATGTGGCTGAAGGGGGCTAGGGCCAGGCCTCCGGGAGGCCCAGGAAGGAAGGGAGAATTATATACTTAGATTTGTGGTGTGGATAGATTCTGGGTGTTATGTGAGGAAATGGCCTAGATTTGAGTCAAGGGTGGCCTGGAAGGCTGGTTAGGGGTGAATGTGGCATCCATGTGGGAGGGGCTGGCAGTCTGGACCAGGGTGATGGTCCAGGTGCCTACTGGCTTCCTCTCCTCCCATTCTCCCCTCTGGGCCCTGCTGGCCCAGGAAAGTCCCTTCCGGTGTCCGGGAGGGATGAGGGGACGAGGCAGCTGTGTTCCTTCTCCAAGAGGCAGGGAGGCCAGGCTGGAGCCAGCCCTGGGAGGGGGATGGTGCAGGGCCCAAGGCCCTGTTCCCTGGGGGTGGGGGCTGTTGCTCTTTCTGGAATGCAGCTGCGGACGCAGCTGGGGATGAGAGGGCAGCAGCGGAGGGCGTCGCATCTGCCCTGTCTCCTCGGAGATCTAACCCGAGGAGGAGCCAGTGCCCGAGAGGGGAAAAGAGGCGAGGGGGGAAAAATAGCTCACTTTACTTAATTATGACTGATTGTGACAGCTTGCATCTTTAGTCTGAAAAGTATCTATGGGATAAGGACTGCTTTTCTCAATCGGGATAATTATGTTAATTAAAATGCTTTCTTTATAGCAGTTCTGATTAATAAAAACAGTTCCACTGCTCTCTTTAAACACTCTAACCTTCTGCTGCACGGGGAAGGAGGCCCTTTCTCAGCAATTTATGGTTCTTCACGCAGATTCCAAGAGGCAACCTGCTGCCGGGGTGGCCTGGTGGCGGGCACTTGGCTCCACACGTGGGATGGATGCGGGCCGAGCGATGGGCAAGCGGCTCCAGCAGGCGGGGGGGCGGGCCATCGAGCGGGACCGGCTGGGGCAGGCGGGCGGGCGCTGATGCTGAGTCTGCTGGAGAATGAAAATACCACTTATTTCTCTAATTGCTGTTTATTTCCTCTGGAAAGCATAGGGATAATTAATGAGCTCCCAATTAAGAAAAATTACACGTGGGGGAACAAGGTTCCCCAGGCCAGGAGTGCTTCTGGAGTGGACGGGTGGGTGGAGCGGGGGACAGGTGCTCCTCTGGGCCTCAGTGGGTGGGGCAGGGCACCAGGGCTGGAGCTGGAGCTGGTGGTCAGGAGCAGGGGTCCCTAATAAAGAGGAGGTGTTGATCAATGTGTGTGTTAGTCAGCTTTCTGTTCCTGTGACACAATACTTGAGAAAATCAACCAAGGGGAGGAAAAATGTATTTTTAGTTCATGGTTCCAGAGGTTTCAGTCCATGGTTGCTTGGCCCATTGCTCTAGGGCTGTGTTGAGGCAGAATATGGTGGCGAGCATGTAGTAGGGCAGAGCTCGCCCTGAGAGAAAGGAAGAGATGAGGAGAGAGACAGACAGGCTAGGGACAAAATATAACCTTTAAAGACACACCCCCAAGGACCTACTTTCTCCAACTAGGCCCACCCCGTCACTTTCTGCCATCTCCCGATAGGTCATTAAATTGTGACTATCAGTGAATTAGACCATTGATGAGGTCGGAGCCCTCGCAAGCCAGTCGCCTTCCAAGGACCTCATCTGTGCACACTGCTGCATTGGGGACCAAGCCTTCAGCACCCGAGTTTCTGGGGGACACTTCAGATCACAACCCTAACAACAGGCGTTTGAGGAGAGGTGGAGCCAGTGAGGACGGAGTGGGGCAGGGGCGGCAGTAGGGAAGGAGCCCCCAGGCCCACCCTGGGAGGCTGAGCCGGAGCTGTGGCTCTGGAGGCAGGGGGCAGGGGCTGGGCCTGCGCCATCACCGCCCGCTCACTCTGCCTCAGTGGCTCATCTGGCCTTGTGAGTGGTCGCAGCAGTGGCTCAGGAAGACTACGCCATAGAAGTGCTTGATTGTGCGTGTGTACGTGTGCGGGGGCGTCCGTGTGGGCACAAGTGTGTTTGCACATGTGTGTGCCTGTGGGAGAGTGTGTTGATGTGTGCTTGTGTATAGGTCAGAGATCTGGCTGTGTGTGCAGTTGAGTGTGAAGGGTCGCATGTTGGTGCAGGTGTGTGTGCTCTAAGTGTGAAAAATCTCAGCCCATGATGAGCTGGAGAGGTTTCCCATCAAAATCAGACTTGTACAGTCTCGCAAAGGCCAGAAGCCCTGGTGGCCCTCCCACCCCAGGAGTGGCCGGCCGGGCTGAGCAGGGCCTCCTCGTGCACATCTTCATTACCAGCCCTGGCCTCCAAGGGTCCACACAGCTCTGGCGCCTCGTGGGGGTTCAGGAAGGGGGTGGTCTTGCATGGAAAAGAAGGCAGGCACGCCTGGAGCCGGTGGTGCACACCTGTAATCCCAGCAGCTCCAGAGGCTGAGGCAGGAGGATCACAAGTTCAAAGTCAGCCTCAGCAATGGGCAGGCACTAAGCAATTCAGCGAGACCCTGTCTCTAAATAAAATCCAAAATAGGGCTGGGGATGTGGCCCAGTGGTTGAGTGTCCCTGAGTTCAATCCCTGGTACCAGGAAAAAAAGGAAGAAGAAGAAGAAGAAAAAGAAGAAGGAGGAGGAGGAGGAGAAGACAGGCACCTCAGTGGCCCACTGTCCTTCTGAAGGAACTGAGTGGAGATGATGGGTCCCAGAGGCCCCAGGGGAAGTGTCCCTGCTGCTGGCAGGAGACTGTGGCATTTCCTACCACATCCATGCCCACCCATCCTGGTCCAGGGAGATACTTGTTCTTCCGAGGAGTTCAGCCACAGCTGGGCATGCTGCTCCTGAGGAGGCAGGAGGGGAGCCCTGGCACGGAGGCCCGTGTGCCCTCTCTGAGGTCCCCTCTCTGCAGATGCCCCTGCTAGGTCCTTGTGCTGCTCCCTCCTGGCCATGCTCCCATTAATTGAGGACTCTGCTCAGGTTCAGCTCCTGCCAGGCCACACCCTGTCCCCAGACTCAGACTACAGCTCTGCCCACCTCCCACACCCCCTCCGCACCTGCGCCCCCCTGCCCCGCCCCCACCTCTCTTGCTGCTAGAAGTGAGGACACCAGGTTGGGTCCTCCTCAGTCTTGCTGCCCAGCTCAGGTAGAGGCCGTCACATTCGAGGAGTTCCCTGCAGCCCAGAGTACATGGCCAGAGGGATTGGGGCTCGTCCAGGACACACATCCCCAAACCAGGGCCTGGGAAAGACATGAAGCCCAGGCCTCCTGACCCCAGGGGATTATAGAGGTGGCCACGGGCAAGGGGCTGAGTCTCAGGGGTCTCCACTGCCAGAGGAAGTGATGCTAGACCCTTGTCCCTCTCCCATGAGAGGACTGCAGACTGGCTCCTGGCTTGTTTCTTTGGGACCTGATATTGGGGTCCAGGGTTCTGCCTGGGTCTAGGGAGGGGGCGTGCACCTGTGCAGGTGTGTGTGAATCTGCACCTGTGCGGCATGTCCACACATGCATGTGTGTTGTCATGTACACACACATGGCTAGATGTGCGTGGGGTGTGCCTCTCCATGTGTGCAAGTGTGTGTGTGCACATGGCATGTTTCTGAATATACACACACGTGTGTACGTGAACGTGTGTGTTGTGTGTTGTTTGCCATGTGTTAGGTGATGGGTTTCTTCAGTTCCGACCCCACCTGTTCACGGTGTCTTCCCGTGTGGGATGTATGAGGGACATGGGACGCCCTTCCCTGGGCCTGGGAGGGGTGGCCGTCTAGGGGGTGGGTGCTGGTAGAGATGTGAGCCCACCCCAGCCTCCAGGACAGTGCCATCTGGCTGGCTGGTGTGAGGGCCCTCTTGGGTGCCAGCTTCTGGGCAGGCCTTGGCCCTGCTCCCAGCTCAGCGGGCCCCAGCTCTGCCTCGTGGGCAGGGAGCAAGGCTCCATTGCCTGGCGCTGCACTGCCAGGAGTGCTGACGACAGCAGGTGCCCTTTTGTCCGTGCTCCGGGGCCAGCTTGGCTGGGGCTGCCCTTGGCCCCACCCCCGGCGGCACCCACCCCCCTGGTGCTGTGGGGTTGGGCCCTGTCCATGGGACCGTGGCTTGGGAGGGCTGCCGTGCCCAGGGCCCCCAGGGCTGCCCTTCCTCCTCCCTAGCACGCTGGCTGAGGCGGGGGCCGCAAGCCCTCCTCCTCTGTCTGCCCCCCTCCCGTCCCTCTCCCCCACTGTCCAACAGGCTGGGCTGAGCTTCTGACCTGAAGAGAGCCACGTTTTCAGGCAGGGCCAACCTGACCCCAAGATGAGGTGTGCCCCTGGCGGGGTTTCAGGCACCGTGCTCCTCGCTGGGCCATTTCTGGGCAGGAACAGCCCCCTCACCTACCCCCCCCCTCACCCAGGGACACAGCCGGCTCCCACGTGCATGCAGCAACCTGGGAGCCACGGGGACCCCCTGCCCCCCAGCCGGCGGGGCTGTCCCCCCACCTGCTCTGTATTTACGTGTCTATTTTATGATTTCAATTTTTAATGCCTCTGCTCTTTGAAGACGCTTAATGCTTTCGAGTGGAACATTTCCTTCCAAGACCTGAGCGCAGATTGAGGACAGAGCAATAAATCAACTAATAACTGGAACCTCATTTTCTGCTCCACGGCAGCAAGTTAACCCCCGCCTTGCTGTGCTCCTCTCAAGGCGGCTGCGGGCCGGGGGCTGAGCCAGGCGCCTGCGGCTCATGGCGCTGCCTCGCCCTCCTGCTCACCTCCTCTCCTCTCTTCAGTTCCCCTTCTTTCCTATGCTGCTCAAAGCAAGTAGGAATAGGGAAAATGTCTGGAATTGGGAATTCTTGAGGGGACCTTAGGATGGTGTGAGAAAGCACTTGTCAGGAGTCACCCAGGCCTGGGTGTTGGCCCAGTGTCGTCCTCATTTGCTGTGTGACCTAAGGGGAGTGTCCAGCCTTCTCTGAGCATTGAAGTCATCACCTGTACAAAGGTGTCTTGCCATGTGGTGGACCAGGCTCTGCATTTAACATCTATGACAAACTTGACATCATGTACGCCATGGCGTGGCAAGGGAGAAGAGGTGAGGGACTCAGGCCTGGAGCTGGTGGCAGATGGCTCTTTACTCAAGTTGTGTGCATAGGTCTGCATGTGTTCACCAATGCTGCATGGGTGTGTGTGCGTGTGTGTGTGTGTATTTCTGCTTGTATTTTGGCCTCTAGGGTCATAAGGTACCATCACAGTCAACCCTAGATGATTCCCAAACCTCTGCAGGACTCGAAAAAGGGCCTAAAGTGAGGTGCAACGTCTGTATTGAGGGGGTAAGTGTGCAGAGTCAGGGTTAGGAGCAGAAACTGTGGGGCCACATTGCCTGGTGCAAAGATGGCTTTGGCATTTATTACTGTGTGATTTTGGACAAGCCACTTAACCTCTCTGTTCTTCAGTTGTCCTGTCTATAAAAAAATAAAGATAAGAATAGAATCTCCCTCATGACTCTGTTGTCCAGATTGATGAGTTATCAGAAAGTGCCTGATACATAGCAAATGCAGTGTTGGCTATTTGTGGTCATTGCTGTAGGACACACATGGCATGTTCCCAGTCCCTAACCACATGACCATGAGACACCAGGGATCCGCTAGGTATACCTGCTCAGGCCCACCAGCCTCACACACCTGGCGTGTACACTGTTGCAAATGAGGAGGAGCCAGGCACCAGTCAGAGCACCCAGGGGGACTTCCTGGAGGAGCTGGCATGACCCCCTGTTCCCTGTGGATGGAGAGGGGGATGGACCCGGTCACCTGCTGGGACAGTTAGGGAGGACATCTGAGAGCACCAAAGCCACTGGAAGCGTTCACCATGACTCAGAAGGAAGCAGGGAGTCATTGTAGGCCCACGCACAGGGAGGGCATGGGTGTTTAGTAGGCACCTACTGCATGCAGACGTCTTACCTGTGTTATTTCTTTGTGGAGATGAGGAAACTGCATCTGAGCATGGTTACGTGACTTGTCCAGGGCCACCCAGGCTGTTAGTGGAAGAGGTGGGATTTGAACTGGTGTCTGCCTGACTCTGAACTCCACCCACTTACAGTGCACATCCTGGCATCGCAGCACTGGAGAGGGCGGCCAGTCCAAACTGCCTCCCTCCGATGCCCTGGTAGCGGGAGTTCAGCCCTCTCAGCACAGTCCAGGGCCTGTCCTAGGATGGCACTCCTCTAACAGGGACTCAGGGGAGCTGAGCTGCAGGTGCCCAGCTCACCCCGCAGCCTGCCCTGCCCGGTCCTGAGGCTGCCTGGTGGGCCGGCCCACACATTTCCTCCAGTGCCTGCTGACGCAAGAAAGGGAGGGACAGTGCCCTATCCTGACCGCCTGCTGTGTGCCACACACAAGGCGCGGCAGTGTCACATCCACGGAACCATAGTCACCTGTGGAGCAGGCTGAGCCTGGCTCCGGCAGGTGCAGTTCCAGGAGCTTGGCTTCCAGGCGGCCAGGACAGTGGGGAGTAGCCCTCAGCCCCAGAGTGCCTGGTTCCCGGGGTTTTTAAAACGAGGACTCCTCTAGGTGATCATTTTAGCACGTTACGGCTGATGTTTTCCTGGGGCCATAAAACGGCCGGCTTTTACTGCTGGAAGCAGTTCCCAGCCAAGACATGGGCAAATTATCATGTCGTGGAGTCATCGGTTTGGGGGAGAGTGCAGCGTGTGGGTGTTCGAGACGGGCGCACTCTCCCCTGCGCACGCCCAGCAGACTCATCCGGGAAGGGAGCGCTGGGGAGAGCTGGTCCAGACGCTCAGCGAGTGTGACGGAGCACCTACTATGTGCCGGGGGCTGACTGTGCAGGCTGGCGGGCAGTGAGGGGATGCAGGGGACACCTGGACTCCTCGGGTGGGGGAGCACCCGCAGGAGGACCCTGAGGCCGCGTGGTGGGGGAGGTGTGCGTGGCGCTCTGGGACCTGGGAATGTTTTCCAAGGGGCAGCGATGAGCTGCTGACCGGCCAGGCCGCTCCGACTGAAGTTTTTAAAAGGCCTCTTGGGCTGCTGCAGGAGGAGCCCGAGAAGGACCACGGGGTAAGGCAGAAGAGGTGGAGGCTCAGGCCAGCATGGTAGCCACGACGTGGAGAAGGGCAGATGATGCCAGGCTGACCGTGGAGGTGGGACTGGGGCCGGGGAGGCCATGCAGAGGGCAGAGGAGGGCCCCTCAGCTCCTGGCTTGAGTCCTGGGGCAGTGAGCATCAGGACTGGGGCCAGCAGATGGGAGTTCATTTTTGATGACCTCCTCGTGCAGAGTTGCCCTGCAGGGTGTGTGGGGTTCAAAGCCTGGAGTTCAGGGGAGACTCTGAACAGGGGGTGGGGTGTGGGAGCCAGCAGCTGGAGATGGCACCTGAAGACCCCGCCTAGCAGGACTGGGGGGCGTGGCTCGGTGGCTGAGTGCCTGCCTAGCATGTGCGAGAGGCCCCGGGTTCAGTTCCCAGCACTGGAGAGAGAGGGACCGACACACGGACAGACAAGCATAGCTAAGCTCCCAGGAAGCCCGTGGATGGTGGGGGAGGGCAGCGCCTGGCCCCTGGCTGGCCACTGTGCAGAGCTGGGAGAGGGGAGGAGCCACGAGAGGCACATTCAGACGTTCAGGGTGAGCGAGGAGAGAGAGCCAGGACTGTGGCATCCCACTAGCCAAGGGATGGTCCCTCAAGGAAGGCCCTGCACCTCCTGCCTCCCTCAGGGCTGCCTCTTGTACACCTCTAGTCAGGGCCAAGGCCAGGTCATCGGCCTTGTTCAGATTTCACCAGGTGGACGTGTGTGTGTGTGTGTGTGTGTGTGTGTGTGTGTGTGTGTATGTGTGTGGTTCTGTCCCAGCTTTGTGTCATTCCCACCACCATGAAGACACAGCCCTGATGCCACACCTCCCCTTCCCCCGAGGACTGTCCTCCAGCTTTATAATTTTGTTATTTCTTGAATATGACAAAAATAGAACAAAACAATATATAACCTTCTGAGATTGATTTTCTTTTAAACTCGGCATAATTAAAGGAGGGGTTCCTAAGGGTGGCAGACAGAAGCACGTGACCGTGTGCTGGTGGGAAGGACGCGGGGTCCAGCGGAGACGGTGAGAAGGGCGAGGCCAAAGATGGCCGGTGAAGCCGCGTTCCTTGGGCCCAGAGGGGTGGTTCCGAGCCCGGGGAAGCAATGGCCTTTGATGGGCCACGTGCCCTCCGCAGGCAGGAAGAGCCATTGCTAGGAGGTGCCCCTGCTTCCCCAGTGAGAGCAAAGCAGGTCTCAGTGGAGGGTGACGGGCCGACAGAGCCTGGGAGGCCAGCGGGCGTGAAGGGGCCATGTCTCTGTGTTGGGGTGGGTACTTGGCTTCTGGGGCTTCCACTGCCTGGGCCACTGGCTGCTGGAGACTTGGGCTCACAGAGGGCACAGCCTTCACAGGGGCCGTTTTCCCCCAAAAGCATTTAGCTTCCCCACCATGGCTGCCACAGGGGGCTGGTAGGGTTGGTATCGGGGGTCATGAAGGTACTGCCAAGGGAGGGGCTGGGCGTCTGTGGCTTCATTATGCTGGTGGTTGTGGACCCCACAGTGGGCAAAGGTGGGTGGGGAGGAGGGCAGCAAGGGCGGGTGAAGCGTGAAGGCTGTAGGGTGGGAGGACTGTGAGCAGGGGAGCTGCAGAGCCAGGCTGGGGTTTGGCCAGGAGCTGTGGGGCATTGTGCCCAGGTGGGGCCTGCAGAAAGAGGCTGGAGGGGACAGAAACCCAAGGTCACAGAGGCAGCTGGCCGGGGAATGGACAGCCCCCACGCTGGTCACCGCTGGTGTGGTGAAGTCACATTCTTGTGACAGCAAGGGTTGAGGTGCAGATAGAGACAGACGGCGGCTTTCTATAGATGAGGACAGGTGGCCAGAAAGTGATAAGGCAGATGGGGTGGCCCTGCTCACAGGGGGCATCAAAGGGGCATCAAAGGGGCAGGGATGCTCTGGGTGGGAAGGACTTGGACCTAGGTCTGAAAGGGGCCCAGAGAGCAGGGAGCCGCCAGCCTGCCCTGGCACAGAGGAAGCCATCAGCAGAGTGCCACTCTGTGCCTACACCTCAGGGGGAGAAAGGGAGGCCCAGAGAGGGTAAGAAACAGCAGGTTCTGCCAAAGCCTAGTAAGGCCTGCTGGGAAGTGACGGGGTGGTGACGAGGCTGGATTCTGGAGCCAGCGCGCCTCCTGAGCTTGAGTACCAACTCCTGCACCTACAGGCTGGGCCTTCTTCCTTTGTCAAATAGAGCTAGTAACAGAACAAACTCCAAAGGCAAGGACTGCCTGGGTTTTAATGCATGCATCCTGGGAGCCCTGGGACCGCCCAGTTTAGACAAGGGGAGACTGACCAAGACTTAGAGGAAGTGTCTTGTCCAACCCCAGCGGCCCCAGCCTCTCTGTCAGGGCCTGTGCCCCTGCCCCAAGGCTGTCATCTTCTCCTACACTCTCCCCAGGAGCACCCAGCCCCTGCTCTGTCACATACCACCCTCACCCCCAAAATATGTGCTCTTGTCCAGTGTCATCCTGGGTGTTCCAGCCACCCCTGAAGGAAGCAGGACGAGGGCCTCAGATGGGGAAGCTGAGGACAGGATGGTGTCTTCTCTCCCTGTGGTCCCAGAGTGCTAATGGATGGTGGAATCTTTATCATCAGGGGACACAGAGGTGACACAGACACTCTCCTGTCCTTAGGCCACAATGTCATAGTGGAGGCAGGACAAAAAATGAGCAAAGATAATGACATTAAACAACTGCAACCAGGGCAAAAATCCCTGTAGCAAAGAAACACAGATTGGGCCTGGAAATTCTTGGTGAAGGAAAAAAATACCCAGTGACTATGGTGGTGAGGGAGGAGCCAGGGTGGGGCTGGGTTTTGAAAGGAGGGAGGTTTTGGTGAAATGGAAGAGGGTGGAGGGCAGGGGAGAGGAGCTGGGTGAGAAAGGACTGGGGAAGGGGGCGTCCCACCAGAGCAGAAGAGGTAGAAGGCCCAGCAGCCTGGCTCCTGTGATGTCTCAATTCTCTCTCTCAAGATCGGTGAACCAGAGCCCCCTAAGGCTCTCGAACAGATGCCAGCCGTGGGAATTCAGCCAGTGGATCCTCTAAGGCTCAGCCCGCCCCAAGCTGCCAAGAGCAGAGCTGGAGGGGCTTGCAGGCCTGGGTGTGGTGGGCCAGCTCGCATGTGTCCTTGAGCCAGCATGCTCCACAAAGTGAGGCTACCCCAGCCCTGTCCTGCCCCCAGGTGGGCTGCAGGAGGTGTCCCTGCCCTGCAAGTCTTTCCCAGAGAAGGAGAAAAAAAAAAAAAAAGCTGGAATGTAGAGTGAAGGGAGGGAGGTGAAGGCTTAGCTCCCTGGCAGGCGCCAGTACAAACCCAAAGAGCGTCAGAAAGCAGAGTTTCAGGAGAAACTTTGATTTAGAGAACAAGGTTTTGGCAACAGACTGCGATCACAGAACAGAGGCAGCCCGCCACGCTGCGCGGGTGAGCGCTGTAAGCCTCATTAATCTGATGCCTCCGTGTTCAAAGCGGCACCTAATTAGAAGGAAGCGTGACTCTCTGCTAGCTGGGTGGCCCATTGTTCCTGCTGGACACATCACACCAGGTGACTTCAAAGTCATCTCCTCACATCCCTCGGCCACTCAGCGCCAATTAACCAGCATTTAGAGCCGGCTGCCCGTGCTGGCGGCTGGCGGCCTGCCTCGCGCGCTCTGGCTTTACTTGGTGCCTCTGCGAGGGTCTCCAGCTCCTCGGGCAGGCACTGGCAGGAGCTGGTACCATGTGTGGTGATCTGCCTGCCCCAGAAGGGGCAGGAGGAGCTGATGTCTCTGGGCTGCCTTCTCCTCCTTCTTGACCTTGGGGCTGGGCACTCCAGCCCCTGGGTGCCCCTCTTGGGCCAACTCTCTTAGGCACTTGCCATCTCCCTCCGTCCTTCTAAGGGGACTGGAATGCTCAGCCAGAGGTCAGGCGTGGTCTGGGATTCCGGTGGTGTCTCCCTGAGTGCTGTGCTCTTCAGGGACTCTGTCTCCTAGGAAACGTGGGCTCCTGACCTCCCCTAGCCTTTATCCCCGCCCTCCTTATGCACGCAGAAAGAGCTCTGCAAAGTCTGGTTGACCATGCCGCATCTCTTAGTCGAGTGCTCCCTGAGAGGCTCCTGGTGACTCCACCAGGGCACACACGTCAGGGCAGTTGGCCTGCAGTGCCACTTGAAAGATTCAGGGGACATTGGGAAGGTCCTTCATTGGTGATGTTATTGCAGTCTGGAGCAGCTGGGTCCGTTGAGACTGGATTTTTCTCTGCCTTCTAAGACATTAAATCACAGTTGAATTAGAGACAGACAGGGTGCAAAAGGAAGACAGGGGTAATGAGCCTGAAAGAGCCACAAACTGACTGTCGGGATTCTGGGATTCCAGGCCCACTACTGGCTCTGACTGGCCACTGTGCTCTTGGGCAGGTTATTTGCCTCAGTTTCCAAAACTGTGGGGTGGGGATGATACTTCTGTCACGTTTTGTTCCCTAGGCTGCTTAGAGTGAGGTCAGATGAGAGACTAGTTGGCAGCCTGCCCTGGAAGCTGTTCAGAGTGCTGGGAATCACACCTGCCCCAGGGGTATGCTTGTATGCTCCAGTAGGTGGGGGCCTCCCCACCTTTTGTGGTACTGGCTGGATGGTTGCAGTTGTTAGTATGGTCACCATAATAAATGGCCACAAACCTGGGAGTTTAAAACAATAGAATTCATTCCTCACAGTTTTGGAGGCTAGAAGTTTAAATTCAAGATGGCGGCCTGGCCACGCTCTCTCTGAAGCCCTAGGGGAGGTTCTTTCCTCTTCCAGCTTCTGGTGGCTGCTGGAAATCTTTGGCCTTCTTTGACTTGCAGAGCTCTCACTCCAGTCTCTGCATCCTTCTTCACATGGCTGCTCTTACCCCTGTGTGTGTCTCTGAGCAAATTTACCTCTCTTCTGAGGACACCAGTCCTTATTCCGGTGTCTAATTACGTCTGCAAAGAGTGGGAAAACTTTTCAACCCAGCACCTTTGTTTTCCTTCGGCGCCCAGACTTCCATCCCGTAGGTTTTCCCTGTGCCCCTGCCCAGCTCAGTTCCAGCAGCCTCCTCTGTCCAGCAGGGATCCAGCCTCTTTGCGCCCTTGGCCACTCTTCAGGGCCCACTGGACTGCTGATGTCGGCAGAAACGCTTCCGGCCAAGTTGCCATCCTCCCTGTCTCTCGCCTGCTCTTCTCGCTCGCCTTTTAGATGCGCAAATTCCCACCGCTTCACTCCAGGACTCAGCCTGGGTCCCACCAATTACCAGCCGCCTTGATGTCTAACACCGTAAACCCCCTCACCTCATTATGGGAAATTTCTTTTGAATGGCCTTTAAAAACCATCTCATTACACAGGAAGAACTGTAATTACCTCGCACAAGACAGAGATTCTGCACGCGCTCGTGTCGCTGCTGTCAAAACCACGGGACCTGGCTCACCATGGGCTTGTTGGTTGCTAGAAGAGTGCACTCCCCCTCCCTCTTGCCACCCTTCCAGCCCCCTTTCTACTGGGACCTGGGCATTCAGGTCTCTGTTAGTGGCCCCAGAAAGTCAGAGCTGCCTGACCACATCCTGGTGTCCTGGGAGACCCCAGTGGTCAGAGCATTGCTGGGCATTTTCAGGCTGCCCCAGCCCACCCTCCTGGAGGCTGATGGAACTTGCCCATCAGTTCCCAAACAGCACAGCTGGGTAGGATTCTGGAGGTCAATAGGGCCAGTCACCTGCCCTCAGCCCACTTGCCCAGTCCTTTTGCCCAGCAGCCTTCTGGGAAGGGCTAGGATCAAGCTTTCTCCTCCACCTGTTTGGGGGATTTCCTTGGCTTCTGGCTAAAATCCCTGCTGCCCCAGAGCTGACCTGATTTTAAGCTCCATCTCTTCCTGGCGGTGCGACTGTGGGCGAGTCACATGATTCTCCTGAGCTATTTTCTCATCTGCAGAATGGTCAGGATCATTTTTGCCTCAGGGCTGTGGTGAGCAAGGGCGGTGGCCACAGGTGCTGGGGCCTGGTGTCCGGGACAGAGCAGGAAGTGAATCCGTGTCGCTTCCCTTTCCTGGGGGTGGTTGGCCGAGCAGGTCTCTCTCTTTCTCCCGCCTGCATAATGTTGGATCTGGTGGCCACTGAGGGGAACATGTGATATGAAGCACTGGCTCCTTGGTGTCCCTCGGTGGCACAGGGTGGTGTGGCTTCCCCTCCTCTGTGCCCTGCTCTCCTGCCCCAGCCCAGGGGGTGGGTAGGGAGGTGGTTGCAGGGAGGGCTGCTTCCCTTTCGTTCGTCCTGGTCCCACACATGCCAGGTCAGAGCTGTGGGCACAGCCAGGGCCACCCCTCAAGCTCACCCTCCCCTGGGGCTGCCAGAATGTTGTGGGGAGCTGCGGGGGAGGGGAGAGGCTGCCAGGGCACCCCCATGTTGCCATGGGGCTTGGTTGCCACCCTGACCTTTTCAGTTTTCATCACCCTGACAGGCTCCTGGGACTACTTCAGTCCCCACTGACTGGTCAGGTGGGCCACAGCCAGAGGATGGCAGCATGTGGAAATGTCAGCAATGTCCACAGAACCTGGTAAAGGGGCTCTCTTGGGGTGGGGGGGGCAGCTGTCCAGTGATGGAGCAGCTATGGGAGAGACCCGGAAGCCTGTGGTGAGGAGCTGGAGGGGGCTCTGAGGGAGGAGACCCTGAGTCTCCTCAGACACAGTCTGTCCCAGACCGACCCAGCCCGTTAGCACGCTGCACCTCAGCGCAGACCCCCTTCCTGACCAGCCAGCCTGGCCAGGTGCCCCTGCTGTGCACCCGCTCAGCCCCCTGGACGCCACCACAGAGCTCTTTCCACTCACCCTGTCACTGCTCAGGCCCTGGGGCCTGAAGAGGTGAGCTTGAAGGAACCGTGGTGGCATCTTCGCCTCTCCAGGGGTCCTGCGTGGGTGCTGGGCTCACCCCTCCAGCATTGCGGAGCCTCGGCGGTACCCAGAGCCGGGCGGCTTTCTCCGGTGCATGGACGAATGGCATGGCTGCAGTGACTCCTGGGTGCAGGGACCCTGCCTGGCCCCCCAGACTGAGGCTTAAGGGCAGAGAGTGTCTCCTCCCCCTCCATCTCCTCCCTAGTCAGGGATGGCATGGCCGGCGGAGAGCAGGAGGCGCCTAGCTGTCACCACTCAGGGCCTGCTTGCTGCCCCTGCTCTGCACTCAGTGGCCAGCCTCGGTCTCTTCCTGGTGTGCGGATCCCTCTGCTGCTCGGGCTGCAGAAGTGTGGGCTCCCAGGGGCTGGGCACTGCACTGCTTTGTGCAAGAAGTGGGCCTTGATCAGGGTGGAATTTGGACAGCCAGAGGGGATGAGCAAGGGCATGTAAGACCCAGAGGTGTGAGTGGATGTCTGTGGCCTGCTGGTGGGGAGATGAGAATCTGGGTTTCTGGGAGATGAGTATAGGGATCAGGCTGGGAGATGCCAAGGGCCACAAATGCCAGGGAACAGATGCCATTTGGTGCCTTGCTCTGCCAGGACTTCTAGGAGAGGTCACAGTGGTTCAATGCCATGATTCGAGTCTACAGACCCTGTGTGGGAGACCCAGCCAGCCCTGCCCTGCCACCCCATCCCCACAGCCCAGTCATCCAGAGTAAGGCCCTCAGCAGGGCTGGGCCAGGGCCTGCTGGAGCCCAGGACTGGGATGGGCATGCTCAGAAGAGCCAGCTTGGATTATTTTTCTTGTCCTCCACTTCCTCTTCCTCCTCCTTTTCCTCTTCCTCCTTCCGTTCTTCCTTTCTTTCTCTCTCTTTTCTGGAGCATCAGAAGACGTGGGCACATCCTGCTCCTGCCCACTGCCTGCCACCTGCCAAGGTGATTTGCTGCAAGAACACCCAGCCCCTGGCACAGTCTCAGTAGCAGCAGGTCCTGCTACGCTCATCCCTGGCTGTGCTGTCTCTCCAGGGGATCTGCATGGCGTCTGGAGTAGCTGCAGCTGTAGGCATTGGCCAGGGAGGCATATCTGTGCCTCTCTGGGTGTCTACGGCTGCCAAGGCCTCCTCTGGGACTCTGGTGTAGTCTGGGACTGGTGGAGAAAGAAGGAGTGTGGACTCTGGTCTGCTCCTGGACCTCAGGGGGGGGACTCCTGTTTATTAAGCGTCTGCTATGTGCCTGGCATGTACTGGGGATACGATGAGCAAAGCAGTCATGGCCCTTTCCTCATGAAGCTCACAGTTTTTGTTGCAGTGGGGATGGGGACAGACACCAAAATAAACAAAGAAATGGATACATAACTGCAAATCGTGACAAAGGAATAATAGAGACTGTGGAGGTGGGGGAGGATACTGGCTCACTGAGTCAAGGCAGTCCGGAAAGGCCTCTCTGAGGAGGCCTCAGACAGAGGTGGAGAAAGGAACTGTGTGCCGGGAACCGGAAGAGCCCTCTGTGCCTGGAGAGCCTTGGTGCGTGCAGGAGATGGAAGGACACTTGTGACACGGGGGGGGGGGGGGGGGGGGGGGGGGGGGGGGGAGAAAGCGGGAGGGCAGGGTCAGGCCAAGCCTGTGGATCGTGGCATGGTCGGTGGGAGAGGAAGAGGAAGCTGATGGGGGCTGGGAGCAGCAACGCAGCGTCACTTCCTATTCTGTGTCCACTAGACTAGGACACCAGCTACTCACACCTGTGACCCCGGCCCTTTCTCACCACAGCTTGGAGACAGAAAAGATCCCGACCATCCTGCAGATGAGGAAACGGCTCAGGAGGATCATGTGACTCACCCACTGAGCCCGTTGTGTGTCCAGGGTCAGCGGGGCAAGGGGCAGGACTCAGTGTGTGTCCTAGGTCATAGCCCTGTGTGTGACCAGGATCAAAGCTCAGCACGGTTCTCTAAGTATAGGTTCCTGGGGCAGAATTGAGGCCCTGTCCCGTCCACACGCCCTGTGGGCTCTCTGCTTGTCTCCCCGTGGGGCCTGTTGCTAGCCAAGTGCCCAAGGCTGATGTCACCTGCTCTGAGCCTTGGCAAGAAAAAGCTTGGCTCCCGGCCAGGATCCTGGTCATGACGTCTGCAGTTGCTCTAGAACCTGCCACACACTAGGTGCTTGAATGGTGGGTATTATTGCTGCCATGTTACACATCAGGAAATTGGAACTGGAAAAGGTGAAGAGGCTTTCTGGGGTCACCAGCTGGTTCAGTGAAGAGCCAGGACTCACACTCCTTGCTCCTTTCTCCTTTTCCAGGCTGAAACTCAGTAGGAAGGCCAGCGGGGCCCAAGCATGAACTAGATCTTCCCCCAAGGTCTGAGGCATACAGGCAGGGCTTGTCCCCAGCAGCTGGGCACTGGGCAGGGCCTGTCTGCTGGGCCACCCGGAACCCAGGGATTGAGCCTGGCCCTTTGTTAGAGGGTAAAGGAATCTGTCAGCCCTGATGGAGGCATTTTGGGCATTGTGGTCCTGGATTTGAGAGCCTTGGGAGTGTCCTTCCCAGCACCCTTGACATTACCCCAAGTGCTTCCAAGAAGTTGGAGAAGGAGTGCCACCCCTTCCTGCTATAGGCATGAACACCTCACATTACAGATGGGGTAACAGAGGCCCAGAGAGGGGAGGACACTTGTGTGAAGACACACAGTATATTAACATATTAATGGGGGCTGGTGAAGGCTGCCCTTCGCCATCAATATCCTAGGCATTCTCTGTCCCTAGCAGGATCTGAAAACCCATGTGGGCATGAAAGGATCATGTCCTATGAGTGGGACTGTGCCAGCTGTTCTCTTGGGTCTTCCTGACATTTCTCAGTGACAAGAGTCCCCCATTTGTGAGTCATTGGTAAAATTTCAGGGGGAAGTGTTCCAGAATTTGAGTGAAGTCCTAGCCGGGAGAGAACAGAGGGAGTATCAGCAGGAGGCCGTGGCTGACCTGAGGAAGGATGAGTCCCTTGCGAGGCTTATCCACACTGTCTTATGAAGACCCCTGGGGACTTGTGAGATGGAGAGGGACAGTTGGCTTCTCAGCTGGGGAGTCTGAAATTCAGCAAGACGAAGGGATGAGCCTACTAGAGGTTTCCAGGTTCGTTCCCGCCCACATCTGCCTGATCCAAAGCCGATGGGCTCCTACCAGTCCCTTTTGTGTGCCCAGACCATGTCATAGACAGGAGGGAGACTGTTCCGGCCTTAAGGAGCTGCTGGGAGAATGTCTCCTGGCCTTGGCCCACAGGTGGTGTGGGTCCTAGTTCCATGCTGAATTTCCACTTCTCTTTGACCATCTTCCCACCCCTCCCTGGGCAAGCCTTCCCAGGCTCCATGGGTAGCATCAGGCCTCCTGATGCCTCACCCCACCAGGGATGTGGTATACTTTGGGGCAGGGGTGCTTGGGAAGAAGGCTGCTGAAAGCCAAAGGAGAGACCTCCCTCTCCCCTGCCTCTTATCACCTCTTCTCAACCTGCCCAACCCACCAGCCCTGGGCTTGCTGCTGCAGCCATCTGCAGCCTCTGACCTCACGGCCTCTGGCCTGGTTCTGGAAGAATCCCTCTCCACCCTCGTCCTGCACACCCAGATTCAGCAGCAGTGGCCACTTGAAGTGATGCTGAGTAATACAACTGGGAGCCCTTGACCACTGGTGACACCCAGCCCACCTGCCTCCTGCCTGCCACTGACTCAAGGCCCTGACCCCAGTCAGCCCCCTCCACCAGCCCGTCCAGCAGAACTGGGAGTTTAGGAGGAAGACAGGCTCTGCCTCAGCTCCACCCTGATCTTTCTGAGCACATAGAATTCACATAGAGCCTGGCACAGAGGAGACACTCAAAATGCTTCAGCTATCATCGTTATTGGCAATAATAGTAAGAGTCATTATCAGTGGTAGAACAGTCCCATTTCACAGAAGGGCCAGATGAGGCTCAAGCCATTGAAAACCACCACCTCCGTGAAGTCTTCTGGGTCTGCCCCCTTTTCTGGAGTGGACTCCTCCTTCCTCTGACTTATTTCAGTTTCTCTCCAGTGCTCTGGCCTGGGGCAGGGCCTGGCACACAGTGGGGTGGATTCCAAAGTTCAGTGGAGTGGGCTGGGGGAAGCAGCTCCTGGGGCTGCAGGTACTGTGTGGAGGCCCATGTGGCCCATCTGCCCAAGGGCCCTCCCAGGGTGGCCCTGCCCTCTGGCTCCACACTGGCCGACTGAGTCACTGAGAGTGTTAATGTGCATGGTGAGAGCCGGGTCTCTGCCACCCTGTGACCTGGACCTTCACTGCGTCCTTGCCCCTGCTCCCTGGGCAGCCTTCTGACCTGGTCACATCACTACCAGTGGGTTAGAGGTTACACTCAGGTCAGTAAAAGTTAGTTAGGCACTTAGTGTGTTCCAGGCTGGGGTGCTGTGAGGACCAGACTCCACAGGGCTCCACCACACGTGGGCAGGGGGGGTGGTAGTGTGCACCTACTGTGTGCCAGGCACTGGGCTGGTGCTTTCTTGAGCGGTGAGCTATGAGGTAGGGGCTGCTCGTGTTTGCTGACAGGGGAGTAGGGCCCGGGGAAGTGGGGAGCTTTTCAAGATCCTTGGCAGAAAATGCGAGTGCGTAGAGGAGATGGGGCTGGACTCGAGGGGACAGGAGATGCTGGTCTGGACGGCTCCCATCTCAGAGGCCCCCATCGTGGCCATCAGACTATTGCTGGCCATCCTCCTGGAACTCTTGGGCAACATCTCTGGTCTCAGTTTCCCCTCTGTTGAGTGGGTCACAATGGTGCCTGGAACATAATAGGCCTTTGTTTTAGTCAGCTTTTTTGCTGCTGTGACTAAACGATCTGACCAGAACAATTTTAGGGCAGGAAAAGTTTATTTGGGGGCTCATGGTTTCAGAGGTCTTAGTCCATAGAAGGCTGGCTCCATTCCTCAGGGCTCGAGGTGAGGCTGAACATCATGGCGGAAGAGTGTGGCAGAGGGAAGCAGCTCACATGGTGATCAGAAAGCAGAGAGAGAAAAAAGAGAGAGAGAGAGAGAGAGAGAGAGAGAGAGAGAGACTCCACTCACCAGATGCAAATTTATACGCCACGGCCACGCCCCCAACTCCCACCTCCTCCAGCAACACCCCACCTGCCTTCAGTTTCCACTGTTAATCCCATTAGGGGATTGATGCACTGACTGGGTTAAGGCTCTCATAACCCAGTTCTTTCCCCTCTAAACTCTCTTGCATCGTTTCACTTGAGCTTTTTCACATCCAAATCATAACAGCCCTCAACATTGGCTTATTGAGTTGGTGAATTAAATAACAAATTCCTGGCTTGTCTGCCTTACCTGAGTGTTGTGCACATCAAAGTCACTAATGGACTTCACAGGACCTCGCGAAGTTTGACAGATTTGTTTGGACATGAGGCATCGGTGGTGCTTAGCAGGGTATTGGGTTTTATACCCCAAGCCCTCACTGCCCCCACCTCCCTCCTGCACCTGCCCCTCCTCTCCCTCCCTCTGTTCTACCCCAGACCCCATCCTCTCTCCCCCATCTACTGCCTCAGTCCTAACTTGGCTCTCTGCCTCCTGTCTTCTCCTGTGTGATCCACCCTCTACTCGGTGGCGACTGGTGATGTCTCTGAAGCACAAATTGGACCCTGTCACTCCCCACTTGAAATTCTTCAGGCTCCTGATGGCTTCAGGGATAAGAGCTGAACACTTGGTCCTGGGGGAGGGGTGCTCTCTCGCTCCAGCTATGGGTGCCCCTGGCCTGCGGTGCCCTTCCCACTGCTTGCAAACCCAGCTCCTCTTCTTCCAGGACCCCTACAAGATGCCCGCTCCTGAAGCCTTCCCTGTTACCAACCTGCTACCATATTCTCACAGCCCTGGGGTTCTGACTCACATGGCCCCGGCACTGTCTCAATCTCCCTGTGCCCTCTCGGGGCCCCCTGGACCGAGCCCCTGCTGCAGGGTCTTGGGCATTTTGTATTCTTAGTTCACAGTAAGTATCAGAGGCATTTGCTGGATGATTGAATGACCAAGCAGCTCCCCAGGCAGCAGGGACCCTGGGCTGGACCTTCAGGCCCACAGTGGGGAGTGAGCCACACAATGTCCCCTACCTGCTCTGGGGTGGCCTTCCTTTCTGAATGTGCCACTGGACTATTGGTGTCTTACCTGTGAGAGCCCCCAGGTTGGCCCTCCCGAGCCAGCCATGCAGCCTGCAGCAGGAGCTGCACCTGTAGTGAGAGATCCTGAACTGTCCCGGGGGTTCGCCGTAGGCTGAGGAGGGTGTGGAAGGCCCCAAGTCAGAGATGCGATCTGAAGAACCTCCACACTCAGCTAGAGCCATCCGACCCTCACACCCATGTGCGCAGATCAGCCCTGCCCCTCCTGACTTCTGGGACTTTTTATGGCCTGAGTAGTAAAGAAAAAATCCTCCCCGTCCCAGGGACCCAGCACTGAGCCCACCTCCATGCTCCTCTGACCTGGTCCCAGCCTACCTTGTTGCCCTAGTCAGTCCTGCTGATGGTTTGGCCATCACCCTACTCTCCCAGACCCAGGTCCTGGGATCCCTGGCTTCCTGGCCTGGCTTTGCAAGTGCCAACTGCCTTTCTCTGAGTGTCACCCCCCTCTGTGGCCTAGCCATGCCTGACATGCCTCTGCTCCTGGTTCACACCAGCTCCTGCCTCCACCCCTGCAAATCTGTGCAGTCCTGGGTGCCCAGGCCTCTATGTGTGTGTGTGTGTGTGTGTGTGTGTGTGTGTGTGTGTAAGGAACAAATGCTGCCCCACTCCACAACCACCGCAAACTGAGGGCCCAGAGTGGGGGTTCTGGCTGTAGGTGCCTAAGGGGGAAGAGACCTGGGGTGGGGCTCAGGGAGGTTCTCTGGAGGGGAGTAGGTGCCCTAGGTGGGCCTATGCGGGTGAGGAGGGCAGGAAGGCTCTCACCAGTGGGCAGGCCCCGGGTGCCCACTCTGTGCTGGGCTCAGTGCCAGCTTCCTACCCACCATGGCCAGCCCTTGGGTGGGTATGATCAGGTCCCTCTACTAGACTAGGAAATGAAGGTTCAAAGGGGCTCAGATGTGTCTGGGGTCGCCCAGATGACCAGTGCCATTGCTAAACCTGGACCCCAGGTCTGGCCTGTTTTCTGGCTCCTCAGGGAAGAAGCAGGGGAGAGTCTGGGGAGGAGGGGGAGGGAGGCTGGCGCCTACCACGAGAGGCACAGCAGCTGCTGACAGTGACTTTTCAGGGAGGGGTGTGGGACGGGGGGGCCTTCTGAGATGGTCCTGCTTCCTCCCCCCGCCCCCCGTGGGAGAGCCCTCACGACTAGAAGGTTCCCACCGCCCCTCCCCGAGAAGCAAGCAGTTGCCTCTTCAGAGGATAATTCCCCATTATACAGAGATATTTAGCCTAATAGGAGCCGACAGATCATTCAGGGCAGTAATGTACTCCGGCTTCAAGCGTTTAGTTTCCTCTACCTGAACTCCCAGATTAAAGGCTGCTTGCCTGTGCCCGCCCCGCACCGGTGCCTGTGACCTTGACTGCAGCAACGGGGTAGGTTTCTCCCTCCCTCCTTCCCTCCTCCTGCTTTGCTGGTTGCCTCCCTCTCTCCCTCCCTTTCTCTTTCTTTAAAAAAAAAAAAAAAAAGATATTTTCTTCTTAAATATTCAGTCAGAAAAGCTGTTGCTTTAAGCCTTGCGTGCTCTGGGGACAAGAAGCTGATTGTGTTTGGCTGCCAGCTAGGCATGGGGACACAAGGCTCGCCCAGAGCACTTGCTCAGCCACATGGGGCACCTGGACCCTCTGGCCAGGCAGATGGCCCTTACTCCTTCTGCCCACCTTCCTGCTGCAGGCTGGCCCACAGTCGGGGGACATGCTTGGTGATTGGCACTTCCTCTGGTCTGGGCATCTGGGAGTGGACACAGGGAACCCTAGTGGCTAGATTTGAGGGCAGATGGCAGCAGGGGCTGCATTCAAGGGCCTGCCATTGATCAAGAGGGCTGCTTCCAGAGCTGCCTGCTTCTGGCTCCTGCAGGTCCACTTGCCAATTTGGTCTCTGCTGCTGTCCTTGTGTTGTCTCATCTCCTCTTGTTTCTCTCTCTGTACCCCCATGTCTCCTCTGCTTACCAGACTGCCTATTTAAGCCACCTTGTGCTCCTGCAGAGGCGGTGGGGGGCATGGCAGAGCACAGCATTTTTGGAATCAGTCAGTCCTGGGTTCAAATCCAGGCTCAGCACTTAGAAGCTGTTTCTGTTCCCTTTGATCTTGTGAATTGGGCCAGTTCCTTCATCTTTCTGAGCCTGCATTGCCTCGCCTATAGAGTGAGACACTTCTACTTGGCTTCCATCTTGAGGGCTCTATGTGTGTTGTGATACAAGTGAGGGGGACAGCGTCCCCACCTGGTCAGCCCCAGCCCCCAGGGAGACTACCTGTTGCCCAGATGCCTTCTTTCTGCCCCTGTGGAAGGCCTTTCCTTCCGGAGCTCATTTCTGGTGCAAAGGCCAATGTTTGAACCTGATCTGTTTTGAAGGAATCAACTTAAGGGCCTGTGGCAAGACCACCAGGGGAAGAAGGGGAGAGGAGTGGGGGCCATGTAACCTGGGAAGAGAAGCCTTCTGGGCTGGATCCCCCTCCTAGGGTTTTTTTTTTTTTTTTTTTGGTGTATGGTGGGGATGAGAAAAGAGAGCCCCTCACCTGCAGAGCTGGGCAGCCCTGGCAGCTGGGGAGCTCCTAGGGAGATTCCTGCTCCTCCAAGCAGGGATACCAGGATGGCCTTGAGCATGGAAGAAGAGAAGACCCTTAGGTATGAGGCCACCGGGAAAGTCTGGGGCTGTCACTGTGGGGACCAGAGCTCCCTCTCTGGGCCTCAGTTTGTTCTTTTGCTAAGTGAGATTCATCGTCTTGCCCTGTCTGCCTCACGGTGTGGGCTGAGGATCCACCCAGAGAATAGACAGGAACGTCCTGTGCTCTGTAGTGTAGGAAGAGTAGTAACGATTACTGTAGTAATTCTGGGCATTCTTCCCTTCCCTCGACCCTCCATACCACCGGCTTTGACCCATACGATCCAGCCCTGGTTCATATGTTGATGGTTAAAGACACTCATGGCAAAAAGCAACTTCTCCATTTAGTACAAATTCCCACCCTGTATACCTGGTCTGCAGATCTCGGTTGCATGCCTATAGGGACAAGGAACTCACTACTCCACAAACTGGATGGAGATCTATTTCTCTGGAATCTTTTCTCACCTGGTTTGCTCTCTGGGCCTAGCAATGCCATGTCACTTTGTCAGAGACCTGAAGTCCTGACCAGGTCTGAGGCTTCTCCAGGGGACATGGGCTCCTTTTCCTGATGAGGCGCCTCTGAGCAGACCCCATCTTCTGGACAGGTGTGTTGGTGACTGGGCATGATTCTCTGGAGGTGGCTGGACCATCTCAAAAGCTAGAGCAGCTGGTCACTGTGGCCCCAACACCTCTGGGCCACCAGATGATTCGCACAGGGTGCACCCTGAGCAGCTGGTCCTTGGGGTTACTCACAGGACCCCCCCATACTCTGGTAACCCTCTTGTCTACTTTGCTGTGACAGGGCAAGCAGAGGACTTTGAACAGGGGCCCCTGTCTCCCTAATTGACCCCTTCCAGAATGGATCTACCTTCAAGACTGCCCTCATCTCTGACAAACAGGTAGTTCCAGGAAGGAACCAGGGACAGAGCTGCAGAAGCCATGAGGATCCTCCCAGGGGTGCTAGTCCCACTCCTCACCCCCATTCTTGGATGTGGCTATTTAATGAATCACCGAGCACCCGGCCTTTTTTTCTGGCTTATCCTTGAGAATGTCGGGAGGTCTCCTGGCTGCAGCCCCTGTCATCTTTGATGGGCAGTTACCCGAGCAAGACCAGGGAGTGAACTCAGAGGCTTCCCACTCTTGCCAAGGTCTTTCCTAGTGTTCTGTGTAGCATCTCTAAAATTCCTTATTAGAATGCATGCGAAACTTACTAGTCTAAGCCCAAATGAGCTTTTTAGCTCCTTTCTGAAAACAGGGGCAGCGTGCTGATATTTATAAATGCCCGTTATTGACATCCGTCATTCCTCTGAATCTTCATCTCAGCTTTGTGTGGGAGGATTATGGTTGGTGCGTTCAAGATGAAGGAACAGAGGCCAGGGACGGGAGAGAACACGTGCAGGGCCCCACAGCCAGCCAGGGACTCAGATCCAGGATGGCCTGACTCCTGCTCAGGCCTTTTCCACGTGCTGCTCCCTGTCCTCAGCTCCTGTCCTGTCACTGCGAGCAGTCTTGTCTCTTGACAGCTTCAGGGTGAGGCCCAATCTCTGCCCCTCTGAGGGGCAGAACCCTGATCTGTTCCTGTGTGCCATGCACAGGACCCAGGAACAGATCAGGGTCTTGGGGAAGGAAGATGCTCCCCCAGGAGATGTGAGGCTCAATCAGGGGTTGGGCGGCTCCATGGGCGGTTCATCTGCTTGGTATTTTTTTATTTTGGGGGGTACCAGGGATAGAACTCAGGGGCACTCAACCACTGTGTCACATCCCCAGCCCTTTTTTTGTATTTCATTTAGAGACAGTGTCTCACTGAATTGCTAAGTGCCTCGCCATTGCTGGCTGAGGCTGGCTTTGAACTCGCGATCCTCCTGCCTCAGCCTCCCAAGTGCTGGGATTACAGGCATGCACCACCATGCCTGGCTCTGCTTGGTATTTTTTAATAGTTATTTTTAATTTGGAGTTGGGGGGTCTGGTTGTAAAAGTAGTACACATTTGTGGTTCAAGATCTAAGAGTCATCCTTGATTCCTCTCTAGCACCCAACTCAGCCAACCCCCACCCTAGCCCCCAACTCAGCCAACTGCTGAAGACATTCCTGAAGCTTCTCTTTCCTCCCTCTCTGTACCCTCAAGCCTCACCTTCTTGTCCTTGAGCGATTGTGACAGCCAACCCACTGGTCCCAGCTCTTGGGGAGCAGCCCAGCCTCTACTGGTTAAAACCTTCAGTGACTTCATTGTGCTTGGGATATAAGATGCCAAACCCTTTCCTTGGCCCTTAGGATCCTAGCCTCCCTCACGGCCTCAGTTCCCACTGTGTACCTGCAAAGGCAAACCCTTCAGGAAGATGGTCTCCGATCTTCTGGCTGGAGGAACTCCAGCCCTGTTAGCACAAAAAGACCGGGACGAACGCAATCTTCACAAATCAGCTCAGTGCTTCATTCAGGAACGAAGTTTCACACAGGAGCAGGGGAGGCAAGGACCAAGTGATACCATGGTGGGACCCATTTTCCTGGTGGAAAATGAGCCCCCAAACAAAGAAAGGGCCTGGGCTTATATAGGGTATTCTGAGAGGTGGTCTAGTGAGCATATCAATTTTCTTTGGGCACCCAGGAATTTGCAGTTTGTTTGTCGATCCTTGAAGGAGTCAGATTTAGTGCTTAGGGATTTAGGGTTTGTTTTATGCGGTATAATGGGAGGGAGTCTAGGGTCAATGGTCAGTTTCTGGAATTTATTGTACTAGGTTTGATGGAGGGCCTGGGGTCAGTGGTTGGTACCTGGGAAGGATTTGTTTCCAGAAGGGTTAATGCTTCAGCCTCTTCCCAGAGACTGCCTTTCCAGGTTTGATGGACACCTCCTCCTCAGGGTTTGTTTTATCACCGGGAAAGAACTGCATTGGGAAGGGATCAAGCTCTCAATGCATGGCTTTCCTTCTCACCCCGCTTTCCCCGGGTCTCACTACTGTTGGGGTTTGTCATTCTCCATATCTAATAAGCCCCACCCCAAGTGTTCTCTCACCTCACCAGGTCTTACGGTCTTCATTGCGCTGGTCACTCTTTGGAATTATTTATTTATTTGCTTCTCATCTGTGATCCCTTGTCCTTGTGACAGTATCAGATTAGTCTGTGTTGTACCCCAGTGAAATCCCAGCACCTCTAGTACACCTACCATTTAGCAGGTGCTCATAAGTGTTTTGTGATTGAATGAAAAAGTGACACAGAAACTGGGTGCGGTGGCACAGGCCTGTAATCCCAGTGGCTTAGGAGGCTGAGACAGGAGGACCGCAAGTTCAAAGCCAGCTTCAGCAACTTAGCAAGGCCCTAAGCAACTCAGTGAGACCCTGTCTCTAAATAAAATACAAAAAAAAGGGCTGGGGATGTGGCTCAGTGGTTAAGTGCCCCTGAGTTCAATCCCCAGTGCCAAAAAAAAAAAAAAAAAAAAGTAACACAGAAACATGTAAAGGAGAAACAGGAGATGATGCAATCATGGTTACTGGAGCAGTTAATGATATAACAATTGTGTGTGTGTGTGCGTGTATGCACGTAAGCCGGAAGGAAGTCACCTGCATTTTTTAAAAAAATATTTATTTGTTTGCTTTTAGTTGTACACAATGCGTTTATTTTTATGTGATGCTGAGGATCGAACCCGGGCTGCACACGTGCTAGGTGAGCGCTCTACCACTGAGCCACAACCCCAGCCCAGTTACCTGCATTTTAATGACAAGTTTGGGTGCTTGGGCTGGAAGCACCACAGCTGTGGGAGACACACGTGTGTGCACACAGGCCTGGTTCCTTCCGTAGCCGTGTGACCTCTGGTGAGGTATTTCGGCTTTTGGGCTTCAGTTGCTCACCTGTGGACTGAGGCTGCCTGGCTGAGGCGGAGGCCCGGATGCCACAGTCTCCTGAGGTCAGCCTTTGCCTGTGACTGGAGTCCTGCAGGCAGGGGGCCAGAGCCTGCCTGCAGGGGCTGGAGGTGTTGATTGAAGTCTACCTCCACACAGGGCTGCTCCCTGCTGTCCTCTGAGGTGAGGATCTCACTCAGGCAGGAGAGCCTGGTCCCAGCTCAGGAAATTGGTGGAAAAGCCAGCGACAAGAGCTTTGCTGCTGGAGAGTGGATTATGCTCACAGTCAAGGTCTCCTGGATGCATCAGTAGCTTCCATTTGATAAGTTTTAATTTTGTGTGTGTGTGTGTGTGTCCTTGTTTTTTCAAAGACTTCCCTTTGATGTAGTTATTTCTTCAGCTTTTTTCTTGCAATTGCTATAAAAAATTCCCGTGAAATAAAAGCGAGAAAAAAGCCCAGCACATTCCTGTTTCCACCACTCCAAGGCAACCACTGCTCCCGCTGGGGCCCCTGCGCATTTCCTGGGAAGACCATCATGGAATGTGACAGAATGTTGGGGAGGTAGACGTAGCCCTTGACCTCAGGTGAATGCTTCATCCCTCTGGGCCTCAGTTTCCTCATCCAGATGATGAAGGGAACAATAATTGCTCTTCATAGGCCACTGTAGGAGCTAGCATTTGTAAGGTGCTTAGAGGGTGCCTGGCCCCTAGCAAGTGCCCTGTATGCATTTCTTAGGTAATAGAAAGGCCGAGGCAGCTCAAAACCACCAGGGGCAGGACAGGCCAGCTGCAGAAGTCGGTTAGAGTCAGAAACACAGGTTCCAGTCCTGACTCTGCTCACACTCCCCAGGGGACTCAGAGAGATCACATGGCTTCTTCAGGCCTCAGCTCCTCCCCTGAGAAATGGAGTGTGCCATGCCTCAGCCACACCATGAGGGTGACAGGTGTGAGTGAGTGCAGCAAGCAGAGTCCTGTGCACCCTGCACCTCAGCCCCACCCTCACCTTTTTTCTCAGTTTCCTGCTCAGTATTATTAGGGGAACATGGCTCTGCACCACAACATTATCTTTATCATTTTTAATGGCTGAGTAGTATTTTTTTTGGGGGGGGGGTTACTGGGGATTGAACCCAGGGGTACTTAACCACTGAGCCACATCCCAGCCCCTTTCAAATATTTTATTTAGAGACACGGTCTCACTAAGTTGCTTAAAGCCTTGATAAGTTGCTGAGGCTGACTTTTAACCTATGATCCTCCTGTAGCCTTCTGAACCACTGGAATTACAGGGGGGTGCCACTGCACCCAGCCTGAGTAATATTCTTTAGAGGAGAGGGGTCAGGATTCCCTTTGTCCCCTCTAGTGTGGGATGCGTAGTCAGGCTCCAGTGTTGCTCCCTTAAACAACCCTGCACTGAACAGATGTTTTCCCCTCTGGGGACGATTTCCCCGGACAATCTCAGGGACTTTCATAGAGTGCCAGGGGCCGCAGCCGGGAGAAGTACCTTCCTTCAGGAGGTGCCTGACACCCCTTCCCCAGGGGCAGCTGTGTGGGAGCGGGGGCAACACTGTGGGCCCGTGGAGGGTGGGGTGGGAGTCGAGGGAGCAGGATCTGCCTCTGCCACGTCCTGTGGTGTGACTGTGGGAAGGTCCCCTCTGCTCTGGGATCTCAGTTTTCTATGTGCTGTGGCTAGGAGGTGCGGAGGGTTGGCCAGGGCTATGTCGTCCAACAGTGGCTATTGAAATTAAAATGCAAGTTAACACAATGAAATGAAAACTCAAATCAGTCACAGCGTCCACGTTTCAATATGTGCCTGTGGCTGGCGCCCCGTGTGGGACGGAGGGCACAGAGACAGGACTTCTGCCTCGTCGCCGAGGGTCCCGCTGGGCGGTGCTGGGCTGGAGAGGGCTCCTGGGGTCCACTCGGCCCTGCCGCGCTGCCGTCTGGATCCCTGCCATTGCGCCCTTTTAAATCAAGGCCCAAGGAGTTCCGTGACTATCCAAGGCCAGGACCTCTGGAAGGGTGGTGTGAGATCACCACCCCGGTTTCCCTCCCAGAGGCCCCAGGTGGCCTGCGAGAGAGGCTGGGAAGAGCACAGGGTCCAGAGGGTGGTCCCCAGCCAGCGCCGGGCCGGGACCTGGTGGCCCCGTCGTAGCGTGAGGGCGCTTGGACACACAGGACTCGCTGTGCTCGCCGGAAACAGCCCTCATTCCCCGGCTGCAGCGTCTGCAGTGAGGGTGTCTCGGGAAGTCCAGACTAGAGGCCCCGGGGGGCCGCTCTGGCTGCCCCGGCCCAGGCTGAGCTCCGGCCTCTGCAGCAGGTCCTCCACAGCCTGGAGCGACCTGGGGACGGGGAACTGAGATGCCAGGGCCGGGACGGACGGAGGGCGCGGCTGCAGTGTGGCCCCATTCGCCCGACCTGGCCGGTGCGCCCCTGTCCTTCACGGAACTCCACTGTTCACTGTTTCCCCTCTTCTCTAGGATCCTGTGGCCATGTCCCCGCTGCCTTGAGTCTGTGGGCTAGGTGGCCTCCTGCCCAGGCCTCCAGGGCTCTGACCCTCTCCAGCCCCAGGCCAGCTCCTGAGCCTGCTCTTCTCCCCACCCTGTTCCAAAGGGGACTCCTCGAGCTTCAGGACTGCAGAAAACAGCAGCAGTTACGGTAAGTGGCGTCCCCAGGCTACCCACTCCCTGGCTTGAAGTAATACCTCAGCCTTTTTGGTCCCTAGAAGAGAGACCTTTCTGAACTCTATCTGCCAGAATCCCTTAGGTTGTAAATAGCAAAAATAAAAATAAAACAAAAACAACCTATTTCAGTAAAATGAAATTATCAGCTCATGTAACCAAAGTGATAGTCTGGGCTTCAGGCAGGGCTTGATCCAGTGGTTCACGTGAACAGGATCTGGTTTCTGCCTACATTCCTTCATGCCTTTTCCTAGGTGATGGCTCTGATCCTAGTGACATTTGATGTGATGTGGTGGAAAGATATCGTTTCTGGGGCAGTGTGCTTCTAGGTTTAAATCTGGGGTTGAGGGTGAAGGAAAAAAAATCTGCTTCCATACTAGAACAAATAAAAGTCCAAGGGTAGATGTCTTTGGACTTACTGGCAGTATTTGGATTATCCTTAACTGTGTCCACAAGGTTTGGTCTGGGGTCAAGGTCTGACCTTCCCTAACTTTGTGATCAGTGAGGAAGAAAGAAATGTTTCCCAAAGGACTCTTAGGAACCTGCTGACGGGAGAAGGGAGACCCCTTTCCAACTTGGAGAGACAAGTAACAGATGATCATCTTACAGATGGAGTCTGCTCAGGTTGGACAGCTTGCGGCCAGTCCTAGATGGATATGAACATGCTGTGTATGCTTAGACAAATTCCTAGGCCTCTCTGAGCCTCAGTTTCCTTACCTGATAATGTACTTACTAGCAGGGGTGCTGTGAGAACCACCTGAGGTGATGTATGAACACACTGGCTTCCAGCAGGAGCTTAGTGAATCCTTCTTTTCCCTTGCCTACTTCCGTCCCCAGGGAGTTTGGGACATCTCTATTTTCTTCAAATTTGGGAGTTGCTGCCTAGGAAGTGCTGTGGTCAGAATCCTTGGAAGCAGAGCCTGAGACTAGGATTTGTGTCTGTGCGATTCTGAGGGCAGGGTCTCAGGAGAAGTGAGGGAACGAGAGGCTGAGGCAGGGATGAGTGGAGCGAGGTCATGGTCTCGGGGAAAGGCCAGCCGTGGGTCTTGGAGCAAAAGTCACCCAGAGTTAGAGACAAGGGGCTCTCGCACCCCTGAGCCAGCCGGGCACGGGCTGTGGGCCACTGTGGGGGTCCCTGTGTTGCTCAGGTGGCGGCCCCCCTCTGTGGAGGGAGTTCTCCAGGGAAGGGGGAACGGTGGGCTGCGTGGCTCCACATCCAGCCCCTGGGGAGGGGTGTGCCAGCTGTCCAGGCCACCAGGTAGCGCACGATGGTGGAAGCCTGCGTCCCCAGCCCGACCAGTCCTAGAATTTGCATGTCCCCTGTCCCCTCTGGCTTTTGCTCCTCCTGCCCAGCCGGGGATGCCAGCACCTTCCACCATGGGGGTCTGGCTGGTGAGGGGTGGGTCCTCAGCCCCTTCCCTGAGAGAAGCCCCTTCCACGCCCGGCCTTTGTTCCCCCTCTGCCCCACCCTTATCTTCCAGCAGTTCCTCTTCCCCTCACTAACCCTTAGCCATGTGGTTCTCCAGACCCGTTATGCCTTTCCTCGCTCTCTACCCCATCCTGTTTTTCAAGGGCCACTTCAGGTCCCTTCTTTTCCAGGAAGCCTCTGCTGTCTGTTCCAGCCAGTGATTATCTCCACTTACACATGGGAAGACCAAGGCTCAGTGTGCATTTCCTCACAAATATTCTACTGGTTCCTGCATCAGTGTTGCTCTTTTTGCCTTGACTGCTAGGAAGCTCCTAGACAATTGGTGGTCCATCTCTGATAAGTGTTCAGGGTGCAGTTGCCCAATAACCTTATCTCTTGCTTTGCCTTCCTTCTTCCAATTTTTTCCTTGTCCTGGTTTCTGCTCTTACTTTTCAGCTTGTGCTGTTTATATGGTTCTCAGCAGCCTCAGAGTCTTGGGGAGGAAGCAGGTATAAATCACCAAGAGTGGTGGTGAACAAAACATTGAGCCCTGACGGGAGCCAAATGCGAGGCCTTGCCTTCCTAGGGCCATCGGGGTGGGGCTCTCCCCAGGCCAGGGAGGGGCCGTCCCCCAGGAGACACGGAAGCCCTGGTGCAGTGCCCGCCCTGCCCTCTGTGGGCTGGGAGCAGCATCCTTCCACTTCCAGCCCTCCTCCCTCCTCCCTCCCCATCTTATCAGAAGCTAATGAAAGAGGCTGGGAAACCCAATCCTCTGGTAATTAAATTTACTTAACGGGTATTCAAGTGGAGTAATGAGAAGTTTAATGCAGTGATTAGATTTTTCTTTAATTAATTAAAATGGGAGCCATGTGCCTTGCCAGCAAACCAACTTGACCCCGTGCTCGTGCTCGAGAGCGGCGGGCAGAGGCCGTGGGCGGCTCAGCCAAGTGGGCGGTGGGTCAGGGTGGCGCTGACCCGGCCCTGGCGTGGCTGTCCTCCGGAGGCAGCCCAGCTCTGATGTCCACTCAGGCCAGTCAGCTCCTGATTCTGACCCCCGCGAGTGCCAGGGACTGAGTCACCCAGGGCCCAAGGACCCGCAGGCCCGGCTTCAGGGAGCTGACGGCGAATCAGCGGGAGGCGTCAGCCAGGAGGAGGGACCTCCGGCCCTGGCAGGAGGAGGAGTTCAGGTGGCACGTCTCGCTGCCCCCAGCCAGCGGGCACCTTCGCCGGCATGCCCCGCCAGGCCTGGGTGGGTCCTGGGTCATCTGGGCTCGCAGAGGCCGTGGGGGACAGGAGGAACTCTGAGGTAGCCCACAGAGCGCGTCTCCCTCGGGCTAGGACATACCCCTGGGAGGCTGGCCATCCCTGCTGGCTCCTGGAGGCCCAGCGCGGCGGGTATGGAGGAGCTCTTCCCCTCCCACTCCTTTGCTGTGGCCAGGCAGTGGCCAGGGCAGAGGGATCTGGGAATCCAGCAGAGCCGTCTGGAGGGGACACAGGACAGACCTAGCCAGGGTGAGGGCAGGCAGGGTAGGGACCCAGAAGACAGGCCCTGGGCCCCCAGAGGGGACGTGTCGCTGTCAGGCAGTGGGTAAGCTGGGGCGTGCTGGGCTTGCATAGTGTGGGCAGCAGATGTCCGTCACTGAGCCTGACCCCGGCCCCACCCAGAGCCCTGGGCCTTGGCCTGGTCCCACGCTGCACCCTGACCACAGCCACACACTGAGCCAGCGGAGGACAGGTGCTGGGTGGGAGTGTGGTCGTCCACCCTGCCAGCTCTGCTGCCTGTGGGCAGGACTTCTGGGCCAGACCCGCTAGGGAATGGCCAAGGTGAATCAGGCTCAGTCCCCGCCCACAAGGCTGGTGGGGGAGGAAAACAAAGTCACCAAATCAAACAGGGATAAGAGCACCAAGTGACCAGATCTCGGCGGTGGGGGTGGTGGCCCAGGGCACGGGTGGCCCGTGGGTCTGCATGTCGAGCAGTCCTCGGGCGGCAGGTGGGAGGTGGAGGTGCCGGAGGCTGGGCCACTGAGGAAGGAGGAGGTGGCCGCCCAAGAGCCGGCCGTGACCCTCAGCTCGCGAACCAAGGGACACGTGTGTGAGGGGTGATCGCATGCTGGACACTGGGCTGGTAAGGACACCGTTCGAGGGAGGCACGTGGGTCCGTTCACGCAGGAGGACACAGACGGCAGGCCTGGTCGGTGCTGCCGGGTCTCACAGCCAGGCGGGGCTGTTCCGGGTCTCAGTGGCTCCAGGCCTGCACGGGGTGTTCCCGGGTGGACCTGCCGGGAGCTGAGGTCCTCTTCTCACCAGCCCTTCTCCCCCACAGGGTGGACACAGCCTGGGCCCTGGCAGGGACTGGGGAGCCACCAGGGGCGCCTGGGCTGGTCAGACTGGCAGCCAGGGCTGCGGGTGGGCGCTTCCGGCTGCAGCTGGGGTCCTCGGAGTGGGGGAAGTGAGGTGGGCCTTGGCTGGGCAGGGGCTGGGCTTGGGGCCGAGGGACTGACCCAGGAGTGAACGTCTTCTGCTTTCTTCCTCTCCCCGCTGACCCCACTCACCCGCTTCTCTCGTTCTGAAGACTGTCTGAACCCATCAGGCCGCTGTCCACCTCCCACGTAGAGAAACTGAGGCTCTGAGGGGCAGGAACCTGCTCGCGGCCACAGGCTCTCCTCTCATCTTGCTCTAAGGCAAAGAGCCTGCAATGGCGTCATCTGGAACTGACTCTTCAGGGGCGGGGGACCTGGAGAGGCAGGGGCTCTCTGTACTCAGGTGGGGTCCCCTGGGACCATGGTGCCCCAGGAGTGCCCACCCTCCCTGGGAGCCAGGTGCTGTGAACCCCTGGCTCTGACTCTCTCAGGCCGTGAAGCTGGGTCACCAGTGCACAGGTGAGGTGGCCAGGCGTGGGAACCAGGCCAGGTCACACTGCTGATAGCCAGGTGGGGCTGCCCAGGTCCTCCGTGACGTGCCGGGTGGCAGGGCAGCTCCCCCCCCCTCTCTCTTAAAGGCCCCAGCCTCCCCCACCACACACTGCGTCCCCTGCCGCTTCCTGCCTTGTCCTGTGCTCTGGCCAACACCAGTGACTCCCAGCATCCCCTCCAGCTGTCCCTGTCCCCTGGAGGGCCTCTCCCCTTGCTCCCTCCACCCACCTGCCTTTAGCGTTTTAGTCTGGGCCCTGATGCCTCTGTGGATGCCCTGTCTGCCCGCGCCCCCAGGGCCGCCCCTCCCCTGGTCTCCGTCTGCAGCTTCCTGCCTGCCTCCTCTTAGGTCCCGGCCTCTGCTGACTTGGGAGCTTTGAGGAGGGCAGGGGAGATTTATTTGCCCCTCACTTCCTGGTCAGTCACTCCAGGGCTTGGCGCACAGTAGGTGCTCAGGAGGTAGCTGGAGTCCTCCACAAACCTGTCCCTTCCCTTGCCCACTGCTCCTCCTCTGCTGTCCTGGGTCCTCTGGCCCCTCACAGGGTCAGTCTCAGCCCCGCCCACCATCCCTGTGGAGACCAGCCCCTGTCCGGGTGGGGTGGACGATTCCAGCTCCAGGGGACTTCTGTGCCCGTCACTGCCCTTGGGGAAGGTGCAAGGCACACAGGCTCAGAGGCCAGTCCGAGAGCCCAGCAGGTGCAGGGGCCTGGGGCCTGAGCTTGGCGGAGGCTGCCTGGGACACAGGCTGGGCCCCCTTGAGCCGCTGTGCTGGTTACTGGCTGTGTGACCTTGAGCAAGGTCTGCAGCCTCTCCCTGCCTGGACCGCCTCACCTGTTGAGGGAGGTGCCAGGACCCAGCTGAGGGTTGCAGGAAGGTGAGCCAATGCCACGCGAGGCTCGTGGCACAGCCCCTGACCGCGTGCACTCCCTAGATGTCCCTGTCGCCACTGTCGCCTGAGCAGTGGCCCCTGAAGGCAGAGCGTGTGGTGGTGGTGGTGGTGGAGGGTTCAAGGAAGGTTTCGGGAAGGCAGGGACACAGGAGCAACGACTTAAAAGATGAGGCACGGAAGGCAGGAGAGGGCATTCCAGGAAGAGGGACCAAGCAATAGTTACTCAAGCAAAACAAAAAACACTGCACCAAAGTAGAAGTGTGTCCTGTAAAATAGGAAGGTCCCCTTTGGCCCTTACACCGCCCTCTGCCAGATCCCACGCTTGTTGGTCTCGTGTGTCTCCATCTGGAACTTTTTCTCTGCCTTTACAAACATTTATGATGTAGTATTTAAAAAACCAAAAGTGGAATCAGATTTTGTACATCACCCTATAACTTCCATTTTTCGCTCACCAGCATATTGTGGGCATCTGTCAATGTCACAGCACACAGATCTGCCGTGTTCTTTTTAATCGTTGCCTAATATTCCATTGTTTGAACAGAGTGTAATTTATGTAACTAGTCCCAGGTTGATGGATATTTAGGTTGGCTTCCATTTTTCACTCTTGCAAATAATGCTTCAGTGAGCGTCCTTGTATATATATCTTGCTGACACACGTAGGCATTTCCATAGGATAGATTTCTAGATGTGGACTTGCCGGCGGAAGAGTATGCTTGTTAAATTTTGACAGTTACCTCCATTTTGCTTTTCCAAACGATTGGGCCAGTTTAGACGCCCACCCTTGGTATCTGAGAATGACCATTTCCCCACACCATCCTTCCCACTGGACATCGTCAATCTGGTTAATTTCTGCCTCTCTAGAAAAATCTCTCTCTGTGGCTCCAGCACCCGCTTTGCTTCTCCCCGGTGAGGCTGAGCATCTTTTCCTGCCATTATTGGTCATCTGTATTTCTCCTCTGTGAGTTGACTATTCAGACCCTTTGCCCATTTTTCTTTTCTTTTTGCCTTTTTCTTATTGTTATAAAGGAGCTTTTAGTGTATTAGGAATTTTAAAACTTTCGCCTGTTCTGTGTGCAGAAATAGTTTCCCTAGCCGGCCGTTTGTCTTCTTAACTTTGTTTATGGTGTCTCTGGCCACACAGAAGATGTAGATCTTCATGTAGTCCAATCTGTCAGGCTTATCCTCTGGGCTTCGAGTCCTGCGTCTGGCCTGGCGAGACTTCCTATGAGGGGTGAGGTCAGATCTGCGACTGGGACAGGTCCTTCCGAGTTCCGACGCGTGGCAGTGGGCAGAGGAGGGACGAAGAGCAAGAGGACAGATGCGGTGGAGACCCTCAGGCCAGATGGGGCTGCGTGAGAATGGGGGAGCAGATGAGTTGGAGGCATGATCTGGAATTGGCTGGCCGTGGACGTGAGCCTGAGGGAGGGAAAGGGGAAGGACCTGGAGTGATACTCAGGTGCTGGGCTTGGGGGCCTGTGTGGCTGAGGCCACCCGCCCTGAGTTGGGGTCAGGACTAGGGCACGGGGCACTCACCTGTGTACTGTGTGTGGACACACACGTACGTGCTCCAGGAGTATCTTGGGAATTCTAGAGACGCGCATCTGTCCCGTGGCTCCCCGGAGGAGGGCGTCTCCTTCTCGTGGAGTATCCATTCTGTACCGGTACCCTATGAGCCATCGCGCTCCCTGGGTCGCTTGCCGTCCCTCTTTAATCTCTGCTACCTTATGAAGTGTGGTTTGACAGATGAGGACCAGGCCTGGAGACGTGAAGCAAGCTGCTGAAGGTCACAGAGCTGGTCGGTGGCAGAAAGAAGATTTTTTTAGCCAAACTGAGATCCGACCATCCGTAGACACGACTCCTGCCGAGGCCATCGAGGAGGCTTTCTTTCATTTCTGATGTGGCCACTGTCATCAGGGACTCTTGGGGACCATTGCCAGAGCTGTGGTGCCTGGGTTTGATGTGCAGCCCCATTCTTTATGAGACAAGTCATTTCACATTTCTGGCTTCAGTCTCCCCATTCTGAAATTGGGCACAATCACAGCATGCTGTGGAAGTGAGCCAGTAGATAGAAAGCCCCTGGCACAGGGGGCTTCATTGGGCGCTCCCTGTGATATCGGTGAGAGTGGCAGTGATGGTGACGGTGCGCGCTCAGCTCGGTGTCTGGTTGCTATCCTTTCTTCCTTCCCCCACCCCTCCCCGTGCCACCCCATTCCTGTGCCAGCTCCTCCTCAGTCCCCACAGGAACTTCTTTCACCATTAGCCTTTGAACCTCTGTCCTGTTTTCAGCCCCAAAGCCTTTGGTGGACACTGAATTAAAGCCCAGTCAATCAGCAAGACCCATTCAGAGGAAAACGGTTCACCTTGCCTTCAGGGACCTCTTCCCCGAAGCCATTCCACTCGGGCATTTTCCATGAGCCTGTGCATTCGTCCACCATTGCCTGGCCTCTGAGAACCAGACCCGAAAGTTCACATTTAAAAACTCTTCCTCCCTGAGGAGGATCCCCCAGAGCCAGGCGTCTGACCTGACCCCAGCCCAGCTGACCCCATTTTGGCCAAGAGCCATCTTCAGATCCCTGACCCTAGGAGAGTCGTTCTTTCTGTCACTGGCCAAGAAAAATGTCCACAGGGAACAAAAGTAGAAAGCAACCAGGCACGGTGGCACACGCCTGTGATCCCAGCAGCTCAGGAGGCTGAGGCAGGAGGATCACGAGTTCAAAGCCAGCCTGTGCCACTTAGTCTCTAAATAAAATACACAAATAGGGCTCAGTGGTTAAGCGCCCCTGGGTTCAATCCCAGTACCAAAAAAAAATGGCAGAAGGCACGGCAGATTCCAGAGCAGGGCTCCTCCTCTTGAGCTTATCTGAGCAAATCCTGTAGCCTTGAGACCCTGTGGATGCAAAGTGTCCACACTGGGTGAAGACCTCGGGCCAAGGAACTTCTCCTGTACTCACTTACCGAGGAGGACTCCTCATCCTCTAAACAAGTTCCCAGATAAATAAAGCCTCTTAAGAAAATATCAAGCCATGATCGCCATTTCCCCGTATGATTTTGATTTCAGTTGTGGGGCATCAGCCACACCCTTTAATTCTTAACCAAAATGGTGGTAGAGCCTGTGCAGTCCTCTCCCCAGGGAGAGCCACACCCAGCAGCCCCCACCCCAGGGCCTCTGAGAGGGGATTCTTTATGGCCTTCTTCTGGAAACCCCGTCAGTCCCCACAGCCCCGCAGTCCCCAGGGTCCCACTGAGGCTGCCTTTGTCCCAGGGGCTTCTTCACTTCTAAACAAGCACTTCCCTCCTCCACTCAGCCCCCTCCACCAGCTCTCCCCAGCACCCTGCACACCAGCCTTCACAGCTGCCCTGGCCCAAGTTCAACGCCTGGCAAACTTCTGGGTGTACGGAGACAAATACTGGAGTCAGTACCCGGTGCTCACAGGCAAGAAAAGCCCTCATGATAGAAGAGTCTTTCTAACGGCCTGGGGGAGCTGGATTGTACCTGTTGTTTTGTTTTGTTTTGTTTTGTTTTTGGAGTGGGGAGGGTTTATTTCACTGCAGCCAAGTCTCACTTCTTGGGAAAAGCAAAAACAAATTTCCGGGTGTCTGTAAACGTTCAGGGCTTTTCCTCGGTTGCTGCCAGAGCCCCTGTTATTTTGGGGGCTGCCTCCTTTCCCTGTTCACTCTCCCACTGGAGCACACAACGTTTAAAGCGATAATTGACAAAGTAACGTGCCAGGAGGTTCACAACGGAAACCTGCAATTAAGCTTGCAGCTCATCGCCATCGCAGACCCAAGGCCCCACAGGTCCCCCAGCTCCTGCCTGCCCACGCTGCCCGTCCAGGGCAGGTGAGCAGGGCCCCGGGGGCCTTTCTGAGAACTGGTTCCAGGCCCAAGACACGGAGAAAGTTCTGAAGAGGCCTCAACCTAAAGTCAAGCTCAGATCCTTGAATGTAGGCCCCAACTGTCACAGAGATGCCACTGCCTGCCTCAGTTCACACCTCCCTTCTCCACGTGGGATGTGTCCTGCTGGCGGATCCCAGGGCAGGGCCTGGAAGCTCCCCCTTGTTCTCTTTGACTTGGGGGCTGAGATTACTCTGATTCCCCTGAAATCTCGGTTTTAGAGGCTCCCATCTGGGACTTAAGTTCAGTCACACAAAATCATCCAAACATGTCAAGCCAAACACCGCACAGCTATGTGCCCCCAGGGGCTGGTGGAGGTGTGGCAGGACAGGCAAGGCTGTGCTGTAGTAGGGATCTGCCCTCTCAACAACTTGAGTTCCCAGAGGTGGTTCCCTTCCTTTTTCCTCCATTACCTAACGAACTCCCATTCCACGTCCAGTGTGGGAAATGAGAAGACCTCTGGTCCATGCAGTCATGCAGGGACCTAGGATGCTGGAAGTGCTACCATCTTGTAGCTGCTCCACCATCTGGAAATGCGCTCTGCAGTCACTGGAGGGGAGAGACAGTGGGTGGGGGTCATGCGCTGACTCTTGAATACTTTGGCCCAGCATGAAGCGCGTGACTTTGGTTCCCAGACCTTTGGCCAGAGCTTTTCATATGGCTGAACTGTGGAAGATCTGAGGACATATGGAGGGAATATGCTGACACTTAATGCACAGTGAAATAAATTCTCTGTTATAAAGGTCGTTATAGGACTATTGTCAGCATGAGGGTTTCAGAAAAGCCAAAGCCTCAGCTTCCTGGTCACTGTCCTCACTGAGCTGCTGTTGTAGGCCAAATAGTGTGCTGTTATGACTACAGACTCTGCCTGCTGAACCCCAGGATCCAAGTGTCGCTCGGCACCTCAACTACTGTGTAACCTTGTTCAAGTTCCTTCTCTCTGCCTCAGTTTTCACCCCTGTAAAATGGGACTATAGATAGCATCTGTCTGTCTTCAGATGGTTGCGAAGATGAAATGGGTTAATATTTGCACAGTGCTCAGAACTGTACTGGGCACATGATAGGGTTTATAAATGCCAGCCACCACCACCACCACTATCCAGTTCCAGATATGGTTCTAGGTGTTGGGAGAATAGAAATCAAGGCTTCTGCTCTCACAGATGATGGGGGAGATGGAAATGAACAGGTGAATAATTACACGAAGATAACAGTTTCCTAGTGATGGTACTAAAAAAATTAAGCACATGAAAGGATGTTCCTTATCATTAGTTATTAGGGAAATACATGCTGAGGTCCCACTACATATCATTACAATGACCTTTAAAAATATTGGTAAGATGACCAACCTAGGGGCCCTTCAACAGATGAATGGATAAAGAAATGTGGTATGTGCAAGTGTGTATACACACACACACACACACACACTCCCTCTTTCACACACACAATGGAATATAACTCAGCCATAAAGAAGAATGAAACTATGGCATTTGCCAGTAAATGGGTGGAACTAGAGACTATCATGCTAAGTAAAATAAGCCAATCCCAAAAATCCAAAGACCGAATGTTCTCTCTGATATGTGGATGTTGACACGCGGTGGTGGTGGGGGAGAATAGAAGTTCGTTGGATTAGACAAAGGGGAATGAAGAGAAAGGAGGGGAATGAGAATAGGAAAGACAGTAGAATGAACTGGACATAACTTTCCTATGTTCATATATCAATACACAACTAGTATAACTCCACATCATGTTCAACCACAAGAATGGGAAGCTATACTCCATGTCTGTATAACATGCCAAAATACGTGCTACTGTCATGTGTAACTAAGAATAAAAAAATATTTTTAATAGATAACATGAAGCCTTGTGGAAGATAGAGACCTTCCTAAGTTGATGAGGAGGATGCAGAATTGTACAACTACTTTGGCAAACAGCTTGGCAGTTTCTTACAAAGTTAAAAAGATGCTCACCATACAACTTGGTAATCCTACTGCCACAAGAATAAGAACTTAGTTCAGGCAGAAACCCATCTGTGAATATTTGTAGTGGCTTTATTCATAATCTCCAAAAACTGATAATGACCCAAATGTTTTTCAACTAATTAGTGAATGGATAAACAATGGAATACTACTCAGCAATAAAAAAGAATGGAGTTCTAGCATGAGACAACACAGATAAATGTTGAATGCCTTGTGCTAAGTGAACCAAGCCCAACTTGAGGCTGCATAGAGGTGCCTCCCTTGATAGACACTGGAAAAGGCAAAACTGCAGGGACAGAAAACAGATCTGTGTTGCCAGGGGCTGGAAGTGGGACATGACTGCAAAGGGACAGCCCTTGGGATTTGGGGACCTGATAGAATTGTTCTGTACCTTGATCATGGTGGTGCCCACCTGGCTGTATGTGTGCAGTTGTCCAAAGAGCTGCCCATTAGAAAGGGTGACTCTTACTGTGGGTCAGTTTTGCCCCAGCCAGCCTAGAGGGAGCTCACCGTGGGACTGCTGAAACAGGGACATGATAAGGAACAGAGGCGGGCAGTGGGTCGTGGTAGGGACCCCCACCCTCTGTGGTCGGGGGGCGCTTTCTGACGAGGTGGCTGGGTTAAGGCCTGGCTGAAGAGGAGCCAGGCAGGGGACAGGGAGGGGGCAGGGGCCTATGGCCAGAGCTGAGTGAGCAGGAAGAGAGGGAGGGAGACAGGCCTGTGTGCAGCGGCCAGCGCCCTGCAGGCCAGGTGAAGGGGCTTCCTTTGGGCATGGCAAGTGGCCAAGGGGGTGTGCCGGGTGGATGAAGTGTGGGTGTGGGTGAGATGGTCCAGGAAGAGAGAGAAGGAGGACAGTGGCTGTCACCGTGTCTAGGGGTGGTGGAGGGGTGCGGTGCACCATGAGGAAGAGTGGTCCCCAGGAGGGGTGCCAGTCAAGGGCTGAGGCAGGAGGCCTGGCAGGGGTGCAGGTGGGGTCCTGAGGGTGTTGTGGGGTGGTGAGGCAGAAGCCAGACATTCTGGGGGCTGAGGACACGTACCTGAAGCTTCCAGGGGCAGGGGATGGACTTGATGGGCAGCAAGGGGAGCCCAGAGAGAGCAGGTGAGGCCATCCTGTGAACTCGTGTGACCTGAATGTGCAGGAGTGGGGCTGGCCCGTGGCAGACACTGAGAGAGGGGGAGAGGGAGGGACTTGGACAGGTAGACAGGGCCTTGCATGCCAGGCCGGGCTCTGGTGGGTCAGGGCTGGTCACTCCAGGTGCTGTGGGAGCAGGGAGGAGGCTGCTGCCGGGAGGCCCGTGCTGCGGTGGAGGCGGTGCTGAGCCTACTGGGCAGGGCCCAGGGATTGGCCTGGCAGCCTGTGCTGAGATGGGCCCACCCGGGTAACAGGAAGCCGTCTTCACTGCGCTAACCTTCCTCCTCTTCCCCACAGTGCATGCTGGGACTGCGAAGGACAGGTTGCCGCTCCCCGGGCCCCCAGAGGCCGGTCTGTTTGCCTCCAGGCACCGTCTGACCAGGTAGGGTGAGATGGAGGTGGGCTCTTCATGCCTTGTGCCTCTACGAGGTGGGAGGGCTCGGGACATAAGGATCAGGTCCCCTGGCCCATGCTGGCCCTCCGAATGGGCCCCGGCCAGGGGCAATGGCTGGGGGACAAGTGTGGGGACTGAAGGCCCCTGAAGCAGGGGGCTGCCTGGGGAGGTGCTTTCCACCTCTGGGAAGGTGGGCCACCCCTGCAGCCATCTGTCCTCACCAGCTGCATCCCGGGGCGCTGAGGGGACACGTCGCCCCGCGGCCCACTTGGGCGCTCACGTGCTCCGTGCCTGGTGCTCAGGATCTGTTTGGCGACCGGCATCTGCCGAGCCCTCTGGCTGCAGGAGGCTCTGCGCCCGGCTCCCTGGCTCTGCTCTCACTCCGACTTTTCGCTGCCCTGCATCATGGTGCCCAGCAGCTCGCGCTCTGAAGTTCGGCTTTCTGTGGGCACTCCTCCCTGCACCAGGAACAGGCCCATCTCTGCTCTGGTCCCTGTTCCTGGGCATCCCAGCTCAAGGCTGTCTTTTGGGTCCGTTGTCCCTCGAGGGATGGAGTGGGGTTTGGGGTTGCCAGAGAAAGCACAGATGTGCAGTTGATTCTGAACTTCAGACAGACAACAAATCACGTGTTTGGGCAACAATGTCCCAAATATTGCATGGCACATACAGTTCTGTTTGCTAAATCTGGCAACCCCTGTGGGGGCCGAGTCTCCAGTCTGCTTCAACTGGCCGGTTCTCTCCTGGGTCCACGAGGCCTCCTCAGATCCACTGCCTCCAGTGCCTGTGGCAGGTGTGCTGGAGCCAGGAGTGGCCTGGCCTGCTCAGGGCACTTCTTGGTACCCCAGGTTCAACAGGCTGTCCCCAGGGCTGGTGGGGGCAGCAGCCTTGGCCTCAGCAGTGTGATAGGGCTCCCTGTTGTCCCTCTCTGGCTGGCTGACCGCAGAGTCGAGGCTGTAGAGGCCATGGAGTGGGTGGGCTGGGCCTTGGGGCCTGTGAGCAGGGCTGTGTGACAGGTGTGGAGCTGTGACAGGATCAGGAAGGGAACACTGTTTCTTGGGATGGGAACTCAGAGTGCTTTGGCTTGGTAAGGTGGGGGAGAGGCCACACAGACGAGGCAGGGCCACAATGTGGGGCATGGAATGGCCGCAGCCGGGCCAGAGGAGGTGTTTTCTCCCCAAAAAGAATCATTTTTCTGGTTACTAAGGTTATATGTTATTAATCTACCAACCTGCCTACCTGTCTGCCTACCTGTCTACCTACTGAGGGGGAAAGCAAGGGACTTGGACAGGTGGACAGGGCCTTGCATGCCAGGCCGGGCCCTGGTCGGTCAGGGCTGGTCACTCCAGGTGCTGAGGGAGCAAAGAAGAAGCTGCTGCCGAGAGGCCCGTGCTGAAGGTCGTCTCTCTGTGGAACTCCTCCCAGAGGGGACACTCCTCCCTGCACCGGGAATGGGCCCATCTCTGCTCTGGTCCCTGTTCCTGGGCATCCCAGCTCAAGGCTCTCTTTTGGGTCCGTTGTCCCTCAAGGGATGGAGTGGGGGTTGGGGTTGCCAGAGAAAGCACAGATGTGCAGTTGATTTTGAACTTCAGACCTGTCTACCTATCCATCTATCTACCTACTTATCTAACCTCCTTCCCTCCCTAAATACCTGCCTACCTAACCTGCCAATCTACCTCCTAACCTACCTACCTACCTATCTGCCTAGATAACCTGCCTATCTACCAGTCTAACCTATCTGCCTAGCTAACCCACCTACCTATCTACCTACTTACTTAACCTGCCTATCTACTTAATAACCTAACCTACCTATCTACCTGTCTACCTACCTACCTGACCTACCTGCCTATCTACATATTTCCCTGACCTACCTAACTTACCTACCTGGAAGGCTTTAAAAGTGTATAATTGGAAACCTTCCCATAATCCCTTTCCCCCTAGGGCTAACTAACCACTACTAACTACTTAGACATATATTCTTCCAGACTTTTCCCTCGGCACTTATAAACATGTTCAAAGGGAAAGCCCAGGCCCTGCTGGTTCCTCCACTCCACCACTTGATTTTCCACTGAACAGTGTGTCGTGTGGACCAGCCAGGCCTGTCCAGAGTTCTTCCCTCTCCTTCTCTATTTTTCCTGTGGATGGCCTGTAAATTCTTCATCAATTATTCATCCTGTCGGTGGCCATCTAGGCTGTTTCCAGCAGTTGGCTATTTATAACCCTCACTCGGGGAACCTCTGAGCTGGAGTATCCATGGGTCCTTCACTGTTTCCGGAAGTGCTCTGCCTGGATCAGAGGCCACATACATTTCCACATCAGATCTCTTCCGTACAGCCAGAGAGGCTCCAGAAGGCTGTGCTGACTTAGGCTCCCACCATGCAAGGGGCATTTGCCCTTGCCAACCATGGGCGTCACCAGCCGCTTAAATCCCTGCCAATCTGACGAGTAAAAATACTTTTACTTTACATCTTTGATCATTAAAGAAATGATCACAGAGCACAGTTGTGTGGGCTTTGGGGCTGTTTCTACGTCTTCATTTGTCAGTTGCCAGTTCCTTTCAGGTCCTCTTCTCATTTTTCTTTCCATGGGTCCATTCATTCAGTAAATATTTATTGAGCACCTACTATGTGTTGGACAATGTTTTGGTTAGGAACCTCACAGTTTACAAAACTGACAAAAAAAAAAAAAAAAAGCCTGCTCCATGGAACTTATGCGCTAGTGGAGGGGAGACAGCCAAGGAAGAAGAGATAAGTATGTGAAATATAGTGCACATGTGAGAGTGCTGAGTGCTAGAGAAGAAAAAAAAAAAGGCAGGGGGGATGGGCAACTTGGATATGGTCGTCAGGAAGGCCTCACTGGGAAGTGGCATTTAAGACAGAGGGTTGTAATCCCAGCACTTGGGAGGCTGAGGCAGGAGGATTGTGAGTTCAAAGCCAGCCTCAGCAGTGGTGAGGCACTTAGCAACTCAGTGAGACCCTGTCTCTAATAAAATACAAAAAAAAAAAAAGGGCTGGGGATGTGGCCCAGTGGTCAAGTGCCCCTGAGTTCAATCCCCGGTACCAAAACAAAAACAAAAACAAAAAAACAGAGGGTTGTGTAGATGTCTGGGAGAAGAGTGTCCCAGACTGAGGGAACAGTTTGCATGAGGACTCTGAGTCAAGAGGGCCTGGGCAGGGGAGACAAGTCACGCCCCCATTATTAGCCCTGCCTCACCCGGATGGAAAGGCCCCGGAACAGGGAGCGTGGGAGACTGGGCGTGGCCAGGGAGACTGGGCATGGCCCGGAGGGATCAAGAGTGGAAGCCCCTGGGCCTTGTGGACCACCCAAAAGACTTTGGCTTTTACTCAGAAGGCAGCGAAGAGCCCTGGAAGGTTCTGAATCACATTTGCCCAGATCCTCTGGCAGCTGTGAAGCAGAGATCAGTCAGGGGCTGTTGGTTGCAATGCTCCAGGGAGCACATGGTGGGGACTTGGACCAGGGGTCTGTGGAGGTGGGGAGGACTGGGCAGATTCCAAGTGCAGGTTCCACATAGAGCCAATGGGATTTGCTGCAAGAGTGGCTGAGGTGGTATGTGGGAGAGAGAAGGGAGCTGAGGATGACTTCTAAAAGTTTTGGCGCACATACAGGTTGCGTATCCTTCTCTGAAATGCTTGGGACCAAAACTGTTTTGGATTTCTGATTTTTTCTGACTTTGGAATATTTGCATATAATGGGATATCTTGAGGATGGGTCCCAAGTTTTATATGCACCTTATCCACATAGCCTGGAGGTAGTTTCATATGATGCCTTTAATGATTTTGAGCATGAAATGAAGTTTCACAGGGTGTGAACTTTTTCACTTGGGTGGCATTTAGTCCTCAAAAAGCTTCGGATTTTGGAGCATTTCAGATTTTGGAGTTTCTGATTAAGGATGCTCAACCTGTAGTGTAGGGTGCCACTAGCAGAGATAGGAAACTGCAGAGAAGAGCTCAGCTGTGGATGGGAGCAGCTGGGCAGTGTGTGGGGCCCAGAGCAAAATTGACATGGGTGGCCCTTTGTTTAAAACAAATTTCAGAATTTCACAGTGGTGGGTGACAGTAGAGAATTAAACCAGGCCTGGGCCCGTGTTGTGCACCGTGATCCAGCCCTGCCTGGGCATGCTAAGGGGAAGACGCCAGCAGACCTCTACATGGAACTGTGGAGCGGACAGGTGGAGACTGTAGTTCAGAGGACAGGTTTTCAACTGGAGATACAAATTGAGGGTCGTCAGCTTAAATATAGTATTTAAAGCCATGAGATTGGGTGAGAGCATTAAAGGAGTGAATGTAGATAAAATTAAAAAAAAGAAGGACCAGAGCCCCAGGTCATGTATGACTGCACACTACATTGTGTACAACCAGAGAAATGAAAAGTTGTGCTGCAGTTGTGTACAATGAATCAAAATGCATTCAGCTGTCACATATACCTAATTAGAATAAATAAATAAATAAATAAATAAGAGAGAGAGGGACCAGAGACCCAGACCTAGGAGCTCTATCAGCTAGAGGTTGGAAAACAGGAGGAACAGAAAAGGGGGTGGTAAGACCAGGCAGGTGTGATGGACTGGAAGCCACGGGCAAGGTGTGTTTCAAGCATGTCACATGGGCTGAGAGAGGTCACAGGATGCAGATGAGAATTGATCCTTGCATTAGCAACACAGAGGTCACAGATGGCCTTGGTTTCAGTGATATGGCGGGAAAGCGTTGAAAGGCATCTTATTGATTTGTAAGAGCAAATTGATGTATAAGAGGTTAAGGGATTTGACTCTTCATTATGTGTTGCAAACAGTTATTTACAGGTTTTGATTTTTGTGCTTTTTTTCTTTTAATTTAAGTTTTTTTAAATTCTTCAAAAGTTTAAAATTGTTCTGGTGGTTCAAATCTGTAATTCTTTTTCTTTAGAGTTTCTGATCTAACCACTGGATTTTTAAAAAATGTCCTATATTGTTTTCTAATTGTTTAGAAGATTTAAAAATATTGAATTCTTTATTTCTTTTGGAATGGGTTCATGTGTGTGGTTTGAGGTAGGGATCCACATGCCCAGCCAGTCGTTTCGATGGTATTTATTAAGTGTTCTTTCCTTGCTGCACTGGAGCTCTGTGCCTGCCGTCTGCTAAGTGTCCCCATAGGCTCATGTCTGTCCAGACCTCGCTGTTCAGTTCCATTGATCTTTGCCTGGGGAGAGATTTAGGAAGTGAGAGAACAGGCTCAGTGATTGACTAGGCGCAGCGCGAGGAGGCGGGAGGAGTGGAAACTGTCACCCTCAATGTGGAAGGAGGCAGAGGGAAGCTGGGGGCTGGGAGGGCACTCATGTGTCTCAGGGCTCCTGTGTGCTGGGCACAGGGGGCTTTACTGGTCAGCTTGCACCCCAATTCTGCAAGGTTGGTATTCCGTTTCCCCGTCTGCACACAAGGAGACTGGGGGTCGGGAGGTTTCATTTCTTGCCCAATGGCATCACCTCACTGGTGTGGCGCTGAGATTGGAAGGCTCTTGGCTCCCACGTCTGCATTTGTCCTCCTCAGGGAAGCGGGTGTTGAGGAAGAGGGCTCAGTAAGATTGAAGGGGCCGCAGGCACAAACTCCGCATACACCCAGCCTCCCCCCACTTGCATGCCTGCCTGCCATTTGGCTGGGTCTTGAAGGTTTTCCCATTTCCAAAAGTAACCTGTTAAAACCAAAATACTCCTGGCAGAGAAGCTAACATCTTAATTATCAGTTAACACCTCTGCAGGGCTTAGCAGACAGCCAGCTGAGGACACTGAGTGGGGGCGGTGTGATGTGCATCTGGGTCAGGAAAGGCCTGAGGGAGGGTGGGGTGGAGGGGAAGGGGCAGACACCCAGCAATTCACAGGTTCCCCTGGCCCCGTGGGGAGGGGGAGGTGGTGCTGGGCCAGTGTGGCGGAGGACCTGTAGCCTGGGTTCAGGAAGGGAGCTGGTATCCATTAGACACCCATGGTGTCGGGTACCAGAGAAGTCATGCCAGGTCCCAGTCTAGGGAAGGTCAGAAAACCAGCTGCCCATGAGCCACCCTGGGCCCAGCTGCTAGCAGTCACTCAGAGCTGGGACCCGGCTCTGACACCCACAGACGAGATCTGTCACCCTTCCCTGAACAGGAAGAGAGCTAATGAGGCATCAGAAGCCTCCTCTAGTTCTCTGAGAGCCAGTCAACCCTGCCAGTGTCAAGGCATAGTCTGTGACCACAGTCAGGTTCAAGGTTCAAGGTATGCACAGGATTAGGGCTCAGTCTGACCCTGGAGGTCATCGGAGAGGGTGGCTGAACTAAGACGTGGCGGGAGGCCCAGGTGAGTACCAGGTGGCTACTGTCTGCCCACCCCACCGTGCCGAGGGTGGCCAGGGGCGTCTAATGCTGGGGCTTCCGTCCTTCCTTTCTTTGCTCAGGAACACTGAGCTGTGCCTTTGGGGGCCGTCATGTGTCTAAAAGGTGACCAGCTGCCCACTGCTTTCCTCATTGGCGTTGGACTCTGGTTTAGTCTTCCTGGGACCAAAAGCAGTTCCCCACTCCCCCTCACCACCCCCTTCCCCGCCCCTGCCAGTCAACCCTGGCCTTCCACGTTGCTGACAATCAGACCCTGAGACACCTTGCTTCTAGCTTGAGACTGGAAGAGGTCCTGGGTGGCCCCATAGCCAGGCACACCTCTGGCTATTTCCGCATCCTGGTCAGGATGAACTCCCACAGGTGCAGCGGAGCACACTGAGGGTGGAGCTGGGGGGGGGGGGCGGCGAGCAATGAAGCAAGACCTCAGGGAGCAGAGAAATGTGTCGAGCGAGCAAGAATGTTCCAGGAGGGGGACCCACATGAGCCAAGGCTGGAGGTGTGACAGACAGGACCTGGTCAAAGGGGGTTGGGGCCACACCCAGCAGGTGGATTTGATTCAGAGGCTCTAGGCATTTGGGGGATCCCAAGATAGGAAGCCATGGCTGAGCTGTCTGCCTTCCGTGTTCACCTTCCTCTGCCCCCCAGGAATGGTCACTGGCTGCCCTAAGTCACCCTGCATCAGAGGGCCCGGCTTCTCTTCCCAGTTCTGCCTCCAGCTCGCCATAGGACCTTAGGGCAAGTAACCTTGAGCCTGGGCCTCAGTGGCCTTACCTCACTCTCACATGGGTGAGAGCCAGCCTGAGAGAGTTTGCCAAGTGTGCAGTTCGGCCTGGGTACCATGTTGCTGTGGTCGCTGTTGTGGCTCAAGGACCTGCTCTGGGGACACAGCTGGCCTCAGCTAGGGCCCCCTCCCCCCAGGAGCTTCCATTCTTGTGAGGTAGACAAATGTGTAAACTACAGGTTAAAAAATATAGGACCCAGGCAGGCATATGGCTTGTGGATTTTTTTTGTTCCATTTTGAACAATTTGGGTTATTAAAAAATTGAGATATAAGCCGGGCAGGGTGGCACATGCCTGTAACCCTAGCAGTTGGGAGGCTGAGGCAGGAGGATCGCGAGTTCAAAGCCAGCCTTAGCAATGGTGAGGCACTTAGCAACTCAGTGAGACCCTGTCTCTAATAAAATACAAAAAAAAAAAAAAAAAAAGGGCTGGGGATGTGGCCCAGTGGTCAAGTGCCCCTGAGTTCAATCCCTGGTACCAAAAAAAAAAAAAAAAAAAAGAAAGAAAGAAAAGAAAAAAATTGAGATATAAGTCACATACCACAAAACTCACCATTTTAAAGTGTACAATCCAGTGGTTTTAGTATAGTCACAAGATTGTGCAACCATTGCCACTAGCTAATTCCAGAGCACTGTCATCACCCAGAAGGAAACCCTGTCCCCAGAAGTAGTGAGTGCCATTCTCTCCTGCCTGGGCCCTGGCTACCACTACTATCCTTTTTTGGGATTTGCCTGTTCTAGACATTTCATATAAATGGAGTCATAGTATATGCAATCTTTTATGTCTGGCTTTTATCACATAGCATAATAGTTTTTAAAAAATATTTTTAGTTGTAGATGGCCACAATATCTTTATTTATTTATATGTGGTGCTGCGAATCAAACCCAGTGCCTCAAACCCAGTGCCTCACTTGTGCTAGGAGAGCGCTCTACCACTGAGCCTTGACCCCCGCCCCAACACAATAGTTTTAAGGTTCGTCTTTGTTGTAGTATATAACAGTACTTTTTTCCTTTCCTGATACTAGGGATTGGATCCAGAGGTGCTCTGTCACTGAGCTACTTCCCCAGCCTTTTTTAACTTTTTTTTTTTTTGAGACACAATCTTGCCAAGTTTCCTATGCTGGCCTGCAATTTGTGATCCTCCTGCCTCAGCCTCCTGAGTTGCTGGGATTATTGGTGTGCACCCCCCATCTGGTTACTTTGTTCCTTTTTACGACTGAATAATAATCCATTTTATGGTACACCACATGTGTTTATCCATTCATCCATGGACCTTCTGATAATTTTGACTTTGGGCTTTTATGAGCACTGCTGCTATGAACGTTTGTGCACAGGTGTTCCTGTGAACCTGTGTTTTCAGTTCTGTGGGGCCCGTTCCAAGGAATGGACTTGCTGGGTCAGGAAAGAGTTTGGTTTTCAGTGCATTAGCCAAGGTGCTGCTCGGCAGTTCTCAAATCCTGCCCTTTCCCTCTGGCCTCGCCTTTGCCCTTCCTTCCTGTGCATTTCCTTCCTGGCCCCCGTAGGAGTCTGAGATTTCAGCCTTGATTGCTGATCAGTGATGGAGAGGAACACAGGGTGCTCCTAACCTGGAGGATGGCTCCTCTGGAGGGCTCCCTGGAGGGGCTGCCACCTGAGCTGGCTTGGCCTGCGTGGACATTTTCTAGGGCTGAAGGAGTGAGGGAGAGTGTTTCTGGGGTGGGGATCAGGCTCTCCGGGGACCAATGGAGATGTCCTCCCTCCCTTCCTCTGGCACTGGCCTGTGCCCCCTCCTCTCTCTCTGCCCACCTCCACCCCTTGTCTTTTACTCTGGAATTACAGTTTGGCTGGCTGGAAAGATCAAGAAGGAGAGGAGGTGGGGGCAAAGGGAGGGGAGGCTTTCACCCTTGCTCAGCTGGGAACTGGCAGAGAACCTAGGACAGAAGTGACCCTGAGCTGGGACACTCACTCCACGTCCCATCAGTTTTCCGCCCTCTGCGCAGGCAGGGGCAGGTGAGAGCTGGGACAGGGGGTGGAGCACTAGCGAGCTGCGGCAGAGGCAGCCGGACCAGGCGCTGCGCATGCCCCGGGGTTTCCGCTCGGCTACCTAATGGGTAATTACACCCTGACATGCACAGGGGCGAGGAAGGGATTTTCTGTGAAGCAAAATCTCCCGTGAAATATTCAGGCCACGCTGGGCTTCGCTTCCCCGCCAGTCTAATCGCTGCTGCTTGGCTTGGCCATGACTTGAGAGGCCACATGTGCCTGAAGGCGACGTGGGGCTTTTTATTTCCTTCTCAGCAGAGAGAGAGCTTCCCAAGAAAGAACCGGCTTTGGGCCTTAGATGCTGTGTGTGTGTGTGTGGGGGGGGCGCACGTGAGAGAGACAGGCAGACACCACATCACGTGTGTGCTCCACCTCTCTGTTTTGGGGGTGTGCTTGCCTCTGGACGCGCGGTCCTGAGGGTGCCTCCGCGGGATCGCCCTGGCATTCAGTGCGCATGCTCCCTGGGCCGGTCGCAAGGTGCTCCTCAGCCGTGCCCCTGTGCCTCCGACTTGGTGTGGGTCTCCGAGTGGTCGCCCTGTGTGTGAGTTCAGCCTGTGATGGGCCTTTCACACAGCGGGTGGCTGTGACTCAGAAGGCTGGCAAGTCCTTGCGGGCTCAGGGGCACCAGAAGGCACCTGACCTTCTGCCCGGCTGAATCAATCTGCCTCTCTGTCCTTAATGATTGTTTGATTCCCACCACATTTTGAGTGCGTGATGCGGGTAGGAGGAGCAGATATTTGCTTCTGAGAGTTCATTCAGCTGGGAAATGTTTACCCCTTTGTTGGTGACCCCAGTTTCTTAGCTACCCCACCTGTCTCCTCCAGTCCATAAAGCTGCTGCCTATGCACCATGATCACCCTCCCAAAGCCTTGCTTTGACCCCTCATTTGCTCCTTCACACTGCATGATAGACAGGACTAGAATTATTGTACCCATTTGGCAGAAGGTGAAATTGAGGCCCAGAGTAGCAAAGAGATGTGGCTGAGGTCCTTGGACCATCAGGGCAGGGAGCAAGATCACTAGTCCTCCCTTTGCCCTGGGTGGAGGGCACCCTGCCCTGAGGAAATGAATGACTGAAGCTGGAGGGTGTCCCTTCTGCACAGAGCTCTCCTCCTCTCTGCCATCACTCAGCAGTGTCCTGGAGAGATGGCCCCAGGGCTCTTTTCATCTCCAAATAAACAGACAGGGACAGAGGAGGCAATAATAGTGACGTCCATCCCTGATATTTTCTTATTGTGGCTGTAATTAGCAGTTCTTCCACCGCCGATGCTTGATCTGGCAGACAAGTGGGGGAGCTCTGGCTTATTAATGTCACCCATTAATGTCACACTGACGATGCTGATGGTGGGGGGCTTAAGTAGGGAGAAGGCGAAGCAGAGGGCTGAGCAGGAGAAAGCAGACCCTCTTCGCCCTGCCGCCCCCTCCTCACCGGGCACTTGTGTGCCTAGAACACAGCCCATCCCATCCGTTCCCAGGTTGCCTCCTTCCCCACACGGCCCCTCCCTCTCCGCTCCACCAGGATGGCTTGGCTTGAAGAGCCACGTCCACAGCTCTCATCCAAGGCACCCACACCCTGGGGAGACGGCGTGGACGGCCTCCCAGGTCGCTGGAGGTGAGAGAGCATTCCTTAGCCTCTCCCAGCAGGGAGGATGCCCTCCCCTCTCTTGGTCCCTGCCACACTCAGATCTGCACCCCCTTCCCCTGGGGCCGTGCACAGGCCCCCATCCATGCACTCCTACAAACATAAGGGTTCCAGAGCCAGGAGCCTCCTCGTCCATCCATTTCAGGGAATTCTTGGGCCACTGTCCTCTCCCCCAACCATCCTGCCTGCCTTTGTGCTCCTCTGCCTGGCTGTGCAGGAGGGATCCTTGGGTCCCGTGAGCAGAGAAGCCAAGCCAGCAGCAGCCAGGCTGGAGGAGCTGCTGGCCCTCGCCATCCTCCTGCCCACATTGCTGCCAGGGTGCTGCTGCCACAGGCCCGGCCGGGAGCTGCTCTGAGCAAAGGAACAGGGGCACAAACAACAGGGGCACCTTTGGATTCTTGAAGGCGTTTATGTCCCAGGACCTGTTGAAAGCATCTTGGGAGGCTGAGGCAGGAGGATCTCAAGTTCAAAGCCAGCCTCAGCAACTTAGCGAGGCCCTAAGTAACTCAGCGGCACCCTGTCTCTAAACAAGATATAAATAAGGGCTGGGGATGTGGCTCAGTGATAAAGTGCCCCTGGGTTCAATCCCAGGTACCAAAAAGAAAAGCAAAACGAAAAACAGAAAGCATCTTAACACGTGTTCGATCCTCGAAGCAACCTGTGGGGTAAACGCGTCCTTCCTGTCCATTTTATCCATGAGGAGAACTGAGACGCAAGGAGATGAGGTGAGCTGCTGCAGATCACAGAGCCAAGGGGTGGGCGGCGTGCATCAGGCGTGTGGATCCCAAGTCCTCCCGCCCTCCTTGGCCTCCAGCATTAGCCCCTCCGTCCTTTCCTCCACCTGCACCTGTTCTCTATGAGTTCCCTGGGACAGGTGACTGTGCCCCAGCTCCAGCCCAATCCTAGCCCCTCAGCAGGTGCTCTGTCCATATGAGCTCTGCGTCACCGGGCTTGTGGTCCCCCCCCACCCCCATGATCTCTGGTGGGACCCACTGTCCCCAGGAGCACCACACACCCTCTGAGAGCAGGCTGTCCCTCACACAGTGTACACCTGCTGCGGCGTTTGCTGAACAAGGGGCTGGCCCGTGACTGCAGGGCCACGGGGGCTGGGAGAGCAGCCCCCTTCAATGCAAAGCTGTGTCTCAGCTCAGAGCTGGGACTGGGCAGGGATGTCCTGGTGTCCACATCACTCATCCCTTCAGCTGACACTTGCTGGATGCTGTGTGCCCTGTGGAGGGTCTGTGGACCCAATTAGGGCCTGGCCCTGCCCGCAGGGAGCCCATAGTCTACTCAGGAGGGAAGCTTGACCAGCACAGGGCGAGGTGCCAGCAAGGCAGTGTTCTGTGCCATGTGAGGACGGGTGGAGGGCAGGAGGGGCATCGGAACAGACTCACTGCAGAAGAGGAGGCATGTTCAGGCTGAGGGAGAGGGACCAGTGCCACAGGCAGAGGAGACAGCCTGTGCAAAGGCCCTGAGTCAGACAGCAGGGCTGGGACCTGCTGCAGGTTCACCTCTGGGTTGCTGCTTTCCTGCCACGGGTAGAATGAACGGTGGGCACATCAGCACTGGTGGGTGGGCAGTGTTCCCCAGCATGGTGACCAAGCAGGCCAGCATGGAGGGAATGTATGAGGACAAGGGGTGCCCTGCCCAGAGGGGGACTGCCGTGGGCTCAGGAAGCAGAGGCGCTGGGCTAGGGCTGGCCTGGAGGACAGCTTGACTGTGGCCGCCCCTGTCTGTGCTGGGCCCCAGCTTTCCCAGCAGGCAGAGTGAAGACAGAAGCCTGGGCAGGGTGGAGTCACACAAGCACTGTGTGAACACCAGGTGCCCCTCTTGTGGTCAGTGGGATGTTGAGGGCCTCAGCAAGGAGCAGGTCCCCGCTCTCAGGGTTCAGGGCAGAGCTGGGGTGTCCAGCCTGCATGGACTGGTGCAGAACAGGCCTCACTGGAGAGAGTGCAGCACCCCACCCCCCAGGGCAGAGGCCCACAGGGAGCCTGGAATGGGGGCAGAAGGGGGACTTCCGCTGGAGTCTCACCTCCAGGGAGGGTTCTAAGGATTTGACATGGACGCCCAGTGGCCAATCTTGGGGAGCCTCTCACACATCCGCGAGGCTCCAAGTAGCCCAAGGGAACTGAGCACACCCTGCCCACGTGTGGGGTACACGTGGGGGCCACTATGGGCACGCCACACTCCTGTGTGCTGTCTGTGTGGAGGGTGGCCTGGAGTGTCCAGCTGTGTCCACACAGCTGAGGGAGCATGCCCTGGGAGCAGGATTCATGTGTGTGCCCCAGAGCCTGTCACAGCCAGCAGCCCACAGGCACATGCCCTTCTCCCACCTACACCAGTGGCCCAGGGACGGGCTGCTCCTGGGCCTGGGTCCAGCTGTCCCTGGCCCCTCATGGGATCCCTCCCTGAGGTCTGGCCTCCCAGGGTCAGGTCTAGCCTGCTTCTGGGGAGCTGGGCTCCTTGTGGGAGGCACTGTGGGTAGAGGTGGACCCAAGGGGACAGTTTAGGCGAGGAAGGGCCTTCCGGGTCTTCTTGTGCTTGTCCCCTCCCCACTCATCCCCAGGTACCTGGCATGAGATCCTGGCAGGTGGCTGCCCTCCCAGCCCTGCCACTTGCCACAGTCCCTGTGACGGGGAACTCACTGCCTTCCAGAACAGCTCCAGGAGAACCTGTGAGACAGTGCCCAGAAAGGAGAGGTCAGGAAGGCCGGAGGCAGGGTCAGAGCTGGGCCACAACCCCCTGACCGCCCAGAGCCTGAGCCCCACTTGACAGCCAAGCCTGGGGTTCCAGCTCCTGGTGGCCAGGCCAGACCCGGTCCAGGGCCTTTCACCTTCCTGTCAAGAGCATATTTCAGCTATTAGTGACAGTGGCCAGGGATTTGGGAGGATTTCTCTCTCATTTTCCAGAGCTTTCAGCAAGCCTCCTCCCTCCCCTTCTCTGCCTGCCAGGACTGAGACATGCACTACACACACACACACACACACACACACACACACACACACACACGCATACTGCTCCTGTGTGGCAGGAGAGAGAATCTGGGTCACGCTCCTAGGGAGGGCTCCTGGCCTCTCCCCACCTTCCCAGCAGATGTTCTGTGTTGTAAACTCCAGCTGTGGTCTGAAGGCTGGGGCTGGCCCCGGTCCTGCTGGAGACACCTTGCCGTAGGATCCCAGGCTCGCCCCACCTCACCCCTTCTTGGGTATCCCCATCTAGGCCACCTCACTCTAGGGACCTGAGTATCAGCCCTTGGTGAGGCACCAGGGCTTGTGGGTCATTTTTTGCCATCCTGAGCAGGTTACATGGAGGGTGACAGAACTCTGTCACCACCCCCACCCCTGGGACCCTTCAGGGCTTGGGGAATGAGGGGCAGAGGCCTGTGTCCCCTCCAGGGAGGCCTGTGTCCCTGGAGCTGGGGCCATGCGGTAGCAGCACCCTGTAGAGGATTCCTGACTGCAGAGAAGGACCCTGGGGGTGGCATTCCAGGCCGGGTGGCAGGGGGTGGGGTCTGGAGAGCATGCCTCAGGGAAGGGGCTCCTGAGAGGAGGAAGCAGAGAGACACTAGCCACGTCACTGCCAGTCACTGCCAGTCACTGCTGTTTCAGGATGGAGCTGGGAGTGGGGGCTTGGGTCCACCCTCAATTGTTAGGTGGGTCCCAAGTGCAGGGTGGGATTCCACCCAGCAGGGAGCCCAGGGAGACTTAGTGGGCTAGGGGTCAGAGGGAGGCAGTGGTGTTTCCTGTCGGATCCAGGCCTGTGTAGCTGGGAAAGCTGGACCCTGGGGAATTACTGTGGTGTAAGCCACCCAGGGACCCTGGAAGCCTCTGCACCCATCACCACTTCCTTCTTACCCACCTTGGCATACAGTTCTCGGGGGACCGGCAACATATTCCTTCTACCAGGGCATCCTGGTGTCAAGAATGTTTGTTGAGTGAAAAAAAAAAAATAGGCAATTGGTTTGATAAGTTAGCTTTAAGAAAGGAGTTCCTGATACCACTGGTCCAGGACTTACTGTTTATGGAGGTGAGCCAGATGCTCCGAAGGCCGGTCAGCTGTGTGGAGGGGGTGGCCCCGGGAACCCCAGGTTTTCTCCAGAACCGGGTCCTGCCTTCTGAGTGTGGCACTCTGCCACGCCTGTCTGTATTCGAGTGGGTGTGTGTGGTGTGTGGGGTCAGCTGTTGACATGTTGGTATTACCGTGTGTGTCCCCTGCGTGCTGAGTGTGGACCATGTGACCAAGCTGAGGGCCCTGCGCCGGACGCCACAGGAGTGGGTTCATGGCCTTCTGAACTATCTTAAAATATGGAACCAGAGATGTCCAGCCATCAAAGGGGAAAAGGGGTTGATTTTGAAGCTACAGAAGAGACAGGCAGGCTCCCTGGAAGAGCCCCCTGCACAGGAAGGTGGTCTTTGACCTTGATGTGGAGGGTGAGGAGGTCAGAGGCCCACAGGGCGTCAGGAGTGGGTAGCCGCATTGGGCTGGGTGAGGTGAGGGCTGGCTCCTGTTCTCCTCAGATGGGACCTGGGCAGCTGCCCCTCCTTGAGAGCCCATGGAAAGAGCTTCCTGCCCCCTTGTCCTCAAGGGCCCCGGCCAGCTCCCCTTTTCTCTCACTCCCCGCAGCCCCAGCCAAGCCGAGCTGTACCCGGTGCCCAGAGGCCCCTTGGGCAGAAGAGCCTGAGCACCAGGGGTGGGGAGGTTGAGGAGGAGGGGACAGGAGGCCAGCACAGCGGCTCTCCTTTACTAACCTGGCCTGGCTCTGTGCATGCACCGGGAGCCCCCAGGACCCTGCCGGCTGGAGACACGCTTGCACTCACACGTGGACTCACATGTGCATTCTCCTGGATCGATAGGGTAAGAGCTGGGAAGCTCTCATTCAATCTGTCAGCCTGGTTACTAGGTGTTGGGCCAGAGGTCGTTCCCGCCTAGTCCCCACCCCTTATCTCACCTCTGTCCAGGCCGTGCAGGCTCCTGGGCGGGCATCAGGGCAGGATGGAGTGAGCTGCATCCTGGGGCGGGAGCAGCCATCCAGGCAGGTCCAGCAATGGTGGAGGGGGAGCTGTGCCTTGTGTGGTGGGGCCCTGCTGTCCCAGCTTGTGTAGCCCCTGCTGGAAAGGCCAGGAGGGAAAAGAAGCAGAGGGTGGGGCGGGAGTGTGGGGAGGGGCACTCAGGGTGGAGCGAGGCGCCTTGGCCTGTTCACCCAGCAGCGTCTGAGGCTCCTACCCGGACCTCAGGATGGGAGCTCAGCGAGGGAAGAGGACAGTGACCTGCGATGGGTCTCATTTGGAGCCTCAAATCTCAAATGGCAAGTCAGGCACTCTGCTGTGACCATTTCATAGCCTCGCAAATAGACCCAAGTGGTGGCCTGTCCCTGCGGGGGTGTCCTCCACAGCTGGACACCTTCCATGAGGAGGCTCTGTCTTGAGGCACATTGGGCCTAGCTCTCTGGGAGGGACAGATGCTTGTCCACAGACCCCAGTCTTCCCCTTTTCTTCCCCAGGCTAAGAATTTCTTCTACAAGTCTGACCACAGTCCTCCACACTGTAACTTCATCCCGCACTCTTCTGAGATCTTGCCAATACAAAGGCCCCTCTGGCCTCTCCTCTGTCCCTCTGCCTTCTGGACCAGCCCCTGCAACCTGGTGGGCCTCTGAGAGCAGGGGTGAAGCTGGTCCCCCAGGCCCTCCCACCCAGGCCTGCTTGGAAATCTGTCCACCTTTCCCCAGCATTGCCATTCTTATCACAGCTGCTGCCCACCTCATTTCTAGTAAACTCATTTGCCAGCTGAAGGGCTTCATTTTCCACTCTGTTTGCCCATAATCACCCCCAGCCCCGTCTCCCTCTCCCCAGCCTCTCTCGGTGGTGCCCAGCACCATGGTGAGCAGCAGCCAGGCCCAGGGCCAGCCCAGAGCCCACCTTCCCTTCCTCCTGCCTGTCCTGGGAAGAGCTCTGCACTCCAAGCAGGTGCCCCCGGCCTGCTCTGTGAATTACCAGCTCCCCAAACCAGACACCTGGAGAACGGAGGGTACTCTCATTCCCCAGCTCTCCGCATTCCTCACCCAGCTAGAAAGGCCTGGGCATCGACCTGTGGCCAGACGCTCAGAGGTCCACGTCTTGCTCATTATGCCTCCCACATAGCAAGCTCCAGAAAGACTCTGACCTCAGAATAGCAAGGTGAGCAGGGGAGCAAGGTGGTTTTTAAACTAATTCATACTAAGGTGTACATGACGGGCAGCAGTTTTTTCCCATTATGGTATTTGTAATTTGAATAGAGGAGTAAACCATAGTATTAATGATAATCACAAACAGCATTTTTTTTTTTTTTTTTTTTTGGTACCTGGGATTGAACTCGGGGGCATCCACCCATCCCAGCCCTTTTTTGTATTTTATTAGAGACAGGGTCTCACTGAGTTGCTAAGTGCCTCGCCATTGCTGAGGCTGGCTTTGAACTCGCAATCCTCCTGCCTCAGCCTCCTAAGTGCTGGGATTACAGGCGTGCGCCACTGCGCCCGGCGCTCGAACAGCATCTCTACTGTTCTCACACTGAACATGTATTAAGTCATTTAATCAATCTATTAACCCAGATGAATTTCTAATGAGTAGGAAGAAGAGGGAAGTGTTGAGGGCTGGTCTGTGCAAGGAGAGGGGCAACCTCTTCCTCTCCCACCCACTTCCCAGTTCCCACTTGGTACCCAGAAGGGAGTCCAGGTGTCAGCGCTTCAGACCACATCAGGGGTTTGCTTGAGGTCACTTGGGAGGACAAAGGAGGTCCTGCTCCCCGCCCCCAGGGCTCAGAGTCCCCCATGGGAAGGTGGGCTGCAGGCAGGGCATCCTCCCACCCCAGGATCTCAGGATGCCCCTTAGAAAGGCCCTTGGTGCTGAGGCCGTCACGTAGTCCCCCGAGGAACCAGGGGGGATGTCCTCAGTGTTGTGAGATGCCCCCAGCCCCACGGTGGCTGCGTCTCCACTGGGGCCCTCTGGGGTCACACCTGGACTCCGCTCTGGTTGGACGTGGCCCATAGCCCATCCCTAAGCCTGTTTACTCTGTGCCTCGAGTGGGTGCTGTAGGGTGAGTGGAGCTGGGCGAGGACCCCACTTTGCAGGTGAGGAGACAGAGCAGTGCCGCCCCCTTCTCCAGGTCAGCCTGAGCAGCCCCTGCCCACCACCTGGGGCTTACTGACTTTAACAGGTCTCCCGCCATGTTCAACGGATCGGTGTGCCTCCTGTCTCCATTTGGGGACTTCAGATCCTGCTCCTCCTACTGCTGTCCCTCCAGTCCAGCTGCCTAGTAGTTCACTAATTGATCCAAGAGCCTTCCTTGATAAATCTCCCAGCCACCAACCCCCCAGCCCACTCCATCCAGCCTACCATAATGACCACTCTTCCATCTCTCTGTGAGTGCTGACTGACCAGGCCCTGTCACTTCCCACCCTCAAACCCATGGCAGAACCCTTGGGACTCTGGACTCAGAGGTGACATAGTTCTGAACTGACCTCAGCTGTCAACGGCTGTGTGCTCTGAGGCAAACTGCTTCCCCTCTCTGAGCCTCTGTGTCCATAACTGGGATGTGAGTCTGGTCAGATGGCCTTGAGAACAGTGTGACAATATGTGGGAACTGACAGGGTGGCCACCATGATGCAGGTCCCCAGGGGCCCCTGCTTGGGGGTCCTCAGGAGGGGGGGTGTTCCAGGTAGGGCACTTGCTTCTCACCAAGTCAGGGGAGACTTCTCAGAACAGGTGGCATTTGGACTGGTCCCTGAAGAATGACCAGACTCCTCGGGACTGGGGCAGGGCCAGGGGTGGATGGTGCTCTGGGGTGGAAGGAAGGGGTCTTGCAGAGAGGCTGACAGCTGGGAGCCTTGGGGTTTCTTATTTGCAAACCAGACCATGTCGAGTCCTGCTTTTGGCCTTCGGTGGCTCCTGATGCCCTCAGCCAGGAGGCTTGGGGGACTCTACTGCCCCCATTTCTCCAAGCCTCCAGCCCCTGCCCTTGCCCCAGGCTCCAGACTGAATGAATTTCCTTTCACTTTCTGTAGTCTGACCTTTGTGCGTACAGGTCCCTAATTTACCTCTATGACTATAATAAAATCTGACCTTGTCACCAAGGTACAACCTCACTCCCTCCAGGGCCCCTGGGGCCTATGCAACCTGCCTCCCTCTCTCCCAGGGTCCACTCCTCTGTGGTACCCCAGGTCTTCACATTGGGCTCCGTCACATTCGGGACTCTACTCGAGTCCATCATAGTGACCATCCGCCCTGGTGTGCCCGGGACCGGGCATTTCCCGGCATGCAGAGCCCTCAGTGTCGAAGCCGAGGGCCCTCACCTCAGGGTGTCACTTGCCCCCAGTTCTGGAGGCCCCACTGCCAGGCATCTGTCTTCCTTAGAGACAGGTGCAAGACGCGAGCCCCTGCTCAGCTGCGGGAATGGGCGGCCTGGACAGGACTGGCTTCTGTGCCCTACAAGCCTCTTCTCTTAGGGCCTGTGATTCCCGTCTGTGCTGTGAGGATGGGCTCTGGGGAGCTCCAGGAGAGCTGCTCCAGCCCCAGAGCCCCCTGCTACAGCCAGTGGAGAGGAGGACCAGTGCCCGGCTCTGCGCCAAGGCTGGACACTGGGGCAGGCAGAGCAGGTGTGCCAGGCTGCGGGGCAGGGTGGGTGTGGCCCAGCCCTCACCTCCGAGGCATCCTGCCATCACCTGGGGCCATCTGTGGGCCGGGCAGTCAGTCCAGACCCAGGGTTGGGGGCGTCCAGTGATGGTGCCGACTGCCAAGCCCCACTCCCCTCCCACCCCCAGGAAGCAGATGGCCCAAGCTTGGGCGGGCGGCAGAGACGGGGACTGGCATTTGTGTATGTGTGTGGTTTTTTAAAAATCTGACACATTTTTGTCACGTCTTGGTGCATCAGAACAGTAAAGGAGGCGGGAGTGTGAAGAATGTTTTAACTCGCAACTTTGTAACAGTTCCAGTTTCTCCAGGCCTCCTCCCCCTCCCTCAAGCCCCCGCGGCGGAGCCTCCAAACCCATCTGTTCCCCCATCCCTACTCCCTGCCCCCCACATCCCTCTATCCATCCTTCCTTCAGTTGAGGGGAGACATAATTAGAGGAAGCAGCTGGAGGCTCTGAGAAGACCGTGGTCAGGGAAGCAGAGGACCTGCGTCTGGATCCACCTTGACCCCAGACTCACTGTGTGACTTTGCACAGTTTTCACCCTCTCTGGGCTTCATCTATGGGGTCAGACCCATGCCCTTGGCACTTGCCTACCTCTAATGTTTATGGAATGTCTGGCTAGAAGAATTAGAAATGAGGAGAGTGCAGGAGGGATCCAGGTCTGGAAGTCTAGAACTTCAGACTCCAGAGAGAAGGAGCCACATTCAAGAAACCAGACTGAGTGGCCCCATCCTTCCTTCCCCACCACCACCCCGGGCCACCACCCTACTAGCCCATCCAAGGTGGTTCTTTAAGATGGCCTAGGGCTGGCTGAGGCCCAGGGCAGCTGCTCTGGAGTCAAGGGAGAAGAGCCCGTGAGTACCAGAGACCCAGGTGTCCCTCCACCGCGCTGTTCTGCTTCTTGGTCCCACAGGGCCCCAGGAACGGAGGTAGGGTGGCTGCCAGGCCTAGAAGATTTGCTCCTTAGCTGCCAGCCCCGCGGCCCCCAGCCTGCCTGGCACTCGCTTCCGTTTCATTAGGCATGGAAGCGCCAACTGGCCTGGAAGGACGGGAGCCCACAGGGCAGGCTGCAGGCACAGGGAGCTGAGGGCATGAAGGGGCAGCACCCCGGGGCGGTGCGTCCAAGGCCAGGGCTTGTGCCCCGCTCCCTCGTTCCCCAGCTCAGAGGCCGGGGCTGGGTGGTGGGGGCTGCAGCTGGGGTGCCACTGCCAGGGACAAAGAAAGAAGCGCCTGGCTTTCCGCCTCCTTCCACACTTAACACGGGCTCCCAAAGGCCAGGGCCTGTCTCGGACAGCAGAGGCACAGGGGAGTGGGAGGCAGGCGGAGGGGCCCCCATGGGACTACCCCACACTGTCCCACCTTTGGGAGCCACACGCTCTCTGCTGACCACACCAAGTCCACCACTTAGGGCTGAGGCCGCCCCTAAGAATCACCCCATGTTCCTGCGCCCTGGGTAGGCGGAGGGTGGTCCCAGGAGGAGGTGGCCGCATGGGCTGTGGCCGGGGCAGCTGACGGGACCCACTGCAGCCCCGGGCTGGACCCCAGGGCCCGGCTGAGTCAGTGCCGTGCGGATCTTGCCATATGGGCACGGGGCGGCTGCAGGGGAGGAGCTGGAGTTGCCATGGGAACCCGCACGCTGGCATTTCCTCTTTTGGGGAGGCTGAACCATATTTCGCGGGCGGTGTAGGCTTCTGAATCCCATTTCTCAGTGTTTTTTAGGAAGGGAAAAAGGGCAGGGGAAGGAGGTGGGAAAAGGCAAGGAGAGAGATGGAGTCAGACAGAGGGGGCTGGGAGGGAGCAGCGGGACTGTCTGGGGCTGCTGAGGGTCAATCCGGGACCTCTGTTCCCCAGAGCTCAGCCCAGGGCTACGTGGTCCCTCTGGTCCCTGGTTCAAGCTTCGGGTAAGCCTTCCCCATAAGTGGCACAGGCCCGTGCCCTCCCTGAGGCTTCACGTCGATGCCCAGACACTTTCTGCCTTCCTTACCCTTGTCCCTGGCCCGTGTGTCCGTCCCTGTGGACAGCACCCCGGGAGCAGTGGAGGGCAGGAGACGCAGGCCTTGCTCTTGCCTGGTCCAGGGCAGGAGCCTATGCTCACCAGAGTCCAGTGCAGACGCCCCGGGCTTTAGTAGCTTGGCAGTGGACCTCCACGTGGCCAGAGCAGACGTGGAGGGCTTCATGGAGAGCAGAGGACTGTGCAGAGGGTGGGGCCACGAGAGGCAAGACTTGGAGCATGTGGGGCACTGCCTGGAAGGGTGGTTTCCACCCACCCATCTGGCCAGGGGCAGGGATTGTATGCTGAGAACATACTTCTGGGGACAGCAGACCTGTGTTTGAACCTGGCTCTCCATCTCTCTCTCTCTCTCTCTCTCTCTCTCTCTCTTTCTCTCACTCTCTCTCTGTGTGTGTGTATATACAGGGATTGAACCCAGGGGCACTTACATACTGAGCCACATCCCAGCCCATTTTACTTTTTACATTGGGACAGGGTCTTACTAAATTGCTTAGGGCCTCACGAGGTTGCTGAGGTTGGCTTTGAACTCACAATCCTCCTGCCTCAGCCTCCTGAACCACTGGAATTACAGGTGTAATCCCTGGCTCCATCTCTTCATACCTGCAGCACCTCTGGCAAATGAGTCTCCTGAGCCTCAGTTTCCCCACCCTGTAAGACGGGTTGATCGCACCATCCTCAGGCTTCCTGTGGTGTGCACACTAGGCAGAGGCTGGAGCAGAGCCATAGCCCCAGAGCATCAGGTGTGGTTTTGGGATGTGGTCCTGATCCTGGAGGAAGTGTCCCCCTGAGCAAAGGTATCTTTTGGGACCCAGCAAGACTGCATTCTGGGGAAGAGCTACCTGGGAAGGGAGAAGAGTAGGATCACGGGAAGAAGGTGATGGTCTACTGATAGAGAGCTTGGCCACACCTGGCCCTATCTAGGGTTGGGGCAGCTCTAAAGCACCCCTGCATCCCAGGGAATCTCTATCTCTTCCCTGGATGCTCTCTCCAGAAACCTTGCCCCTCCAGACCTTGGAAAAAAACGGGGCAACCAAGCAAGGAGCTGAGCACTGTGACATTAGCACCTTAGAACTTCCCCCATGTGGGGTACAGAGGTGCATGCCTATAATCCCAACAACTCAGGAGGCTGAGGCAGGAGGATTACAAGTTCAAGGCCAGCCTGGGTAACTTAGTGAATCCCTGTCTCAAAATAAAATTTTAAAAAAGGAATGGAGATATTCTGTAGTAGATTATCCCTGGGTTCAATCCCCAACATCTGCAAAGTTAAAAACAAAAACCTTCCTCCTTATGTGACCCTGGTGAGCCTCTACCCTCTGGACCCCCAATTCCATGGGTTATAAACTGCTGTCCTCCCCTGTCCGGGGGCTGGGTAGGAGCCCATGTGACGACAGGGAAGCTTCCTCTAGAGTGGATCTAGAGGACCCAGAGGTGTGAAGTCTGGCTTTATTCCCACTGAGCACGGGGGTATGGAGGATGGGGCAGTGGGGCCTCTTCAGCTCAGGGTGCTGCCGCCAAGAACAGCAGCACCCAGGTTCCCCTGTGTGCCAAGATCTCTACATCCCAGTTCATTCTACTATAACCAGGGATGTGGCATTATTCCTGTTTGACACCTGAGAAGGCTGAGGCTCAAAAGGTCAGCAATTTACCCAAGGTCACCCAGCTAGAGAAAGCAGGGCCAGAATCGGAATTTGGAGCTGTCTAGCTCTGGAGCCATTTCCATGACCCTCCAGGCCTCACAGACTGAAGACCCCAGTCCAGCATCTCCAATGAGCCACTGTGAGGATTACAGGGGGGACCATTCCCAGCAACGAGAGAAAGATGAGGAGAAATGGATCCTGAGCCCTGGGCCCCATCCCTGCTGGCTGGGGTCTGACCATACTTTGCCAGCCTGGAGCAGCCACCCAAGCCCAGCCTGAGAAAGGCATTGTCTTGCCATCAAATAGATTGGGATGGACTCTTGACTTTGCCACTTACTCCCTCTGGTTCTCCCAGCAAATTACTGAACTTGTCTTAGCCTCCATTTCCTCATCTGGAAAATGGAGGGCATGGGAGCAGTCAGGCTAGATGAGGTTTTGCTGCAATAACAACCTTAAAAATCTCAGAGACGTCTAACAACTCAGGCTGGCTTCTTATCGCTATGACATACATGGATAGCTGCTCCTCATTGTCACCCAGGATCCCAGACTGAGTGGTACCTACCATCTCAATATGTGCACTTGCAGGTACCATGGAGCAGGGAGAGGCATGGCCAAGGCCATACTGGCTCTTAAAGCTTCATTTTGGAAGTGGGCTTGTCACTTCTGCTAACATTTCTTTGGGCCCAAAGCAAGTCATATGGTCGTGCCTAACTTCAAAGGGAACAGGACAGTGCAGCTCCCCACCATGCACCTGACTACCTGGGGTATTCATAAAAATTCTTTAATGTGGCCACACAGGGATGCCATGAACATTGAATGAACTAAAGGGAACGGGCACTCTGGCACACAGAACTTTCTTGATGAATGGTTGGTAGCTCTTTTCCTCTTTGTCCCCAACACCAAGGAGACCCAACCTCCCTTTCCTTTCCTGGTCATCTCCCTGAGATGGATTTTCAGGATTGGTGGGTACCTTGAGGATGAATACCTTTCCTCTGGAACAGAGACAGGTGGCAACTGCCCCAGGGGAACATGGCTTGGTGGCAGCTGAGGCAGACAGAATAGATAGATTCCCTCACTCCTGGCTGAGTGCCCTCCCCACCCCACTGCCTCCTTTAACAAATGAAAAAGCAGCAGATACCAGTAATACCTTAACTTTATTAAGGGCTTCATAAGGCCCAGATCAAATTACATCTCCTGCAATCGAACAGTAAATTCAATTCTGTTCAACGAATGTTCCGTTCAACACTGAGAGGGCTGGTGGGGGGGATCTGGGTGGCCCACCTGGCTGGGGACCCAGCTTCTCACTTTGCAACTTCCCCCCTCCCTCAGGAAGATGTCCTCTCCCTGGCTGGAGGCCATAGGTCTGCCCTGGAGTCCATGAGTAAGCAAGGCCTGGTAGGGGACACTGGGAACAACAATGACTTGGGACTTGGGCAACTGGAGCTTAAGTGAGGCCAGAACAGCAGACGGGACCTCAATACACCTGGAGTCCAGAGCCACCTTGACTCTGGGCCTTGAATCCCTGGCCTCAGGGACAAGTCCCTTTCCCTCTTGGAGCCTCAGTCTCCCCCGTCAAGGAATGGGCAAAGGTCTGGTACCCTTGACCGCAGGTTCTGAGAGCCTCGTTGCAGCCAGCATTTGCCCCTCTTCAGAGTGAGGTGGCTGGAGTGGGAGTGAACGCTTCACCCAGCACGGTCCTCGCCCTGAGGTAGCCCGTAGTCATGGAAGGAAACAGACAAGAACCTGGGCAAGAGCCGCGGGGATGCCAGAGGCACCCGCCCTGCAGGAGGCCTCACGGGTTGGCGTCCGCAGCAGCTTCCGCTCCTCTCCTTCACTGGGCCTGCCCTTGACCGCCACTGGAAATCCCGGAGGACTTGCTGGGGAAGCAGGGATTGGAAGCAGACCCTGAAGCACTCAGCTGGGGGTTGGTGGGAGCCGTTTCCAGGTGGAGAACAGTGAGCCGCAGCTCCGAAGTGAGGGGCGTCTGGAGCGGTTCCAGAAACAGAGGTCACCTGGAGGATGTATGGACACAGGGAAATAGGACTTTGGCGTTCTAGCAATGTGCACACACGCGCACACACACACACGTGCGCGCACACACACACACCTCCCCAGCTGCAGCCACAGGCAAGAGATGGTGGGGCTGCTGGGAAAGACAGATGGCCATTAGCCACAGTCTCACAGTGCAGAGGACAGATGCTTCTGGAAGGCCTAGAGAGACCTCTGAGTCCCCACAGACTCTGGGAAGGGACCCTTTCTACACAGTGGGTCAATATCAGCAGCAAGAATAGTAGTACTCTTGACCCAGCTGTCGACGAAGCTCTGGGCATCCATCATCGTCTTATTGGATCCCCACAGTGGCCCTGTGGTGGGTGCTCTTGTCCCACTGATTCCTTGATTTACGGAGAAGGCAAAAGATTCACCCAGGGTTCTGGGACCACCCATGCCGTCGCATCAGTTGACCTCGGGGTCTGTCCGTGTTAGCCTTTCAGTCACACAGGCTGTCCTCAGGGAGGCCTCTCCCTGTGAGTGCGTGGAGCAGTGTCCTGGTTTTCCTTGGCTTCTCCAAAGTTAGAGAAGTGACCCAGTGCCCCCTTGCTCAACCTCAGCCCAGAGTCCCTGAGGGCCTGGTCAACCCTGAGACCCAAAGACCCCAGGTCTTAAAAACCCCAAGCTCCTGCAGAGCCCCTTTTCCTGGACATAAGACTGGGCAAAAGCAGCCAGTCCTGGCTGGTGGGTGGGTCAGCAGGACGCTGCTCCGACTCCAATGAGGCCTTTGCTGGCTGGGCCGTCATCCATTGCCCACGCTGGAGTTTGTAAGTGTTTGCTCTTCGCTTGTCCTGGTTTGGAAGGTTTCAAGGCCTTCAAACAGGCTAGCATATGTGTCAGAATCCTTGCTTATTCATTCAGAGCATGACTCCAAGAACTCAGAACACCTAGGCACAGGTGGAGCCTTCTTGGCAGAAGCGGACCATTAGCAGTCACTACTTGATACTGATTTGGGCTTTTGTCATTTGACTTTAAGAAGGGACCATTACCACTTTTCCAGGTTTCGGTTACCAAAAGCCCTGAGCCAGCTGATGTTAAGAGTCCTGTAGCCTCCCAGGCCAGCAACTTTGTCACTTGTCATTTTTAGGTCACTTGGGTTTCATTAGCTTGTTTAGCTCTTTCAATACCAGTCTGCAAATGATTGCAGAGAAGGTGTTAACTGCCTCCCAGAGCTTCCAAGTGGCTTTCTGAGCCCTGTTCATTCGGTCCTCTGTCGTTTATTCACTTATTCAAAAAATATTTATTGAATGTCAAGCTCTGGGATGCAGCGGTGCAAGAGGCCGCAAGCTCAGGGCTACTCTTCCACACGTGGAGAACCCTCTCTTCCTCCCAATTCAGTTTTCCGTCAAAAGTGGCCTCTATGTGATGCTCCGGGCTGCCTCCGCTGCTTTGTTCTGATCCGGGTCTTCCTGCTCTGCACTCCTCTCTGCCTGTGTTTGAAGCCCCTCCTGGGGCCAGGTGCACTCAGACCCAACCTCTAAAACGGCTACTCCGCAAAGGCCTGGGGGTGGCCCTCCAGAGAGCCCCGCCCCAAGCCTCCGCATGGTCCCTGTCCACTCCAGCACCTGGACCCTCCCTCCCCACCCCCCAATCCTCATCCCATTGTCTGGGTCAGCCACACATAGTCTCTCCCCTCTGTGACCAGGCTGCAGGGCCTTGATGACCACCCCCAGCCCCCATCTGCACCCCATCCCCATCCCAAGACTCCTGTGTCTTTGGCCTGGTTGTTTCACGACACAGCTCCTATCTGTCCTCTTCCAATCCCAAATGTGGCTTCCAGGGCAGGAGGAACTGGGAATCCAGGACAAGGGTCCTGCCTGGAGTGGACCCCACCCTGGGCTCTGGGCTCTGAGGGGCTGACTCAGGGCTCAGCGCAGACACAACCTGCCGAGTCCAGGCTGCCCCCTGCTGGATGCCCAGGGTTGCCATGGCGACCCTCTGCCAGTCTTCCCTGCATGGAGACGATCGAAAAATAACAGCGAGGACTCTTTTATTCTGTGTCCCACCTGGGAGCCATTTAAGCCTCCCCACTCCTTCTGACACGTAATAATTTTTTTTCGCTTTTAAGATTACCCTGAAATCTCACTTCCTCCTTTCCCCCCTCACTTCCAAACCTCCGTGGCGTAGCCGCTGAGAGCCTCGAGTCTTAGCACACACACGGATCTGCACGCACACGCTGTGCACGTGTGTACACACCACGCTGTAGACATCAGATTGGCCTCCCCGGTGCTTGTCAACTGACAGCAAGGTCCCCAGGGACTGCACAGCCCCTTCGTGTCACCTTCCTCACCTCTTCGCAGTTTGCGAAGCCCTCCCCAACCCCCTCATGTCATGTAGAACTGCAGGAGCAGCGTTGTCACCCCTCTGGTTTTTCCTGCGAGAACAGAGGTTTGGGATTTTAGGTGCACTGACTGGTGTCACCTGGTGACACCAGGATTTTGTCATTTGTCATTTTGACATTTGTGGTGGCTGAGAGGGTCTGGAACTAAGCCTTCTTGACACTCTCGTTCTGTTTTTCCACTGTCGCCTTCTGGGATGACAGAGTTGGGGTGGGGAGTGGAAGGCCCTCCCTTTCCTGCTCCCAGTTCTCCCTTCACCCAGCTGTGGGCAGTGCTGCCAGCTGCTGTGCCTGGGGACAGGCAGCCTGTGGAAGCCCAGCCTGGGTTCAGAGCCCAGCCCGCCACCTGGTCCCCCAAGCCCCCAGCGGCCCTCGGGTTCCCTTGGCGTCTGCTTTCCCGCCAGAGCCCTTCCCCAGCCACCCGCTGGGCACCAGCTGACCAGCTCTCAGCAGCCACTGTCCCCTGCTCCCTGGCTTCGTTCTGCAGCCCCTCCACACTCAAAATCCTCATCCTTGCCCCTTATGCCCTGGTCTCTGCTCTCCCCACGTGCGGGTGGAACTGGTCCCTCGTTTCTCCACACACTTCTATCTCTGATGATCTGTCCCGTGTTACAGATTCCCGCGGGAAGGCGCCTCGACCGTCCATTTACGTGTTAAACACAGGCGCTGCCGCTGACCGCACACAGGTGCGTCTCCACCATCCAGGTGTGGTTTTCATAAAGTCCTCAGGAATGGCATTGACCATTGGCCAATGGCCACCTAACAGGTTCACTTTGACTCATGGACATATATATAGGCCACACGTTTGCCTGGGATGCTCCCAGTTACGCAACTGTGTGTGTAGCTCTGAAAACAGGTTTACGTTGGTCAGTCGAGGAGGGATAGCCGCTATCCTGTGTCCCTGCATGTCTGTCCACACGACCTCGCAGCGTCGAGGAGTGCCTTTAAGGCACTTCCCTAACTTTGGACTTGGGCTTCCACAGATCAAGACCCACAATAGCACGTGCAGAGCTGAGAGCTCCAGGGCATGTGTGTAAGTGCAGGATTCCCGGGGGGGGGGGGGGGGGGGCGCAGGGCGGGCTGGGGTGTGTGACAGAAGATTTGAGGCGGAGGCCAGGTTCCCATTGTCCCTCTCCTGGGTCCTCTGTTCAGCAGGGCAGCAGGTGGCATGCTGGGATCCCAGAGAAGCAGGGGCTTGTCTGAGGTCTCCATCCCTGGAGAACAGGGTGGGCAAGGGCTGACCCTTGGGAAGGGGGTGGGTATGGCCCTGGGGGCCTCAGTCCCACTTCACCTGTTGCTACCTAAGACTCACCCCATCCACTGTCCCCCTTGCAGAGCAGGGTCTCTGAAGCCCAAAGAGGGCGGGCCAGAGGCTGAGAGGGTTTGGTGTGGCGCTCTGCAACTCTTGGCCCAGGAAACAGGTTAGGATGAGGATTAGGCTGGGTCGTGCCGTGGTTAGAACTGCCGCTTGAAGTTCTTCTGTCAAGGGCAACAACGCGGGAGTGTGGCCAGCCTTGGGGTGAGAACATGGACAAATATGGATTCCAATCTCAGCGCTGCCCCTTTCCAGCTGGCTGGGGGTTAAGAGAGGAGCAGAGCTGGCAGAGTGGCCACATGCACATCTATGTGGGTGGACATTCCAGCTCTCCTGGCCCAGCGTGTGACTGGCTGGTGACTTCCCTTCTTGAGCATCTGATTTCCCCTATGTAAAATGTCACCAGTGACATATAGGCCTATAGGTTGAAGGCACGTGAAGTGTCCATCTAGCACAGAGCCTGGCATGCAGTTAAGTGCTCCTTAAACACTTGCTCTTCTGGTTAGTGTTAATATTGTAAATATTGTACCTGAGTGAGCTTGGGGCTCAGTCTCCTCGTCTGTAAAAAGGGGACAATGATGATACTGAGAGCCCCAGTGGCCCACACCTGATACCATAGTCCTCCCCGTTTACCACCCACTTGCCCTCCCAGCCAGTGTCTGACCATGTCTTTCTTAGATACTCCAGAATAGAACCCCAGGAGAGGAAGAAAAGAAGAAGCAAGGTAATAGTTATACCCCAGTATCCATCTGTCCATCAGTTAGAGATGGTGGTATCCATTTTCATAGAGAAGGGGAATCTGCAAAGTAGTCAAAAAATAATTTCCTCTGCGACTCCAACAGCCCAGCTGTTCTCTTTCAGGGAAAAATGCTGAGGGCTGAATATGAACTAAAGGAACAATGATAGAGAGATACAAGGAAAGAAGAGAGGGTAATGATAGGAGGGAGGGACAAAGCAGATGGGAGGATCGTGTGGTGCAGGGAAGCAGAGAGGGCGATGGGGCTTTGCCAGGGCCCTTCCTGGGCTGCCTGGAACAGCATTCAGCCCTGCTGCCAGCAGCCAGCACCAGCCAGTGCCCGCCCCTTGGAGCCTGGGTTCAAAGGCAGCACTAATGAGAGAAGACAGCTGTGATCCTTAGCACTGGAATTGCATTTGGGGATTCCTGCACCTGGAGGAGGTCCTGGGGGGGAGGGGGTTGGCTCTTTAGTCACAGGTGGTATTGCAGCAGAGTGTAACCCGGTCCTGGGGAGGAAGACCCTGGAGAGCACTCCAGACCCCCACTCAGCCTCTGGCTATATTCTGCCTCTGACTTCACAGTGGGCAGAGTGGCCACTCCATGGGCCTCATACAGGACCCCCCTCTGCCAGCCTCAACACTTTGTCTGCTCTCCGCGCCTCCTAGAATGTCTGTGCCCCTCTCTGCAAGCCAGGCTCCTACCATTCCCACAAGACTCTCCTCCAAAGAGCCCTCTGGGATTGCTCCCCGCCCCCTGGCCGCTTCCCTCCTCCTTGCAGCTCTGATCACTAACCTCCTAGAGTCAGAGCCTCTCTCCCCTGGCCTAGGCTCTTCAGCTGGAGTCTCTCTAGTGGTGCCACTCACTCCTCTGTGACCTGGGCGTCTCCTGTACCTCTGTTTCCTCATCTGTAAAGTGGGGGTGCCAACAGACCCTTCCTTGTAGTGCGTGGAGAGCACGAAGTGAGTTAGTGTGTAGATCCTGCCCTGGCGCCCGCCGTCATATTGCAAAGGCCTGGTGACTGTGGACGGTGTTACTTCCCAGGGTTTGTGATGGGGGCCTGAAGAGCCCCAGTCACTCCCTCTTGCTGCTGGGGATAGAGGCATCTCAGGGGCCCTGTGGAAGTCTTCAGGCTGTGGCAGAACCTCAGCCCCGAGATGTCTGGGGTGGGACTGGCCCTCCAGACTTGCTCTGGTGTGAGTCTGTGCCCCTAGAAGAGGGGACTGGTGGCCTGGGGTCTGACCCTCTTGGAAGTGCTACTGCCCCACCTGCCTGCTGAGGGGTGACCTGCTTTAGGGGTGCCAAGAGGAGACAGGAGCTCAAGCCTCCGGCTTCACCCAGCCTTAGCTCCCTCCTCCCAGCCCTTTTCTCCTCCCCACCCCTGCCCCCCACTTGGCTCTGTTGCCATGACAGCAGGGTGCTAGGAAGCCCGACTCCTCGTGGGGACAGAACCAGAGTGATCCCACACGTGTGCTGGTCTCTGGGTGCACAAGCACGTGCCTGGGTGGGCGGGTGTCACCCTGCACACTGCTGTAGAGCAGGGGAGGGAGGCTGTGTGTTTGGGCGAGGTCCCTTCCGGCCCACATGCCTGGACCCTGCACATTTCTTGGACGTGCAGCTAGAGCGCAGGTGGGAGCCACCATTGCTTCACTGGACTGGAGGGTGGGGCAGGGCTGGGGCCATGTCGGTCTTTGGCAGCATGAACCCACCAGACCCAGGCAGACGCTTCTCAAACCACCCCGGCTCCCCAGGAGGTGGCGAGACAGGCAGCACCGTTCCCATTGCAGATGGGGAGACTGAGGCCTGCCTAAGTGCCCACTCGTTCCCGAGGCTCACCCTGAGCCGCCAGCCAAGCTGAGGCTGTGCTGGGGCCTCCTGGGCCCCCAGGCAGTGGAGGTGCCAGAGGGGCATTTGGTATCTTGTACCCCTGGGTTGTCACTTCCTCTGGGTGGACCAGCGTCCATCGCAAGGGCAGCATTACCAGCAAGGTCTTTAACTTTGCTTCTGTTCATTCTTCAGATAGCAGAGCTAACTGCCGGCCCTTCAAAAATGGGGCCACAGCCAGCTCTCAGTGGGACCCATACTGAGTGCTGGTGTCCCTCAGAGACAGCAGCCCTGCACTTGTCACGGACCAACTGGCCTGGGGATGGGAGGACAACCACAGGAGCCTGAATCTGTTCACGATGCTTCCCACGCTTCAGACTGTAGCGGGCATTTATCATCGGCCATGGCAGAGGCTCGCACCCCCTCAACCTCCAGCACGTTGAGTAGATGTGAACACGCCACTGCCAAGTTCAAGGGTGGAAAGAGGTGGGTGCTGAGGGAATGAGGGCAGTGAGGCCCACCTCTGCCTGCTGCTTGGGAGAAGGAGTGACGAGTGGACCTCGGCCCACACCTTCGCCGGTCCCACCACACTGTGTGCTGGGGACCATCTTGCCCAGCCTCCTGGCACGTGGTGTCTTTGCACTTGGCCGGCTCCCTCCTCCCCAGCCCCTCAGCCCCTGGTGGGGAATGGGCGGTGGTCCTCCCTGCCCTGCTCTGCTCTGGATGGGGGTGGACGAGGCTCCTGGACAAGCCTGTTCTGAGTCAGAGGGTGGGGGGAGGGGTGTCTGGGTGTGCAGAGGGGGCTGCAGCCTGTGAGTCACTGGGAACTTCCTGAGGGCACACCAGGCCTGTCTCCCCACTTGCCTGACGAGCCACCACGACAGTGCAGGTATTTATGGCTGGTTTTCACGCCCCAGCAGGTGGTGTGAACACACTGCGTCTGAGTGTACGCACCCGTGTTTTGATTGGAGACTGTAGGGAGCCCTCCTGTAGTCTGAGGCCTTCTAGATCTCTCCACCTCTGACTTGCCAGCCTGAGCCACATCATCTACTGATGGAGAGGATCCCACCCAGTCCTTCCTCAGGGCTCTGCGTGTCCCTGCCCCCAGGGACATCTTTGCTCTCCTGCCTGGTCCAGTCCACACAGCTGTTCTGCTCCCAGGACTATCCAGAGACCTGGCCACGTCTACCTGTCACATGCCGGGGGGTCTGGCCTCCTTTGTTCTCCCCTGTCACCTGGTGGCCACCCTGCTGCACCTCTGTGTGCCCCTCCCATTCAGTCTGATCGAATTTTGGAAACCAGATAGGCATGTTCCCGATTCCAGGACCTTTGTGATCTTAGACAAAAGATGTCCCCTCTTGGGGGTGGGGAGCTGTCCTGAGGGCCCAGAATGGGCACCCCATCCTGAGAGCTGTCTCTAGGAGAGGCCTCCCTCTACTCCCACCAGATCATCCTGGCTGACACCACAGGCATCTGCCCCAACTGCCCCTACCCTGAAGGGAAGTGATAGACAGGCATCCCAGGCAGGAAGAGGGCTCCTGGAAGTGCCACCCCCCAGCTGATGTCAGGGTGCTGAGCCTGAGAGCTCAGCTGCTGTGGGGAGCAGCAGGAGGTCCAGGCCTCTGTGCTCCATGGTGCCGACGTGCTGCGCAGCCCCCGGCACCCACAAGGCCTCTCTGTGCATCAGCAAAGCAGGCCTGGGGGCCAGACCAAGTCTGCACAAGACAGCACGAGGGGTGTGGAGGGGCGCCCGGGGAAGGAGCCCAGCCCATGGCATATTTGATAAGAGCTGTTGGGATTCCCGCCTTTCCTCTGGGAGAAGGGAATCACTTAGAGAACTAATGCTCCCCGGGGTGTCTCAGGAGTAGGAAGGGGCCTGCCTGCTGACCCAGCTGGGTGACAGGCTCAGGCCTACACCCTGTGTGGCACTGAGTCAGTTATGGGAGGAGGATCTGGCAGCTTCATGGGACCAGGTAGGGGACAGGGGTGCCTCTCCTAGGCCCAGACTTCCCCCACCCAGGCTTTGTGTGGCCCTTGGCAGAGCTGAGCCTGCCATGGCACCCATTCAGGTTGTCTATCTGTCCTTCCTGCATGGGGACTGCAGGCCTGGCCGGAAGGACAGGGAGCTTCCAAGCTCTTCACCAGCAAGGAGAAAAATGCCAGCAGTTCCACCCTCTCCCCACCTCCCCTGCCCCCGGCCTCTCTGGCAGCTCTGGCTCAGAGCCCTGCTTGTCTCCCTTCTCTGCCCCCTGGGTGGAAGGACCCTGTGGACGGTGGAGTCTGGGGTGGACCAGGTCCTGGCTGCTCCCTCTCGGCTGGCCCCCTCCCACTACTGTCCTGGGCTCAGGCCTTAATGAAGCGTAAACAGCCTGGCAGAGGAAAGCCTCATTAGGCCTGATCTAATTAGGAGTCCCCGTGAGATGGGGTGGGCGGGAGGTGGGGGGAGTGCCCACTCATGAGGGCCTACTGTGCAATGTCACCCATGTGTGTGACTGCTCCTGGGACTCTCCCACAACCGTCCAGGCCACACCAGGTAACCCGAGTGGAAAGCAGTTCAGAGAGGACAGGTGGCTTCCCTGGGGGGTGCACCCTGTGTCTGACCCCAGCACCAGCATCGGAGGCTGGCAGGACCTCAGCTCCCCAGACCCCTTGGCCACATGCCCCAGTGATGGCACGTTTATGCCATTTCTGGCTCTTTGTGTCTCCTCTCTCCAGCACCACCTGACTCCATCGTGGGTCAAACGGTGGGAGGCAGGGCATGGGGCCAGCAGGCTCTCAGCCCCCCACCACACCCACCCCTCATCTGTCCCCCTCTGTAATCACGGAGGGTGTGGGGGAGCTGACAGGATGCCAGGCAGTCGGCCACCCCTTCGTTAGTCTTGGCTAACAAGCTGTTTATGGGTGTGACACGACACCTGCTTTCTTCTTTACAAGTTCAATAATTTATAGGCATATTAGTGGCCAGGCGGCCACCCTGGGTCTCAGCCAGACGGGACGGGGCGATGCAGCCCAGTGCCTCTGCCGATATTTACTCTCTCCCACCATCAATTATTAAGGCACCCTCCTTCATTTTTGCACATAATTACATGTGCCGTTACGGTTCCAGCTCCCCTGCTCTTAATCCCTCTGGAGAGGGGCCCAGACTACCTAACGGGGCAGGGGGACCCAGCAGGCTGGAGCACGAGGCAGGCAGCCACCCTCCCTCTCAGCCAAACCAGACCTCTCTTGGCCAGCACAGGCCTTCCTCAGGGCCAGCTGTCTCCCCCATTCCAAGGCCAGAGCTCTGCACCCCTGGTCTTGGTTCAGAGGGCGCCACCCTCACCTCTGTATACCTGACTGGCTCCTTCTTATCGTTCAATTCCAGCGCAGCCTTCACTGCCTCCTGGATATCTGCTGTGACTCCCCAGGACCTGCTCTGTGTGTGCACAGACACCCCCACTTTGCTCCCCTCGACCTGTGCCCCACTGGGTTGAGACTTGCTTGCTAGACCATGAGATTTGTGGGTACAGAGAAAACTGTAGAAAGTATTTGTTGAATGAATGAATAAATGAATGTGTGCATAGGTAGATGGGCTGATGGATGCTAGGGAGGCCACCGCAGCACCTGCCTTCCCATCCCCATCCAGGAAGTCTGTCCTGATGGCTCCCCCTCCTCTTAAACCCCCCAGACACTCCTGGTCTGGGCTGCGATGCCCCTCTAGGCAGCAAGGCCAAGGCCTTCCATCTCCATCCCCAGCCCCAGAGGGCAGGGCAAGAGGGAAGGAGGGCATATCCTGCCAATCCTGCTGGGTGACCTGGGGAAATTGCTCCCCCTTCCTGATCTGGTTTCTTGGTTGGTTAAATGAAGACAATGCAAGTCCCTAACTTTACATAGCCTGGCTAAGGCTTACATGAGATGATTTGTAGAAGCACCTACACAGGGTTTCTCATATCACAGTGGTTTAGTAATACTCCTGAACTTCACCCTTTGTGAACTCAGTCTAGGTAAGATTGAACCAAACTGTGTTGAATCATCTTATTTGCACTTTTTCTTGTCCACACTTCCTTGTTTTTAGTCTCCCCTGCTATGTAGCTGGTACCAGGCTTGGCTCACAGGGGCTCTGCAAACATTCCAGACTGATTAATCAAAAAATTTCCCTGCTGGGCACAGTGGGCATGCCTGTAATCCCAGCAACTCAGGAGGCTGAGGAATGAGGATCATAAGTTCAAAGCCAGCCTCAGTAACTTATCGAGGCCCTGAGCAACTCAGAGAGACTCTGAGTTACATATATATATATATATTTTTTAATTTCTATTTTTTTTAAAGGGCAGGGGATGTGGCTCAGGGGCTACATCCCTGGTTTCAATCCCTGGTACTAAAAAAAAAAAAAAAAAAAAAAGAATTTTTCCAATTTGTCAATCAACACTTATGCAGGGGGTGGGGGGTGGATCTTCCCTTCAATAGAATGATAGAGCCCAAAGAGAGGCCAAGGACTCCCTCAAATTAGTGACAGTGAGGAACCAAGCCCTGGACTCCAGGAGTAGCTGCCTGGATACCCTGTGCCTCAGTTTTCTCCTCTGTAAGAAGAGATGATAATAGAATGGGCCCCACGAGGTTGTTGAGAGGATCAAATGGGTTGCTGAGCAAGTAGATAACTTCGAGCCACCCCAGAGCATGGGGTTCAGGACAGGCCTGACCCTGCAGCCTCCCTTTCTCTCTCTCTGAGAAGCAACAGTCCCCTGGAATTGGCACTGGTCATTCCGTGTGTGCACATTTCCTGTGGGTGCAGGTATTTGTGCTCAGCTTATAGGAGTCGGGGCTTGTTTTTAAATTACATAAATGGCACCACCTTGTAAGTACCTTTGGTTGTTCCTCCACATGGCATTTGTGACTTCACCCAGGCCCATACGGGTAACTCGAGCATCTCTGTGCTCAGGGCCGCATAGTGTTCCCTTGTGTGGTTCTGCCAGAGTGTGTCCACTCCCCCTGCCAATGATGGGAATGTAGCATGTTTCTGATTTTCTACCATTATAGACAATACTGCTGTGAACGTTCCCCTACTTGCCTTCTTGTTTCTCGGGGACACATACTCAGGATGGGAACTGTTGGGTCATAGGATGTTCCTTTTCTCAACTTCACCAGAAAACTGCCAAGTTACTATGCTACTAGGAGCACTCTGCCTGAATCATCTCAATGCTCCTGGCCATTGGGAGAAAGGAACTGTTAGGCCGCTTAACAGATGGAGCATGTATTAGTCAGCTGTTGCTGCATAACAAATCACCCCCAAATGTGATGGCTTAGAACAAATAAGTATTATCTTGCAGTTTCCATAGGGCAGGAATCCAGGAGAGGTGGCGCTGGGCACCCCTGGCTCAGGGTCCTACACGGCTATAGTCAGGGTGGCTGCAGAGCTTGCCTTGAGGCTCCACTCAGAGAAGACCTGCTTCTAAGCTCATCCGAGAGGCAACTGAAAGTCCTCAGGGCTCTTGGGTATTGACATGAGTTCCTTTCCATGTGGCATTCTCAACAGAGCTGTTCATACCTGGCCGCTGTCCTCCCTCAGAGTGGTCCCACAAGCCATGGACAGAAAGCACCCATGGTGAAAGCCATAGCTTTTTTGTAATCTAATCTCAGAACTGACACCCCATTCCTTCCACCACATTCTGCTCTTTAGAAATAAGTCAATTTGTCCAGCCCACACTCATGGGGAGGGGACGACACAGCGGGGGAATACCAGAAGGCAGGGATCTCTGGGGATCATCCTAGGGCTGCCTATCACAGGGCAGGGCAGCTCAGAGAGGTGAAATGACTTGTCCAGGGTCACACAGCAGTTAGAGACAAAATCAGAACTGGAACTCAAGGCTGCTTGGCTCCGAAGCTGGCCACATCCCAAGCTGCCACACTGCCTTTGACTCTAGTAATAACAGGTTGTGACTTAAGTTAATAAACAAATCTCCAGCACAACAGAACTCCAGACGACTGCTTAATGAATGGATTTGCTAATAGTGCTGCCTGTTGGCACATATTAGCTCAAGTTCCCCCTGACATGCTCCGTGGGGACAGCGGAGTCTGGGCTCTCAGCGGGAGCTGCTTTACCAGGCACAGAGCCCAGGGTCCCAAAGAGCCAGGGAGTGGTCCCTTTATACAAATTGCTTTTTGTCTCTGCATTTTTTGTTTGCTTCCAATTCAATTTAATCCTATTTTTTTGTGGAGTTCATACTTCCCTGACTTCTTCTTATTTTTAGTTGTAGATGGACACCTTTATTTTATTTATTTATTTTTATGTGGTGCTGAGGATCAAACCTTGCGAGACAAGCGCTCCACCACTGAGCTACAACCCCAGCCCCTCCCCTGACTTCTTAAGGACAGCTAACTGTACCCTGTGGTCACTCAAGGTTAGGAACATCAGGTATTTTCCTGGAGGGACTTCAAAGTTTGCAGGGTGGACATGGCCCATTCACTGGTTGGCCCCAGACAAATTTCTTACATCTCAGCCACCATGGATGCCACAACCAGATAGCCCAGCTCGGCAGGCAGGGCTGTGGTAAGGCCAAGCAAGGGCCAGCCCAGCACCTTTTTTCTCCACCAGAACTTCTGCCATGAGTCCTCCAAGAACCTTCCCTCCCTGCCCCCCACCCCAATCCTCAGTGTGGTTCCACAGAGAGAGGGCTACTGACTACATTGCTTCTAGATAGTGGCATGTCACTCAGACTGGAACCTTTCCAGTGGAGGCATGGGTGACCAAGGCCCCGAGGTGAGCGCAAGTGGGAGCCGAGGAGTCCAGAGTGTCCCTGGCCCCCAAGCCCTTGCCCTTTCCCTGGGGAAGCCACTGGTCCTGGGGATTGAGTCAGCTTTCATTTGTGCACAGTGGAGCCTCAGCAGGCAGGGCCATAGGCTCAGTGGAAACTGGAGGAGACACAAGATCAATCTATGCCCTCCAGGTATTCTCAATTCTCAGAGGACAAAGAACTCAGTCCAGGCTTCTCCAAGTGGGAATACTGACAGCAGTCTCGGGATAGACCCCTGGCTAACAGAGGAGGAGTCAGGGGCAGGAAGCAACCATCACAGTAATCAGGATAACCTAAAAAATACCCACATTACCAGGCATAGTGGTGCACGTCTGTAATCCCAGCCACTCCGGAGGCTGAGGAAGGAGGATCACAGTTCAAAGCCAGGCCCTAAGCAACTTAGTGAGACCCTGTCTCTAAATAAAATACGAAATAGGGCTGGGGATGTGGCTCAGTCATTGAGTGCCCCGGGTTCAACCTCCAGTACCAAAAAAAAGAAAAGAAAAACCCACATTCACCAAGCGCCAGCTGTGCTGTGGGCCAGGCTCAGACTCCAATACCTACTGGGTGTGTTAAGTCATGGGGTCCCCCAATGGCCCCGTGCTGGGGGTCTATTTAGATTCTTATTTTACAGAGGAGGAAACCGAGGCTCAAGGTGCTAAAGGACACAAAGCCCAGAAGCCCAGTCCAGTGGGAAAGATGAGGCTTTCAGAGCAGGTTTCTGGAAAAAGGGAGCCACACAGAGCCCTGCATTGAAAGAGCAGGAGAGAATTCAGGGGTCTGAGAAACTGCTGATGACAAGAAATGTCCACAGTAGGTGCAAGGGAAGAGGATGCCCTAATCAAGTGAGTGGACTTGCCACGACCATGCCCTTGGACTCTGGGCCTCCACCTGGCCCCACACAGATGTCCCTCCAAGTCCACCACCATATTTCCAGGTGGGCCAGCCACTATGGAGTTAAGTCCTCACCTACTGAGCCCCAGTGTCCCTCTCTGCACTGGCTGCCTCATGAAGGATATACAGGAAGAAGCACCTGCAAGAAAGACCCTCTGTGCCACACCTACGTGGGACCCTGTGGTCCACCAGGAGGAGGCAGGAAGGCCCTAAGCCCTGCCACAGCTCTAGGTCCACCCCCAAGCGGGGACTTTGCTAGTAGCCCCATCAGGCACCCCCATCCCTTGCTGTACCAGCCCAGGGCTCTAACACGTGGACCTCCTGCCAATTCTCAATCCCCTTCACTCCAGTTTGAATCTCTGGGACTTCATTAGACCAACGACCTCAGCAACCCCAGCATAAGCCATGGGCGAGGCTGGGGTCTCTACTCTGACTCCCAGGGCTATGTGGGCCCCCCAGCTTCTGGGATTCAGCCTTAGAGCAATGAGCACTACGTCAAAGAGCCACTTGAGGCTTCATCCCACTGTCCCCAATGTCTAGGCAGGGCCACACAGCCCGGAGCTTAGAAATACCCCAGGGCAACCCTCCAGGGCATATTGTTGCCCCAGGAAGGGGCAACAACCTCCTCAAGGTCACACAGCAAGGTAATAAGTTAATTTGTGGCATAAAGTGAAACACGGGGTTTGCCTGAGCACCTGGCTCTAAGGGGGTCAGGGTGCCGACTTCATCCCAACCCCCTGACCCCAGTCCATGCCCCAGTGCTGCCTGCCCAGCCCCCACCGGCCTCCCAGCTCCTAGTCTCCGTTTTTCTTGCTAATTAGAGGTCTCAGCAATGACTCCGCTGTCCCAGCCATTTTAGAGCCGTCATTAATTTCAAGTGCCTTCAGAAATAATCATCATTGTAAAATCCTGCGAGCTGCTGGGCTGCAAGCAGGGCCAACCCAGAGCAGGCACACAAGCAGGCCTGCGTGTGCCACCCTCTATCCTGTGCCCCAGGGGACCCCATCTCTACCAGGGCCCCGTTCCCTGCACCCTAAGCCTCCCAGAGTGAGAGGAGAGCAGTGCCTGGGATCCCACATCAGACACACGGAGCTTCAAAGCCCAGCTCTACCTCCTAGGCACACATGAACTTGAGCAAGTCACCAGCTCTCCCTGAGCTTCAGTTTATGTACAGAGGGGACAGCAAATCCAATCTTGCAGCAAGATGAAGAATGTCAAGCACAGCTCAGAGCCAGGCTGAGTGTTAGAGGGCCCCATCCTTTCCTCTAGAGTCCCCTGCACTCCCATTCCAGCCTCTGATTTGCTGCAGGCATTCAGGCTCCTTGCTGCCACCAGCCCCTCTTTACTGGGACTTGTGAATTCTCACCTGAAACCATGATCTGCTATGTGCCAACCCATGAGACGCAGTCTCAGACCTGCTCTGGGGAACTCTGAATCTGAGGACAGAGAGGGAGGAGAGGAGGACCTTGCCTCTAAAGCCACTTCATCTGGGGAGGGGAGGCAGGAATAGAGGCAGACTTGGTTTGATCTTGAAGAATGGACAGAAACCAGGAAGAAGGCGTGCCCAGAGAGTGGACCAAGGAGAAAGATGGAGCTGACATTCCTCTCTGTAGCTCTGGGATAGGATTTCCTAGATGTGTCAAAGAAGTCTTCAACTGGGCCATCCTGACTTTTTACGCTGTCCACTGCCCTGGGCCACCTGAGAGTGCTGTGTTGGGGACCACACCACCAGGAAGGATGGAGAAATGCCTTTTTGGAAGTTCAGGAGGAGGCATTTGATTGGGGATTCCCAGAAATAACACGAAGATCAGAGCCCAGGTTCTGGCTGAGCCTTTCAAAGGGCATCTCCTCGAAGTTCTCACCCCAAAGCCTCCCAGCCCCCATTATTCCCGTTGGTGGAATAAGGCGGGGACATGAGAGGCTCATTTCTTTTGGAGACACGAAAGAGCAAATGGCTCGGCTACTGTTGAGATGGAGGACTAGGGCTGTGGGGCAGTTCCTCGCAGACACAGCTCTGCGTCATCCCTGCAGCCTCCAAGACGCAAAGAGATCATTGTGGGCGCCAAAAGACCCCACCCTGGGACGCCAACTTCCTCAGCCGGCATCTGGGACTGGGGGCGGGGGCGATGAGCTCTCTCCCCCATTTCTCCGCCGAGATCACTGAGGCAGGGAGCAGGTGAGTCGGGGGCGGAGATCTGCCGTGGCCGCGCCTTGCCTGCGTCAGTCGCCGCACCAGGAATAGCCCCCGCCCCCGCCCCCGCCCCGCAGCGGGTCTGGCTGAGCCTTTACGCAGGAGCTAGGGAGAGTCTATTCCTGTCGGGCTGGTGGGAGGAGGAGGCGCGGGAGGGCTGGAGCTCACCGGTAACTCACAAACAGTCAGGGTGGGGAAGCTGGAGCCTGGGAAGGGGTCGGCCGAGCGGTGTTGATGGGCTGGGGAGCCACCTTCGCTGGACTCTGGAAGGGAGGGGGACTCCTGTGCCCGCCTCCCCATCTCCCCTCCCACCTGTAAGTCCCTCTGCCAAGCCTGCCTCCTACTGGTTTACTCAGCCCTGGAAGGCGATTCAAATTCCCTTTCCAGCCCTTAGAAGCTGTGTGACCATGGGCAAGTCACCTAACATCCCTGAGCCTAGGGTTCCTTCTGTCACAAGGAACAATTGCGCCTCTTCCCAAGGTTTTTGGAAGATGAATGTAATGACCCAGCGTGGACACCTGCTGGGAAGGGGCTCTAGCTAGGCTTGGGATGAGGATGGACATAGACATAGAAGAAAGGAGAGTTCACCAGGCCGGACTGTCCAGAGCAGTGGTGTGGCAGTGAGACTGAGATACGCAGAAGCGGTTTAGCTGGAACAGGTCTGTGCAACTCTTTGGGGTGTGTGTGAGGCTAACTGTGGAAAGCAAGACAGTGCTAGGGGGGTGCGGTGGGGAGTGATCTCTCCTTACCAATCAGGCATCTCTGCAGAGAATGTCAGACAAGCTTCTTGGGAGAAGGGTGAGGCACTGGGTGCAGGGTCTGGGGGTCTGCCCCAGAGACTGACAGGCCTTGGGCTAGTCTCCTCCCTCCCAGCCTCAGCTTCTTTCTTTGCCTGCAGGAGTCCCTACCCCTGTGGATTCAAGGTATCAGGAGCACTAATGTGCTAATGGGGAAAGCAGTGATGTGCTAAAGAGAAGGGGCCACTGTGCCTGGCGGTGACAGCACTGATGATGATTCTAATAAAACTGGTTGGTATTAAAGGGCATCTGTAGATGGAAGGGGTGTATAGTGGAAAGAGGTGAGGTCCCAAAGAGGGTAGCCTACTCTGCAGGCTTTGCCAAGACGTTCTGCCTGCCTAGTCTTTTTAACTGTGGGTCAAGAAGGATTTGGATCTCTAAGGAGAGGTCTCATTCCTTGGGGGCTATCTCAAGCCTAGGCCAGGATTCTCCCTCCCGGGCAAGACCTTTTGGGAGCCAGGTGGGAACGGCCAAGTCCAGACTGAGGCTCTGCACTGCTCTCTGCTGGTCACTTGGTGTAGTGCCCCCTGGCCACAACCGGTCAGAGAAGCCTGCTGCCCTCTGCTGGACAGGAATCCAGGCAGGGCGGACCCCCGCCGCAAATGCGGAAGCAAGACCCGGCATCGGGTTAGAACAGCGGAGCCAGCGCGGCTTCCTCGGTGTCCTTTGGCGCTTTTGATTCCGCCGGCCTCGCCCCAAGACCGCTAGATGTGGCCTCTCTAGGGTTTCGCGGACATTTCGAGAAGCGCAGGCCAGAGGCTCTGAGTCTGACCCTTCTCATGCCGCCCTCCAAACAACCCTGGCCAGGTGGGGAGCGCTGCCCTTTCACGTGTGTGTATTCGTCCACACGGCAGTGTGCGATGGTACCAGTTAACACGTGTGATCACTGGCGCTCATATGCACACGCATGTGGCCAGACCCAGTCACACGCGAACGGGTGCACGCACCCAGGGAGAACCGCAGGCCCAATTCTCCTGGGCCGGGCTGAACCGGGACTAGCGGAGAGCCAGGAACCCAAGGGGCGCTGCTTTGTGCAAGACCAGAGCGCGAGGGCGCCGGTACCGACGCGAGGCTGGCGCGCCCCTCAACTGCGCCCCCCTCGCCAATTTCATTGCCCCATCGGTGCAGGGCAGTGGTTGGGGCGCTCCACGCTCTCCGCCCTCTTCGCCAAAAGGATACCTCACCGCCCCCACCCCTTGGTTTTGCGGCCGCGCCTTCTCCTCCCCCGCCCGGCTCCCGCCGCTTGCTCGCTCGCTCCCTCCCTCCCTCCGTCCCTCCTCCCTTCCCGGCTCGCTGCTCGCTCCTTGCGCTCCCTCCCCGCGCCGCGGCAGAGCGCGGAGCCCGAGCGGGAGCCCGGGCGGGAGCCGGCGCGGGAGCCGGAGCGGGCGGCGGCGGACGACAGCACAGGCGGCAGCAGCGGCCGGTCCCGGAGCGCGCGGAGTCCCCACCCGCGCCGCTCCGGCCCCTCTCCCGACGCGGGGCTCCGAGCAGCATGCGTGGCCGCTGCCCGCCGGCCCCAGCCCTAGCCCTGGCCCCGGCCCCGGCCCCACTGCGGAGCGCGCCCGGCCTCGACCCCGGCCCCAGCGGCAGAGGCGGCGGCGGCGGCTCCAGGCCGGCCGGGGGGGCAGAACCAGGCTCGTGGAGTCCGCGTCGCACGTCTTGAGCGCGTCCTCCCCTCCGCCCGCCGGGGCCGCGGCCTCCGCCTTCCCACTTCTGGACCCCCGGTCCGGGTCTGGCTTGGCTCTCACCCGCGTGGGGTAGACATACTGACCGCCAGCCCCGCGAGGGCGCGTGGACGGCCGGGCGGAGGTGTCGGAAGAGGAGGAGGAGACGGAGGAGGGGGCTGGGCAGGGGCTGGGGCCGGGCCGGCGGGAGAGACATGCGATTGGTGACCGAGCCAAGCGGACGGACGGCGCGCCCGAGATGCAGGTGAGCCCCGCGGCGGTGGTGAGCCAAGAGCGGTCAGCCCGCGACGAGTGCCCCTGGGGGCCGCCAGCGGCCCAGGCTTCGCCCTCCTGGGGATGCAGGACACTCTAGTGCCACCCAGACCTCCTTTGGGAGGGTCACAGGCCTGATCCCCTCCCAAGCCTCAGAAATAATTCCTCCTTTTTTATTCCTGCCACCCTAACATTTCCAGATTGGTAAACTGGGACCCAGGAGCTGTGAAGGTCCCCGACTAGCATCCCATTCCTGCTTTGGTGTCCCCTCTACCACTCCTTCCATTCTGAGCATTGGTCATCCAAAGGATAAGCCCCTGTCTCCATGAACCCCAGATTCCCCCAGGCAGCCCTCTCCTGCCCTAGGCACTCCCTAGCCAGTGGACACAGGTCAGGGACTGGGGTTCTCCTCAGGCTCCAACCTGGATGGCGGCTCCCTCTCCACAGGAGCTTCAGCCCCTTTCCAGCCCCGGGAAAGGAAAAAATGAGGAGGGGGCGGGGTAAAGAGGAGAGGGAGTTGGGCAGAGGAGAACCCAGGAACCCTTTAGGGGCCTCCCCTTTGTCTGCCTTCAGCAGGGCTTCTCACCTCCTCCTGTCCCACTTTTCCTTCTGAGGCTGAGGGTGGGAGGTGGGAACCAGCTATGAAGAGGTAGGTGAGGAAGGAGCCTCCTGCTCCCCCACCACACAACCTCTTCGGGTGGGCTATGGTGCTTTCTGCCCTCTAAGGCAGCCCCAGGAGACTTCTCTCTCTGGGTGGATCCCACTTTGAGGAGGAGGGGTGGGGCCAGGCCAGTGGACAGTCCCCTCTGGGCTTTGGGTGAGGTACCAGTCCAGCTTTCTTGTGCCTGCACCTCCCCTTTGTTCTCAGTGGTCCTGGGGTCTGGGTGGGGGAGAAGGGTCTTGTGGAAGGATGGAAACAGCTCTGCCCTGTTGGGTGGGAGTGCCAGAGGCCCTGAAATGGGGGCAGTACTGTCTGGGATAGCCCCTTCCTGCCAACCCTCCCTCAGTCCTCCTCTGCTTGGCTTGGGTAGCCAAAGGTGCCCAGCCCAGCCTGGCCCCTGGCTCTCTGCTCAGCCCTGCTAGCCATTGTGCCAAAGGCTTCAGCACTGGGGCCTCCCTTGCCTGGGGAACCTGGGGCATCCAGCAGGCAGGGAGCCTGGGGCTTCCCCAGATCCAGTGAGGAGCTCCGGTAAGGAAAGAGAGGGTCCACTGCTCTTGGGCTGTTTGTCCTTGTGTGGCCTGGGATGGGCTCAGAGTCCTCCTACCACTGGGAAGGTGCTAGCCTTTGGTCTGCTGGGATAGCATACCTGTCCCTGCTTTCCCATGGCTAGCTACAAGGGGGTGGCAAGAGGGAAGAGGCCAAGAACTCCTTGAGCCATCTGAAAGCTCAGAAAGCCGGGCCAAGCAGCACCTAGCGGCCTCCTGGAGGAGGTCTAGCAGAGGTGAGACAGGGCCCCCTAGGGCTCTTGTCTCTGCCCCCTGCCATCAGAAGTGTGTGATGGCCCTGGCTGGGGTTCTGATCCTGATCCTGGTCCTGGGTAGCATTCTGTTAAGGCTTCAGTGCTCCCCGGGCCTGGAGTTAGGGTGGGCCCTGCACCTAAGGGGCCAACTTTTATGGATGGGTGTGTGCTACAGGCCGAGGTTCCATGACTTGAGGCCAGGGGTGGTGGGGGAGTGACTAGAAGGAAGGTGGAGACACCACTTTACCCTGCCATGAGCCTCTTTGATCCTGGGGGTCTTCTCCATCCCCTGACTCCAGCACCCACTTTTCCTATACTGGATTTTTTTTTTTTTTTTTTTTTTTTTTTTTTAAGAAACCAGAATTCCAGAGGGGCACTACCCTCTTCCCACCAGAATGGGTTGCTGTTCAGCATGAAGTGCACTGGCCCCTAGTGCCAGGGGTAGCTCCGCTGGTGCTTTTCCTTAGGCACCTGAGGAAGCAAAAGGCTGGAGCCATGTGGCTGGGGCTGTGGTGGGGGAGGGGGGCGTTCCTGTTGAGAAATGAGGCAGTTCGTGACTTGGGCAGGGCCCCACAGAGGCATGAGGTAGCGTGTCAGGCACATGGTAAGGGAGTGTGGGCCAGGAGGGACCAGGGAGGGGAGGCAGTAGGTGTAGTGGTTTCAGAGTTGGGGCCTTGGTTTGCTGGCAGAGGTCTCTTGATCTAGCTGTCTGTGTGTGGCACTCTACTGAAGGATAGGGGCTTCCACCCCCAGCACCACCCTTCCCGATGCTTACCCTCTGATTGCTGTCAGTTCTGTTCCCACCAGTTCCTCTGCTTATGCTCCCATCCTCACCTGGTTTGGTCGAGCCTCCTTACCCTAAAGACCCCCTCCTCTCCTTTTGACCCCTCCTTCAAGAAGCCTTCCCATCTGCTCCAGGTCACTGGTTCTCCTCACCCAGGCACCCACAGCTTAGAACCTCACTGGTTTGCACCTATCATTGTACCATCTCATTCATGCATGCATCTATTGTGCACCTTGTGTCTGAGCTGCCTGCTCGGCTATGGGCTAGGCCTGCCCATGGTTCCCATGGATCGCCTTGAACAACCTGGACAAGTCTAGTACTCATCCCTCTGGCTCCCCTGCCTGGCCCCTGGGAGGGGGCAGACCTTGGGAGGGAGCAGCTGTTAGCAGCAGCTCTTAGTGGCAAGAACAACCTGGAGGGGATGCGGCGTCCTCAGCCTGCATGGATGGGCAGAGCTGAGTGTGGCATTGCTAAGGATGCTCCAGGCAGGAATTGGAGAGCCGAGGCAGGGCATTCAGTGGGATGTGCAGGCTCTCAGAGAAGGGGGCTCTCCCTGGGGGCTGAGGTGATCTAGTTCTGTAGGAGGAGGGGAGACTGCCTGAGTGCTGAAGTAGTAGCAGGCTTTTCAGAGACTCAGGAAGCAGGGCTTCCAGGGTCAGGGAAGGTTCTCTGTGGAGAGAGTGTGAGAAGGCAGGGTCATTTCCAAATGGATTTGAGGCATTCTTGACATTGGCCTTTGTTTATGCATCAATTGAATGAATGAATATCTTGGAGTGCTGCAGGCCAGTGGGGCTGTGTGACAGCAATCTACTCTTGTGTTTTCACTTTATTCAATGTCATTTCGTAATGATGCTGTTAGGAGCGTGGACCCTGGAGCCAGAGACCTGGATTCAAATCTTGCCTCTGCCATTGCCTAGCTCTGTGACTCTGGGCAACTTAATCTCTCTGAGCGTCGGTCTCCTTTTCCACAGAATGAGGACAACAATAATATCTACCACCTATGAATGGGGTGACAGTTAAATGTGCTAATATATGCAAAACATTTAAGAACAGAACCCAGTGCACAGAATCACTTAATGAATGCTAGCTACTCAGAGATTATATCAGCAAGATGCTCTCAATCTTATCCTTGTGGGTGATACAGAGGTTTGATTTGATAGCTAAGAAAACAACCAGAGAGGTGGTGTGACTTGCCTCAAGTCCCCAGTCAACAACCCTGGGGCTCTGCCTCCCCCCAGCTTCTGGGCCAAGGCACTTGTTCACTGGTTCAGGCCTGACCTGTTAACTAATCAATCCATGTATTTTTTTTTTTTACCTTTAACTAATTTATTTATTTACTTATTCATGTATTTATGTGGTGCTGAGAATTGAACCAGTGCCTCACACATGCTAGGCAAGTGCTCTACCACTGAACCACAACCCCAGCCTTCAATCCACGTATTTAGCATTAGTACTAGTAATAATAGTAACCATTGTATAATGAACACTGGGACCTGCTCTCCAACTCAAACATTGGCACCTTTTTTTTAAATAATTTATTTTTTAGTTGTAGTTGGACATAATACCTTTATTTATTTATTTTTATGTGGTGCTGAGGATCGAACCCAGGGCCGTGCACGTGCTAGGCAAGCCCTCTACCACTGAGCCACAACCCCAGCCCCAAACATTGGCATCTTGATATTGATGTCCATCTGCTGTGTTTCTCCATACCCCATCCCTTGGTCCCTTTTTCTGAGGCAACTGCCACCCTAAATAATGCATTTGGCATTCTCTTGCCTCTTGGCAATAATATATGTGGGGCTGGGAATGCAGCTCAGTGCTAGAACCCTGCCTGGCATGCAGAAAGCTCTGGGTTCCATCTCTAGCACTGAAAAGAAAGAGAGAGAGAGAGAGAGAGAGAGAGAGAGAGAAACATTTTTTAAAATAAAATAAAATAAAATCATACATTTAAATGTATATAGGTTTGTTCCAGCTATGTGTGGTCCTTTGGAATTTGCTTTTTTTCTTTGTTATCTTCTTAAGCTTCACCTGTATTGTTGCAAATAATAGTAGCTGTAGTTCATTCATCTTCACTGATGTATCAAGCTCTGTCATAATTGAGTGTATTTCTTCTCCTCTTGTTGATGGGCATTTGGGTTGGTTTCCCTTTTTGGTGCTTACAAATAATATCACCACAAACCTTCTTGACCCATCTCCCAAGGCAATATGTAGAGCATCTCTGGGACACACAGCTAGGGGCAGAATTGCCAGGTCATAGGGCATGTTCATGTTCGGCTTTCCTAGGAAATGTGCCAAAGTATCTTCCAAATTGGTTAGACCAGTTTACATCACCCCCAGCAGGAGATGAGTGTTCCCACTGCCCCCCTTTCTTGCCGTCTTGGTTTTTACTGACTGAGTGTAAAATGGTCTTTCATTATGGCCTTGATTTGCATTTCTGGGATTCATGGCTTGTGGTGGGAAATGAGGGTTGAGATGGGCAGTAGCCTGTGCAGTGTGTAATGACGCTCACTAGGGGTCATCCCCTCTGGACCTCAGTTTTCCCAGTTGTAAGGGTGCTGTCTGTACAAGCCTTGAGTTCAGGATGGGCAGGAGCAGTCAGGGAGGACTCCCCAAGGAAATGGGAATGGAGGAGGGGCGAGGAGGGCTTAAGTCCCTGCATGTTGAAAGCAAAAAGAGAACAGCAAATTCTAGGAACCCTGTGGTGGCTCTGTGTCGTCCCCCAGGATGAAGAGGGGTGGTCCTGGCTTGATTGCAGGAGGGAACCCATGCTTCATTATTTGAATGGGCCCCCTTCTTCCACAGTCCTCTAAAACCCCGTCTTTCTAGCCTGGCATCTGGCACGAGGCCTGGCATTGGTGAGTGCTTAACAAGGGTTTGGTGACCCAGGGAATGAATGTTGGATGGAACAAATGTGCGTTTGTTCCTCCTTCATTCTCACTTCCTTGGGGAGTCCTCTCTGATTGCTCTGCCCATGGAGTGAGCAAGGGGTGGCTGAGCAAGGTGACTCCTAGACATTCAAGGGTCCCCAGTCACAGGACCCAAAAGCCCCCTGCCCATCCAGAGGGGCTGCAGAGCCATGTTGCCAGGCTCATTTGGAGCCGCTCCCTCTGCCAGCCTGGTGCACCAACAATTGATTCCACGCTGCCTTCCCCGCCCGGGCCTGGGCCCCTGGAGCTGGTTAGAGACGAGCGCCAGGGCTGGCGGAATAATTATGCCTATTTCATGTGACACCCAAATTGATTGCCGCCAGGGTGACATTACCAGGGCATTGTTCCTCATCTCCAACCTCTTATTACATGTTATTAGGGTATGTGGTGTGTGTGTGTTTTTCTATTTTTTCCCATTTCGGAGAATTAATCTCTCCCTGCCACCTCCTCTGCTTCCCTCTTCAGAGAACTAGCTCTGGGCCCTGGGAGGGGGCAGGGCCTGGCCAGCAAGCTTCTGCCCAGGCTTTTCAGGGCTGCTCATGCCCACAGGGGGTCATCTCAAATCCCTTTACTTGGGTGAAAGATGGGGGCATCTCAGAGTCAAGAGGGGCTGCTGAGGTATCATCCTGCAGTGTCCTTGATCCATGGTCTCTGCTTGCATGCTGCTTGCGATGGGCTGCTCACTTCTAAGGTAGGTCTTCCTTCTTACGCCATCTGATCTTCCATCTGATTCCTCACACTGAGCTGAATGGGTCTCCTGTGTGGCTCCACCCGTGGGTCTTGGCTGTGCTCTCTGGGCCTGTAGTGGACACCTGGCACCTTTGGCCTCTGTGTGCCTCTTAGAGATTTGCAGAGGTGCCAGCTCCTCCCACCACGTCTGGGCTTCTCCTGAATGGGGCAGTGGGGGATCACATCAGTTGTACCTGAGCAGGGCACAGCACCTATGTGTGTGTGTGACCAGAGGGCTCATCGCCTCCTTGAAACAGAGTTCAGTTTACTTGCGTGGAAGAATGGGCAGGGAGGTGGCCAGGATTCAATTGAACAGAGAAGAATTTGAACAGCTATTGCCAGAATGACAATGTTATTATTGATAGTTTGCCAAATCATGTTATAAATAACTTGTCGGACCTTGGTTTATGATGTATTAGGGGGTTGTTTTCCCCTTTTGAAGAGAAATAACCCAGGTTATTGGCCTGCCCTGACCTAGCCCCACCATGGGTCAAGTGGCTACATGATCCTCGTGTGTTGTTGAGGAGAGAAGGTGGCTGCAGTTGGGAGACTGGGGTTCTTCCCAGCCCCTGATGCTCTTGGACCTGTTTCCTTAACTTTGTGATGATCTCTAAAGCTGTCATGCCTCTGGAGTCAGACAAGCTCAGGACCTTGAGCAGGTCAACTAATGGCTCAGAGCCTCAGTTTCCTCATCAGTAAAGTGGGGTTAATGTGGGAGGACTGGTGGGATCATTCAGGAGACACTTGGTGTGTGTGCTTGCTGTAAATGTCTTCCCTTCCCTCTGCCCCCAGCCCTGTGAGGGCAGCATAAAGTCTGTCCTCCCTTTCCAGATGAGGAGTTTGTGGTCTCAAGGGCTGAAGTCACTTGCCCAAAATCATGCAGGTCATCAACCTTGAACTTGAACCAGAGAGAGGTTGTATGCAAGAGTGGTCAGTTCAGCCTGAGGATAACTGCCTCCAGCCTAATCCCAGCTCTGCCACTTATCACTGTGTGAACTTGGGCAAATTCTGTCTCCCCTCTGTGCCTCAGTTCCCTAGTCAATAAAATGGGGCTAATAAAACCAGCCTCCTAGGGTTGTTGTGAAGATTAAACAAGCTCATGCGTGGCACCTAGTCAGTGATGTGTGTGTGTGTGTGTGTGTGTGTGTGTGTGCGCGCGCGCGCGCGCACCTTTTGCCAGGCACTGGAACCAAACTGTTCAGGTTCACATATGCTAATTCTGTGACCTTGAGCCAATTTACAGAACCTCTTTGTGCTTCTGTTTTTTCCACCTGCAGAATGGGGATAATGACAGTATCTACCTCACTAGGCTGGCATGGGGTAAGACGAAGGATTATAGGCAAGGTGCTTAGAATAGTGCTGGGCACCCCTGAGGCTTCTAGAAGGGTTTCCCCAACCAGCATCCTCATAGTTATTAGGTCTGTGGCTGATCCCAGATCCCATGCTAATCCCCTCACTCCCTGCAGCTCCCCCTGCCTGCCTTGGGTCTATGAGACGATGCCCTCCCCATCCCAAGTCCAAGGTCCCAGCTCTCCCAGGCAGGGATGCTACTTTCTGGGCCAGCGTGAGCTATTCCCAGGGTGAGGAGCCCTGAGGGCTGGAGCATCTGGGAGGAGTACAGGGGATCCCAGGAAAGTGTGAGGGAATGAATATATGAGGCAGGAGTGTCCTAAGCAGTCACTGGCCTAGGCAAGAGATGGGGCAGAGGCCTTCAGGGGTACCTTCCTGTGCCCTAGAGCCTAAGTTGGTCTCTTATAGACATAAGAAGGGAAATGTGGGGGTGTAGGACCTGGGTTTTCCTTGGGCCACCTCAGGTCACCCCACATAAGACACTTGCCTACCATCCCTCATCCAGGGGATGCTGTCCTCTGGGGCAGGCCCAGCACAGGGAGCCTGTGGAGGGGCCGGCAGGGCCATGAGCAGCCCAGGCCTCCCCAGGCCATGAGGCCCATGGCTGGATGGAGGCCTCGAGCCCAGTGCCCTTAGCTCCCCCAGCATCAGCCTCCTCTAGGCCCTGCCCCACCCCTGCTTCTCTCCACCAGGCTGGCCACTCCTGGAGGGCAGAGCCTATATATAGAAGCCTTTAAACACTAAGATGCTTTGACAATTAAAATTCATAATTTATCCCACAAATGGCCTGGGGCTGCGGGCTGGCCGGAAGGCTGACTTCTCCTGAAATGGGCTGTGCTCTGCTGGGGTGGGTGTGGGGCAGGTGGGGGCATTCCTCCCTCATGTGCGGGGGCCAGGTGCTTGCCCAGGGCAGCATGAGGAGCCAGGGCAGCCAGGGGTGCCGGGTAGCTGCCCAGGCTTCACTTGCCCTAGCAGGCCGGCAGGTAGGCAACCATACCAGGCCTGGTCAGCACCCTCCAGCAGACCACGGGCAGCCAGACCAGGTGAGCACGTTGGGAGAAGATTGAGTTTCCAACTGTGCCTGAGAGATGGGGCTGGTGGCTCTGGGCCAGGGAGAGCCAGGGAGTGGGGTGAGGAGTGAGCAGCGCGTGCGCACATGTACTCAGACACACACACACAGAGGCCACACACACTGGTGTTCCCTCTCTCTCTCTCTCTCTCTCTCTCTCTCATACACACACACACCCCCCTCAGGGGCTCAGCAACTCTTTGCCAGAACCAAGAGCAAGAGAAAAATAAAGAATTATACACGACAAAGGACATGACCTCAATTTTCTTCCAGGTTGATTTTTCTCTCCCCGTGGGGGGCAGCTGGAGGAGGAGGGGGAGCAGGGAGGGCCAGCAAAGGCAGGCAGGCCAGCCGAGGAGGGACACAGAGGCCTGAGGCCGCCCCAGCCTGGCTTAGTCAGCCTGGATCTCTCCCGCAGGAGCTCTGCCTGGACCCTGGACCCCTCTTCTCAGGGTCCCTAGTGCAATCTCCCCCGTCCTGTCCTGCTATGCCAGGAGGTGACCCCTGCTGCCTCCCACACCCTAGCCCTGCCAGGTCGCACAGGCCCTGACTGAAACTCCCCATTAGCGCTCACACTGTAGCCATTACCAGCCATTCACACCTCAGCAGGGATTAGCCCGGAAAGCCCGAATGAAGCCTCCTGCAAAGGAGTCCAGGGACAGGATCAGGATTTGGGGTAGGAGAGCTATTAAGAGTCTCTGGATCCTCTCAGACTGACCAGGCCACAAGTCACCACCGCCAGAGCACCTTTGCTGGCCCTGTGCTGTCTGGACGCCACTCTCCCCTGCCTCTGGCATGGAGGATCTTTTTGTTCAGCCTGAGCTGCCCAGACTGCTGGCCACTGCTCCTCCTCCTGAAGGCCTGCAGGGAGGCTGGACTATAAGCTGGAGGACAGGGTAGAGTCCTGCACCCAGTATTTTGTGGGCCGCCCCCATAGTCTCATGGGCAGTCCCCACAGTTGTGTGATGGGCTCTCTCTACTATCCCTTTGAGTGGGTCAGGCCAGACCTAGGGGTGCTGAGCTGAATGAGGCCTAGCCCCGTGTGGTGTTCTCAGTCTGGGGGCCCCAGAAGCACCACTGGAGGGAGGGAAGGAAACAGATGGGCAGTGCCTGGCAGAGGGTGGCCTGTGGCCCAGAGAGGACCTGGAGGTTGATTCCTTCTTCCTTGGGGTTGAGAAGAGCTCCTGGATGGGGAGGGGACCCTGAGCCGGGTCATGAAGTTATCACAGATCTCTAGCTTGGAGCAGCGGGAAGAAGGGCCCAGGCTGGGGTGACCATGGAATGCTTTCTGGAAGGTCCTCGAGCTACCCCAGCCACTTGGTTCTGGCTGCCTCTGAGCAAATGTGTTTTCTTGTGATGGGCATTATCATCCCTTTAAATGATGGATCCAGACACACCTGGAGCTAAAGACAAAGAAGGGACTCAGGCAGGAAGAGACTTGAGAGCAGGCTGAGTCTTTGGGAACCTAGACCTTCTGTTCTCTGGTGACCCGTTGAGTCTCCTCGCTTTTGAGTCTCAGCCCGCCCATGTGGAAACAGGCAGTCAGACCCACCTAGAGGGTCCCAGTGAAGATAGGATGCAGTGACAGGCCCAAGGCTTAAGACATATGACACGAGGTAGGAGCCCAGAGAGGGCAATTGAGTTGACAGCACAAGCTCAGAACCCCCCTTCCCAACTTCTGCCACCCCTTCCTGCCTTCAGCCCTGGTGCTGTCTTCCCTGCCTCTTTCATTTCACCTGCCCTGTGTCTGTCTCCCTGTCACTGTCTCTCTCTGTCACTTCCCCCTTCTCCTGCTCTCCCAGTATGTCCTTTCTTGGCAGTGGAACCGGGCAGGCTCTGGGCAGCTTGCAGAAGCCCTGCACCCCCTTCCCAGCTCTGCATCCCTCCTCGCTCCATCCTGCTGCAGACCCAGCTCCAGGAGTGGTGGGTATCAGGCAAGACGAGCTCATGTCACCAGCCTCCACTCCCAGAAAGGAAACTGCCTGGGCCACCCAGCCAGGCTGAGAACCCAGAATTCCTGTTGCCCTGCAGAACTGGCCCCTGGCCTTAGAGCAGACCCCTCGGTGCCAGATCTCATGCCTCTGTGTGCTGGGGCTCCCTGCTATAACTGGGGAATGCTGAGTGGAGGGACGTGAAATATTGATATTATAACCCCAAAAAGCCAAACCTTTTATCCTGTGCCCACCCCACATTAGGTGAGAGTTGAGCCCAGGCTGCAGCAGTGGGCCCGGGTGAGGGTGTGGTGGAAAAATTACTGAAAACCCACAGGCTGCTCTGCAGACTGCTGTCTGACCATTGGACTTGGGGAAGCAAGATGCCTACATGCTGCTGAGGACTGGCACCTTCCCTTAGCCCTAGGGCCTCAGCCTAGCCTGGCCAAGCCATGCTGGCCCCTCTCTGGAGTGGCCTGCAAGGTCCTAGAGAATCCCACTTCACACCAGGAGGCTCTGAGGACAGGCAGACCCACCAAGGGATCAGAGCTGTGCTGCTGCCCAGCTTGGTGGCCTTGGTCTGGGACAAGTGACTTCCCTCTCTGAAATCTCGGTTTTCTCATCTGTAAAGCAGGTGTTGCTGGTGTGAGAGTTTCTGAGACAGTGTGTGAAAAGCCCCCAAACCCGGCCCATTGCTGGAGGTCTCCAAATGCTAGTCCCTCCCCTTTTCTGATTGGCATGTGTGGGCCGCTGGGCTGGGTGCTGTGGAGGAGACACAGTGCTGCCCCCCCCCAGGGGCCTCCAGATGCTGTTTATGGAACAGGGTGGCTCTTGGCCTCATTTAGTGGTTCCTGAAGCCCACCCATGGATGACCTTTGTCCCTTCTCCACCAGTCACCCGCTTACCCTGAGCCCCTTGAGCAACAACTGGAATGTGAGCCCCCAACCAACCTGGAGCCACCTTCACGGAGAGTCTTCCAGCCCAAGTGAAGCTGCAGTGTGGAGCCCGAGCCCCTCTCCCCTGCCTCTCCCCTGCCTGTCCAGTTGAAGAAAGTCTGGTTTCTTTGCCAACTCCTTCAGGGACCCTGGAATCCAGCCACTCACTGTGCAATGAGGGAACTAGGCTAGAGAGCGCAGGCATTGCCTGAGGTCACAGAGCGACCACAGTGGCTGCAGAGAACTACTATGGCCTGCGTCATGCACATGAGGGTATGGGTGGTGACTAGCAGCCTGTCCATCCCCACTGCGGGGTCAGCTCAGAGCCTGGGTCTCACCTCTGCAGGGCAGGTTGGAGCCTCCACTTCTATGCACCCCCAACAACCCTTGACCTGGGACCAGGGAGACTCAGGCCCTATAGACTCTGTGCCTCATGTCCTGCACACAGCTGTCCTCCTCCACCCACCTGCTTGCCTTTGATGTTTATATTTTCTTTTTTATTTATTGGTCCAATTTTTAATTTTTGCCTTTGTGGAAAGCCCTGCAGGGGGCAAGGATCCAAAATAAAGCACTGATTAAAATGCATAAAAACACCTCTCTGCAGCAATGCAGGAGTAGCCGGCAGGACTGACCATGCCAGGAAGGCGAGAACCACACATTGCCAATCAGATAACAGGGATGCCATGGAGGTGTGAGACCCGGGGACTAGGCCCAGCGTGCTGTGATCTTGCTAGGCCAGAAGGACATAGCCTCTCCAGGCCTCAGTTTCCACACCTTGCAGTCACCTCTAAAAGACAGAGGATGAGATGGTTCAGAGGATGTGCCCACCAGTGCTGTCCTGTCTTGTGAAACATGGCCCACGACACTGAGAGTGTAACTGTCTGGCTTGGGGGTGGCAGCTAGACAGGGCAAGTCAAGCCAGCTTTTCTACTAACACATTAAAATCCCCTGGGTCACAGCAGAGTGGCTCATGCCTATAATCCCAGCAACTTGGGAAACTGAGGCAGGAAGATTGCAAGTTCAAGGCCAACTTCAGCAACTTAGACCCTGTCTAAAAATTTAAAAGGGGGGAGGGTGTTACTGGGGATGTAGCTGAGTGGTTAAGCACCTCTGGATTCAATCCCCAATACTGGAAAAAATAAATAAAACCCAGGTGTCTTTGTTCCAGGGTCAGCCCCATTACAGGGGCTTCTTTCTGCCCCTGTAAAAATTCACTCATTCTTGTTTCCCTTCAAAGAACATTCATCATGCCCTGTTCTGTGCCATACCTTGGGCACCTTACCCTAGCAGGTGGGACAAATACACCAGTAATTATTTAGCCCAGTATGAAACATACATTACAGGAGAGGCACCAAGTCCTGAGGCCTTGAAGCAGGTTTCCCTCTTTGCTCAGGTCACTAGGAAGCTCCACTTTAGTCATTATGCAGGACTTTGTGGCATTCTTTCCTGACTTCCTTTCTTAATATTTTTTTTAGTTGTAGGTGGACACAATACCTTTATTTTATTTATGTAGTGCTGAGGATTGAACCCAGGGTCTCACACGTGCAAGACGAGTGCTCTACCACTCAGCCCCAGCCCCCTGACTTCCTTTCTTTAGCTTTTATTTTTTTATCATCTTGTAGCATAATTTTTCTACCAGTGGATTCAAATCACTTTTGGAATGAGGAATACTGTGCAGAATCACACAGTATCACTATCAAGAAGAGCAAGAATGCCATGGGTGAGAGGGGATGGCTGATGGGATGGATCAAGGAGGGTTTCCTGGAGGAGAGGGCCTTTAGAGTGGGAAAACACAAAGATTGCTGGAATCAGGGGCTGGGACAGTTCTCCAAAAGGGGATGGCTTAGAGGTTGGAATATGGCATCGCTGGGAGAGTGGTGGGAAAGGAGGTTGATGTGCAGGTCAAGGTCAGGTGATAAAAATGTTGAATGGCAGGTACATTCTGTATGAGGGACTTGCCAGCATCTCAAGGGGGCCTGTGTCCTCACTGCCCCTCTCCTTCTTCAACCTTCTCTCCAGCAGCTCCCATGCCACCCACCAGCCCAGCCATGAGCTGGGTGCTAAAAGTCCTATTTACCTCTTGAGGTCCCCAGCCTCTCACCCGCGCCAGTCCCAACTGCCGGCCCAATTACTTATTGATCGCCTGTCAGGATGTTTGCTTTTCTGGTGGGTCACTGGAGCGTGTGTGACTGTGGAAAATGGCCTGGTGGGGGCAGGGTGGGGAGAAGCTGAACCACAGAAGAATCTGGCGAGAGAATGAAAGGACTGGGATCAGGGGAGTGGTGTGGACAGAGCCCTTAGGGATAAGAAAACCTTCCAGATTCCATACCATGTCACTGACACAAAATCTTGAGTCCTCTCTGGTTAATCGGTCACTTAGTCAATCCTGGAAGACCAATGGAGCATTCCAGTGTGTGCTGTATCATTGGAATGTGACAGAGCAGAGCTCCTACCTCACATCTGCTCCCTCTCCTGGCCAGGTATCCTGGGACAGCCACAGCATCTCTGAGCCTCAGTTGCCTTAACAGTTGACTAAGGAGTATGGATGACCTGTGGCCTTGAAGCAGAGGCTGTGTGAAGGTGGAGAAGGGTGGAGGAAGGGCTGAACTGAGCCAGAGTGGGACACCCAACCCGGGCCTCTCTGGCATGCAGCCAGCCCTTCTCAGGGCCATGAGTATAGGAAACAGAAATAGCCACAGAGTTCCCAGGGTGCTGGGGGCTGGCATGGAGGGGCAGAGGTGGGTCCTTACCCACCAGCAGCAAGAGGTCTCCACAGACCATCTGGTCCACCCGCTGGCACTTGGAGGCAATGGCTCCTGGAGTCAGAACTCACCTCTCAGCCCCCTCAGCCTGCCTGCCACCATGGAGGTGGGAAGGGAGGGGCAGGCTGGGGCAGGAGTCTGAGGGATTCCTCTGAAAATGGGATGGGAGAGTAATGAGGGGCTGTTCCCACACACCCCTGGCTCACTTCACCCGCAGCCTGTACTCAATCCCTGGCACTGTCTCTTGTTACCACGCCCAAGTACCACATTTCTTCAGGGCCCAGCTTTAACAAGCCTCACGCTCTTGCTGCGCAGTGTGGATCAGCGCCTCCAGGGCTGTCCATCCTGGGCTGTGGGAATCGGCTGCTTTTCTGGTTCTAGCAGCTGCACAGAACCCTGGTGCTGGGGAGAGCTGACCAGAGCCCTGAGAGACAGAAGAGGGTGGGAAGGTCTTTGGAGGAGCATTCTCCCCATTAGGGGTCAAAGAAAGCTTGACAGAGCAGTGGGCCTCAATCAGGCCTTCCAGGTGGGATTTCAACGGGTGGGGGAGCAGTCTTCTGGGAGGACCGTAGTGTCAAGGCCAGGATGCAGGAGAACATGCTCCCTGGGCTCTGGGCTGAGGAGCCTAGCTGAGTCAGCATTGGGACCCAGAGGAAGGGGAGAGTCTGGGGGCTTCCACAGGGTGGCCAGCTGGGATTTGCATGGCTGGCTACTGGTTTCTCGATGGGGATGCCCAACCCTGACTCAGGAGCCCCATCAGGTGAAGGAGCCCTAATTAGGAAGGGCTATTGCAGCTAGCTGGAAGCCATAAGTTCCACCTGATATGTATGTGACGCACCTGTAGGCACCCGCAAAGCTGAAGGTATATAACCGGGTGAAAGCGGTCCGAGTTAGGAGAACGGAGAAATTCATTCAGTCAGTTGTGCAGTCGCTCGGTCGGTCAGAAGAAGAGTTCGGGTCGGAGAAAAGAATCAGAGCGGCCAGAACGTAGGCAGAGCGGTTACAGAAGAGAAACCAGATAGAAGAAGTAATGGCTGGTCAGAGTTAGGCCGAGGCTCCCGAGGGCTGGTCAGAGTTAGGCCGAGGCTCCCGAGGAAGAAAGAAGAAAGAAGCTCTTTAATCTTTCTCTCTAAAAATCTTTCTTTCCCTCTCTAAGCTCTCTCTAAGAAAGTAGAAGTAAAAGTAGTAATAGCTTTACTTTGCCTCCGAGTTTTCCTCCCGGGTTACGGTACCAGGTAGCTTACAATCAGGGAGCAGATCTGTGGGAATAACAGGTACTTTTAGGGGTGCTGAGTGCCTAGGACTTGGGCTCAGGTGCAGTGCTGGTGGAGAGGGCAATAGTGTCTATGCTGGAGGAAGCTCAGGGCTAAAGGCTGAGGGCCCCAGCTGCCTTAGGAGCCCTCATCCAGCCCATGGGGGGCCAGGCAGGCTCCTCCTCACTCCTCTCAGGGCTTTGCCCAGAAACCTCTACCCTTGAGCCACTTTGATCCCCTTTGTGAGCCCCAGGGAAGCTCAGCAGGGCTGGCTTTATCCCTAATGGAGCAGAGGGGTTAAAGCACCCTCTTGAACCCTCCTTAGAGGACGCCCAGAGGGTCCTTTGAGAGGGCTCTGGTCAGGGCAAGGGGGAAGCAGGCTGGGCATCATCTGACCTGGGTATCTGGACCTCACTATGGGGTCCCAAGAGGTGTCCCGTGCCACTCTGCACCCTGTCTATCTGTGTCAGGGACACCCTGATGGGGCACAGAGGGCTCAGGGTGCGTTCCAACCAAATACTACCCTCTCATTGCCACCTCTGTCCTGTGCTTGCTTCCGGCTACAGGTGAGCGAGAGGATGCTGGCGGGGGGCGCAAGGAGCATGCCCAGCCCCCTCCTGGCCTGCTGGCAGCCCATCCTCCTGCTGGTGCTGGGCTCCGTGCTGTCAGGCTCGGCCACAGGCTGCCCGCCCCGCTGTGAGTGCTCGGCCCAGGACCGTGCAGTGCTCTGCCACCGCAAGCGATTTGTGGCGGTGCCTGAGGGCATCCCCACGGAGACCCGCCTGCTGGACCTGGGCAAGAACCGCATTAAGACACTCAACCAGGACGAGTTTGCCAGCTTCCCGCACCTGGAGGAGCTGGAGCTCAACGAGAACATCGTGAGCGCCGTGGAGCCCGGCGCCTTCAACAACCTCTTCAACCTCCGGACGCTGGGGCTCCGCAGCAACCGCCTGAAGCTCATCCCACTGGGCGTCTTCACAGGCCTCAGCAACCTGACCAAGCTGGACATCAGCGAGAACAAGATCGTCATCCTGCTGGACTACATGTTCCAGGACCTGTACAACCTCAAGTCGCTGGAGGTCGGCGACAACGACCTCGTCTACATCTCCCACCGCGCCTTCAGCGGCCTCAACAGCCTGGAGCAGCTGACGCTGGAGAAATGCAATCTGACCTCCATCCCCACCGAGGCGCTGTCTCACCTCCATGGTCTCATCGTCCTGCGGCTCCGGCACCTCAACATCAATGCCATCCGGGACTACTCCTTCAAGAGGCTGTACCGGCTCAAGGTCTTGGAGATCTCCCACTGGCCCTATCTGGACACCATGACCCCCAACTGCCTCTACGGTCTCAACCTGACATCCCTGTCCATCACACACTGCAATCTGACCGCCGTGCCCTACCTGGCCGTGCGCCACCTGGTCTATCTCCGTTTCCTCAACCTCTCTTACAACCCCATCGGCACCATCGAGGGCTCCATGTTGCATGAGCTGCTAAGGCTGCAGGAGATCCAGCTGGTGGGCGGGCAGCTGGCCGTGGTGGAGCCCTATGCCTTCCGCGGCCTCAACTACCTGCGTGTGCTCAACGTCTCCGGCAACCAGCTGACCACCCTGGAGGAGTCGGCCTTCCACTCGGTGGGCAACCTGGAGACTCTCATCCTGGACTCCAACCCTCTGGCCTGCGACTGCCGGCTCCTGTGGGTGTTCCGGCGCCGCTGGCGGCTCAACTTCAACCGGCAGCAGCCCACATGCGCCACGCCCGAGTTCGTCCAGGGCAAGGAGTTCAAGGACTTCCCGGATGTGCTCCTGCCCAACTACTTCACCTGCCGCCGCGCCCGCATCCGGGACCGCAAGGCCCAGCAGGTGTTTGTGGATGAGGGCCACACGGTGCAGTTTGTGTGCCGGGCGGATGGCGACCCGCCACCTGCCATCCTCTGGCTCTCACCTCGCAAGCACCTGGTCTCGGCCAAGAGCAACGGGCGGCTCACGGTCTTCCCCGATGGCACGCTGGAGGTGCGCTATGCCCAGGTACAGGACAACGGCACGTACCTGTGCATCGCAGCCAACGCGGGTGGCAACGACTCCATGCCCGCCCACCTGCATGTACGCAGCTACTCGCCCGACTGGCCCCATCAGCCCAACAAGACCTTCGCCTTCATCTCCAACCAGCCGGGTGAGGGAGAGGCCAACAGCACCCGCGCCACCGTGCCTTTCCCCTTCGACATCAAGACCCTCATCATCGCCACCACCATGGGCTTCATCTCCTTCCTGGGCGTTGTCCTCTTCTGCCTGGTGCTGCTGTTCCTCTGGAGCCGGGGCAAGGGCAACACGAAGCACAACATCGAGATAGAGTACGTGCCCCGGAAGTCAGACGCGGGCATCAGCTCCGCCGACGCGCCCCGCAAGTTCAACATGAAGATGATATGAGGACAGGGCGGGGGGCAGGGACCCCCAGGCGCGCCGGGCAGGGGAAGGGGCCTGGCCGCAGCTGCTCACTCCCTGGTCCTTCCCACCTCCTCCGTGCCCCTCCACACACACTCTTTCTCCCTCCCCACCCCCGCGGCCCCCCTGCCAGCCCTCACTACCTGCCCTCTTTCTACCAGGACCTCAGAAGTCCAGGCCTGGGGACCCCACCTGCACAGGGGCTTGCATTGACAGACTGGAGTGGAGAGCCAACGAACGACAGGCAGCAGTCAATGATTCAATAAAAAAAAAAAAAAGTTACGAACTTCCTCTGTAACTTGGGTTTCAATAGTTTATGGATTTTTATGAAAACTTGAAATAATAAAAAGAGAAAAAAACTATTTCCTATAGCTAGTCGGAATGCAAACTTTTGACGTCCTGATTGCTCCAGGGCCTTCTTCCAACTCAGTTTCTTGTTTTTCTCTTCCTCCTCCTCTTCCTCCTTTCTCTTCTCTTCCCCTATGGGGAGGGATCACTCAGGAAAACAGGAAAGGAGGTTCCAGCCCCCACCCTCCCGCCCACGTGCTGGGGCCCATCAGGAGCAGGCTGGGTGGCAGGTCTGGGCTGGCTGTTTGCAGGGAGTGAGTGGAGGGGACAGGGCTGCCCAATGGGGTTGGAGGCTTGTCTGCCAGGCAGCTCTACGGCGGGGAGGTTGGGGGAGTCTCAGCTCAGGTGTGGCTGGGACTCTGGACAGGGGCTGAGGCCCTCCTGGGGGTCAGCACAGTCAGCGGAGAGAGCCAGGAGCCAGAGGCCAGCCTGACATCTGGCCTCTGGCCCCAGCTCTGCTGCTCTCTTGCTGTGTGGCCTCAAGCAGGTCTCCTCTGGGCTTCAGGATCCACATCTGTAAAATGGGAGCATTCCCTGCCCTGCCTACCTCACAGGGCTGTTGTGAGGGACTGATGAGATGATGTATGTGAAACACTTTGTAATCTGTAAAGCCTGTGCACACGTGTGGGTGACTGTTCTCATTATGGTCATTATTATCTCATTGGGGGATGGGCTGAGGGGACCTCCATGGGGGCAGAGCTGTGGGGTGCCAGGGGGAGAGGCAGCTCCAGAGGCTCCTCCAAGGACAGTAGCCTGGACCGCTGCCAGGCACACTAGCTTGAGAGACAAGGCTCTGACCCCCAGAGCACCACGGATTCTGCCACCCTCAGTCTGGGAGGCCCCCTAGGCAAAGCCCCAACCAGCTTTGGCCAGGATGCATGCAGGGATCACACACAGATCTCTCCACCTCTTCTTTCCACAAGAAGCATGTACTGTATGCTACTTCCTTTATAGAGAGCCCATTCTAGGGAGCTGGAGCTACCCTCAGGACTGTCCATACCCAGCTTGCCTTTCAGCTGTCCCTCCTGCCACCAGGCCATACTTTGAGCCTATCCTTGCATGTGAGCTGAACGAGAGGGCCAGACAGCCAGGCACAGTGGCGCACGCCTGTAATCCCAGCACTTGGGAGGCTGAGGCAGGAGGATCACAAGTTTGAAGCCAGCCTTAGCAATGGCAAAGCACTTAGCAACTCAGACCCTGTCTCTGGTAAAATACAAAAAAGAGCTAGGGATGTGGCCCAGTGGTCGAGTGCCCTTGAGTTCAATCCCTGGTACAAAAAAAAAAAAAAGGGCCAGACAACAGCCCCCACCCTGACCAGGCCCATTTAGACCAAACCAAGATGTTCCAAACTCAACCCCAGAGAAGGGATGGCCTAGGTGACAGAGTAAAGAGCCAGGTGGGTCACCTGTAACTTTCCCAGAATCCAATGGCCTTGGCTGAAGGAACTGGGTAGCAGCTTGACCTGCAGAACACATGCTCACATGCCCCTCATCTGTGTCAGGCAGGGAGTGCACTAGGTCGGAGTGGGGGGGGGGGGGGGTGCTGGTTTCTCTCCAAGCTTCCTTTTGCTCCTGGAGACATCTTGAATTCAATCTCACAGACCTGGTGTGACCCTGTAACCTGTTAGTCCTCAGGCCAAGGGATATGTGGGAACTGGTGGCACAGACTAAGCTGAACAAGGAGGGACAGCAATAGGGAGTGACCCTTTAGCAACCAGAAACTTCCAGAATGTTTCAGAAGAGCCTCCTTCAATCAGGACTCTTCTCAGGGCTTATCCCCCACCTGAACCAGCATGAACTAGAGAGCCACATGCCTAGCCCTTCAAAACCAAGCCTGTAATGGATGACATGGAATTGGCACTCTGTCATTCACTTATTCATTCATTCTGCAGGCATCTCTGCCAGGCACTCTGCTCCTGGCTCCAGTTGTTGCAGTTTGTAGCCAACTGCTGGGCCACCCTGCCCATGCCCTTTCCCCTAACCACCACCCAGGACTTCCTGGTTCTGGGGAATGCTCAAGCCTCTGGACTATGGTTTTATGCCCTGGGAAAAAAGAATCATCTTTCTGTAGGACCCTGGAATAGTGACATGGAGAAGGTTGAGGTATTGGTGACAGCCTTAGACTAGTGCTTAGAAGGCTCTGAGGTCTGAGTTCAAGTTCTAGTTCTAAGACCAGCTGTGTGGGATTGTTACTTAACTCCTCTTAGTCTCCTCACCTGTAAAATAAAGGTGATCATACTTCTTTTGGTCAGTAGGAGGATCAAACGAGGGAGCCAGGGTATGCTTATTGATTGGGCAGCACCTGGCACTCAGTAAGCTCTCCTTTGACAGTAGGAGTGATGATTATTATCAAGTCCAGTTCTTGTGCAGGTGCAGAGAGTGAAGACCAGAGAGGGCTCAGCTGAAACTGCAGTTTCAAAGTGGAAGGACCAGCGTCTGGTTTCAGACTCCCAGAGCCACAGACTTCTTAACCTGGATCAGGGCCATTCCGAGGCAGGAGACCACTTTGGGGAACACGGAGTCAGGAAGAAGGGTCCTGAGGCACATGCAACAAGACATCAGTCATAACACCCCAGGCTTCAGGAACCCAACCAGCCACACACCTCCTGAGAGACCCGCACACAGGCTCTCCAGCAGCCCAGCCCTGGAAACCCCAGCCGGCATGTCCCTGGCAAGAGGAACCCCATGGGATCATTACTTAACCCCTCTGGGATGCTTCAAGTTTCTGCTAAGAGTAGGGGTGTCAAGAGGCCAACTTATTCCTGACTACTGGGAGGGAAGAGGCCCCCTGGCGAAACTCAAGGACTTGAGAGAATTATTAGGTGGCTTTTAGGGTAGGGAGAGGATCCATTTGGGGGAATATGAGTGTCCAGGGTTAGGGGACTGGTTGACCTAAGCAGAGGAGCTTGGGGACTGGGCAGAGTCCAGGCTAGGAGCCAGGAAGCCTGGTGAGCCTAGAGCACTCCCTGCTGGGTGGTGTACCCAGTACTAGTGAAAGCCCTGCCAGATTTAAGGGGGAACATCTGGGGAGCCAAACTAGAGAGGCCACTTTCTCCATGGCTTTTCTCCAGGGGAAACAGGAAGAGCAGATACCCCCTCCCCTGGCACATGCATGGCTAGGAACCTGAAGCCAGAGTGGTTTGGGGAGCAAAGTATCCTTGGCCATCCACATCCCCCCACAGTCCTGACGGCACCCACTCTGCTCTGATGTGGAACCCCCCACACAGCTCACCTTTCGGCCTGGAGCCAGGGGGCTGAGATTAGCAGAAACTACTAGGGAAAATGCCAGACCTGAATTGTCAGGGTCCAGCCCTCTTTCTTGGAGACCAAGACCAGAGCAGCCCCCAGACCTGCTGCTCCAAAAGACAGGCACACCTTAGAGAGGAAGGGTGACAAAAATGAGAACCTGCCTTTGTCAAGCAAGTGGGCCTGGTTACAACAAACACCCAGGAGGGTAAATTTTGGAAGGATCAGCAAACCCCAGACCCCTCCCTGGTCTACCCCTTACAAGTCAGACTACTGGGCCTAGAGATGGGAAGTAGCCTGCCTAGAGTTACAGAGCAGAGTGGCAGATGGTACCTGGGCTCTAGAGTCAGGCAGACCTCGGTTCAAATCCCATCATCACCACTGAGACCTGTGTGGAAAATGAGGTTAAGAACACTGTTTAAAAGGTGTGAGAAGTTAGTGTTGTAGAGCGCCTACCTACACAGGCACCTGTTTGGGGTACACTAGTGACCACTTTTATTAGTGTGACATCTTTATGGGTGAGTGAGGGAGTGGTGGCTAAATTCAAGGACTGGGAGTGGCAGGGGCTATGTGCAGGATCAATGGGGTCCCAAGAGCTGGGACTCCAAATGGGGGGTTGGGGTAGAATTTGAACCTGGTCATCCCCTCTGCTTTGCCACTGAAGGTTTTAGGGCTGTGTGGGGAGGGGGGAGCAGACTCTGGGACCATCACCCCGTCTGCCCAGGACAGAGAAAAGAAGAAGACCTGGGGCCCTGGAGGACAAGGCCTCAATCTGCATATGTTGCAGGGTGGAGGTTAGGGGGTGTCACAGAGAATGAGGAAAAATGGGTCAGAGGAGCAGTGTAGACCTCTAACTGGTATTATGAGTCCCTGCAGAAGTTCTGTGGCCAGCTGGCCAAGGGACCATGAGCCTTGGAGTTCATGTGTTACAAGAAGCAGAGACAGCTGGAGTTAAACAACTTATTGGAGCTTCACAGAACCCAGTTCCATGGTCTATTGCCTTTCCTGCTTCACTCCTCAATTTGGTGTCCTCTGGTGGCATGACAGCCTGCACAGGGCTGAGAGTCGCCCCCACCCCCAGTTCTCATTGAAAGTCTCCAGGTCCCTCCTCCTTCATGGTCTGGCTTGCTAGAGTCTCTGATCTCATCATTCATACTCTCCAGAGGAAAAAAACTGATTGGTCACTTACCAGCCAATAGATTGGCTGCCTCACAGTCAGATTTCCATGCCCTGTCCAATCAGAGGTTGCCAAGGAGCTCAACCTTATGCAAGCCAAGTTTGAGATGGTGCAGAAGGATCTAAGGAACTGTACCAGTCATCTATTTTCACACAACCATCACCCCCAAACTGAATGATTTAAAATCCTAACCATGTATTTATGTTCCTAATCTGCATCTTAGGCAGAGCTTGGCAAGGACAGAAGCTCATCTCTGTTCTGCATGGTGTTGACTGGGACTGAAAGATCCAAGGTAGCTTCTGATATGTCTGTCGCCTCCGTGGGGGAGGCTGGAAGGGCTGGAGGACAGCTGGCTTCTCTCTTGCCACATGGTCTCTCCAGGCGAGCTAGACACTTCCTGGTGGCTCAGCTCCACCATGGCGAGAAGGGAAGCTTCCAGGACATCCCACAGCATCGCTTGGCTGTAGTCTATTGGCCAAGGCAAGTCACAGTCTCCCCAGATTCAGTGGGCAGGAAGACAGACCCCAGCTCTTGATGGGAGGAGCTGCACAGTCACATGGCACACAGGCTACGAGGGTCCTTGCAGCCACCTTTGGAGGTGACCCTCTGCAGTTCCTCCCTTTTTCCTTAGAGGAACCAGTTATTGCTGCACAGACCTCTACAGTTTGCCCGGGAGCAGGGGGTCAAGGATGGCGACTGGCCCAAGAATCTGCAGCCGGTAAGTGAAGAGCCAGGACTTGAACCCGAGTTTGCTCCCCCTGATCCAATGTCCTCTCCACAGTGGGCACAAGTGGGTTCAGGGGTTAAGTAGTGCAATAATCCCAACAGCTACTGTTTATCAAAGGCTCGTGCCAGCCACCAGGCCAGTTGCTGTCCCAACATTCTCTTATGGAATCCCACCTGGAACAGGTTCTAGTGTGCTCCCTTTCAGACAAAAACACGGAAGCTTGGAAGGAGAAGTGACCTCTGAGTCCCACCTCCAGGTAGGTGCTGCACCAGGACCTTTGAACAACTCCCAAATCGAACTTCTCCTCTGTGAACTGGGCGCAGCCAACTGCCTCCTGTGGCCTCTCCTCTGTGGAAAGGGAGGAGACGGTGGTGGAGAATATGCCGTGGCAGGGTGAGTGAGCACCTGTGGCATCAGGGTCACGGTCAAAGCTTCTGTCAATCAACTTCCCCTTCAAGCTCCCAGTCCACCTGACATCTCTGTGGAGCCCCACGACCAGAGCCTAATACACAAGGCAAGGCCCAGCAGCCTGATCAGAGGGCCTGGCAGTCTCCCCCAGTACCTGCTGGGAAACTAGGGATCACCATGCCCATGAGCACAGCCCTAGGGGAGCAGAGTCGTCCCTAGGAGCTCAGGCCTCTGCCTGCCCAAGGGACTTACCAGGAACCCTCAGCCTCCCAGTAAGTCTATTAGGGTTCAGCTTGTACCCCCCCACTCTGGCCCTGTCCTCATGCCAGGCGACAGTGGTGCTGGCTGAGAGACTACAGTAGAGCTTTGGTGGGGAGGGGCACAGAGAGTCAGTGCTCAGTCCCGGCCTCTCCCCTCTCCCAGCTCCTTCACACCCCAACCTCATGCCAGAATGTTTGAGAGGAACAGAGAGGAAGGGGAAGCTGGAGGCGGTAGAGAGAGGACAGATATGCCCTGCCCATGATCCACGCCTCTCAGTGCGCTGCACCCGAGCTCAGCCCAAAGGCAGTGTTCAGCACGGCTGTCCCCTATTTTGATGATGAGAAGAACGAGTCTCAGAGACTGAGCCACTCCCAAAATTGCACAGCTAAGGTGTGACACAGAAGGCACAAAATGTGCTGGGTGCAGTGGCGAACACCTGTAATCCCAGCTGCTCCAGAGGCTGAGGCAGGAGAATCACAAGTTCAAAGCCAGCCCTAGTAATTTAGCAAGGCCCTAAGCAACTCAGCGAGACCCTGACTCAAAATAAAAAAGGGCTGGGAAGTGACAGTCCTAAGGTCACAAAACAAGTGATTCAGCAATGGCCCCACTCTGACTTAGCCAAACCGAGAGGGGACAACAAGGAGGCAAGCACCACACCACCCAGGAAACCTTCCGTGGGGAACACAAGGCCAGACAGGCCCCAGGGGGCACCCAGGTCCAGAGGAGGGGCAGCTGGAGGCTCTGACTTTGCTTTCTGACTCACAGACATTTACCTAGCTCGTTAAAAATAATATGGCATCATAAAGAGGAGAGAGGCAGGCACAGTAAAGCCTTGTTCTTTCCATTGCCTGCCAGCCCCATAGCCTTGCTTGGGACTCGCCAAGGACACAGGGAACATTCAGGGTGGGAGGGGTGTGCAGCTGTCCCTCAGTGTTGAGTGGGGGCATCCATGTCTCCAGCCCTGTCTGCAGCCCAGCACTGAGAGGCAGAAAGGCATTGCTGGGTGACCTTACACCAGTCCTTGAGCATCTCTGGACTGACCTTCCCAAGGGTCAGAGAGAAGCCTACACTGTCGGGGTCCCCCTCTCCCTTCCAACTACAGAGTTCGCCCCAGACCTCAGTGGTGTCCCATCACACTGCTGCTGAAGTGAGACGGTCACGGTCTCTCCAGCAGAAGGACTTTTACAGCCTGGCCTGTGCCTGGACCATCAATCTCCCTGTCGGTGCTCACACCAGCCACACTGTCAATCACCAGAAATGGAGCCCTGGCCCTGGTCACCCAGCACCGCTCTGTTCATCCCCTCAACCTGCCTCAGGTGCTACTCGGTCTAGAGCTATGACAACCAAAGTCCCCAGAGGTCTTGCCATCCAAGCACATGAACGCTTCTGGAGGTGACCTTTCTAGAGTCTTCCTGTGTCCTTCCTGGGCAGCCTTCCTTTCATCTGCCACCTGGGGTGAGTCCCTGCCCCTCTGCCTTACTGTCCCTTTCTGCACAGCTGGAGTTGGACCAGATGAGCTCCAAGAGCACAACCAGGCAAGGTGGCCCAGGAGGAGCAGCCAAGATCCTCTGGCCCATGGTGAGTCCAGGTGGAGCCACCAGCTGGGGAACAGGGACCGGTGGAAGGCCCTGCAGCCAGAGCACAGAGCCCAGCAACCTGACTACGGGCCGACACCTGACTGGCTAAGAGCCAGGCGGACAGCTGTTCCATTTCTCCTGCAAGGTTGATGGCCCCTGCAGTCACCCGGAGGTAGAAAGGACTTCTAGGAGTGTGGAGTAATGGATGGGGAGATTGTTTTGTGGTGAGGACGAGACCTGCACAGGACAGGAGAACCCAGGATGGGTTCCTGGGCCCTGAGCCCCCCACCCCCTGCTAACCTGCATACTGCCCCCATCAAAGGAAACCTTCCAAACATACTAGGGCTGGGTGGGTGAGGGGACACACCTGGTAAGCACCTGCAGCTATGGAGCCCAGTATCCCACAAGAAGTGGACTGGGCATCAAAGACAGCTTTCCAAAGGTCCCCCAGACCCTCCACTCCAGTTCTGCTGGCTCAGGATAAAGAAAGTTTGCTTTGAGCACTTCATCCTTGTCTCTGAAGCTTCCCCTATTCTGGACAGAACCCTCCCTCATTGTCCCCTGGTACTCCTGTAGAGGATAGGGCAAGTGGCTGGGGAAGTTGAGGCAGGTTGTGCTACAGAGCAGCATCTGAGCAGTGGGGAGCTATGGTGGGTTCTTGAGCATGAGAGGGACACATCTAGAAATTAAGGAGGAAATCTTTGAGGTGTGGCAACAGAGGAGGCAGAGGTCAAAGATCCTTCTTTAGAGTGAGTATTCACACCTCTATTTTCTCTCTCTCTCTCTCTCTCTCTCACACACACACACACACACACCCCTACTCCAGCAGGTACACATGTGCACATATTTGCACACCCTCACAGACACGCTGCAGTTTGTGTCCACACACAAACTTTTCAGGTACCCATACAAGCAAAGGCCACTGGTGTGCACCAGATAATATGTCACATTGTAACCCCTGCACTCAACACTCCCACCCTGCACATCCACGCTAATGTTGAATCCCACGAAGCAGTCCCTGTTGCACACTCACACAGAGATCGACAGGCGCAGGGCTTGGGGGGGCCTGGATGAGCCACGCCCCAACCAAGCTCCAACCATGGGGGTTTCCCAGACATCCACAGCACATCTTCATCCCTTTCTGGGATCACAGTGCAGCCAGGCTGGCCCCTGTGCCCTGTGCTCAGGTACCCTGCACACACACATGAGACCACGAACACACACGTGCATGCAAGGAGTGGCATCCTGGAACCGCGCTCCCACCTGCCTAGCCCCTGCCAGCCAATGAGAGCGCACCAGGCACTGTCTCCTAGGCGACCAGCCATCACTGCTAGGCTAAGGGCCTGGAGGGACCAGGCAGGGGCGTGGCCATGGAGACCCTGCCTCGCCGGACCCATATGCCCTGGGCCCTCCTTCTTAGAGTTAGAAGGCAGGGGTAGGCTGAGGGCAGGAGTGGCAGGGGTGCCTCAGAAGCTAGATATTGAGACTGGGATAAATCCCAGCGACACTACTTCCTCTGGATTTGCTGGGGACAGGTGAGCATACTGGCCAGAGGCGCCATGTGTGGCTGGTAGCAGTAGGTCTGCCAACCTGGCCCAAAGACTCCAGAAAGCCTGGATGACTCACTCGGTCTGTCTCCTCCCTAGAGAATTCTGAAGAGATCGCACTGACCTCTTTTCTCTTCTTCAAATGCCCAAGCTGCTCCAAAATGCTCCAGGCCCCACCACTCTTCTTCCAGACTCAGCCTGGGATGTTCCCAGCCCCTCCTCCCCGCTCCCTGGACATTCTCTCTTTCTCTCTCTCTCTACACACACACACACACACACACACACACACACACACACACACACCACTTGTTTTTCTGGTAATCTTCAGCTCATGGTATAGGTCCCCCTCTCCCCCATTCTAAATCAATCCCCTCTGTCAGGACTCACCAAGATGGCGACAGGCAAGACCAGACCCTGAGGTTCTGAATCACATTGAAACATAACATTACATGAAGTCAGGCTGAGTGTAGGGTTCACAAGCATGGGGGCTGGGGCCAGCTGAGCTGGGTCCAAATCCTGGCTCTGCCACCTACCAGTGTGTGACTTTGGGCAAGCTGCCCACGTGGCTTGTGAGGAATAGATTAGGTCATGCCTGCGAGGTCCTTAGAACAGGCACTGGCACAGAATAAGTGGCCCATAAATGTCTGCTCCTAGTGTGATTATTCTTATGGATTCCCTACACAGCTTCTAGGCCTCAGCCTTTCAGAACAATCATGGGTCCCTGGACCCTGTGACTCACAGGGGTGGGCAAGGAGGGTTTGTCCCTGCCATGTGACCTGACCCAAGACCAGGTGCCCTATCCAAAAGGGAGATCTGTCCCATCAAAGTGGGAATTAAGAGCCCATGGTGACAACCAGTTGTAATTGTCTTTTTCCTACGGAATGGACAAGCTCTCTTTCTTTGTCCCTCTGTCCCTCTCTCTCAACCTTAAAACCCAGCATGATTTCTAGCAGGCCTTGTATTAAGGCCCTGCAGGCCATTCATGTTCTCCAGCTCATGGCCCCTCTGCTGCCCACTCTGGGAAGGGCCACAGCTCTCAACCTTGAGGAGAGCTGTCACTGTTCATCCCACTGGCTCCAGAGGGGTCTTGACTGTGGAAAAGGGCCTTCCTGACCTCTCTCATCCCACATTCAATGTGTCAGGACAGTGTGCGCCTACATCCTTCCTGAAATCTCACTGTTCCTTTGTCTCTTGAGTCTTCCTCCTCCCCCAGACTCTGGGTCAAGTTCTGGCCCAGCTCAGCTGTTACTCCCTGTGTGTACACAGGTCCCTGATCCGTTTCTCCTCCCTGGGTTTCACTTTCCCAGTCTATAAAATGGGGTATATATTTTTGTTCTGGAACATTCCCTTCCTCCCACATTGAGCACCTACTCTCATCAGTCACTGGGACGGGCACCGAGAACATTATGAGGAACGAGATGAGCAAAGTTCCTACCTTTAGGGAGCCTAGTGTGTTATGAGAGACAGACCCCAGCCACCGACTCACTCAAGTAACATTTAAAAATTATGATGAGTGATATGAGCACCGGATGAGATGAGAAGTCACAGGAGACAGGGCAGGAGCCGTCTCTGTGGATCACACACAGCAGCCAAGATGACAGGGGAGTGGTGGCAGCTGTCCTGGCAGGCCCTGTGTGTGGACCCTGCACCCTGCCTCTCCAGCGGCTTCTCTCCCAGGGCCAAGGCCCAAGACAGTTGGCTTCAAATGGTCAGCCCCACCCTCAAGTCCTGTCTCCACTGGGGGCAGGGGTTGGGGGTGCAGGCCAGCAGCAGCCCCCACTCCCTCACCGCAGCAGGCCCTCTACTCTGCCCTGCTTTGCATAATTGGCTTCCGGTGAGATCGGTTGGAAGTGATTTGGCGCACCCTGGTTTATGCTCTGCTCTACACTAATCAGCCAGGTGCCCTGGGGCACGTTACTGCTCTTCTCTGCAAAAAAACACGGAGGATAATCATTCCCCCCTTACAGGGTTGTTGGGAAACTTGGACACAATGCCCATGGAAAGTACCTGGCTGGTGCCAGTTGCTATCCTTCCCTGGACCCTCTAGGGAATGGAGTGGGACTCTGGGCTGAGCTAAGAGTTGGCTTTCAGTGCTGTCTGTATCTATAACTATTTGGCTGCAAGGAACAGCAGCCCATTTACAGATGGCCTCTAACAAGGTGGTTTCTGTAGGACAGAGGCTCAGGGAAGCCCAGGCCAGCCTGAGCCTGGGGGAATGGAGAATGGGGATGCACTTCTTCATTTTCTTCCCGCCCCCCCCCCCCTTTTTTTTTTTTTTTTTTTTTTTTTGTGCCCAGGATTGAACCCAAGGGTGCTTTACCATTGAGCCACATCCCCAGCCCTTTTAATTTTTTTTAATATTTATCTTTATTTTTTGGTGGACACAATATCTTTATTTTATATTTATGTGGTGCTGAGGATCAAACCCAGCGCCTCATGCATACCAGGTGAGCACTCTACCACTGAGCCACAACCCCAGCCCCTATTTTTTTATTTTGAGACAGGGTCTCGCTCAATTGCTTGAAGCCTCGCTAAATTGATGAAGTTGGCATCGAACTTGCAATGCTCCTGCCTTAGCCTCCCAAGCTGCTAGGATTACAGATGCGTACCACTATGTCTGGCCTCTCTTTTCTCCTGATTCAGCTTCTGGTTGCACAATAGCTTGGGTTACCTGTCCCTCTCTACAGGATTGGCTCCCTTAGCTGTCAATCAAGGGGTGCCTGACTGAACACAGTTACCATAAAATGACAGCTTCCGTTCCCCGCAGAGGAGCTCACAGCCTCCCTATTCAACTCCAATTCCCAAGAGAAATTGTGATGAGCCAGGATTAGGTCAGGGGTCCACCTTTGATCCAACCTGCAGAGGCAGGACCAGAGGGCAGGAAAAGCCACTCTTCCAGGCTTTGAGAGGGGCAAGGTCTTGAAGTAGGAGTGTAGGTGGAGTAAAAATGATGCTTTTCCCCAGACTAGTGGTTGTCAAGCCTGGCTACACATCGAAGTCACAAGGGGAACATAAATTTTAAACTGCGGCTAGCTAGCTCCCATTTGCAGAGGCTCTGCTCTCACTGCTTTGGGGTGCTGCTGGAGTAAGGTAAGAGGGTTTTCAGGAGTTCCTGGGCATCTCTAATGCATGGCCAAGGTACAGAATACTGCTGTCATGACTTCCTGGTGACTGAGTCTATGCTGCAGGTGCCATTCATTCCTCTAGTTTGGTCTCATTTCAGGCCAAGTGAGAGGTTCACCCTCCAGGGCTTAAACCAGTGTTTCCCAACCAGCCCCAGGAGAGGCTACAGTCAAAATCCAGATGCCCAGGCCTGATCCAGCCCTACTGGGTCAGAATGTAGGAAAGAGGAGGAGACTTTCAGCACCAGCACATCAGCTTGGCAATTGTGAAGGGAAACCAGCCTGAGGGGCTGGAAAACTCCATGCAGCAAAGGCAGAGGAGAGTAAGTTTTCAGCCCAGCACTGCACAGTTGTCATCAGGGAGAGACCAATCAGTCTCCTCTGCTTCTCCTGAGAGAAGTAGGTGGTGAAAGCTGGGCTGACCCCTCCTCAGATCCCCATGCTTGAAGAACACTGTAGTTCTGTCTGTTCAGAGAGCCCCTGTTTTTGTGGGTTCCTCCTCCCTCACCCCTAGCCATATGGGCTAAGCAGAAACCACTGTCTTCTTATAGAACCCACTGCCCTGGCCTGCTCTAGAGAAGGACAGCTGACCCAAGCTGGGCCATTTATACCTACATATTCTCGCTGCTGTGAGTGGATGAGCATTGGCCCCAGCACAGCTAACCAGAATCCTTGCCTAGGATACTTGAATTTGGAACCAGAGAGTGCCAATATAGATTTTTCTTGAGTTCATTCTGGAACAGGTGAGTCTCTGGGATACCAAGAGCCATGATTTCAGCTCATAGAGGATACTGGGACGAGCAGAGGCAGGTGAGGAGAGTGTCCTGGCAAGAAACGGGTCCATGGGCTGGGTTTGTGGCTCAGTGCTGGAGCGCTTGCCTAGCACATGTGAGGCACCAGGTTTGATCCTCAGCACCACATAAAAATAAATAAATGAAATAAAGGTATTGTGTCCATCTACAACTAAAAATTGTTTAAAAAGTCCTTGATTCTGCCTTTTTCTGTGATCCCCTGAGCCTGGTTCTCACTGGATCTGAGGTCTGGGTCCCAATAACCATGGAGCACAACAGAATTAGCAGCTTTGTTACCACATACCATAGTCCAGTCCCCACCCCTTTTTCCTTTCCAGCCAATTCTACTTTTTTTTGAGTTTGTTTCTTGTCACCCTACTCTGCATGTCAGTCTGTCCTAGGGCCATCTTCAGGGAATTTCTGCCTCTTTCACACAAAGTACCTTTTGTAAGGTTACAGAGAAAGTTTAAGAAGCACAATTGTAGAATCAACTGCCATCCTTCCTCTCCAAGCTGAAAAACACCTGTGTGTGTCTATCTCTACCTGGAGCTGGAAGGGCTCTCATCTCTGGTCCTCTCTGCACATTAGCTCCACCTCCTCCCTGTCCCTGTCAACCAAGCTTCTCCTTCCCTTAACTGAGCTTGACCACCCCCAAAATGGAAGCCCCTGCCTGGAGCCAGCACACCTTTTACTTCAGTTACCTGCAGCTGACCTAATCTTTGTGCCCTGATTTCAAATTCCCACAAGACACATTCTGATTGGCTAAGTTTGAGTCGGGTGACCTCAACGTGGCCCAATCAGCTGAGCCTGGGGGAGGGCTGCCATGGAGAACTAGCCATCCCTTCCTGGCTGGGGAGAGGGAGAGATGACCAGAACAATAGGAGTTTTGACTTCTTTGGAGATGTCCACAGGCCTCAGCAAGGCCCTCCCTATTCACTAGATCCTGGAAACCATCTTTGGAACTCTGGGACAATGAGGGGCTTACTTTTGGACAAATGTCACTGAAGCCTCACTTTCTCCATGAGTCCTGGTTCCTCAGCAAGTCAAGCAGACATGGAAGGGGGTGTCTTAGTCGGAGGTCAGTTGGTTATGCCATCAGGACCTAGAGGCTGCAGAGGAGGGACAGCAGGGGTGACCCTCACCCTCAGGCACCAGCTGCAGGCCTGCTTTGCATCCTGTCCAGATATTTCCAGTAAATAAACATTGACGCTTTCGATATCATGTTAATTTCACAGGCGGCTGCTCTGCTGACAGTTTCCACACTCTGCCAGCGCCTCTTGTCAGTTTTATACTCACAGGCGGACGCCAGCCCTGCTCGCAGGCCACCCGACGTACAGACATAAAAACAAATGGCTCAGAAAGCCCTGGTGAAGTGACGGGAGCAACATGGCGCCCAGGCTGAGGAAAAGCAGTCCTGTCTTGGGTCCTAAAGTTGACTGGGGCAAGGACCAGGACACAGGCCCTAGAATATACCAGTGTAACCTATGTCAAGTCTTTCTTTCCTTTCTGGGCTGCAGTTTTTGCATTGTAAAATGGGGTTTACATTGTAGTGTTGTTTCTTTGGGACCCTGACTGAAGATTCTGGACAGTCCCTGCCTCTTAAATCCCCTTCTTGAGCTTTTCAGAGAAATCCAATCTACTGATGGCTTTTGCCAGGCTTTGACCTTCAGCATGTCCCTAGGAGGCAATGTAAGCAGAAATTTGTCACCACTGTGCAGATGGGGAAACTGAGGCCTGCTACAGGACAGTGACCTTCTTCTCCTTCAAAAACCACCAGCCACATCAGCCAGTAGGGCTGTAGGGATGGAGGCAGGGGATCACTACATAGTCCCAAGCCCTTGGAGCATTTGGGCTTCTTCCTATCATGCATAGTCATGAGGCCTCATGCATATGCATGGTTTATTCCTATTCTAGGCTGAGTTAGGCAGCAATTTCCGGCCAGCCCCTCCTCAACCCAAGGATCCTCCTGTGCTCTAGGACCCTCGTTATCAGCTAGTGCTCTTGGCCAAAGCTTCTCTCCTTTCCAGTGAAAAGGAATGAATTTGGGATTTCTACCACTACCACCAAATTAAGAAGATGCAGATACTGACCCCAGGAAGAAGGTAGCAAAAACCTGAAAAATTCCTTTGGGCCATAATGACATAATGGGACATAATGAAGTTAAAGGGCTGCAACCCCCACCCTGACAGGCACCAGAAGAAATGGAGATTATCCACTCAGGCCAGCCTGACGCAGGCTGGCTAACTAAGTCACACACAGACACTTCCTGCCTCTCGTCAGTTCCCTGACTCTTCTTTCAAAGTTCTGCTAATTTTCTGGGATTTCAGAAATGGGACTTTTGAAACAATTAAGTTTCTTCCATCTTCCTTAAAACTGGCTTTGAATAAAACCTCTTTTCCTAACAATTTTTACTACAAGTGTTTCTGAACATCGAGCATTATGGCTTAGCCTCCCGGCAGCCCACTGATACTGTCCCCAACCCCTGTGCCAGGTTGTGGGACCAAAGTCAAGGGTGGGGGTAGGCAGCCAGATGCAGGGGGGATCCCTTTCCTCCTCTGGCCACTCCTGCACCTTCTGCCACGTGGAAAGAGACACTTATTCAATTGAGCTGGTCCTGCTTTACATTTCCCCACCACATCAGTACCCCAAGAAGAATTGAGGCTAGGTCCCAGGTAACTATAGTGCCCCCTCTTTGTCTGCCATCTATTCCCTAGATGAAGCTTTCATTAGCTTGGAGGGGTGTCTTAGGGCTCTGTAGCCCAGGGATGGTGACAGGGACAGGGGCAATGCCTAGGTCTCCCAGATCGCTGTCCAGGGAGGCTCAGATGGCCATCTTCTCTGGGGCACAGCTCTGAGGCGCCTGCACAGCGGCTCACACCCACCCACGCACTCCCTGGCGCCTGCTTCTGCTCAATAAAAGAGTCGTTAATGGACTAAAGTGAATTAGAGTCATTAACACTGTTATCAGAGGCAGGCTGAGGCCAGCGCTTGCCCTCCAGGCCCAGCCCTCAGTCTGGGGAACTTGGTCAAGGTCTTCACCACACTGAGCCTCAGATCCCTTACCTGTCAACCGGAACACAAATGTTCCCTCCTCCGAAGGCTTCCTATCATTTACTGGTCAAGTCTCCCACGCCCCTGAGGTTGGCATTGGAGGCCTCCTGGCCCAGCTCCTTCCCCACCCCCATCATAGGCTCCAATTCATATGTTCACACACTGAACAGGTGTCCATGTTTGAAACAGTGGCATCTCCAGCCTTCACATGCGCTGTTCCCTCAGACCAGAGGCTCACCCTGCCCCAGTCCACTACATTCCTGAGAAAACTTCCAAACCCTGCACCAAAGTTAGCTCCTCCAGGGAGCCTTCCCTGAAGTCTTCCTGAGCTGAGCAAGGTGCTCTCCTTCTCTGGTGCCACCTGCAGAAACCACCCAGGAGGGTGGTTATGTTTTGGATAAATTGAAAAGAAGCTCCTCCTTCGCCGTTCCTCAGCAGGTTAAGAGGAGAGAAGGGGCCTGGGGCTCAGGGATTGGCATCTCTGTCACCTGTCACCTTCAATGCTGTTGTCCACTGCCATGTCTGCTCCCCACCAGGCTGGGGTCCCCACAGGGAAGCCAGATCAGCCTCACCCAGGGCTTAGCATACAATGGGGACTTCTGGGAGAGGTAGGGCAGAAGCAGGAGGGGCAGTTTCAGGTGTTCCTTCCAACACCCTGTCCACAAAGGGCCCAAAAGCAAGAAGGAGAAGGAGAAAGAGAAGGAGAAGAAGAAAAAAAAAGACAATAAAAAGAAGGGACAAGAAGCAAGGACATCGTCCCTCCTGTCTCCTCCCCACACCCTCCAGGTCTTTGCTCAGCCCCTTCAGAATCACTTAATTTTTATAGATTTTTCTCCTGTAATTGCAGTTTGTGTGGGGAGGAGGGAAGGAGACCACCAAAGCTGGGGATCTCTTGCTGCCACTGTACAGGAGGTCTGAGCCCAGAGGGAGGATGAGAGGGAGGTTTTTAGTCAGGAAACAGCATACACGTCTCTCTCTCTCTCTCTCTCTCCCTCTATCTCTCTCTCTTTCTCTCTCTCTCTCTTCCCCTCCTTCTTCCTCTCCCCCCCCCCCCCCCCCCCCCCCGCTCAGTAACACACTCCCAGCTCCAAGATACACCTCACTGGGTCTCTCCAAGCCAAGGGGAATTTCTCGGCCACACTGAGCCAATAGAAGCTGCCTAGACCTCTTCCTTCTCTGGCCCCTGGTGAGGGAATTGTTTCCTGAATAATCAATTTGGTGGCCATTTATGGAGGCCCTTTTATGCACAGCCACTCTGCTCAGCCACTGCTTCTGACCCTCACAACCGCCCTCACCATTAGATACTCCACAGAGGAGGAAACTGAGGTCCAGAAAGATTAAGTGGTTCCCCCCAAGGGAGAGGGTCTGATGGCAAAGCTGGCCCCTCCCATCAACCCATCCTGCCTCCCACCCAAGTGGGTCTGCCCACCCTGGGCCAGTGATGGCCCCTCCGTGGTTGGGGATCTCTTGGGCTTTTGCACCATTATCCCTGATGCCCAATAAGGGGACACATCTCTCATTTTTCTTTCTGGGCTGTGTATGAGCTTGCTGGAAGGTGGAGAGGGTCAGAAGGAATGTTGTCGCAAGGGATATAAAAGCTAAGCATGAAGGTACCAAAACGCAAGGCCTACTTTTTTCAAAAAGTTCATGATGGCCAAGTCCTGGTTTCTAATCCACTGAAGCATCCTGCCGGGGCAGGCAGGACCAGGCACCGCTGGGCCTGGCTTTGTGGTCTTAGAATAGCCTTGTCTTCCAAGTCCTTGAAAAAGAACTGGACCCAGAGGAATAAAATAACCCAAACTCCAGGCTGATTTTCTCTCAATCCAGAGCCCTATCTGGATTTCTCTGGTTTAAAGGGTGGGTGAATTCCCATCTGCCTTCCCCACTCCACCCTAGGGCTCTTGGCAGCAGGAATGGACACTGGTGATGACTTTGGCCTCTGAAATGCTGAGCGGAGACAGCACGCTGCCCTGAGTGTGTTGTTCCTGCCCTGCCCCAGCCCCCGGGTCCAGCCCCGCATTTGGCCGGGTTGTGGGGTGCCTGGCGCAGGTACAGGCTATCTATCTCTACCCGTGGGAGCAACCAGGACCTCTGGAAGGCAGTTTGTCAGGGCAGAAACAAAAAGCAGCCAGGTAAGGTCTGGCAATGCATTCATTCATTATTTATTAAACACCTACTGTGTGCCCAGCAGTGGCACTGGGGACACAGTGACAAACAAAACTAATGAAAGTTCCTGCCTTGGTCGATTTTACAGCCCAGTACAGCAGTAAATGTAGCAAATGTTTTCTGTAAAAGGTCAGAGAGTGAATATTTTAGGCTTTGTGGTCTACATAGAGCCTCTGTTGCATACTTATCTTTGTTTGTTTTCTTGTGATCCTTTAAGAATGTAATAACTATTCTTAGTTCGTGGCCTACTCAGAAACAGGTGGCTGGCTGGGTTTGGCCCACTGGCCATAGTTTGGCGACCTCTGATCTGGCAATGCTCACCAATACAAAATAAGTGAAACTCACATAATGAGACTTAAATTTCTAGTAGCCACATTGAAAAAGTAATAATAATATGACACTGATTTTAGTAAGACAGCTTATCTAAGCCAATATATCCATAATATCATCATGTCAACTTGTGATCAGTATTTTCAAATTAATTAATTCTTTTTTTTTAATTTGAACGGGGTTGGGGGAGGTACCAGGGATTAAACTCAGGGGCACTTGACCACTGAGCCACATCCCCAGCCCTATTTTGTATTTTATTTAGAGACAGGGTCTCTCAATGAGTTGTTTAGGGCCTCACTAAGTTGCTGAGGCTATCTTTGAACTCATGACCCTCCTGTCTCAGCTCCCAAACTTATTACTACAGACTGCGCCACCACACCTGGCTTCTTTTACATTCCTTCTGCATAGTTTTTTAAATCCAGTGATTTTTATACTTACGGCACATGGTTCTTCAAACAAGGCACATCTATGTGATCAAACAGCTACTATGGCTCCTGGCCACCATATTGAACAGCACAGTCTGAGTGGGAGAAACGGACAATAAACAAGATAAATAAGTCAACTACACCAATATTTGAAGGTGATAAGTGTTGTGGAGGAAAACAGCAGAGAATGGAGAGGGACTCCCTTTGATTCCTGGGCCACTCTGAGGTCTGGGAATTTCACTGAGGCCAAAGATCTTTTAACACCCAGGGAAGCAGGGAAGTGGTCTGTAGCACATGTAGTGGGTAAGAACTGAGAGGCGCCATTGTGCCCAACCCCTGCCCATGGCATAGGATGCCTTCCCAGACCCTTGACAGATGGCAGGTAGGACTCTTTAGTCACTTCCCTGATGCAGAACTCACTGCCTTCCTAGATACACTGTTCCTCCAGCTGGTATCTCATTTCACCCCTCCTTCTCCTTGACTCTACACTCAGAGTAATCTGTGTATCTCCTTTTTTTTCCCTTTTTTTCCTGGTGCTGAGGATTGAACCCAGCGGCACTTAGCCAATGAGCCATATCCCCAGCCCTTTTTATATTTTATTTAGAGACAGGGTCTTACTGATTTGCTTAGGGTCTTGTTAAGTTGCTGAGGCTGGCTTTGAACTCATAATCCTCCTGCCTCAGCCTCCTGGGATTACAGTTGTGAGCCACTGAGCCCAGCTTCATTTTTTTTTTTTTATTGTGACACAATACACACAACAAAAAATTTACTCACCATTTTTATTTATATTTTATTTTTAAAATTAATTAATTAATTAGTTCTATTTTGTTATACATGACAGTAGAATGCATGTTAATCTTTTTTTATTTATTTTTTTTTAGTTGTAGTTGGGCATAATACCTTTATTTTATTTATTTATTTTTACGTGGTGCTGAGGATTGAACCCAGGGCCTCGCACATGCTGGGTGAGCACTCTACTGCTGAGCCACAAGCCCAGCCCCATACTAATCATTTTTAGGCCTACAGTTCTGTGGTATCAAATACATTCATATTGTTGGAGTGATAGTTTAAGGAGGAAAATGTTTTCATGCTCAAATTATTCTGTGACTCCACACTGCTCTTAAGGTGAAGTCCAAGGTCCTTACCATGGCCTAAGCAGATGCATCAGTTGGGCTGCTTTGGGCTGGAAATAACAAAATATCCAGCTACTACTAGTTTATTCCATGAAGAAATTAAAGAGCATGGAAAAGTACTGGGGAACAAAATCTACCAAATTATGCTATATCTGTGTACAAATTTACTTCAATGAATCCTGCTTACATACATATATAATGATAATGCACTAATTAAAATAATAATAATAATAGCAATAATAATAATATAAGGGAGATCAGTAGAGTAGAACAAATGCATGGAGGGAGGGAAGAGGGGAGGAAAAGGAAGGTAGTGGGGAAGCAAACTATGTTATGTGCATGTACAAAAATGGCATAATGAATTCCACTATCTTGTATAATTATAATGCACCAATTTTTTTAAAAAATTGGCCTGAAAAAAAAAGAAAGAAAGAAAGAAACGAAATGGCTCATAAAACATGAATTCCAGAAATAGGCCTCAGAGCTGTAGGTTTAGCAATTCAGAGCTGTCCTTCTTCATCTCACCTTTTCATTGGTTCGAATTGGATCATTTGAGCCCTTTCCTGAACCAGTCACCAGTTAGGGAATAAAACCAATTAGCAACTCATTTCCTTGATCTGCAGTCCACTGCCCAAAATGCATTGCTGGCAGAAAACAGGAGGAGGCTGCGATGCCCCATTGTGACAACCACAGGCCTCTTGCAAGAGCTCCTGCCTCAGCTCAACCCCTGCCACACTTGCCTCATTCCTTGATCCGGCCTCCTTGGTTCCACCAAAGTGCCCCCCTCTGTCTCCAGTCTTTGGCGTGCTGCATGCTGTTCCTTCTCCTGGGCGTGTCTTCCCTTCTGTGCCTCTAGCCCTGGCTTTGCCTGGATACCTCCTCTTTCTCTTAGCTTCAGGCCAGCTGTCATTTCCTTAGGAAGATGAGGCCTGGTTCTCCAGATGAGGTTGAGGGTTCCATGAAGAAGGTCAGAGAGCATAGCAGACTCACTCCTGTGCAGAGCAGGTGCTCAGTAAATACCTGGGGAATAGGGTGTCTCTAGGGACTTCTCAATATGGAATCCTGGAGAACCTGGTCAGAGAAAGGTCCCCATGCCATCCCATATCTCCCAGAGAGCTGTGCCCTACACAGGAAGGGATCCTGTTGAAGACTCAGATTCAAGGCCCAGATCTGCCTTTAACCTTGGACATGACCTTGGCTCTGTCACAGGTGCTCCTTAGGACCTGACTGGAATTTGGGATAATAGACAGATGAGTGCTGGGGGCTGAGGCAGGGAAGAACACCCAGCGCTTTGTGGCCAAGGGTCACCTGCTGTCCCCTCTTCAAGGCAGGGCCAGAGATGCCAGGAGGAGCCAGGCCTCCTCAGCAGGGGAAGCTCCAGGCTGTGAGAGAGTGGGAGGCAGGGAAAGAACAGGATTGAAATTCCATCAGGCACTCACAGAGCCTGCTCCCTGGAGCCCCCCGCGCCTTTGTTCCATTTAATCAATATGTAATTAAACCGAAATCCCAGCTTAAGAATTTCCAACAGTGCTAAGACCAGGCTTTCTGAGGGTCTGGCTGATCACAGGCTCCTGGGTCCTCCAGCTATTTAGCCCCTTACCAGCCTGGCCCACCCCCACCCCACAGGGCTCAAGGTCACCTTCCCTGGCCGGCCAGACCAGTGTGGGACTCGAGTCTTCCACACAGCTTTCTAGGGTTAATGACAGGCACCTCACATGAAGGGACAATCTCACTGGAGCCTGCCCTGGACCAGTGGGGTCCTGGCAACCAGACGAGGGGTGGGAGTGGGGGATACTGAGGAGAGTAGGGCCATGGCAGAACTGGGACTCAAGTCTGCCTGCTCCATCTGTCCCCTCCCTCCACTGAGTGATGCAGACAAAGGCATGATAACACTGGCTGTGTGTGTGCCAACTGCTTCCTGGGTGCCGTGCAGTATTTGTACTCTTTCACGTGTATTCGCCCATTTAACCCTCACAACTACCCCATGAAGTTATCATTTACTCCATGAGGAAGCTGAGGCCCTGACTCTCCTGTGGCACCAGTTTTTTGTTGGTGGGGTTAGGACTGGCACCAGAGCAGAGCTTGTTCCAGAGCCCTTAATAAGCACTAAGGGCCCCCCATGTGGGGACCTCACTGCTCAGGGCTGCGTTGGAGGGCACAGTCTCTCTGATGCCCCACCTCCAGTAGCAGGGGGAGCCCTCTCCCTTGTCCTTGGGCAGATCTTACCCCTGCCACAGGGTCCTCCACAACCCCAGAACTTGCTCTCAGGAAAGAGGTGGAAACTCTTTCTGGGGTTCAAGTTCAGCACCCAGGGTCCCAAGCTCCCTCTGTGTTCAGAGAAGTCTAAAGCCGTACCTTAGACCCACCCAGGCCAGTACGAAGACCTCTAACGAGCCACACATGTGAGGCCCATGGAATTTAAACCTCATAGTCACCTCATTTTAAAAAGTAAGATTAAATAAATTTAAAAATAAATTTTACTTAGCCCAATGCATCCAAAATATGATCATTTCACTGTGTAATCAACATTAAGAATTATTCATGAGATGCCTTACATTCTTGGGTTGTTCCGGATCCCCAAGATCCAAGGTACATTTTACTTTCTCAGCTCGATCCAGACCAGCCACATCTTAAGTTCAAGGCTACGTGGGCCTCCTACATTGGACAGTGCCGCCAAGGACAGCCACACCCTGTGTCCTGTTAGAACTCTGGGAAAGGGGATGGATGGGATGCCTGCTCAGGGGCCATTCTGAACCCACGCAAGCAGGCGACGTGGGGGAGAAAAACCTTTGGGAGGATTGTAAGGTGACAGGCGTATTCCCACCTTTGAGGGTTTCTAGATCCGGGGAAGAGAGGGGACAGACTATGGGAATCGGGCCTTGGGAGTTTAAGCAGGTAAGGGAGCATTACTAGGAAGGAGGAGACCCCATCCTATCCCCTGTCCTCTCATCTCCCCTAGCCCCAGCAGCTCTACTCTGAGACCTGGGGGTCTTTGGGGAGAAGAGGAAGAGAGAGCCAAGCGCAGGGTGAGCCCTGAGTCCCCAGACCCAGGTGACCAGAGAGTGGGTGTTTCCCCAGGTCCAGCCCCGTCTCACACCTCTTGTGCAGGCCCCTTGGCAGGCAGGGAGAGCCGCTTGGGATTGAGTGGTCTGACAAGCATGTTGGGCCACACTCTCCCTCAACAAGATCCAGCCTGTGTCCAGTTCTCCAACAGGCCTGGCCCTGTGCCATGAAGAGGGAAATGGCGCTGTCTCTTCAGAAAGCAGGAGCTGTATTTCCAAATAAACCAGTGCTTCACCTTCAGAAACATCAGAAGCTCAAAGTCAACTCTATAAACGTCTGTGGCAACTCCCCGTGCCCAGGGAAGATTGGCCCCCATCCAGGCACATTCCAGCGAGGGAGGGGCACTGGGGCCTCAAGAGTTGGGAGGCTTCTCACCTCGGACTCTTGGATTCTCTTGCTCTTTAGAATTATCCTTGCAGGCCAGGTGTTGGTGGTGCACACCCATAATCCCAGCAGCTCAGGAGGCTGAGGCAGGAGGATCACAAGTTCAAAGCCAGCCTCAGTAACTTAGTGAGGCCCTGTCTCAAAATAAAACATAAAAAGGACTTGGGATATGGCTCAGTGGTTAAGCACCCCTGGTTTCAATAGTGGGTACCAAAAAAGAAGAATGAGGAGGAGGAAGGGGTGAGGGGAGAGGAGGAAAAGGGGAAGGAGAAGGAAGGGGAAGAGGAAGAGGAAGAAGAAAAAGAAGAATCATCCTCACATCTTGGATTCTTCCTCCATATTGGTGTCGCAAAGCTATCTGGAACCAAAGCATCTGAGAACATTGGTCCCTTGAAGGGCTCTACCCATGTTGCACAGAGGGCCTGCTCTCCCTTCCTTTCCCCCACTGCCCACTTTGCCTGAAGTAACTTGTTCCAACCCAGGACCATCCCAGGATTTTCCACCAGAAAGGTTGTTCCTGGGCTTATTTCCTTTTTCTTTTTTGGTGCTGGGAATCAAACCCAGGGCCGTGTGCATGCCAAACACATGTCCTACCACTGAGCTCCACCCCAGCCCCCAAGTCCCATTTCCTCTGCACAGCGTCAATGCACACTTTGTGAGTTTCTAAGCCCTGGGTTCTGGTGACCTGGGTGTTCTACGAAGACACAGCTACTGCTTGGCCTCAGCTACTCCTGGCCACCTCTCATAACCAGGAACACCCCAAAAGATTGACAGGCTGCCCCAGAGGAAGGGGGCTCAAGTGCAGGGACACCTTTCAGTAAGTGCTCAGAAGAAGCTGGTCACCCAGTGCCTGGCTGTTCAAGAGCAAGGGTGGTGAGGCCCAGCAGGCAGGGCAGCTTTTGACCAGCTGTGGTCTCTGCTAACTCTGCCCCCTGGGTCACATTCTGGGGCCATGAAGGGACAGTGTGCCCCACTTGCTGTCTGACAAAACCTGGACAAGAAGCTTTCCAGGCAGCCATCTGGGATTCAATAACCAGCTGAGGTGGTCCAGGCCCCGACATCAGGTGAGGCCTCTCAGAGGCACTGGAGAGGGTCTGGGGAGGTGGGGCTGCTGAGGCCAGAGGAGCCTAGACAAAGACTAGGACAGACGAGAGGCCAGGCCAGACAGCCCCGGGAACCCCAGAAGACATATCAACAACGCAAGGCCCAGTCCATTCCTGTCACCCAGCCAATTAATGTAGTGAGCTGATGGCACATCTGGGGCTAGAAAGGGTCCCGGCTGGAAGGGGAGGCTGGAGGGAATTCCACAACCAGAGAAGAGCCAGAGGGGAGGGGAGGCCTCAAGCAGGAGGCAGGGAGGCCTCAGTGCCGAGCAAAGGCACATGGAAGAACTGCATGTGCTCTTTCCTCCTGGTCCTTTGGGGACGAGGACACCTCGGATGGGATTGATTGGTCAGGGAATCAGGACCAGAGTCTGAGCACCACACTGGGACTTGACCATGAGGCAGGCTGGGGGCTGGTCCATGGAAAACAGCCAGGACAGCAATGGAGGGCAGGTAGCAGAAGTCTGGCCAGGCCACTTTGATCTTCTCTGGCCAAAATTCCAGAGGAGATGCTGGAACAGCCATGGTGTCCCGCGTGAGTGTTTCAGAAGGGCGATATTCGTGAAGGTGCCCCGAATCTGGAGCATAGAATTGCTCAGTTCCTCTCTCTGAACCCAAATCTGCAGGGATCAGGGCAAGCACACGAGTACCTGAGTGCCAGATTGGGGCCCTAGTGCACCTAGAATGCACAGGCAGGCAACAGGGTCTGCACCGTGACAAGGACTGCACCAAACGACCAGCCCTACTCTAGGCTGGCCTGGTTGGGAAAGTGGCTGGCCAGACCCATCCTTCCTGATTGGAGCCACAAGACAGCTGCTCTGGGGCCACAAGAACCCCTTCCTGGGGACGTCCCTGCAGGCTGCTCCCCTCCTGGCCTCCCTTCCTTCCAGGCACCAACCTTCAGGGATGATCTCCAGGCCGCACTGGAGAAAGGGCAAGTTGAGATTGAAGAGAGGGCTAAGAGAATGTGACCACGGTCCAGCTCCCAAGGGGCAGGAGAGCAGGGGAGGCTGGCTCCACCCATGACAGTCATGGTGATTAGTAGCCCCCAACCTCCTCCCCCATTGCCAGGCTCCATTGGAGGAGGTGGCAAAGCCTCTCTTCCAAAGGGCAGCAGGAGGGTGGAGCCCTGCTTCCTGAGCCAGCCCTGTGCTCCTGGCACCTCATTCCCTAGGTCTTATCCCATCCTCAGCCCACATTTCAGCTACCACTAACTTCCTTTGGTGGAGCCAACAGGAGGGGAGGAGTGTCAACAGAGCAGGGTTGGTCATTGGAGGTGATTTGGGGATTCAAGAGCCAGCAGAGGTCTGGGAGACATTGTGAAGTACAAAACATCACTGAGAGCCACAGGGCCTTTGCATGCCAGCATCTGGGGATAGGAGGGGAGGTGCAGCTGAAAATAAGCTCTATGATTCAGTTCAGAAATCCCCCAACCCCTTGGTCATTTAGGGTCCACCTTATGGTTTTTGCCAAACTATCATACTGTCTGTATTATTCTTTAAATCTATTAATTTAGGTAGAATTTTTTTGTTTTGTTTTTTTGTACTAGAGATTAAATCCAGAGGCACTCGACCACTGGGCCACATCCCCAGCCCTATTTTGTATTTTATTAGAGACAGGGTCTCACTGAGTTTCTTAGTGCCTTGCCATTGCTGAGGCTGGCTTTGAACTTGCAATCCTCCTGCCTCAGCTTCCTGAGCCGCTGGGATCATAGGCATGCACTACCACGCCTGGCTATGTAGAACATTTTTAAATAAATAAGATAAAGACATCTTTCTGCCAGTACCTTGAGAAAATCCAGTCTCAATTTTTGTAAACAGAAGGCAGATATAGGCCTGGGGGTGTAGCTCAGTGGTAGAGTGCTTGCCTAGCATGCAGGAGGCCCCAGGTTCAATCCCCAGTACTGGGGGTTGGGAGGGAGATGAGAAGAAGAAAATAAATGTAAAACCAAATGCAGTGCCCATGGTAAAAGCAAAAACAAGTTCCAAAACATCAACTAAGCAGAGGAGCCGGGAGTCCTTGAATTTGAAAGCTGTTATCCTCAGTGTAGGGGAGAAGCTGTGTGAGGGTCAGGGGAGGTGAAGTCACAACAGCACTAATGAGAGACTTTTTTTTTTTAAGTCAACGACTCTTATTGCCAGTCACATATTGTATAGAAAAAGCAATGTAGGAAATGTAAAAAAAAAAAAAAAATCCAGGTTTCTTCGTGTTGTTCTATGTACATGTGGAAGCGGGTCTCTCCCTATATCGGGGCAGCAGCTGCACTTGTCTACAGCCCTTGTGCAGATGCAGCCCTGGGCACAGTCGGCATAGCCCATGGGGCAGCAAAAGCAGCCACTCTTCTTGAAGGAGGTGCATTTGCAGGAGCTGGCACAGGTGCAGGAACCACTGGTGGCACAGCAGCAGCTGGGCTCCGTGGCCAGCCGTGGCTGGAGTCCGCAGACAGGAGCAGCTGGTTTGCAGGACCTTGGAGGAGGTGTGGTGGGGACTTTCCTGATGCTTCCAAGATGCTTGAAATAGGGGCTGGGGTTGTGGCTCAGCGGCGGAGCACTTGCCTCACACGTGCGCTGCCCAGGTTCGATCCTCAGCACCACGTAAACATAAATGCATTGCATTGTGTACAACTAAAGTAAATAAATAAATTTTTTTAAAAAAGATGCTTGAAATAAATTAAAACCAGAATAACTTTCTAAAACAAGCAAAAAGAACAAAAAATAAAAAAAACAAAACTCAAACCATATGACGTTTAATAACAAAATGGTGTGTTATTTTGTGACACAAAATCATCTTCCCTCGGGCTGGGGTTGTGGCTCAGCGGTAGAGCACTCGCCTAGCACGTGCGCGGCCCGGGTTCGATTCTCAGCACCACGTAAAACTAAAAAACACATTGTATACAACTAAAGCAAATAAATAAATATTTTTTTTAAAAAATCATCTCCCCTAGCCAGGCATGGTGGCCCATGCCTGCAATCCCAGCAGCTCTGGAGGCTGAGGCAGGAGGATCAAAATTTCAAAGCCAGCCGGGCACAGTGGCGCACGCCTGTAACCCCAGCACTTTGGGAGGCTGAGGCAGGAGGATCACGAGTTCAAAGCCAGCCTCAGCAATGGCAAGGCACTTAGCAACTCAGTGAGACCCTGTATCTAATAAAATATTTAAAAAAAAGGGGGGGGCTGGGGATGTGGCCCAGTGGTCGAGTGCCCCTTAGTTCAATCCCCGGTACCAAAAAAAAAAAAAAAATTTCAAAGCCAGCCTCAACAACTTAATGAGGCCCTAAGCAACTTAGCAAGACCCTGTCTCAAAATATTTTTTTTTAAAAAGGGCTGGGGATGTGGCTCAGTAGTTAAACACCTTTGGGTTCAATCCCTGGCGCGTGCGCACGCGCGCGCGCACACACACACACACACACACACACACACACACAAATCACCTCCGCTGCCACCCATCATACATCACCTGTTCTGCCTTCACTCATCCAAATAAACCACCATCATCTCTCAGGACAGCTATTGCAAAGCCTCCTCATGGTCTCCCTGCTTGGGCCCCCGTCTCTGGTCCCCAGAGCAGCCAGACTGATCTATTAAAATGAGTCAGGTCGGGTTGGGGCTTGGCTCAGTGGTAGAGCACTTGCCTAGTGTGTGGAGTAAGTCCTTCAGTGACCTGAGACCCCACTGCTCCTCTACCCTTCTCTCTACGTCTCCCAGCCCCTGCAGTGGCCTGACCCCACCGTGGGCCTGGCACTTGCTGATTCCTCTGCCTGGTTACCTTTTCTCCAGGGCCCTTGAGACATCCTCCTCTCCTCCTTCAGATCTTTGTTCTAATGTCACCCCTCCGTGCAGCCAGGAGGCCACCTTTCCCACCTCCACTGAGACTTCCAGGTCTCCTCCTCTGGTTTATTTACCTCCTCAATGTTTACCAACATCTGTCAGATATTGGTCTAGTTCACTTACCTGTCGGATGCCTCGCTTGTTGAGGGTGAAGGACTTTGTCTGCTTTGTTCCCTGTCGTGTCCTCTGTGCCTGCAAGTTGCTTATGGGGTGGAGGAGTGTCCCTTAGCCCTTCATCAGCAGAGGGAGGCAGTTTTTGCTACTAGGATCTCATGTCACAGATGGGAGAACGGAAGCTGCGGTCACAAGCCAATCCACAGTGGAGGTAGGATTTGAAGACAGACTTCAAACCTTGTGCTCTCTCCAAAACATCATTTCATTCAGGCCTCTCATGAAATACGCAGTGACCAAATCCTTGCCTGGAGTTAATGACAGGACAAGGAACAGGGAACAGGGAGCACTTGTGTCTGAAATAAATTACAAACTCATACAGAGCTGTCCCCATAGATGACAGACCTCACTCGTCTGCCTCACCTGGAGGTCCCCACCCAGGGACCCCAAGGACCTCTGGAGCCCCTCTTCATGCCCTCAGCCTATCTTCCAGATCCTGCACACCTGGAGCCATCTCCCACAAATTCCTAAAACTTGAAAAAAGATGGCCCTGGCAGACCCCAAGGCCACCTTGTCACAGAGCTGGGAGGTTTCCTTCTGGTGGAAACCACTTACCAGAAATTGCCTAAGAGAAGGGCACCAGCACTCCAGTGATCACAGTAAGCAAGAAATTGTTCTACAATTCATGTCTTTTCCCTTCTGTAGCTTCCTTGGGTTATGATGAGAGGCTTTGCCTCATCCCCAGCCAAACCCCGCCAGAGTGACTGAGCCCTTGGTGTTGAGGATTGAACCCAGGGCCTTGCATGTGCTAGGCAAGCACTGTGCCACTTAGCTACAGCCCAGCTCTTAGAGCATGTGTTGTTAAACAGTTTGTTGGGCTGATTTATAACCTTCAATGTCTAGTCATGTTGTAGGGAACCTCCATTTGTACCATTGCCCAGACCTCACAAATGTTAGGGGTGGGCCTGGAGAGAGGGCCTGGAGCTTTAGGCTCCATTCCCTGTTCCCTGAGATGACATCTCTCAGCAGTGGGGCAGAGCAGCCCCTCCTCAGGTGAGCTGCCAACAGGCTCTAGACTATGGAGTCTCCTAACTGGTAGTGATTTGAGGCCAGCAATCAAGGCCCATTGTACAGATGGCAAAACTGAAGCTTCGAGTATGGCAAAGATTTGTCCGACGCAAACCCCAGGAACAGACGCGTGCGTGCAAGTGTAGGGCACCCAAGTGTACCAAGAGGGGTGCATGCACACATGGATGTGAGTGTGCACGAGTGCACAGATGCATGGAATGGTGGACTTTTTTTTTTTCTTTTGCACATTTTTCCGCATCAGGGAACATCCATCATTTCCTTTTCCTGCAATGATGTTGACCTGATTAAAATTTTTATTGAATTTCACAAAATAATTTCATATACAATGGCCCCCAAGGGCCCTGCTGGAGGAGGTGATGGCAGAGGATTGCGCAAAATGAAGGGCTGGGAGCTACCAGGAGAAGAGGGAGTGACAAGTGGATTCAGACAGAATTTGAGTCAGAAAATAATCCATGCGGGGCTGACATGATCCATGGGGGGCAGGCCGAGCAGAGGGGGCGAAAGTCGTGCCATTAAGCCCCGCTCTCAGGCTGCTGCAAGTGGGGACACTGATGTAGGATGACATCAGATGGCCCTGGTCCACTAAAGGGCCTTGCTGGGGACAGAAGACAGGAGTGGACCACAGGCTGCAGGGACAGAGGATGGACAGACGTTCACACCTCCCCCAGCCATCCCAGGGCTCTGGTCCAGTGCTGAGCTGCAAATGCCAGAGGCTGCAGGTGCACTGGTGTCCCAGGGCCAAAGCCAAGTGAGCCTCCAGATGGCGACAGGCATAGGCAGAGCCTCTTCCTGCCATGGTGACCATGCTCTGGTCAGGGGCTTGCAGTACAACTAGCCCGGCTCGGTCCCCCACTGGCTGAGTGACCTTGGGAAAGCGATTTAATCTCTTAGGCCTCAGTTATCTTAACAGATGAGGCGTGGGGGTGTTGGGAGGATTTCAGGAAATAATAAATGCCTTTAGAGGACCTGGCACGAGTGTGTGCCTGTCCATGGCAGCCGCTATTTTTATGGTTAGTATTGTAATTTGTTCATTCTTTGGTTGACTCTGCAAGCTCTCACTCATTCTACCTACTCTCAGCTGGGCTTGGGTTCCAGCAGTGAAAAGTGCCTGCCCTCAGAAGGCTTGCATTCTGGAGAGACAACAGCACCAAATGACACAGAAACACAAGCTGTGCTTTAGGTGGAGACAGGTCCTATGGGGAAGTTTTAGGCAGGTAATTGGAGGAGCTGGGGCAAGATTGAGATTTAGACAAGTGGACAGGGAAGGCCTCACTGAGGTGGCCCTTGAGTACAGATGCAAAGGGGTGAGGCTTGCTGGGCACGGTGGCGCACACCTGTGATGCCAGCAGCTGGGGAGGCTGAGGCAGAAGGATGGAGAGTTCAAAGCCAGCCTCAGCAAAAGTGAGGTGCTAAGCAATTTAGTGCAGCCCTGTCTCTAAATAAAACATAATAAAGGGCTGGGGATGTGGCTGAGTGATTTAGTGCCTGTGGGTTCAGTCCCCAGTACCAAAAAAAAGTGGGGAAATGGGCAATGCTGTGAGTCCCGGGGATCCCAAGCCCAGATAATCTGAGGTCAGGGAACAAACAAAAGGCCCTGGGGTAATAACATGTCTGGTGTGTAGGAAGAACATCAAAGAGGCCAGTGTGATGGGTGCAGAGTGAGTGAGTAGGGGCACAGGGCAGGAGTGTAAAACCCAAGGTCAGATAGGAGATGCGACTAAATCAATATGACTATGTAAGGCACTATGAGGACTTTGGCCTTTCCTCCAAGTGTGCCAGGAGCCACTGTAGGGTTATCCTTCTTCCCGTCAGATGCTCGAGTGAGTGGAAGTGTGTCCCGTTCTCTGCCCCAGCGAGCTAGGTACTTGCTCCCTGCACAACAAATGGACAGACCAGAGTTACTGACAGATTCCCCAGAGGCAGCTGCTACTGCAGTAGGTGAGAAGTGGGGTGGGTGAGGCTGAGGAGGCCCAGGCCTCAGGGCAGCATGGCCGAGGTGCCCCTCCCATCCTGGCCTCCTGCCTCTCCTTACCAGGCCCTCCATCCTGGACATCCCAGCCCGTCAATCCCACCCAGGTTTTTTGTTTGTACAATCTCAACAATAGCAGGAATGAAACCAGTGCAATCCCTGGGGAAGGGGCGTCTGCTAAGTTAGCCAAAGTGGCAGAGGGTAGAGATGGCCTGGGAGCCCGCTAAGGTGAGAGACCTGTTGTGACAGACCTGGCACACCTGGCAGACCCGCAGAAAGTCTCCACCGCCAAGGAGAGAGCGGAAACCTGCTGCAGAGCCGTGACCTGCAGGGCAGAGGACCAGAGACAGGGGCCCCTGTGAGGGACACCACTGGCTCCACCCTGTGGCCACCCCTAGGAAGGGCGCCTCTAATTCACATGTGGGCTAGCAGTGGCTGCCCCTGGTCTCTGCCCTGAGGAGCAGTGGTGCAGTGGTGGGCACACTAGGGCAGGGGGCGGGGGTGGCAGGAAGGGGTGAGACGTGTCAGTAAAGAGAAAGGGGATGCTCAGTGTTGGGGGTGGGGTGGTGACAGGCATCAGGCCAGGAATGCCGCAGAGCTTGCCCAACCCCAAGATCCAGGAGGTACCTGGAATAGCTAGGTGAACGTGGGGAGGGTGGGGCGGATGGGGAAGGGAGGGAGGGGTGACACCCAGGGATGACCTGACAAGGCTCTGGAGGTCTGGGGACCGTGGAGTAGGCAACCAGAAATGCCCAGAGGAACGGGATTGGTAGGGGACAGGGTTAGGGGCCTGGGGAGCTGGGTGGGGCATGGTCCCTGCTTGCAGGGGTGCCGGGAGCCTGCAGGAACTTAGAGGGGACCCCATTTCCCTTTCAGAGCAGGTTCTATGGTTCCAACGTGGAGGTTGGATTGGGAAGACCATGAAACCCATTGAGCCATCCGGACAGAGATGGGGTTCAGGAGCGGAGCAAGAACGGGGGCCCAGCGCGAGAGCCCCTGGAACAGGGACTACTTCCTGAGCGGGGAGGGAGGAGCCAGGTTCTAGTGGGGTGGCTCAGGGGGATGCTGTCAGCTGGGAACTGAGACAGAGGGCAGAACCTGGGGGCAGGCAGACCCGAAGGGAGGGGAGAAGGTGGGTGAGGCTCGGGCATGTGCGTCTGAGCATCTGGGGCTCCACTCGGACACATCTGCCAGAGGGAGTGGAGCAGGGTGGAATCTGGGCCTGCTTGCCCTGAAGCCCTGGCTTCCTCTCGTCACTGGCCTGTGCTGCCTTCTCACCCTGCCCCTGGCCCCGGCTCTGCCAGCCCCTCTCTGCCTCATCCATGTTCCCAAATAGAAAGCTCTGGACAAGAGGCCAGTACAAAGGATTTTGCCAAGGGGAGTTATTTTTATAAAGTGCCCAGATATTTTTTAAAAATAGGCAAAGCCCATGAGGTTGCATGCCCTTCTAGGGTCTCACTAATTCAAGGAATAGGGGGGCACAGACCAGCCTGACTGGCCCAAAATATTTGCCACGTTGCTGGGTAACCATCAGTGGGCCCTGCAAGCTGGCATCTGCAGAACTGAGGACTTGGAAGGAAATTCACACACCAGCCCCAGGGGACTGAGACCAGAAACAGTGGAGTGAAGCCGGCAAGTGCCCCAAAATATTTGCCACGTTGCTGGGTAACCATCAGTGGGCCCTGCAAGCTGGCATCTGCAGAACTGAGGACTTGGAAGGAAATTCACACACCAGCCCAGGGACTGAGACCAGAAACAGTGGAGTGAAGCCGGCAAGTGCCCCAAATACCTCTTGACAGGGCGGTGGTGAGATCCTCAGGAAGCTGCCCCCTAGGAGACCAATGTGAGATGGGATTAGTGGCTTCCTAGGGAGATCCGAGTGGCTGCTTGAGCCAGGTCAAAAATGAGCCTCCTGGGTCCCCAGCTGTGTGACAGACGGGAGGTGGGGGGGAGGCCAGCTCCCTGTTCCAGACTGGGGCCTGTGCTGCCTCTCCCCACCTCTTGCTCTGGGCACCTGCCCTGGTCACCCACAAGGGAATATCAGCTGTTCTCTGTAAGGGTCGGACCCTCCGTCCAGCCTACGCCCAGGGAAAACCTGAGACAGGAAGAGGCGCATAGAGAGGGGGGCCCCACCTCACAGAGAAGCTGGGCAGCCTGTGGATGCTCACCCCACACACATACACAGGCACACCTCTGGTCACTGGCCTGCCAGAAACTCCACCATTGAAGCAGTTTTTCATTTTGTAGACAGTCATGACTGGTAGAAAGTTACCGAACCTGAGCTTGGCTCCTCCCTTCGGGGAAGGCGGTGGGAGAGAACGCCTGTCCGTGTCAGGCTGGGGTGATCCTATGTGGGCTTCCTTCCTTCCCTGAGAGCCTGGGAGGCCCCCAAAGGAGGGATCGGTGCCCAAGATCTGGGAAAACAGTAGGATAAAGTGCAAAATGGGGCCCTCTGTGTACCCCTAAGCATAGGGAATAGGCAGCGGGCAGGAGCAGAGCCCAGCTCTGCCTGTGTGAACTCCAGGCCCAGCAGCCCCAAGCTGGTAGGACCAGCATGCTTTGTTCTCTGAACCTATTTCCCCCTCTGTAAAACCAGCCCTGCAGGGGACCATGTGAGTGGTGATGGAGCTACTGGTAGGGGCAGGAGGTGAGGTCTTCGTCCCCTTTCCCTGTCCAGGTGGTCCCTGCTCTGAAAGATGCACGACCTGTTTCTTCTGACCTCCCTACCTCTGGTCCACCTCCCTCCTTCCTTTCCCCCCTTCCAGCTGACCGCCTCCACAGTGGTGGTCATGTCCGGCCTGAGCAGCTGCCCTCCACCCACCTCCCCCACTCAGCAAAGGGCCCTGTATCTCCCTCCTCCTCCACCTTCCTTGACACATTCTGTGCACCCAGGTCTTTGGGGGCTGCAGGCTCCTGGTTTCCCCGGCTCCTTCCTGGCAGTGAGGTCAGGCTTAGGAGATACTTGGCTTGTACAGATGGTGGGACTGAGGCAAGGGAGGAAGGGGTGCAGTACAACGTAAAGATGCCAGGGGCGTGGGGTTCAAATTCCTCTGCTGTCTGCTGGTTGCACTGCCTTGAGCAAGTTGCTTAGGCTGTCCGGTTCTCAGGCTTCTGGTTTGTGAACTACCAGGGAGGCAGCAGACAATGATAATTCCACTTTTCTTGCAGAATTGTTGGTAATTAATGATAAAGCTCTGGAGCCCTGCCTGGTGGTCAGAGCACTTGGTAAGTGTTGGCCTTTCCCTGGGACACAGTCCCCAGGGGAAGGAGAGCCCACAGTGCCAGTCCCCAGACAGAACCAGCAGGGTCTGTGCCAGGCGGGCAGCACTAGTGTGGGCAGGAGCAGGAGCTGAGGGCGGGCCACAGCTTCCATGCCGCACTGGACAGGCAAGGACCTGAGTGAGCGGGGGAAAGTGCTGAGCTGTCCTGGCAGAGGCGGGAGGGCAGACTCAGCAGTTCCAGCCTGGGGTGGGCTGCTGGAGGGCTGGACAGTTGGTGAGGGATTGTGTTAAAATGGGGGATTTTTTTTTTTTTTTTTTTTTTTTTTTTTTTTTTTTTGTTATCTGCAGTTACTCCCTTGATCTCAGCTTCCCTAGCTTTAAAGGGCCAGACCTTGCTCAGCATTGATAGGAAGGAAATTCAGGGTCCTTCCTGCCTCCCTTCTTTCAGAGTTCAGGGACAAAGTCTCCCAGATGGACCCCGGAGTCTTTTCTGCTCCACGGTGCTCATCGTCTTTGTTTCTCAGAGGTCAGGTGACTCAGGGCTCTGCAGTGATGGGGGTTACGATATCACACCCCACATAGTACCAGGTACCTATGGGCTGGGTTCCAGTCCTGCCCAAGCCCTTCCCCCAGGATCAGAAGGAAGCCCCCACTGCCAGAGTCCTCCTTCCCCTTCCTGTCCTCTGAGAAGTTTCCTCGATTTCCCCCAAGAAATCTCCACCTTCTCAATTCTGGTAGTGGGGCTGACTCTGTCTTTGTCTCAGGGTGGACATGTGACCTGGACCTGGTCAACAACAGGGCCACCTGCTTCTTTGGTACGTGACCCAAACTGAACCCACAAGACTACATTCTGGTCTTCAAGCTGGGACTGGGTGAAAGGAGCTCTGGTTCTTCTGGACTTGGAACAAGTAGGATATAACACTGGAGCTTCCAGGCACCATGACAGAGGGTGAACCAGTTTACGCCACCATTGAGGAAAGCAGAACAAAGAGACAATGTCCTCATGATAGCCCTGAGCCTCTCGATCCAGCTGTACCTGAAGTCCCTATGTTACATTAGACAGTACCCTCTCTTTTTTTCTCCTCTTTTCTTTGGATGTTACAGGGGATCAAACCCAGGGCTTTGCACATGCTAAGCACATGCTCTACTGAACTCCACCCCCAGCCTCTTTTCCTCTTTTGCTTAAGCCATTTGAAGTTGAGTCAGTGTCACTCAGACCTGAAAGAGTCTTGACTAATCCAAGAATAATAAAAATGTTGAGAGGGTAGGGACAGAGACCTATATGGACAGAGTATTCCACGAGCCAGCTCCCTTGGGGACAGCTGCAGTCAATCATAGTCTGTGCCCTGTCTTCTTGAGCCTCAGGGCACCAGCCCAACCTCACAACATCAAGGGCAAAGCCTCCTCGCAGCCCAAACACACCTCACCCCCCTGTGCTCTGTCAGGAAGGAGGATTTGGTCACCTGGGCGTGACCCACTCTTGGTGAACTGAGCTTTCTCAGGGCCCCCGCACCTCCTGTGTGAAGGCCTTTCAGAGGGTTGGGCTGGGACCAGTGTCAGGCTCAGCAGCAACTCCGCTCAACAGCTGCAGCAAGGCTTTCTCCAGGGACCCCAAAGAGCCGTCGAGGCCCATCCTCCAGCCCCAGGAAGGTGGGCAGCAGCAACAGGATCTGACAGGCCGGACATGCAGAAAAGGGAAGCAGGAGGGGGAGTGGGCAGGAGAAGAAAGGGCTACTTCAAAGCTCATAAAATCAGAGAGAATTGGACTGCCCAAGAGGAGCTCTGACTGCTTCCTAAATTATGCAGATTTGTGCAAATATTATGCAAATTAGCCACACAAAGGTGGCAGGGGGCACTTGCTGACAGCCGGCTCTGGAGCCTTCTCCTCAGTCAGCCTCAGCCTCATTTGGGGAGTGGAGGAGCTGTTACCTTCTTCGATAGCCAGAGGGAAGGAACAGGGTCTGCCCATTCCAACCTCCCGCTCACCTTGGCTCTGGAGGCTCCTCCCCACGTCGGGCCCTCTGGCTTCTGTCCTGGACTGCCAGCTCAGAGATGGCCACCGACAGCTGGGCCTTTCTGGCCGTCTGGTCTAACTATCCCTTCCCATTGTACAGATGAAGAAATAGAGGCACAGATGTCTTGAGGGACCCACCCTGTCCCTTGAAGATCTGTTGGTTGACTTGTTCTGAGACAACCACCCATCACCTCCCAGGGGAGTTGGTCCAAATAGACATCCACATACTTCCTACCCCAACCCAGGCCCTGGGGATTTTGTTAAAAACCCATCTCTGTACCTAGAATTCTACCCTGGGTCTTCGGGGTGGGGTCAGTCATGATAGAGCTTGGGACTAAAATCTAGCAAGTTCTGGTCCCTAAGTGTGTGCGCAGGAGCCTGGGTCCAAGCTGGATCCCTTTGTGCTCAGAGAGGTGGCGCCTCCTCCAGCTTATTCTATAAATGGTGCTCTCAGCCCCACACCTTGGCAGCCCCCTGGACCACCCACCCCTCCTTTGCAATATTATCCCCATCCTTCAGTCACAATGATGGGCATAGTAACAAAAATGACCATCTTTTCTGAGCATTTGCTTTGTGCCAGCCACCATTATAAACACGGGCATCCTCAGCGCTGCCCCCTGGGTTAGAATGTCTTATTACTTCTATTATAGACAAGAGAGCCATAGAGCAGAGTGGCAAAGTCAGTCAATTGTGGCCATACATCCAATAAGTGACATGATGGGGCTCTACCTGGCATGCCTGGCACCAGAGCACAAGTCTAAGAGCTCTGTTTAGCAGCGTTGTGCTCCTCCTCCTCCAGGAAGCCCACCCTGACTATGTGATCCTGTGTTGCTGCCTGAAGCGATGGCCACTTGGAGCAACGAAGCCGCGGGAAGAAGTTCAGAGGCAAACTGGAGACAAACAGCTTTTTATTTTGATAACTTTTCTCTCTGGCTCTAACAATGACTAATACGCGCCGCACACACCACCAAAATGGCGCTGACCCGATCAGCAATCTCGGCCAAGTCACTCGAGATCCCGGGCCAAGTCCCGTGAGACTACGGAAGGCGACAATGTCCAAATCTCCGTGGCTCATAGTCAACCACAATTCAAGCCATCTCCCCAAACAGGGCTCCTGCAATCCTGAAGCCATCTGTCAACAACAGGGCCTCCTTTGCTGACTGCTGCAGCATCCAGAGCTGTGGCTTGGCCTGGAATTTGCCCACCAGGCCTGCCAAGAGTTCTCAAGGGTCCCTTCCTCTGTCCCCACCAGAATATTCCCCCATTTTGGCCCAGCACAGAGCTGGGCACTCAAGGAGATCCCAATCACTCCAGGACTTGAGAGAGGGCTGCAGAACAGTCTGGGGTCCCCAGGCCTGGACAGCTTTTCCAAGACCTGGTACACAGAGCTGTGCTGTCCATATTGGGCCTCCCCTCATCAAGGATGCTTCCAGGGCCTATCTGTAGTAGTGAAACCCCAGAAAAAAACCCTTGGAAAGAACCAAGGACTCACCTTTTGTTAGAAATATGTTAAAGAATATGTTTTTTAAAGAATAAACACTTACATACAACACGGAAAGATCCCCTGAACTTATAGGAAACACAATTCCAGAACAAGGTGTATCAAGTAGGATCTTTTTTTTTTTTTAATATTGCTTTATTTACTTTAGTTGTACACAATGCAATAATGCATCTATGTTTTACATGGTGCTGAGGATTGAACCCGGGCCACGCACGTGTGAGGCGAGCGCTCTGCCGCTGAGCCACAACCCCAGCCCTCAAGTAGGATCTTGAGCCTGAGGATGTGGCTCAGTGGTAGAACGCTTGCCTAGCACAAGCAAAGCCCCAGGTTCAAGCCACAGCACTGAAAAAAAAAAAAAAGAAAAAGAAAAAAGAAAAAGTCAAATAGGATCCAATTTATATTATTAAATGACACACGTTTGTGATCCCAGTGGCTCAGGAGGCTGAGGCAAGACGATCACAAGTTCAAAGCCAATGTCAGCAGTTTAGCGAAGCCCTGAGAGCAATTTAGTGAGTGAGACCCTGTCTCTAAAAAAAAAAAAAAAAAAATGTCTAGGGATGTGGCTCAGTGGTTGAGTGCCCCTGGGTTCAATTCCCAGTACCAAAAAAAAACAAACAAAAAAAAACCCCACCAGTTGTGCATGTGTGGGTTTTTGTATGTTAGCATAATCTGTGGGAGATAGTGCAAGATATATATCAAACTGTTGGTGATGGCAGGGAAGGAGGCGTCCTGTGTGATTTGCTGGCATATTGTTGGGGTTTGGGAGGTGAAAATGTACTCATGGATTACTTGAATCCATGTGAGAATATTTTTAAGGTCATAAGATATCACACACACACACACACACACACACACACACACACACACACACACACGAAGACTGGGCAGGGCAAGGAGGACCCACAGCACAGCTCCCCTGGTAGTGGGGCCACCCCCGCCTGGCTCCTCCTGGCGGCCCCCTGGCTCACCCCATCACAGCCAAGCTTATTAGTGCTCCCGGCTGCCCCAGTGCTGACCTCGGGGTTATGGAACCGTCAGCTTGGTTTTTCACAACCGTCCATCAGCTGTCCTCTGTGGCCATCCCTCACCCCGGTCAGACTCGGATCTCATCAGCTGCGTAACAGCTGCTCCCTTGGGCCCCAGTAAGAACCATGCACCAGGAACAAGTTGGGAGGAGGCCCAGGCACCCAAGCTCTCAGGCCACAACCTCCTAGATCTCAGGGAAACAGCATCTTCTCCGAGTAACAGCCATGAATTTGCAATACTCTGAGGAAGGAGCCTGAGTCCAAGCCCTGCCCTGGAGCTGGGCATGTGACGGGAGGGAGGGAGGAAGGGCAGAACTAGCCCAGCACTTTGGACCCCCAGATGGAAAGCCTTGGAGTTTCCCCTGGAGCACCAAGCAGTAAGGGAGCTCTGTGATTGGATGGACTTCTCATTTAACAGATCAGAGGTTCAGGGAGGGTGACCACGATTAGACCGGCCCAAGGTCCCAGAGTAGGTCTGTGTGGAACTTCTGCCTGGCCCCAAGATCTCAACCTAGCCCTGAGGTTTGACTTCTCTCTGTCCTTCCTGGCCAGCTTTAACAGCAGAAAGGTTGAGAGCCACCAGCAAGAAGCTGACCAGGGCAAGTTGGGAGTACGTGCATCTCAGCAGTGGCCTAGGGTAAATATTGACCTTCTGGCTAGTAAGACCAAATTTCATGAGGCTACAACTCCAGACTGAGAAAATTCATCAGTGTTTCATAAATATTTTAAAGTATCTGATGGATTATCATCCTATGATGGCTGCAGCCCTGGGTTGGAGGGTGGCCGGGAAAAAAAGCCAGGCACTCACTACACCATGAGAGCCCCAGGGTCACTTAGTCATCCATTCAGAAGCTGTCTGTGTTTGTCTTTGCTTCTGACAGCAAAAGCAACCCCGCAAGGACTCACAAGGGCTTGGAATATATGGGGCTAGGACAGGATGCAGAGACCAGAGAGACTCCTCATTCTATACTGGGTTATCTTTTTGATTTTTGACACACGTAAACATATGCCCTTTTCAAAATAATAGATACAATTTATAACAGCTCCTAGGGCCACCATCTTCCTAGTCTGGTTTTAGACGCATTAGGAAAATTAGTACACTTGGGCCCTGTCTGGGGGCAATTGGCTGAGGGGCAGGGGTGACCCATTTGTCCACACCAAATTTTGTACCAGCTTTTGGCTTGTGATCATTGATGTGTCTCTCCCTGTAGACCTGTGAGTGCTGGGAGGCCAAGTTCAGACGAGTCAAGGTGTGGGGGACAAGCCTGACCTGCTGAAGATGTGGAGCAATGACAGGTCATCTGAGTGCACTGGGGGTAATAGCATTCTAGGGTGGCTTCCGGCCATGGTGCCCCAGGGTTTCCTGCCCATGCCCTCACCATGCTGATCAGGTGGTCTTGGGTGGCAACGGTTGCTTTCCTCAGTCTCTGTGGCAGACTGTAGAACTGACAGGCCCTCAGGGGCCACTGGTCCAAGGCCCCTCCATTTTTTGGATAAATAAACTGAGAGGAGGGACTTGTCCAGCCTCAAAGGGCATGTCAATGGCAGGGCTGGACTAGGCCCAGATGCATTTGGAGGGTCTAAGCCAAACTTCATTCCACAAGCCCTCCCTCACCTGGGTGTCATTAGTGATGAGAAGGTTGCTGGCCTACAGCACCCTGGCCAGAGCTCTGCCAAGAGGCGAGGAGGCTGGAGCCAGACTCTGTCCAGGGTCCTTGAGCCCCAGCGAGGTGTTGTTGAAGAACACATGGACGCCTGCCCCAAAGCACCAGCAGCTTCCGCTGGGCAGGTCCTGGGGCCCTCAGGCCTCTGCCCCGGCATAGCCCAGCTTCTCATCACTGCTCTGTGTGGCAGCTCCCAGGGACCTGCTGATAACAACGAGCAAAGCTTCTGCCTCTTCCAGGGCAGCTGGAGGTCAGTCTGGGGTCTCCATTCTGAGGCTCGGCCCCAGGACGGTGACTACAAGTCCAGCAGAAGGAGCATGAGGACAGAGGGGGCTGTGTACCCATGCCAAGAGCCTATACCTCATATGCACATGCCCACTCATGTGCAAACATGTGTGGCACACACATGTACTTGCACATACCATGCATGTTTGCATATGTTGTACGTGTGCTCAGATATGCACAGGAATGAGAAAACATATGCCCTCCAACATCCATAGACGAACGAGCAGGCGCAGAGGAGCTTGAGGCTGGAGGGGGCTCAGCCCCTCCCAGGGTCCCTGAGTCCTCAGACAGGGAGCCCAGCCAGGCAGAGGGGGCTCTGGCAAGCCCAGGCCTCCTGCTTCCCAGCTCAGCCCTGGCCCAGGTTTCTCAAGAGGGCGCGGGGAGGGAGGACCTGGCATTCCTGCCTCTAGCACAGGATCCTGTTCACATTCCCTTACACTATGTGGTGTAGCCAGGGGCCCCAGAATCAGGACCCATCAGGACACTGTACTGTGCTAATTAGTTCCTGCAGCCTGCTCCTGCCTGGCAGAGATACCAGGCCCCCTTTGTGCCCTGGCCCAACTCCATGGCTGCCTTCTCTGTGCTCCCAGCCCACCACCCTCTTTCTCTGCCCCTCTCCTGCCCCTGCCACGTCGACCTTCACTCTCCATCTCGGCAGTGGGTTCCATGAGTCCCCCTGGGTTCCTGGCTGCAGTGTGGGGTGCCCCTATCCACACACAAACTCCCAGGCCACACAGACTCTTAACTTTGAGCAGACCCCAGGATCACAAGTTCAAAGCCAGCCTTAGCAACCCAGCAAGGCCCTAAGCAACTCAACAAGACTGTGTCTCTAAATAAAATGTTTTTTAAAAGGGCTGGGAGTGTGGTTCAGTGGTTAAGTGGCCCTGGGTTCAATCCCTGGTACAAAAAAAAAAAAAAAAAAAAAAATCAAGGGACAATAGCAGCAGCTGCAGCAGCATATATCTATCCAGGAGGCTTAATGGGATCGAAAGGGACTGACATTTGACATGCCTTGTTCAGCCTCTCAACCAGCTGTGCTTGGAACTTTTATTCCGATTTTTTTAGCAATGGTGCAGAGGGGCATTTGGTCACAGGGGTCTGAGCTGCGAGTCCCACATATCCACACACCTTCTCTTTTCACTGTCTCTCTCTCTCTAGACAACTGTGTCTATTCTTATGAACTCAAAAGCCCTGTGTGCCTCTCATACACATCCCAAACCTGCCCCTCCTGTAATCACACCCACCTCAGAAATACATCTGTTCATCAGCTTCTTTGACTACTTCTAGCTCATCCCCAAATCCAAGTCCTGTCTTCCTTCTAGAGCTCTCTCAACCCTCCCTTTCCCTGTCCACATTGCTACTCTCCTTTCCCAAGTTGTCTCTCTCCAGGATGTAGCAGCTTCCCCTAATGCTCTCACCCCTCCCACTCTTCTAAGCTCCTCCTAGCAGAGCAGGGAGAGCTGTCAAAACCACAAGTGAGATCTAACTCCACACCTGCCCCTTCCTTTGGATCTTATCATCCTTTCCCATTTCCAAGGGTGATCTACAGCACCTGAGAGTCTCTCCAGGTCAGTTCATACCATACCACGAAGCTCCCCCTGCCTGCCTGCCTGCCTCATACCTCCATTTGGAATACCCCCTGCTCTGCACCCAGCAAACTCTCACCTCAGGCCTGAATGGTCCCCCAAGAGATCTTTCTTAAACCCCAATCTGACCAAAATGTCCCCTCTTTTCTTTTTCATTCTACATTGCTCTTTTTCTTCTAGAGCCCTTCTCCTAACTTATTATATTTTTATTCTTATATTTATTTTTCAAATATCCGTCTCTTGTACCAGATACTAGTCCTGAGAAAGAACCAATGTCTACATTTTACTGACCATTAGAACACAGTGCCCAGCACAAAGTAGTTGGTCAAGAAATGAATGAATGAGTTGGGTGTGGTGGCACATGGCTGTAATCCCAGCTACTCAGGAGGCTGAGATAGGAGGACCATAAATGAGCTTGATTGAGCAGGGCCTGGGCAACACAGTGAGATCCTGTCCAAAATAAAAGATTAAAAGGACTGGGGATGTAGCTCAGTGGTAGAGTGCTTGCCTAGCATGCACAAAGCCTTGGGTTCCATCCCCAGTACAACAACAACAACAACAGAAAAAAAAAAAAAAAAAATGAAAAGAATGAAAGAAAGAAAAAGAAATGAATGAATGAATGAATGAATGACGATGAGCTGGCAGGTAGAGGCCCCTCAGCTGGAGACAGCAGAATGTGGACACTCCACAGAGAAAGGGAATCAGGGCAGGGAGGTCTACAACGACGAGGACCCTGGCCCAGCCTCTCCTGGCTCGGGGTGGAGGGGCTGAGCGGTGGGAGGAGCCACTCAGGCAGCCCCGCGGGCAGCAGGGTCACCCCGTGGAGGGGCGGGAAGGACTGCCCGGGCGCCCAGTCTGTGCGCTGTCCTGTGCGCATGGGTGGAGAGAAGGACGGAGCGCGGTCTCGGGTGGGGAAGGGGGAGTCCTCCTCGTAGCTGCAGATTTGTATTCTGCCGACTTTTATTTCAGGCCTTGTTTATTTCTCCTTAAAACGCGGCTGCTATGCCAAGAGTCGTACTCGAATTAGCTGCGAGTGTGTAATTTTACAGCTATTACGGGCGTTTCAGTGACTTGGGTAATAACGAGGGGACGTAAACAAACAACAGCAAAGGCAGTTCGCGAGAGGGCCCGAGCGGGGCGTCCTGGGCTGCAAGTGCACCGAGCCCCTTCCCTGTTTCCCGCCCTCACGCCCCCACCTCCCGCCCCAGTCACTTCAGGCCGAGCACGTGGCCCAAGGGAGCCGGAGCCCTGAGATCCTCCCCTCGTCCCCTCCCTCCGTCCCAGTAAACAGGCCCAATCCCGGAGGCGCAGTCCCCGCCTTACAACCAGCCCCTCATCCCCCCTCCACAAAGACAAACAAAGGCCCGGCCTAATTATATGATATTTCCCTTCTCTGGTGGCTAATGGCACCAGAGCGTGTGTGACATTTTGCTCTCTTTCCTCTATTATTCTTGCTTATTATCTGCTGCTGCCGGAGGCTCTGGGCTGAGGCTGGCACTGATGCCCACTCTGCCCTCTCCTCCTCCTCTTGGGTTCTGGCTCTCCACTCTCTCTGGCGGCCCCTCCTTCATTTCTCAAGAAGGACAAAGCTTGTCCCTGGAGGGAAACAGGGCCAGTGAGGGCTGGGACGGTGGGCTTCTGAAGTGGGTGGAACCTCAGGTCAGCTGCAGCCTCACAGACACCTCTGACGTGTCCCTGTTCCCTCTGGACCTCAGTTTCACTATATCTATACCATGAAGAGGTGGGACTTGATGCCCTAAGGTTCTTTCTGCTTTAATATTGAAGGTCAATACCGAAAGCACTGTGCGTGGTGGCAGACCCACTGCAGGGATATATGAGGGGACAGTTCAGAGTGCGCGCCTTTCATGCCTAGGGGGTGGCCTTGGTCCAGGAGGAGAGTTAGAGCCAGGGGGCCAGGGTCAAGAGAAAAAGCTCAAAAACCCATACAGGGGCAGTTGGGCTCTGTTTCAGCAAATACAGTCATTGAAAACACCAATTTTGGTTTTTTTCCCCCCAAGTAATCTTCATTTTTCCAAAAAAAATACAAGAGCAAAACCCATTAAACTCCTTCTTTTCTCCCCTAGAGGCAGCCCCTGAGAATAGTTTGCTGTGTGCCACTGCAAATTTTTGCCAAGGGGTATCTTTTCTATATATTCTTACACACAGACTTTTTAAAAAAAACAAAATGGGTCATGGCATACAAATCGATCAGCCACTTTCTTTTTCCCTCACCAATATATTGTGGACATCTTCCAGGTCAGTGCGTACAGATCGATCTGGTTTTTTAATGGCCGTGGGGTGTTCCACGTTATCGCTGTCCCGCCACTTAAACCTCCAATGCCGCATCAATGCACATCTGGGCTGTCTCCAGTTTGGGGCTGTAGCAGTTTTTTGGAACTATAAATAATGGTCCCTGACAAGCCCCAAAGCTTCGTGTCTTTAAAACAGGTATTTATTCTGCTCACAGTCTGCAAGTCAGCTGGGCAGCCGCAGGCTAGGCGGATTCCCAGGTGGGCTCTCACAGGTCTGTGGTCAGCTGGAGGCCTGGCTGGGGGCTGGTGGTCTCTGATGGCCTTGCCTGGGATGACTCAACGCTTGTCCACGTGGTGGTAGCAGGTTTCCCAGAGAGCAAGTGGAAGCATAAAAGGACTCAGTCTACACTTGAAGCTGGTACTTGATTAGTTCCTCCAGCCCTCACTGGCCACTCACTGGCCACAGCTAGTTAGGACACCAGTTCAGAGTTGAGGGATGGAGAAACTCATTCCTTTCTTTTAATTTTAATTTTTTTGGTACTGGGGGTTGAACCCAGAGATGCTTAACCACTGAGCCACATCCCCAGTCCTTTTTATTTTTTATTTTGAGACAGGGTCTCATTAAGTTGCTTAGGACCTCAATAAGTTGCTGAGCCTGGCCTTGAACTTGCGTTTCTCCTGCCTCAGCCTCCCAAGTTGCTGGGATTACAGGTGTGCACCACCATGCCCAGCCTCTTGATGGACTAAGCTGCAAAATGACTTGGGACATGTGGTGAATTGGGGTCACTGATCTGCCAAAGAGGCTGTTACCAACAATTTTGAGATGAACATTTTTTTTTTTTTTTTTTTGGTACTGGGGATTGAACTCAGCGGCACTCGACCACTGGGCCACATCCCCAGCCCTTTTTTTGTATTTTATTAGAGACAGGGTCTCACTGAGTTGCTAAGTGCCTCACCATTGCTGAGGCTGGCTTTGAACTCACGATCCTCCTGCCTCAGCCTCCCAAAGTGCTGGGATTACAGGCGTGCGCCACCGCGCCCAGCGAGAGATGAACATTTTTGTACCTACTTCTGTCTTTGCTATGAGCCTGGGATTTCTGCAGATGCCAAAGGGGCACTACCTGGGGTGCTACAACTCTTGCATTTTTGAAGGAGGATGCTATTGACTACAAAATTGTCCCTAAAAAGTGTGCATCAGCGTTCACACCCACTGACTTTCAAAATAGACAGATTGGAGGAGGGATAGAAGAATCTTTGCAGAGCATTCCCATCTCACAGTGAGTCCTTCCAGGATCTGTTACGGACACTTGCCAACCTCAGAAGTCCAGGAAAGAAAAAATGATGATGATCATTGTAGATGACCCAAAAAGCCTGACTCCTAGTTCAACTCTCTCCTGCCTCTGGCCCCAATAGCCTGGTCTTTTCCAGCCTCAGGCCTTTTGTTCATGTCTTTGTTCCTGTCAAGGTCATTTTTTGTGTAGTTGTGAGGAAGGGGTCCAACATCATTCTTTTGTATGTGGCTGTCCAGATGTCCCAGTCTCGTGTGTCAAAAAGACTTTTCTTTCCCCCATTGAGTTGTCTTGGCTCTTCTCTTGAAAATCAATTGACCATAAATGTGAAGGTTTATTTTTGAATTCTCATTTCTGTTCCATGATCCATATGTCTGTCTTCATGCCAGTACTACATTGTCTTGATTACTGTAGCTTTGTAGTAGGTTTTGAAATCCAGAAGTAGGAGCCTGCCAACTTTGTTGTTTTTCAAGATTATTTTGACCACTGTGGGTCCCTTAAATGGACTTTATTACTTAGAGCAGTATTAAGTTCATAGTAAAATTGGGCAGAAGCCCAGAGTTCCCATAAAATTCCTACACACACATACAACCTCCCGTACCATCAACATCCCAGCCAAACTGGTACATTCATTACAATCCATGAACCTACATTGACACATCATTATTGTCTAAAGTCCATAGTTTATATTAAGGTCTCATTCTTGGTATTATTGTTCCTTCTATAGGTTTTAACAAATGACCATCATAGTATCATATGGAATATTTTTACTAAAAATCCTCTCCCTCCCCCCAACCCCTGGCAAGCTCTGACTCTATAGTTTTGCCTTTATCAGAATAATGTTATGTAGTTAGAATCATATTTTATTTAGCCTTTTCAGACTGACATTTTCTACTTAGCAAAATGCATTTAACATTCCTCCATGTCTTTTTTTTTTTTTTTTTTTTGGTGCAGAGGATTGAACCCAGGGCCTTGTGCATGTGAGGCAAGCACTCTACCAACCGAACTATATCCCCAGCCCTTCGCTTCTTTTTAGTACTGAGAAATATGCCATTGTCTGGTTGTATTATCCATTCCCCTGCTGAAAGGTATTTTAGACCTACAAGTTATGGAAAAAGCTGCTATAAACATCCCACAGGTTTTTGTATAAATGTAAATTTTCAATTCACTTGGATAAGTGACAAGGAGCCCTTTTGCTACATAGTATGGTAAGAGAATATTTAGTTTTGAAGAAAATCAAACCATCTTCCAAAGTGGCTATACCATTTTGCATTCCTTCCAACAGTCTCTTACATTTTCATAAAAATTTTAGGCTCATCTATCAGTTTCTTCAAAAGGCCATCTGAGATTTTGATAGAGATTGTATTGAATCTGTAAATCAATTTAAGGAGTATTGCATGCTTAATGATATTGTCTCCCAATCCATGAACATGGGATGCCTTTCTGTTTATTTCAATCTTCTTTAATTTCTTTTAGAATGTTTTGTAGTTTCCAGGGAAAACTTACATTTATTCCTAAGTATTTTGTTCTTTTTGAAGCCACTATAAGCGCAATTGTTTTCCTAATTTTATTGCTGAGTGCCAGTATATAGAGAAATACAATTGATCTTTTGTATGTTGATCTCATACCTCATGCTCTTGATTATTTAGTCCAAAGTTTCTCAAATATATCTGACCAGAGGAACTCTTGTTTTAAGTAACATTGATTAATATCCCTCAGATCTAATATTCTAGCAATCCAGCCCTAGCAATTCCTTATACTTCTTCCAGTGATCCATGTAGTCACATGATTTCAAGCTTTGTTCATGCTGCACCCCCTACAAGAAATGTTCTCCCCCCTAGACTGCTTGGAAACTTTCTGTGCTTACTTTTGAAGCCCATTCAAGTTCTCTCCTGCTCTGTGCCTCTTTCTCTGATACCCACCTCTTCTCTCCACACTTGGACCACCACTTCATCTGCTGGTTTTTCCTGTCTCTTTATTCATCTGTCTCCCTCTTAGGGCAGGCTATGACTACCTTAATTGCCAGGCTCAGAGCATGCAGCTCTGATATTTGTGACATGAAGGATTGACTGAAGGACTGACAAGAGGGGGAAGGTGGGTAGTGAACTCCTGTCTGCTCCCTCACCCTCCTCTTTCTCTGCCTGTCTCTGCCTCCTGCATCCCTTGCTTTCCTGGCTTGTTCTTGGTCCACAGACTCCATGCAGGGCCTAACATAGTCCTGGGTCTGGCTCTGCCCAACTCAGCACGCAGGTTCTAATCTGTATCCAGGACCAAGCATCCAGTCACCCTTTGGCTTGGTAACTCCTGTCCTTCCAGTCACCTTGGCTCTAGCCAGAAGAAGGAACTTACTGGAAGGGCTCAGGGGCTTGTTCTCCCATCACCAGCAAAGTAGCAGATGCGGAAGTTTGGATCTATCCTTCTTTGTCTCTCTGAGCCTGCTTTTGCTCACTATCTGCCAATGTCAGACCTAAGCGTCTGGAGGACACATAGGGCATGGCAAATTGCCCCACATATCTATCAGACTGAGATAACATTCAATAAGCACTAGAGATAGAAGCCCCAGGACACACGGGGGGGGGGGGGGGGGGGACAGGTGATGTGCTGATCATTTGCCTAGTATGCAACTGTTGTGAGGTTTTCATGCTTCTTGAGCTGGTTTGAGAACCAAACTGGGGAGGTCACCAGGCCATCTGCCCTCTGACTACCCCTCCTCTCCATCCAGGCAAGCCTCCACCCACCCCCTCCACATCTTCCTTCTCCTTCAGCGGGCCCTTTCCTTGGAGCTTGCCCCCATGAGCTACCCCTGCTTCACACACATCCCCTCAGTCCTGCCTTTCCATGAGTTCTCAGAAGACAGAGCTGGGCTTCCAGTAGCCTCCCTGGATCCTGGCTTCCTTGCTGGGCACACTGGAACATTTAGTTTCATTGGTATATACAGCAAATGACAAGAGACACTTTTAGCATAATACTGTGCACCAGATAGCAGTGTCTTTATGCTCATCCATCTCATTTTATCCTCACAATCATATGGACTTAGTGTGATTATTATACTCATTTTGCAGAAGAATAAGTGGAATCTCAGGCCTTGGGAGTATCTTGCTAAGATTTCACAGGCATGATTTGCCTCTGTATACACTGCCTTAGGACAGCACATTTCAACCTCAGAATGCAATGGAAGGATTGGTCTTGGGAGGCACTAGAGGAGAGATTAAAGGATTAGTTAAGTGAGATGACCTAAGTTCCCTTACCTTGAACCCTTATGATCCTGGCCCATAGCAGATGCTCAATAAATATTGACCAGTGAGCCAGGTGCAGTGGTGCATGCCTATAATTCCAGCGGCTCGGGAGGCTGAGGCCTGAGGATCACAAGTTCAAAGCCAGCCTCAGGAATGGCCGGGTGCTAAGCAACTCAGTGAGACTTTGTCTCTAAATAAAATACAAAATGGGGCTGAGGATGTGGTTCAGTGGTTGAGTATCCCTGATTTCAATCCCTGGTACCCCCCCCCCAAAAAAAAAATATTGGCCAGTGAATGGCAGCAGGAACAAACCTGAGGGTGTCACAAGCCCACAGTTGAGACCTGGTGCCAGTGGTGTGGAGATGGTGCAGCCCTGGCCCGTGATGGTCATGCCCTTGCTGGCCTCACGGGGCAGGACATGGGGCACCCATGCTGCCTCCCCAGTCCTGCCCCATCAGATGAGCCCCAGCCAGCCTGCCAGGGAGCTCTGCAGCCTGGAGGCCGGGCTCCTATCTCCCTGCGCTCCCTGGGAGGGAGGCTTTATCAGAAAATGCTGCTTTGAAAGCTCTGATTGTCAACCGTGTTCCCATCAAAAGGGCGGAAAGGCAGGCTGCCCCCAGCCTGCTTCGCCCTGGCAGGCTCGGCTGCCTCCCCACGATGACTGGCGGGGTGTGTATTTTAAAATATCTAAATGCAGCTGAAATAAAAATTATTTACACTCCCCAGCCAAGCTGGCAGCGTTTTAAAGTGTGCGCTGACGGTGCCTCTCCCTCCGCCTCTCCCTCGCTGATAAAGGGCCATAAACAAGGCTGACACATTCGTAATAACCTTTTTCTTCCTCTCCTTCCTCCCTCTCCTGGGCTCCCGGCTTGGCCTCTCACTCACACGCTATGAGGGATAATTTTTTATTATTCTGCCATTAGCAGAGAATGGAGAGTTTGATGGGGGGAATAAAACGTCAAATCATTCAGAAAGAGAGGGTGAAGAAAACAAGCTGGCAACTTTTATTTTTCCACGTCAGCAGCAACCGTCAGGGTGTCACCATACAGGGCCCAAAATTTATCTCCCAGTATCTCCAGTATTCCGCCTCCTGCGCCTCCGTTTCATTTCCCACTTTCTTTCCCAAAGGAGTCAGCATCAAGTCCCTCAGGGAGAGGGGAGCTGGGTTTTCCCACCACATTCCCGATGCAGCCTGGACTCAAGTGGAAGGTGACGTGGATATTCTCTGGACGTGGAGAAGGGGTCCCACAGGGCCTGGCACCTCCTGTGAGCAGGTATGGATGCTGCTGTCGGCAAGCTTTGGTGGCTATGAAGGAGGGCAGCCAGGGGTCTTTGGAACAGCTTTGACTTGAAGATGCATGGGGGAGGGGCCGAGCAGAGCCTTGGAGGGAATGACGGCGACAAGATGGGAGTCCCAAGAGCATACCCCAAAGCACTGCGGAGGTGAGCGGAGCTGGGGTCCACAGACCTCCGCAGCAGAAGCTTGGCACTGGGGAAGGGGAGTCAGGGAGCTGTGGGGGCCACAGAGACCAGGCCTTCCCAGGATCTGCCTTCCCAGGGGGTGCGGGAGGAGGGAATGACACACCCCCTCTGCAACAAAGGTCCTTTCCAAGGAGCCTGGATGAAGAAGCCTGTGGTTTGTTGGGCCCGTGAAGTTATAGCAGGAGCCTATGACATTTTCTCCTGGTCCTAAAACTGGGACCACAAGCCACACCATTTTCTCTAGCTAAGTGACTGGCCAGGACGACTCTCTTCCCACGGGGACCAAAATCCTCCTCTGACCCACCCTAACCCAGCTGCTTCTGGCACTCCGGAGCCCAGCAGGCACTGGTGGAGATATGGCTGGGTTCCCCAAAGCATGCCCTCTCCAGGGAATGGCAGCGGAGTGGAGGGGGCCCGACCTCCCCACTGGAGGAAGCCCAGCCCTCTCCTAGAAGGTGCCCCCACCCTTGAACCTGGGATCTTGGGCAGGACACCCCAGGCCACATTGCCCTCCCCGAGAGCTGGTTGCAGGCTCCACTCTGGGTGCTGTGGAGGCCCCTATGTTGGGGGACTAGAGAGGGCTTTGCTGAGGAACATGGGCCCAGAGAGGAGGGCCAAGGAGAGGGTCCCAGCCCTCACCTCGCAGCCCCAGAGAGGCACTGCTCACTCTGTGCTCATCACCACAGTCTCTGGCAAGTGACAGGAACAGGACTGGAGAAGGGGCACTTTTGCCAATTCTTACAAAGGCACCTGAACACCTAGAGGTGGAACTGTGGGCATGCCAGGTGGGGGAGCCGGGGGAGCCTAGAGGAGAAGTGGGTCCCGAGAAGCCAGGGGCCGCAAGGGGAGCACGCCCTCCTCTTGCCGGGACGGGGGCAGGCCCTGCACCTAGCACGCATGCTCCCAAGACACAGCGAGGCTCCTAGCCCAGGTGACTGCAGGGCGGTGGTGCGAGGTGGCCAGCAGGCGTGGCGCCTGCTGTGCCCTGTATCCTTCAGAACACAGCTGTCACACCTTGGCAAGACCTGTCACCCCCATGTAGCCAGGAACACAGTGGCCCTGCTGGGTTCTGGGTACTGGGAAGCGGCCAGCAGTTGACCCCTGTCTGGACCTGATCCCAGGGCAGCTGCCCATTCCCCTTTGCAGGTGAAGACCCCAGTGGTGAGTCTGGCTCCACAGTCCATGGGAAGCACCAGACGTGACATGGGTGATGGGCTTTCTCATTCTGTGGGTGGCCACAGAGAGCAGACTCTGCCTCCCCTGCCCCTCCTACCCTCGCTGTACAACATCCTTTCTTCTCACCATCAAAGGGACATCTGTCTCTCTGTGGGAGGGAGACCAGCATCCTGGGAACACACTCTGGGCTTTGATGTCCAGCTCAGCCAACTCGGCCAGGCCAGCAGCAGCCCCTCCACCCCTTGCCGCCGCCCGAGGACTGTTCGTCTGCTCTCCTCTGAGCCTTCTCCCTGCCTCTCCTCTGTGCATCTGCCCAGCTCTGCTCTCTCTGTAGCCCTGGTCCCTTGAACCAGCTTGGCCAGGAAGCTCACCCCCTGCCTGCCCTTGATCTGGATGGGGGGTCCTGTCCTTGGGCTCCCACTGCCCAGGGGCTGAATCTGCCCTGCCCAAGACCCCTCAAGACCCATTGTCCAATCATCTGCCTGTGTCCCATCCCATGTGTGTGCACATATGTGTCTATCTGCTTGTTCCCCAACCCGCAGGAGGGAGACAGCCCCCAAGTCAGGGCCTAAGGCCCCTCCTCTGCCCCTCCATAGGACTCCTTTGCTTCCTTGTTGTGCCCCTGGTAGGGCAGGCCAGGGCCAGCACCAGTGAGTGAGCAATGGCTGCTGGAACCTCAGGAAGTCACAGAACCTGGAGAAGCAGGTGGGGGAGAGGCGCTCTGGAGCCCAGAGAAGCCCTGGGAGCTGGGAGCGTGCAAGATGGGGCAGAATCACAGAGAGCTGCGCCACTCTGCTCCTCAGTCCAGGCCCATGCACGTCCCCAGAGAGGAGGTGGCTGGCCCACCAGGGCAGCAGGACAAGGTGGGAGGGGTGCGTTGACCTTCCACCTGGCTCCCATCATCCTCTGCCCTCTAGCAGGCCGTGCGCATCGCTAGCAGAGGGGCAGGAGGAGACAGGCGGTCCTTGAAGGGCACTGGGCCCCAGGAGGACAGGCTTGGCTTCCCCAAGATGTGCCTGGGGCCTGTTCCACTCTGAGTTAGTGAATGGAAGACCTCCCTGGTGGGTGTCCCTCATTCCCTGAGCGACTCTCCCCAGGCTCTCGGTTGCCTTTTCTAAGCAGTAGGACCAGGGTTATGTGGGGCCTGGGACGGGGACACATGTGGAGGGATGGAGGCCACCCCAGTAGCCTATGCTCTGGAGATTGCAGCCTTCACTGAGAGATGTGGGTATCCAGAGGGAGGGATGTGATGCACCCCAGATTCTCAGCAGGACCAGTCTAGGCAGGATGATGGGAGGAGACAACTTGCTCTCCCAGGAGAAAAGTGGCCCAGGTTGGGGACAATGTGAAGTCTCTTTCTGAACATGTCTACAGTGACTTGTAGGCTGTAGGGACCCAGGGGTCCAGGGTCAAGAATGTCAGACAGCAGGGTGCGGTGGCACACACCTGTAATCCCAGAAGCTCAGGAGGCTGAGGCAGGAGAATGGAGAGTTCAAAGCCAGCCTCAGCAACTTAGCGTGAACTTAAGCAGCTCAGGGAGACTCTGTCTCTAAATAAAATACAAAAAAGGGGTGGGGATGTGGCTCAGTGGCTAAGCTCCCCTGGGTTCAATCCCTGGTACAAAAAAAAGTGCCAGATAAAGAGCATTAGTGTTTACAGGCACAAGGATACACAAGTCTCTCACACACCCTTGCACACCCCTGCACAGGATCAGACAATTCACACATGCCTGTTGACACATACACACCTCATATGTACATGCACACTCGTTAGAAACACATGGTCATAGACACACAAGTACACATGGGCACATATTGCACACTTGTATTTGCATACTGCACACTTACTACCCACACAGCGTGCTGTGCACACACAGCCCCTGCCTGCCCCCCAGGCATGGGCTGCAGAGCTCACACCTCCTTCTCTTTGTCCATGAACCCCTCACCATCCGCGGTCCTCATGCAGAGAGAACCCTCTACCTCCACTGTGCTCATAGCTGTCCCAACTCAGCCATGTCCCTCCCCTCTGAGCCTATCCACATGCACCAGGCAGGTGCCCTGCTAGGGCAGCCCCGGCCTACCATGCTGACTCTTCCCTTTTAAACCTGAGGACTGCAGTGGTCAGGAAGAGTGAGGAGCAGGGAGATGAGCAGGCCTGCTCTCCCATTTTACAGATGGGGCCGTCGAGGATCCAACAGAGCAGAATGGGCCTTTTTTATCTGCCCATCCTAGGCCAGCCTCTTTCTGCTGAAGGGAACACCCAGCAGCCACTTCTAGGAGGGCAAAGGCCAGGCCCCTCCAGAGAGAAGCCGCAGGACACAGCCCCATCTGCTCCTGGTCTAGGTGGATGAAGAGCAGCAGGGAAAGTAGTGATGGTGGGCAGTTCTGGAGGACACACCGACCAGAGCCAAGGTGAGGCCTGGGAATGTGCAGGTGCCAGTGACAACAGCAAGCCCTTGACCGTGCACACTGAGGAGCGGAGGGAGAAGGGGCTGGCAGGGGGGCCTGGGCTTGAGCCTGAAGGGACCTGGAGCTGGGCTGAGGCCTTGTGCTGTGGCAGGGAGCCCCTCCTGGCCTGCCTGGCAGCCTTGACCTCCACAAGACCATCTGTGTAAGGAATTGCAGCCTCAAAGCTGAGAGCCACGATGGGGAGGAGCCTGTCTGGAGCAGGGCGTGGCCCAGGGGTGGGCTGCTCCCCATGGGCACAGGCCAGGCACTGTCTGGGCCAGAGGCTGCCCTGCAGGTGCCCACTCAGCTCACCCTCAGATGGGTGCACTTTGGAGCCACCGATGCTCCTGCTTGAGGACATCTTTATACTCAGTAGGACTTTATTATTTGAGTAGTGGTCACTACCCCCCACAATTCACTTTTCCCATTGGTTAATGTGACTTAGGAGGGTCCCAGCAGTGAGTCCCATGAGGCAGCAGCTCCTGCTTTCTGGCTTGGGCTTTGATCTGTTGAGGACCCAGGTTCAGGGGCAGGCTGAGGGCACTGTCCTCCTGGACTCTCCTTAGTCGGGATCTCCGGGGGTCTAGGCGTCCAAGGTCAAACCATTTTAAGGAACATGTTGGCCAAGGTTGCTTTGGGGGACTCCAGTTTTACGCGTTTTATAGTTTGTGTATCAATCTTTCGTTATTATTGCCAATGATCTGTTTGTTCATAGTAAACATCTGACAGTGTCCAGGGCAGAGGATTCAGCCGATGAAGTGCTCCATGCAGTGTCTTCCCCTGAAATGGCCTGAAAAGCTGGCACCGTCACAGGGCTTCCCAACACACGCCTGTACCAAGACATGTATACGTGAGCATAAGGTGAGGCAGGACCAGTTCCCTGCTGCCTGCTCTGTCACCACTGGCTGGGCCCCAGGACAGAAAGAAGGCCTAAAGGACAGACCAAAAGGACCCCACCTGTCCCAAACAGCTTGGGAGCAGGCAAGGGGATATGGTAGGTGATGGGGACAATGCATAGGGCTGTGCCTGGGCCAGTCAGAGCCTTGGAGGCTACAAACCTCAGCAGAATCCTGAACAGAGGAATGTGGGTACATTTTGGGGACCAGAGACTGGAATAGGCCCCACATGATCTCAAGCCCTCCAGGGACCTTGGGCTCTTCTAAGGACCAAGGCCGGCCTTAGTCAGCCTCCGGGATTCCAGCCCTGGAGGCCCCCAGTCCCGGCAGCCCAGGCTTGGCAGCCCCAGTGGGTCTCCCTCAAGACTAGGAGCTCCTGGGGGCTGAGAAGGGGCCCCTTCACAGGCAGGGTGCTAGGGAAGGCCCAGTCTGGCTGGACAGTAAATGGGGCAGGGTGGCCATAAATCCTGGCTCAGGAAACCAGCCCCGCCTGGCTCCGCAAGGGCACTTAATCTAACCACTGCTGTCACAACAGCTTTGTGGGCCTACTTGCCTGGGCCTGTGGGATTTATGGCCCAGAGAGACCATCTCGTTCTTCGGGCACTAGCTGAATGCCCAGCCCCACCCAGCAATAGCCAGGCCCAGGTCCCAGCAATGAAGCCCTGCCACTGAGGGTATCCCAGGTGAGAGCAGCCCTTCCATCCTTCCCAGGGCACCAGGCCTCTCACACCACTCGTGAACACGGTCCTTGCTGCTGACAGGGCATGACGGAGGGTCTCTGAGATGGGGACACTAACGTGGCTCTGCCAGAGACGTGCTGGGCTTCCTCTCTCTCTCCTTTGGAGGATCCTGAGTGGGCCAGGCCTCCTGCCCCTCTGGCCTCTCATTCCCACATGGACCTCCCCGGGAGGCCGCCACAGATCCTGCTCACACCAGGTCAGGGGCAGAACGTTCACTGACTGCGCTGCTGGCCTGGGTCCCAGGGCTGCCTCCTTCCGCATCCAGATGAAGTTCCACCAGGTCTGGTAATCAGGCTGGATTACCCGAGTAATCCTCCCTGCCCCAGGGCTCCATGCCTGCTTCTAAATGAGGAATGATGATGTCTCCTGACCTTGGGGCCAAAGCAGAGTGAGGAGGAATACTGACACTTTGCTCATCTCTCCCAAAAGTCACATGAACTCTCCACACCCTCCCCTGCCAACAGAGTGCATGACGTCCTGCTGCCTGCTGTGCCCCTTACAACCAGTCCCCACCATAGGACGAGGCCATGAAGGGCTTCTTTTTGGAACCAGGCAAGCCTGGGTTTGAATCCACATCCCTGGCTGTGTGACCCTGGGCAAGATGCTCAGCCTCTCTGAGCCCATTTTTTCCATTTTTGAAGTGGTGACATATAGGATTGTTGGAAGGATTCTGTGAGGTGAGAACCTAAAGCATCTGACCCAGAGGCTCACTAAGCCTAGGTGCTCAGAGAACACTGAAGTTTGATGGAATCACTGGATGGACTCCTTCCCAGTGGAGGACCACTGAGAGCAGGAGAAAGCAGCTGTGCCTCGTCCCCGTCCCTCCTGGGACCAGTCTGGCAGGATGGGCACTGCCATTGCTTTCTAGGGACAGAAACTGGGTAGGCTGGGGCTGCTTCCAGGTTCTGGCCCAGCTGAGAGGAGTCGGGGTCTGGAGGCCTCCAGGAAGGCCCCCACGCATGGCCTCTTGTTGTCTGTCCTCTCCCAATTCCAGCAGCTGGGTCAGGCCAGCTGTCCTGAATGCCTGGGCTGACTCAAAAGAGGCCTGCTGATGAGGCCAAGCCCACCCCGTCCTGGGCCCTCCAGGCCACAATCCCAGCTGACCCAAGACTAAGAACCTGAGTCAGCGGAGCGGGAGGAGTGAAGGCCCAGAGCCGTCCTCCTCAGACCCCGAGTCCCAGGCCAGCTGGTCTTGCCTGCCGCGTGGACCGCCTGTCCCTCCTGACAGAGGGGGGCCCTGTGGGTGGAGACCTGGGATCTCGTAGAGCCCACCGCACCATCGTAGAGCCCACCGCACCACATGCCTTGAAGCCCTGACCCTGCATGTCCAGCCCTGTGCAGCCTGCTACGGGAGCCAGGGAAGGAGCGGGTGGTCTCTGTCCTGGACCTGGGAAAAGCACAAGGAGCAGGGCCAGGTGTGGGCCAGAGTCAGGGCTGGAGGACCAAAGGATAAGCACCCAGAGATGGCTTCCGTGGGTGCAGAGGAGCAAGGACCTGGCAGCTGGAGGAAAGCCAGGCATTCTTGATGAGGAGCCGCCCACTGAGGGAGCAAAATGTATTGGCCCATTTCACAGATGAGGCCAGTGGAGTCTGGAAGGGACAAGAAGTATACTTAAGGGGCCGGGCATGGTGGCTCACACCTGTAATCCCAGCAGCTGGGGAGGCTGAGGCTGGAGGATCACAGGTTCAAGCAACTTAGTGAGACTGAAAGCAACCCAGAGAGACCCTGACTCTAAAAAAACTAAAAAGGGCTGGGATGTGGCTCAGAGGCTAAGCTCATCTTGATACAATCCCTGGCACCAAAAGAAGAAGAAGAAGAAGACGACAAGGAGGACTTAAGGGCCTGGTGAGGGACAAGACCAGGCCACCTGAAGCACAGCTGGAGCCACAACATTGGGACAGCAGTGTTCAGGCTGAGGAGGGAGATGATGGGAGGGAGCAGAAAGGAGGCTCAAACCCCCAGCAGACAGAGTTTGGCTTTGCCCTTCCCTCGCCCTTCACATAGTGGGGGACCGGGAAGCCTTGGGGAAACTTTGGGGTCACAGAAGGGCCCCATGTAGGTGGTGATGGTTCCTCAAGGCCCGGCCTCCACCCCCGCAGCTCTGGGAGGCTGGGAAGGAGAGGCCGCCCCAGCCCCTCTAATAGATTCCTCTTTGATCATGTTTTTGTGACCTTTGTAAAAGGCAATTTAAATTCTAATTGTCCTGTGAGTACCAAAGGAATCAATTAGAGACAAGAGCAGCTAATTGTGCGGGGGAGGCAAGCGGGGGGCAGGAGGTACAGTGAGGTACAGGCGCCCCACGCCCCGGCGTCCGCCTGGCAGCCTCCAGTCAGTCTCTTCCCTGGGCTGAGGGTGAGGGTCGTCAGGTCCTCCGGGGCCAGGGCAGGCTCCCAGGCCAGGGCGCAGAGCTGAGTGGGAGGCCCTCCAGCCCCCTGCGCTGCACCTGCCCTCCCTCCAGGCCCACCCAGAGCCCAGGGAAGCTGTCGCCACCCCTGCAGCAGCATCTTCCTGAACCCCCTCTGCCGCCCCTGAGGACCGGGCAGGCCTCACCTCACACAGCACAGGCACACACTGGGCACACTCACGGCAGGCCCGTCTGCACCGTGGGCTCACTCGTACTTGTTCCTGGTGTTAAGCGCTGAGCTGGGGGTGGCAGATAGTGGTCCTTGCTCTGCTCTCCCATGCAGGGGTCCTGCTTGGCTCAAAGGTACAGTGGTCACTGAGCAGCGTGCCTCAGTCTGGCCCTCAAGGCCACTGTCGAGGCCCTCGCCCATTCCCCGGCCTCCCTCGGGCCCCCTCAGCCAGGCAGCGCCCTGGGTCCCTAGGCCCCTGGGGCCCAGTCATAGCTCTGCTCACAGAAAAGCCTCAGGCCTCTCCAATCCAACCCTTCCTGAGCCTCAGAAGTGTCCCTTTGATGTGGATGATAATAGTTGTGTTGTAACATGTCATTCTCTCTCTTTGTTTATTTATTTATTTATTTTGGTACTGGGGATTGAATTCGGGGGCACTGGACCACTGAGCCACATCCCCAGCCCTATTTTGTATTTTATTTAGAGACAGGGTCTCACTGAGTTGCTTAGCACCTTGCTTTTGCTGAGACTGGCTTTGAACTCACAATCCTCCTGCCTCAGCTTCCCAAGCTGCTGGGATTGTAGGCATGAGCCACCGCGTCCAGCAACATGTCATTCTCTTGTGAGGATGAAATGACATAATATGTGTAAGCCCCTGGAGCAGGGCTCGGTACACAGTAAGCACTCAGTAAATGTTATTTGTTACAAAACATCCACATCCCCTCGATGAGTCCATCTCACCTACTTTCCCCCAACACAACACACAAAGCATGTGTTAGGATCGTCCCTCCACAGTCTCTTCACAGACAATGTGCCTCCCCACAAGACAGGAATGTAAAGCTTGTCCCATGTCACCAGTTCCCAGTACAAAGTAGATGTCAATTGATTGCCGTTATTCTGTACTGATTCCCTACAGCCTGAACGCAGGCCTCCCTGGGGTCTTGCGTCCCTGTCAAAGCAATAGCAACACCTTGCCCAGCTCAGGCGTTCACTCAGGACACTCCAGGGAGGAGACCGGGGAGTGGGAACAAGAAGGCCTTACCAGCCGGGCGCGGTGGCACACGCCTGTAATCCCAGCACTTGGGAGGCTGAGGCAGGAGGATCACGAGTTTCACGAGTTCAAAGCCAGCCTCAGCCGTGGCGAGGCACTTAACAACTCAGTGAGACCCTGTCTCTACTAAAATACAAAAAAGGGCTGGGGATGTGACCCAGTGGTCGAGTGCCCCTGAGTTCAATCCCCGGTACCAAAAAAAAAAAAAAAAAAAAGAAGGCCTTACCTCAGAACTTCTAGCTGCAGAGCCCAGGAAAACCTGCTCCCGTGAACTATGACCAGGACCAGGCCTCAGGGTGTGACCAGGTTCAGGGCTCAGTATGTGACCAGGATTAGGGCTTAGTGTATAAACCAGCTCAAAACTCAATCTATTACCAAGGTTGGGATTTAGTTCAGAGTCTGATCCTCAATCTCTTTCTTTTCCTGTTTGACAAGCAGGCATGTGGCCTGACTTCCAGATTTTTCCAGGCAAACAAGGTATGAATCGTTGAGTTTGAATGCAGTAACTTCCTCTCTCTGACATCCTCCTGGTTATCTTACCTACAGAACGGTGTTTTTGTTTTTGGTTTGGTTTGGCTTTTTTTTTTTTTTTTTTTTTTTTTGTACCAGGGATTGAACCCAGGGGTGCTTAACCACCGAGCCACATGCCCAGCCCCTTTTATTTTTTATTTTGAGGCAGGACCTCACTAAGTTGCTTAGGCTGGCTTTGAACCCATGACTCTCCTGCCTTAGCCTCCCAAGCCTCCAGGATTACAAGTGCGTGCCACCACACCCAGCTGGATATGTATTTGACCAGAAGAAAATCTTGGCTGCTGGTGTAAGTCGCTGCCTGGACCCTTGCAGCACTTATGATCCATGTCCTGAGGGCAGGGCCACCAGCTGGCTGTGGCAATTTGGACAAATCATCTGCCTTCCTTAGGCCCCCCCTTTCTCCTGGAAGCCCTGGAGGCACCTCACCTTCAACCTTACACTCTGCACGCTCCCTGGAACCTGGTTCTCCCTGATGTGATCAGGATCAGCCAAAGGCACTTGGTGGGCACTGGCCTGGACCTCCTCGGGAGATTGACCCCCAAGGCCTCCCCATCCCGAGGATCATCCTCCACCCCGCCTGTCTGCACAGATCTGAGTATTTTCTCGCTGAGATTTAAGCTGCCACCCACAGGCCCTTGTCTCCACCATTGCCCTCTTCTATCACGCTCCCAACTACAACCAGAGTGGCTTTTCTAAAGTGTGAGTCTGACCATGTTACCTCCTGACATGGAGCTCAGGGAAGAAGACTGAGCCATGGCAGCCCTCTGGGCTCCATCTGCCTTGCAACCATGAGGGAGGGGGCCTCAACAGCAGAGGGAAGCCCGGGAAGTGAGAAGAGAAGACAGAGGGGTTGAGGCCCAACCCCTAGACTCTTTTTGTTTTGTTTTGTTTTGTTTTGTTTTGGTACCAGGGATATAACCCAGGGATGCTTAACCACTGAGCCACTTCCCCAGCCCTTTTTTATATCTTACTTAGAGACCAGGTCTTGTTGAGTTGCTTAGGGCCTTGGTAAATTGCTGAGGCTGACTTTGAACTTGCAATCTCCTCCTGCTTCAGCCTCCCAAGTCGCTGGGATTACAGGCGTGGGCCACCGCGCAGGCTCCAACCCCTAGACTCTTAAGGGAGTGAGGGGAGACACCTGCAAAGGAAAGTGAGGCATGAAGGGAAAACCAGCAGCCAGTGCATATCCTGGATGCTGCAGCAAAAAGAAGAGAAGAACAGAGGTTGGCGACCTCAGTGATGCTGGTGATCTCAGGGAGACATTGTACAGGAACAAAGGAGTGGGTAGGAAATCAGAGAGGGGCAGTGAATGCAAACAACTCTTTCACGAAGGAGGACTGGGACAAGACTGACCGTGGCAGAGCAGAGGGAAGCGGAGGTCAAGGTCCAAGCGGCCTCAGCCTGGGTGCTGCAGCACTCTCCCCACCCTTCCTCTCTGCACCTGGCTCCCAACATTTGCCCTTTAAAACTCATGCTGGGGGAGGTGGGAGGGAGGGACATTAAATAGATTGTCAAGTTCAGAGGAGAGAGGTCTAGAGACAGGCCAGACTAGTTCAAGGTCAACTAGACCAGCTCAAGGTCATCCATATGCCGGCCACAGTTCCAGGGAAGGGATGCTGGTCTCCCAGCTCCTGCTCCTCCTCTGTTCCCCATCTCTGGGTTGGTAGCTTTTGGCCCTCAGGAGGAAAGGGGAGGCGGGAGGGAGCGGGAGGTGGGGGTGGAGGACAGGAGGCTCCTTAGGCATATGAAGAGCTGAGCGGGCTCCAACAGGGAGGAACGCTTAATTCAGCCAGGGTGCCATCAAGGTCCAGAGCTGGGAATCCGTGACAGTTCCAGGTCCCAGACCTGCCCCCACCTTGCCAAGTGATGCGGGGCCCTTCCCTGTCATATTCGAGCTTCTGAGCCCCCATTTCTGACCAGAGGAAGGTAAACCAGCTGCCCCCAAGGGCCTTCCTGCCACTTGTGCTGAGAGGTGAGAGGCAGGGGTCAGCGCGCACTTCTCTGGAGCCCGGCAGGGCCGGAGCCAGTGAGCGATGCTGCGCCACGTCCTGGCCCTTCTGTCTTGTGTGGAGGACACGAGGACACGGCTGTGAAATGTAAGTAAAACCCAGGGCTAATTTCCTCGGTCAGAAGGAGGAGGCACCGCAGCGTTTTCAAACCCTAATTAAACCCGCTCGGGCGGTGTAACACCAAAATCAGTTCCAAGATCAATATTGCTATTCATTTAGAAGTGTAACGAGGTTAGAGAGGTGAGCAAAGGAAATAATTAACTCATTTGCAGCCTTTTTAAACAGAAATAGTCATTTTAATCTCCAGGGTAATTAGCTATGCTCTGTCCATCAATCATGGCAGTGGCCATTATTTTAAGTACTTGATTCATCAAGGAGGGAGGGGTTAAAGCACCCCACCCAGCCCCCAACACTGGCCCCCCCAATCTGGAATGGCACCTGGGCAGGCATGGAGAACACTTCTCAGGGGGGCAGTGGAGGCCAGCACCCAGAGGGACTGGTGGGAGGGGCTAGCCACATAGGTGTCCCCAGGTGAGGCAGGTCTGCAGGTACAGGAACAATTTCCTCTCCAAGCTTGGATCCTGAGAGATGACAGGCTCTGCCCTAGACTTGGAATCCTTGGGGGCCTGGAACAGAATGTTCCAGGCGCTACCACTAACTTACTGAGTGACACCAACAAGTCCTGGCCACCTTCTGCGTCAGTCCTAGGTTGTGTTGGATGCCGCAGAATTAGTTCACTGGTTCCAAGTGCCCAGGGGCCTCCGGCCACTGGAGGGCAGCAGAACCCCAGGGACCCCTGAGCCCAAGGGCTGGGCTGTCCAGAAGAGGGCGGCGGCTGAGCCGGAGCTTCTCCCTTTGGAAAATGCTCAACTGCTCCTGATGGGAAGTCTCCTCTGGCACCATCTCTGAGGCCAACTCTGGCCGGCAGGCAGATAACAATTGCTGTTCCCATTTAGCAGATGAGAACTGAGGCCTCGGAGAGGGTCAGGACCTCCCCGGACCTCACAGCCCGTGCTCAGCCCTCATGCCAGGTCCCCGAGGCTCAGTCCTGAGACTCAAAGAGGAGACGTTGGGGCAGGAGGAAGACAAAGGTGACCAGACTGTCCTCTGCCGCGTCTAACTGCCTGGACTTAGCCATCCTCACCAAACAAAAGGATCCCCCAAACCACAGGCCCATCCCCTCATATTCCAGATGAGAATACTGAGGTTCATGGGGAGGCAGAGTATTGCTCTGCTGATCTTCTCATTATTTTGTAAGCACAGAATTTCTGACTCAAGGACCTTCTGGTGCACTCAGGAGGAAACCTTGTAAACAGATGGTGACCACTGAGTGGGCTGGGAGAGCTGCAAGACAGGTCAGTGCAGGGGCCAGGGAGCCCAGGGGCGGAACACACAGCCTGGGCAGTCAGGGCAGGCTTCCTGGAGGAGGGGGGGCCTCTCAGCTGAATCACAGCAAAAGGCAAAGAAGAGCATTTCCAACAGGAGGCAGCACAGAGAAGAGGCCAAGGAGGCTATGGAGGTGGGAATCAGGCATAGGGGACCACAGGCCATGGTAGGAGAATGGGTTGGGGAAAAGGGACAGGCTTGGAGGGTGGCCATGAGCTTGAGCTGAGGGGTCTAGAAGTTGGACCTAAAAGTGCCGCGGCATGGGGTAGTCACTGCCCTGCTGAGCCCCCATCTGTCTGCTCTGAAGCAGCTGCCCCCACGCCCCCTGAGGACGGTGCTGCCACTATTCTCTCCTTAGTGCTGCCTCCTCTCTAGGGCCCAGGTGAGAAAAGTCTGGGATGGCAGAGGCGGGGGGGGTGGGGGGTGCTAACGGTCCCTGGGAGTTCAGGGTACAGGGAAAAGGAGAGAGGAGGAAAGGGGCAGCCAGGACAGCCATCAGCTGGCCCTCACAGCTCTCCTCTTCTGTTTTCTTTTCTTTTTTTTCTTTTTTCTTTTTGGTACCGGGGATTGAACTCAGGGGCACTCGACCACTGGGCCACATCCCCAGCCCTTTTTTGTATTTTATGAGAGACAGGGTCTCACTGAGTTGCTAAGTGCCTTGCCATTGCTGAGGCTGGCTTTGAACTCATGATCCTCCTGCCTCGGCCTCCCAAGTGCTGGGATTACAGACGTGCGCCACCGCGCCCGGCTTTCACAGCCCTCCTTTTCAAGACTGCCTGGGTCAGGCAGCACGTCCCTCTCTGCCCTGTGCCATAACAGCAGCACCGAGGGCTCTTCTTGTACGCCTCCAGCTCTGGGGAGCTCACCCCTCAAACAGCTCTCCCGGGGAGAACTTCCCTGTGGCTGCCGAGAGTCCTCTTCTCTGTAGTCACTTGCTCTGTCCCTGAGTTGCCCTGAGAGTCTTCCTAGGACACCCCTTGGGCCTGCAGGACTGGCTCCGCTGGGCAGGAAAGAGAACAAGATGGTCAGTCAACGAGGAGCAACCCAGACAGGCCAGGGAGCTTGGATGGGTGGCCCAGCTGGCACCGAGTTTGTGGGGAGCCTTCTGGTCCTTCACAGAGTGAGGGGAGGGAAGGAAGGATGGCAAAAGGGAAGCAGAAGGAGGAAGAAAAGGAGGGAGGGAGGAGGACCTTGCTCAGGCCAGGAGCTCAGTTGCTAGGGGCAACGGCATTGCATTGGAAGGAGGAACCAGATGCTGAGGAGGGCATCGGGAGGACGGAGCTGGGGTCCAGACTACAGATCTACAGATCCAGGGCTCTGAGGGCGGGAGTGCCCATGCAGCCAGGACCCCGGGAGACCAGAGCATTTGTGGAGCCTGGCAGGAGTTCTGCGGTGGCGGCTCTGACCCCAGGGCCCAGAGGCAGGCATTAAGAGTGGGAGAAGGGGCGGGAGGCCTGGGCCTACCACATTTGTAAGCTTCCCACAGCCGCTCTCAGGGCTACAATTTGTCTGGGACTCCAGAGTTCAAGCAGTTGGGAGGCTGGGGCTGGGCAAGGCTGGGGAGGAATGCTTAATCCAGCACTGGTGGACACACCCAGGCCCCCAGGGCCCTGCTGGGGCACCAGCCTGCTCTCCCACCTTCCTGCCTGGATCCGGGGAAGAACAGGCAGTTGCAGAAAAAGTACAAGCTGAAGACTGGAGTCCTCTGGGGACTTCACTCCCAGCCCCTTTTGAGTTCATTTTCTGTGTCTATAAAGTAGTGCAAATAACCTTGTCCTTGGATATATTTATCAACAGTTAAGTCTATACACATGTGAGGGTCCCTTGTCAAGATAATAAAAATAAAGGAGAAAAACAAATGATAAAAGGAAGAGCAGTCACATTCACCTTGCTTTTACTCTGTACCAGGGAGGGATTTGTGCTCCCATTTTCCAGATTAGCAAACTGAGGCTTAGAGAGTGCTGGGAACTAAACGGAAAACTCCAAAGTCCTCCTCACCTCTCGATGTTGCTCCCACCAGGACCTCCCTGATGTTGCCCTGGGTGTGGGGGGTAACCCCCACAAACCAGAACTCCAAGGTCAAAGCCTCCTCCCCAAACTTCCCAGATCCCCAACTCCATCCACCCTTTCAAAGCATCCACTATTGCTCAACTTACTCAGCCTCATCGGCCTAACCAGTCAGCCAGGTAGTCATCCCTCCCCATTCCAGCATTTAAGTCCCCACCCCATATCCTGTCATCTCCTGGTCCCTGACACCTGCCCACAGCTGGCCTGTTTGCTTCCTGCCTGTTCTAGCTACTATTATACTGTGTAAGAAGCGCAGCCCCCCCACCCCAAACGTAATGGCCTAAAACAGTGACCATTTCACTATGCTCATGGATTCCATAGGTCAGACAATTGGACAGGGCACAAAGGGCCTGATGCACAATGTTGGTGGTGGGGGCTCAATGTCTGGAGTTAAGAATCGTCCAGAAAATCCGGTGCAGTGGTGCATGCCTGTAATCCCAACTGCTCTGGAGGCTGAGGCACAAGGATCCAGCCTCAACTGGATTTCCAGTTGAAATCCAGCCTCAGCAATTTAGTTAGAGGCCTAAGCAATTTAGCAAGACTCTGTCTCTAAATGTAATATAAAAAGATCTGAGGATGTGGCTCAGTGCTTAAGCACCCCTGGGTTCAATCCAAGTAACAAAAAAAAAAAAAAAAAAAAAAAAAAAAAAAGCATCCAGAAGCTTCTTCATTCAGACCTGGCGGTCTATGCTGGTGTGGGTGGGGAGCCCGGCCAGGGCTGCCAACCAGAACCACCCACACATTGCCCGTGCCCACGGCGGCCTCCTCAGGTGTGGTGGCTCAGTTTGATAGGACACCTTCCTGTTGCCGCCTGAAGCGCTTGGAGCAACAGAGCCGCGGGAAAAACTTCAGAAGCAAACTGGAGACAAACAGCTTTTTATTCTGATAACTTTTCTCTCTGGTTCTAACAACAACTAACTCACGCCAAACACACCACTAAAATGGCGCTGACCCGATCAGCAATTTCGGCCAAGTCACTCGAGATCCCGCAACAAGTCTCATGAGACTACGGGAGGAGACAATGCCCAAATCTCCACTGCTCATAGTCAACTGCAATTCAAGCCAATCCCCAAACAGGGCTCCTGCACCTTACATGTTGGCTTAGGGCTGCAAGGGTGTCTAGATGGGGCAGAAACTGCATTTCATTTTATGACCCAACCTCAGAAGTCCCAGAGTGTCATCTCTGCCAAAGTCTATTGGTCAAAGCAGTCACTGGCCTGCCCAGGTTTGCAGAGGGATGCAGACCCATACTTCCGGGAGCAGGGCCCAGATCACACTGTGGAACAAGGGAAACTGTTGTGTCCCTTTTTGGAAAATACAAGCCTGTCATTGCTGTGATCAAAGCCCTGCCCATCCCCTTCTCTGAGCCCTGTCCCCTCCTGCCCAGACCCTGCCTGTCTCCTGCAGGATCCTTGCCTCGATTGGGAGCTACAGATTCCACTCCAAGGGACCAAGGGACAGAACCTTAACTCCATGTATGATGCCTCCAAAGGAACACCTGGCTCCCTCCCCTTTTCTTGGCACACTGCCTTCGCCAGCTCCTTCTCTCTGGGCCACTACCTCATCTGTGTTCCCCAGGGCCCCAGTAATCTCTGGATCACTCTCTGGAGACTTGTACCCCCACCTACTTGCTGGGGACCATGCAGTCAGTAGTTCCAGCCCCAACACTCCCCAGAGGACGCACTCACTTGCAGAGGTCTCCATCTCCCCTTCCACCAGCCTGTCCCACCCTGTTCACTCTCCTCCTCCTCTGGGGCAGCTCTGGTTACCCTGGCACTCTCACCAGAGGCCCTCTCTCTGGCACCCAGCCAAGCCAACACCAGGTCCTCTGGGCTCCGGAGGCCAGGCCTCCCCCTGCCTCAGCTCTCCCTGTGCTCTGGGGCTGCTCCCTCCCGCGGGCTCTCCTCCAGGCCATTCCCCAGCTCCTGCTCACCTGGAAGCCTGACCTTGCCTCTCCCGCTGAAACCCTTCCAAGACTCCTGCGTTCAGCACAAAACCCCAGCTCCTGCCAACACATGCAGAGGCTCTGGCTGCCATTTGAGTTCTTCCCTCCTGTCTGGCTTCATTTATCACTGTCCCCCTCCTCACACCTGTGCTCGGGGCTCTGGGTCCCCAAGGTACGCTGCCTTTCTCTTTCAGACCTTTCATAAGCTGCTCCCTGGAAGGGGACCACTCCTCCAGGTCCCTTGCCCACAGAAATTCTGTTCACCCTCATTGCACTGTCTCCAGACTTTTCTGTGACAATGGAGATGTCCTCTCTCTCACAAAGAATATGGTAGCCACAGCCTGCTTAAAATGTAGCCAGCATGGCTGAAGAACTGATTTGCAATTTGTTTTCAATTAATATAAATGTAAATGGCCACCTGTGGCTGGTGGTCACTGTTTCAGGTAGTGCAGCTCCAAGATCCATCTCTTCCAGGAAGCCCTGCCTGACCCCCCATGCCTGGGTAGATGCCTCCTTTTTATGTTCCCAGAGTGCTGTGGTCTTTAAGGTGTTTATTTACCTGTTTCTCTTCACTGGCCTGAATTCTTTTAGGGGGCCACCTCTTTTTCTTTTTCTTTCTTTCTTTTTTTTTTTTTTTTTCTTGTTTGGCACTGGGCATTGAACCCAGGGGTACTTAACTACTGAGCAATATCCCAGCCTTTTTATTTTTTGTTTTGAGACAGGGTCTTACCAAGTAGATTAGAGCCTTGCTAAATTGCTGAGGCTAGTCTTGAACTTGCAAACCTCCTGCCTCAGTCTCTCGAATCACTGGGATTACAGGCATGTGCCACTGCGCCTGGCCTAGGGGCCACCTCCTATTCCTCATGGTATCACCAATTCCAAGCTGTTAGTGAGTGCTCAATAGCTACGCAAGGCGGGGCTGGGGTTGTAGCTCAGCGGTAGAGCGCTCGCCTAGCACGTGCGCGGCCCGGGTTCCATCCTCAGCACCACATACAAATAAACCCATTGTGTACAACTAAAGCAAATAAATAAATATTTAAAAATAAATAAATTAATTAAAAAAAAATAGCTACGCAAGGGGACTGAATATTCTGAACCTAGATCTAGGCATGAACTGGACTTCCCAGGAAGACCAAATCCAAAGTGGTTCTGCTGAAGATCTGAGTAACTCTGTGTTTACACATGCATGTCGGTGAGCTCACCTGTGCAGGTCCCTACCGGACTGGGGACAGTTGTCTCAAGGGACAGTTGTCTCACACACACATGCTAGCGCCCTGGGCTGGACAGGAAGTGTGCCTCTGAATTGGCCTTTATGAAAATCAAACCCTGTTTTCATTCTTGTTTTGAAGATGTTCATCTGCATTGCAGAAGAATCTCCAGGGAATCTACAAAGAAATGCTTCCAATCCTCTGCGGTGGACTACCTGCCCACTCCGCTCCATGGCCCATAAAGTGGCCCTTGCAAGCACAAGGGAAATTTGCCCCTCCCTTTTTTTTTTTTTTTGGTATGGGGGTTGAACCCAGGGGCACTTAGCCACCAGGTCACATCCCCAAACTTTTTTTTTTTTTTTTTTTTTTCAGTTTCAAGACATGGTCTTGTTAAGTGGCTGAGGCTGGCTTTGAACTTGCGATCCTCCTGCCTCAGCCTCCTAAGCTACTGGGATTACAGGTGTATACCGCGGCGCCCAGATCATTTCTTATTTTTTAATGTTCTTGTTAAAATTTTGATATGGAGTTTCCTTCAGATGGAGTCTCAGACTTGTTTTTCCTCACACATGTCGTCTCCTCTCCTCTCCTGCCCTGGCTCCCGCATTTCTGCTGGAACATGATCATCCACCACCCCCAATCTGGGACAGGTTCCTCCACCCAGTCATGCCAGAAGGGTCAGCCTCTGGGTCTGGAAAGGGGAAGCAGGCATCTTGCCCTCAAGGAGTTTCTGGCAGGACAGAGCTAGTTGTCTTTCTGTCCTGTCCTCAGTTCCCTACAATGTCCTTACAAAACAGAACCTTGGAATTCCTGCTCTGGACAAGTTCTCAGAGGCCTGATGTCATTCCCATTGCACAGTCAGGGAGACCGAGGTCTGGGAAATGGACTGACTCGCCACACCAGAACAGGGCAGGTTGGGGGGGGGTGGAAATCAAGTCCCCATCCTCAGTTTAGGGTTCTGGATATCATGTCCACCCATCCCCTGCACCCCACCTGCCTTTCCTCCACCAGGCTGCCATGCCAGGGGCTCCCTGATTCCTCCCTGGCACAGGCTGGTGACTGGCTGCCCTTGGCTATGGCTGTGTTCTCTAAGGAGTCCTCTTATTTAAGGAGTGATGGGAGACCACCCCTTGGCAAGGCAGTCCACGGTTCCCCCACAGGGTCGCAGTCATTGCACAGCCAGTCAGCAGTCACTTCTATGACTGCCACTGTGTCCAGTCTCTTAAAATGGCATCGAAAGGATGCGTCAAGACCTTGCAGCCTGCAGTGGGACCCCCATGGAGGACTGACAGCAGGCCACTGCGCAGAGGCAGAAACAGGGTGCCAGGTGTATGACTTAGCCTGAAGCTTCCAGAAAACTGAGGGGATAGGCTGGGGAGAGGGCAGAGAGTATGGGCAGAGCATCGAGTCTGCCATCCACTCTTTTAGCCCCTTCCATTCTTATGCCTCCATTGCCCTTGACCTTGAGGGAGGGAGAGAGGGGGACAGCACTGCTAGCACCCTGCATATGCTGGGAAGGACACCCAGGGTCCTCTTCTCCCCGTGGCAGCCACTGTACCTGTGAACCAAGTCCCGTCCACCAGGGCTCCAGCCCCAACAAGGACACCCTCTTTCCCCAAACAGCTCCCCTCGCTTTGTCCCCACATTAGCCCTCCCCATTCTGGCCCAGCCTCCCTTTGATCATGCATGCCAGAGGAAGCTCAAGAGCACCAGAAGAGAAGAGGCCAGTGTCTTCATTTTTTAAAAGAATATTTTTAGTTGCAGATGGACACAATACCTTCATTTTATTTTTATGTAGTGCTGAGGATCAAACCCAGTGCCTTCCACATAGGAGGCCAGCACTCTGCCACTGAGCTACAACCCCAGCCTCTCTTCATTTGTTTTAATAATGAGAATGTTGGAAAAGTGCTTTCCAGCCCCTGTTGGACATCAGGAAGTGGTCTCCCGGCACCCAGACCCACAGTCATACACACGCTCTCTCACATATACACAACATGCCATGAAAAAAGTTTCCATGCCAAGCAAACTTGGGAAATGTGGTATCATAGTACGTCCCCTACTTGGTGGTTTGCAAAACTGGTTAGCATTTAAAGGCTAACGCATTTGGGGAGTTCTGCAAGAAGAAGTCTGCTTAACCTGGCATTTCCCAAGCTTATGTGACCGTACTCTTTTTTAGGATGACCTTTGGCTCTCTTAGAAATTACTTTTTGCCTGCTGGAAGGGGATATCCAACCACAGCAACCTAAGCAAAGCAGTTATATCTTTTACTCTCTCATATCTAGAGGTCATCAGCCCAGGGTGGCTCCACCGTGTCACCAATATCCCAAACTCTTTCTCTCTTTAGGATTTGTCTCAGCATTGCTGTCTAGCTCAGGTCACCTCATGGTCCAAAATGGCTCCGTCCTGTCTGCATTCTGGGCGAGAAGCAAAAAGGGGGTGAGTGGAAATATCCCGCGCTCTCTGCCTCTCTATTACGGAACTTTCCCAGAAATCCTATCCAGTTCTCTTGTCCATACCTCCTTGGCCACCTGACTGTATAGGAAGCTGGGAAATGGAAATGGAGTCTTTTAGGTGGAATAGGAAAAAGCGGAATGAGAGGACTAGATAGGCAAGGGCAGCCTCCATCACTGCTTCTTTATATTGTCCTACTATAGGACTTGGTTAGAATCAGGAAGAGCTGGACTCAACCCCTATTTATAGACTGTGTGGCCTTGGATAAGCTGCTCTCCCCCACCCCTAGTACTAAGTGGGGACTGAACCCAGGGGTGCAGTAGTGACCACTGAACTGCATCCCCAGCCCTTTTTATTTTGAGACAGGGTCGCACTACGTAGCTGAGGACCTCACTAAATTGCTGAGGCTGGCTTTGAACTTGCGATCCTCTCGCCTAAGTCTCCTGAGTGTCTGGGATTACAGGTGTGGGCCACTGTACCTTGTTTAGATCCCTGTCTTATCCTCTCTTGAGTCAGTATTCTTGCCTTTAAATAGTGACTATTGCGAGGATGAAATTGGGTAAAATATATGCTAGCAGTTTAGAAACTGTAAAATGATATAAAATGAAAGGTTTTCTTATTTTAATTTGTTCCTCTAAATAGCCCTTTGAAGCAGGCAGGGCAATACCTGTCTTCACTGTTAAAAGTGAAGAAGAAACTGAGGCTTAGAATTTACTTCTATGATGATATCTGTGTCCCTTTATTTCTTTCTTTTTTTTTTTTTTTTTTTTTTTTTTTGTGGTGCTGGGGATTGAACCAGGGTCTGTGCATGTGAGGCAAGCACTCTACCAACCGAGCTACATCCCCAGCCCTGTGTCCCATTTTTTGTTCACAGAATGAACCTTGATCCCAGCCTGAGCCTGAGCCATGACTTCAGTTAGAGACTAACTCTTGATCCTGGCCTGAGTTCAAGTTCTGATCTGAGTTTTAGACTGAACCCTAATGCTGGTTAGAGAGGGAACTTTTATTTTCCCCCTCCTGCCAATCTAAGCCCTGATCTTGGGCTCCTACCTCTAATAAACACTGAAGCCCTCTTGAACCATCCAGAAGCCCCAAAAGGTGTCCACTGGGCTCCATAAGGGTTTGTATGTAGGTGATGCTGATTCCCAGGCCTGAAGCCCTGTCCTCCCAAGGGTGGGAGCTACCTCCCACATCTCCATGATTCATCCAGACCTTGCAAAATAGGGGAGACTACAAAACCAGTCTGTAGACCCCGGGAGAAAGAGGCAAGTGGGGGCCCAGAGAAGCAGGGGGTGCACATGGCCTGCTTCCCCCTAGTAATTTTCCCAGCCCAGACAGCTGTAATGGGGAAGGTATTGAAATTTAAATCAGCGCTCGGCCTAACCTCTCTGCCATCTCCGTGGCTAGCCCGCCGCCGCTGCTGCCTGTAATCTCAGGCCGGCTATCTCCTCCTGGGGAGAACGACAAACCGACTCGGGAAAGTGATAAATTTTCAATTTTATTTTAAAATATACCAGATGGGAGATTTTATTGGAGCCATAAATATGTCAAGAGCAATGTTGGTGTGCGATGGGCGATGCCCCCTCCTCGGGGCCTCTCTCCCTGTTTAGAAATTCCATCAGATTCTTAATAAGAGGCTCCCGTTCGTCTGCAGCAAAATAGTCTCTATATTAAAGCAATTGAATTTCCATTTGCCAGACATCTTGTGCTTTAAGCTTCCAGGTTCCAGGGGTGTGGGGTTGCTAAGCCGATTCTAAATGAACCTAAACTAATAACTGCACAGCGCGCTGGGGGCTGTGAAGGAGTGGGAGGGGAAGGGAAAGGAGGGGCCACCCTCACCTCTCCTCCTCTGGCGCCAGCCTGGGGTGACAATTCTGTAAATGACTGAAGAGCCACCCCCACCCATGCACAACGGAGAAACTGAGGCTGGGGAGGTGTGGCTGCAGCGCTGATCCCTCTTCCCTCATCTCCGTTGCTTTTGTTCCCACCTTCTTGGATTTGACATCAGGCTTGCCCCAGCCCTGGGTATTGGCCTCATTTCACTCTGGCCAAACCCCCTCGCCCCCAGCACCTTTCTATCAAGTCCCAACCTTTGACTGCATCCAGAAGAGGAGAATGAGTCAGATCACAAGTTCAAGTGCATCAGAGATGAGATGATAAGAGGTTATGCAAAGTGAAGCCCAGAGAGAGAGAGCACAGGGAACATAATTCTAGAACAATCCAGGGGTAATGCTTACCTACAACCCGTCTACTTAGCCTACCTGGGCAACTTCAGCAGGGTCTCTGTGGGCCTGCCCGGATTTCACACAATGTCCAGGGGTGGCGGGTAGCGCCTCAACCAGAACAGCACCTGAGAGTAGCCCTGCCCTCACTGAGCCGCCGCTCTCTAAAATGGGTATATGCTTCTAAATACCAAGAAGCAACAAAAATAACGGATATACTGCTGCCTGTACCCCCAAATATGAGAACTTAATGGAGATAATTCACAAGTATTATTTGGCATAATGCTGGCTCCCCTTAACTGTTCCAAAAATGTTACCAATTATTCCTTTGTTACTATGATTGATTTGACCTCCCTGGATGCTTCCAGTGGATGCTATATCTTCCCTTGGGTCTGTGTCTCCAGGTCATCTGACCTAGCATTGTGTAGACAGCCACTGATCAGTTCTCAGAGTTGAGGGTTTTCCATCCATTAGATCAACATAGGGAACTATGTTGATGCAGGTGGAGTAGATAAACCCTAGTCTTCGCTTCCTTGCTTTGTATGTTCCATGACCTCTCTGAGCCTCAGTTTCTTTGTCTGTGAAATAGGTGAATAATCCTTTCCCTGCCTTTCTTTTGGGACTGTCCCATGAACCAGAACTGGAGAATGCATTCTTCATTTTGTAATTTTTTTTTTTTTTTCTTTCAGTGCTGAGGATTAAACCCAGGGCTTCACACATGCTAGGTAAGTGCTCTGTCACTGAGCTACATCCCCAGGTCTTTGTTATTATTTTTTTTTTTAATTTTTGGTCATACTGAAAATTGAACCCAGGGGTGCTTTACCTTTGAGCTACATTGCTAGCCCTTTTCTTAAAATTTTTTTAGTCAGAGTCTCACTACATTGTTGAGAGTCTCACTAACTTTCTGAGATTGGCCTTAAACTTGCAATCCTCCAGACTCAGCCACCCAAGAAGCTGGGATTACAGGTGTGTGTCACCATGCCCTGCAGAGCATTCCCCCCAACCCCCTCTCTCTTTGGTACTGGGGATTTAACCCAGGGTTGGGGCACTTTACCACTGAGGCACTTTCCCAGCCTTTTTTATTTTTTATTTTGAGACAGGATCTCACTAAGTTGCTGAGGGCTTCTCTGAGTTGCTGAGGTTGGACTCAAACTTGATATCCTCCTGTCTCAGCCTCCCAAGCCCCTGGGATTATGGTGTGTGTCACCACACCCTGCTGTGGATACTACATTCTTAAACTGTACTCCCAGTCTTACCAACCTGGGTCTTTCCCAGTGACTCCATGGGGGACAGTGTTCACCATCTGTCCCTGCCCCCCACCACCTCCAACCCAGTTGTGAAAGTTCAGGGAACTGAGTCGAAAGTGTCCCATGGACAAGGTCAGGGCAGTGAGCAGCCTGGTTTCACCTGGGATGCTGGCGGTGGGCTCTGATAGCACAGCGCGATGGTTCAAACACACAGAGTCAAGCAGCAGAGATCAAGGCCAGCCCCAGCCCGAGCAGGGGCACCACCAGACCATGGCCACCTCACTGGTTCCTGAGGAGTGGTATTTCTGCCTCCCAATGTGGACAGGTGCTTCTCTTTGCAAAGAAGATCCATTGTTTTCATCTTCGTCTTCCAGGGTTTCCAGACCCTAAAATCGGTCAGAACCAGGAGCACAGGCCTCTACCCACGGTCTGCCCCACTCACCCCCCACACACACACCTGATGGGGAGAAGATACGGGAGGGGGCGCAGCACACCTGAAAGCTCCTCTGTCCAACCTTCAGGGAGACCTTGGGCAGGACAGGAAGCTCCCTGGGGACACAGGGAATCGTGCCAGATGCACTCAGATGCACTGCCGGTGCTCAGTGAAGGGTGACTGGGGGTCGTCACACCCTTGGACCAGCTTCCATCTCTCTCTGGAGCCAGCAGCCACCCCTGCTGACCTCCAAGATCCCTGCCAGCCCTACTGTCCTGTGCTTCTGGGTGAACTCTGTCCCCCTTCCTCAGGGAGGAGGGGTGAAGGTTGCTCCTTCCCGTTGACCCAGCAACGTCTGAACCTGGCGGACTTTCCAGAAGGCTCACCAGGCCCCAGGTGCCACCTGCTTGAGGGGCTTAGTCTGCTTTGTTGCCCATTTCAGAGATGGAGAAAGAGGCTCAGGGGGTCCCGTGAGCATGGAGGTCACGGCCAGCAGGTGTGGGCTGGACAGGGCAGAGAGCAGCAGTGGTCCTGAGGGTGGCCACCTGCCCAAGCCCTTTCCCAGAAACCATCTGCTGCAGTCCTGTGAGGGGGCAGGACAGGGGTGCAGCTGGCAAGTCAAGGCTCCAGAGCTGGGGTGACTTCCCGTAAGCCACACTGCAAGGACAGAACAGAGATAAGACTCTAATCTCTGTCTTCCAACACTCCCTTTCCTGGTCCCTAAACAAACAAAGCTTATGTTCTTGTGCTTTGAGAAGTGCTGGAACCCTCCATCCATCTATTCCATAGGTACTTACTGAGCACCTACTGTGTTCAGCACTGCACCATGTAGTGCTGGGGAGAGATTCAATGGAGCCAAGCAAACAAAAGTCCTTGCGCTCCTAGTGGATGAGGAAGAGAAAACAACACAAATAAATTTGTCACAAGGTGTCAGAGGGGGATAAATCTGTGCAACGCAACAAAGGAGGCTCCTGAGGATGGGGGGGTGGGATGGGTCAGAGGAGGCAGTTTAAAGTGGAATGTTCAAGGCAGGCCTCTTTGAGCTCAGGTGAAAACTGAGTAGAGACTTGAAGGAGCCGGGACCTGGGGGAGGAGCATGTTGGCAACAGGGTCACCAGTGCAAAGGCCCTGGGGTGACAGTGGGCCCTGTGCTTGAGGCCAGCGGGGAGACCCATGTGACTATAGCAGAGTGACCCAGGGTTGTGTGAGGCAGTGAGGTGGAAGGGCCATGGGAATCATGTATGTAGGCCTTAGCATAACAATTGCCGTTGGAAATTGGGCCTCCTTGGGTTAATCTGAAGGTCTCTCAAATGATAGCATTTTCGGCTCCTCACAGCTCCACAGCTGGGACCAGGTGACACTGGGGTGGGAGTGGGACGCCTAGCCCTCCCACCTCCCCAGAAAAGCCCTCTTCTCCACACCTCCCCACCCCAGGCTGCCCTTTCCCCCAGCTCCGCCAGGCGAGGGGGAGTGAAGGAGGAAGGTCAGGGAGGCCAGAGCATTCCCTGACTAGGAGCTCACTGGCTGCAAGTCTTTGTGGGTTTTGAAGCTGCCAGGCCCTGCAGGAGCGCTAAAAACCATTAGCAGGCAGATGAAGGCCTGGGGAGGCCTCCAAAGCTACCAGAAGCCAGCAGCTAGGTTTGTTTGGGATTTAATAAAGGCCCAAAGCCAGGCCATAACCAGACCCCAGGCCGGACCCTGCTCCAGGCCACTCTCCAGGCCCCTCTCCTGAGGAAACTCAGGCCCAGGGAGGGTTTGTCCCTGGCCACACAGCAATTCAAGGCCAATGCCCTGGCAATCCCCAGACAGGAGACGCTTTCTGTGCCCAGCCCTAAGGCGGCTGCCACCTGCAGCCCAGAAGCAATACTGATTTGGGTGGAGTGGGCAGCCCTGCCACTGAGTTCTAGGACTGAGGTCTTCACTTTCCTGAGTTCTAGTTCTTATGTCTGTAAATCAGAATGATTGTATTTCTCTGTGAACATGTCACCAAAAGAGCATAGCTTTGTCCCTTCCCAGGGAGGAGCCCAGCCAGGCTGCAGGGAGTTCTGGAGCCAGAATTCCAGGGTTCCCATCACTGCCCTGCTGCTTACCAGCTGTGTGGCCTTGGGTAAGTTACTTAACTTCTCTGTGCCTCCTGAGTTCACCTACCTAAAAAGCCCTTAGGCAAGTGCCTGGCTAGGGTAGGTGTGATCACTGCTGCTCAGGTTGATCATACACAACTGTAGGGGGAGTCACTCAGAAACCTAAAGTGCAGATTACAATGTCCCGGTCCTCTTCTGTCTTCTTTCCACTGCCAGCCCACGGGTGGGAAGTTGCCCGACAGCCACTTGGGCCTGGATCCCCTTTCAGACCCCACCTCTCCCTTGCAGCGCAGGGTCTGGTTCTGAACTGAGTCTGCCCTCCCACCCATTGATTCGCGGAGGCAGCCGACCAGACGGGCGCTTTTAACAGCTTTTAAATGTGATGGAGCTCAGTGAGCTCGAGAGTGGAGGCGCATGGGTGGGGGGCAGTGGAAGGGGAGGGTTTCAAGGTCAGCCAGCATCAGCTTGACCTTGAAGTCGGTTGCCTTCCAGGGAACAGCCCGGGGCTGCTGAGACTGGGACCAAGAGACGCCTTTCTCTTTCTCCTGTCAAGGAAGCCCTGGGGGCCTGAGCTGAGGAGACGGATTGGGAAAAAAAAAATAAAAAATCACGAAGAGGCGTTAAATGGATTAAAGAGGCAGGTGGCCAGAGGGGATGAGGGGCAAAGCCGTGCCAGACAGCAGCAGCAGAGACCTTCTCCTCCAAGAAGCTGCAAATTGGCTTCTCCTTCCTCGTCACTCGCCAACACAGTCCCCGGAGCAGACAGGCTGGGAAGATAAACGACTTCCCCTCCACCCCGGCTCCCTCTCCCAGGCTCCTCAGCAGGATGGCTCTGCTTCCTTTGTCCTGCAGATTAATAAAAAGCAAGGACGGCTCCCGAGAGGTGGCTCCATCTCCAGCTCCCCCAACCCAGAGCACAGGGCAGCCAGGTGGCAGGAACAGCGTGCGCCTTACACTGTGGAGCCACCCGCAGGGCCACCCTCACCCAGCACTCCCTAGATAGGGCAAGAATTATCCAGGGTATGGTGGTGCATGCCTGTAATCCCAGCGGCTCAGGAGGCTGAGGCAGAAGGATTGCAGGTTCGAAGCCAGTCTCAGCAATATAGTAAGGCTGTAAGCACCCTAGTGAGTCCCTGTCACAAAAAAAAAAAAAAAAAAAAAAAAAAAAAAAGTCTGGCAATGTGGCTCAGTGGTTAAGTCTAGGGCAGGCTCAGCACCTCTCTGCTCCCGTGGGCCCTGCGACAGCCCTGAGTCGCAGCAGGCCTGTGTGGGCAAGATGGCTCTTGTGTCTCTTTCCAGCAGCTGTCTGGGTGGGTGGATGGCCAGTGTGTGCTGAGGCCTGGCTCTACTCCCATGATCCTCCGTAACTAGGAAACCGAGGCACAGGGAGCAGCATGGCCTTCCTAGGGTTGCCCAGCTAGTAGGTGGGGAACTGGAGTTCACATCCAAATTCTGGCTCCAGACCTGGGCACAGCAGAGCCCAGGCTGGGAGGAGTGTTATCAGGGGCAGCCCAGCCACCAAGAGGACCCTAGGGAGAGCAAGAGCAGTGGGCGGCCCCTTCCCAACTTCCCTTCTGCCCAGAGCCTGGGCTGTGGCCAGGGTGCAGTGGAGAAGGCCAGGCCCCTTCCAGCACACATTCCCTGCCCCAGCCCTGAGAAGTCATGGGAAATGCAGGGCTGAGGGTGTCCCTGGAGTCTGCCCACCCCAGCAAGGCCCAGAGGAATGAGGGGATTCCAGGCCCATTTACAGAGCCCTGAGCTGAGAACCAGGTGGCCTTATTCCAAGCCTACCCTGCCAAGGGCCAGGAGGGGGCCCTGGACAAGTCCCTGTCCCTCTCTTAGTTTCCACATCTGTGAAATAGGGGTTAGGCATCAGAACTGGAAGGCTCCTCTGGCTCACACCCTGGAGGACCTGGCCGCCCACTCCCTCCAACCTGGCAGGTGGCTGGAGAGGCCAGAGCAGAGCCCATGGCCCACAGCGTGGGAATCCCAGGACCCGGGCTGCTGAATCCCAAACTTCCTGCTGCACAGCCCAGACTTTCCCACAGGACGGGCCCAGCCCCCAGAGCAGCCCCTGCTGTTCCCACTGCAGCCCTTCCAAGGGGAAACCACAATGCGTGTGGAAGCCAGGCAGAAAGTAAACATGTCCCCAGGACCTCGGGGCCCTGGGCCCAGCCTGGGGCAGCCCTGGGGAAGGCAGCTCTGACCAGAGCAGATTCCTGCCGAGCCTGTCTGGACTGGCCTGGGGCCCAAGGGACCAGCCAGCGCCTCCCTCCACGCTGCCCAGATCAGAGAAAATGCTCTGCTTCCTACTAAGAAGAGCCAGGGGCAGGGGACAGCTGCCTGGGCACCAGGAGATGGGGCCACCATGTTCTGGTCTTGCCCTGTTCCCTAGGCCTCACTGTCCCCACCTTGACATGCCCATGGGGCATCAGCTGCTTCCTAAAGTGCTGAAAGTCTGACCCTAGAGCACGGCCCACGGTGGTCATTTGAAAACCAGAAGAGGCAGAGAGCGGCTCAGGGACAAGAGATGGGAACAAGGGCCATTCTCACAGGAAGGACCCACAGGGCTCTTAGTCCTGGCCTCCCCCTGCTCTCCACACACCGTCTTACAGCTGAGGAAAGGGGGGCCTCTCTGAGCTAGAGCTGGACAGCAGAGCCAATTGGCTTTGGGTTCTGGGCCTTGATGAGGCCCAGGCAGCCACAGCAAGTGCAGGCCAGGCTGGGGCGGGGCAGCTCGACATGGCCAGTCCTTTCTGGCCCTCTTCTCCTTCTCCACCCCATGCTTTCCCCAGGACCAAGCAGGCAGGTGGAGAGGAAGCAAGTGTGGTGGGGGACAAGGGACATGCACACCTTCAGGACAGGTCTCTCTCCTTATGAGGTCCTCTGCCCAATGATCCTAGTTTCTTTTTTCTTTTTCTTTCTTTTTTTATTTTTATTTATTTTTTTGGTAGGGGTGGTGGGCACCAGGGATTGAACTCAGGGGCACTTGACCACTGAGCCACATCCCCAGCCCTATTTTGTATTTTATTTAGAGACAGGGTCTCACTGAGTTGCTTAGTGCCTTGCTTTTGCTGAGGCTGGCTTTGAACTCATATCCTCCTGCTTCAGCCTCCCAAGCCACTGGGATTACAGGCGTGCACCACCGCACCTGGCAGATCTTTATTTCTACTCTCCCCAAAGTGAGTTCCTTGTCATCTGCACCCACATGCTGGACACTGAGAAGTCGGGGTGAAGGCCTCTCTCCCATGGCACCATATTCCCCCCTCAACTCAAATCCCCATTGGCTGGGCTCCATGGCACCCATGCCTTCTACCCCTGTGGCTTGGACACATGTCCCTGAGCATGGTCAAGAGTCAGTCATATCTCAGATTCAGACCACCCCATCCCTCAATCAAGGCTGCTCCCCCAAAGGACTGTAAAATCATCCCTCTTCTTCTGTAGCAAAGGATCCTCTGCGGACATCAGTGACACATGTTCCCATTTAGGGCTCTAGCTGACACCCACCCACTCATCCCTGTGCAGATGAAAAGGCTCCTGGAAAGAGCTTCACCTCAGGCTCCCCCTCTGCAGGACCCTTTGGGGTTCAGAGGCAGAAGAAAAAGACTGGGGCTGGGGATGTGGCTCAGTGGTACAGTGCTGGCCTCACACATGTGAGGCACTGGGTTTGATCCTCAGCACCACATAAAAATAAATAAAATAAAGGCATTGTGTCTATCCTCAACTAAATATATATTTAAAAAGAGCCGGGCGCCGTGGCGCACGCCTGTAATCCCAGCACTTTGGGAGGCTGAGGCAGGAGGATCGCGAGTTCAAAGCCAGCCTCAGCAATGGCAAGGCACTTAGCAACTCAGTGAGACCCTGTCTCTAAATAAAATACAAAAAAGGTCTGGTGATGTGGCCCAGTGGTCGAGTGCCCCTGAGTTCAATCCCCGGTACCAAAAAAAAAAGAAAGAAAGAAAGAAAAGAAAAAGACTATAGCATGAGGACAGGATGGGCCCTGTCACTTGCCAGGTTCTCCTGGAAAAAATCAAGGACTAGGCCCTGGGCCAGGAGCAGGGGGCTAGTCTCTGTCCTGCTGTTGACTTGCTGTGTGACAGTTGCAAGATGTGCCTTCTCTGAGATCATGCACCTGTCTAAGCTGAGGCAGTGTGGACTGGTCTTCCTTGGGCTTTAGGGTCTGTGCCCACCTACCACTGCGGCTGGGGCTGACGTCTCCCTGGCATTTCCTCATGCCCACCACCCCTCCCCACGGTCTGCAGCACCTTTTGGCTCCGAAGGCACAGGCAGTGGAGCCAGAGCCACGTGCCCACCAATGAGGCAGCCCCAGCCCCAGGAATCAAGCCCTACAGCAGCCCACACGGACACGTGGACACACGGACACAAGACCACACTGCCACAGGACTCTAGTTGAGAGCCCTTCTCTCCGCTGAGCAGCTAAAGCCTTAATCCCTTTACGCAAAGCCCACGGAATCCCTCCTCCAGGGAAGGAGGTTGGGACACCAATTGGCTTACTCCACTCATCCAGGGAGGCCTGCTCCCTGGAGGACCCACACACCCTCGCTGTACAGAGTGAGCTGCCAGCTCGCTCAGTCAGCACATGTGTCCCCGCAACCCCACCCCCGAGCTCCAGGAACCCCTGAGATTCAGAGCTATGGAGCCGTCCTGGTCCTCCCTGCCCCCTCCCAGATGAACTGCTGGCTGGGCTGCCGGGTTCCCACACTGATTTGATGTCACTGATCCCAGGGGGGACTGCTGTGACTGCTAAGGAGGACACAGTCAGAGGGGGCCAGAGAGAGGACACCACTCAGAATATGATAAGAACAGGGGACGTTTCTCTGCATTCCCTTTACTGGATTTCCAAAGGCCTACCCAGTGCCCCTCCTGGCCAGAAGAAAGATAGGGAAAAACTCCCCTCCAAAAAAATGTCAGAGCAGTCAGAGCTAGGGGCGCCTCAGAAGAAGAGGCAGTTAAAGGTGGAACTAAGGAGTTAGGACGCTTGAGCTGGGTGTGGTGGCGCACGCTTGTAATCCCAGCACTTGGGAGGCACTTAGCAACTCAGTGAGACCCTGTCTCTAATAAAATACAAAAAAAAAAAAAAGGGCTGGGGATGTGGCCCAGTGGTCGAGTGCCCCTGAGTTCAATACCCGGCACCAAAAAAAAAAAGAGTTAAGACGCTTTTCTGGAATCCACAAAAACCCACGGCTCTGTGTCCACCCATGTTTGTGCATGGAGGTCAAGGGCAGAGCTGGCATCTCTAGGGGAGGCAGGTAGGGGCACGAGAACAGGACCACACAAACTTGTCAAGGGCAGCCACAAGCAACCTCATTCCAAATACCCCCAAATTGGAAATTGCCCTGATGTTACCAGCAGGTCAATTGCCCTGATGTCACCGACAGGTCTGGATATCCTGGGGACAGCTCTGCAGTGAGGGACTGCAGAGTGGATGTCCTCAGGATGACCCCAGGTGCCTAGCACCCATGTGGAAGCTAAAACACAGGCAAGAACGAGTATGAAATGTGTTCTGGAAGAGGCACAGGTGGCCCTGATGAGAAGGGCTGGGGTGATGGGGGACAGTGGAGAGTAGGGAAGACGCCCCCCACCCCACCCCAGGTAACAGCCCCGGTGAGATGAGCGGCCTGGCCATGCTCCTGAAATGAATGGATGAGAGCAGGTGGGAGTAGATCACCAACAGCCTGGAAGTGGCTGATGGGGGCTTCATCCCGGGCATTGGCCCTAGGGCTCATGAGAGGGTGGGTACAAGAACAAGATTATCCAGACTGATCCCAGATGCTCACCTGGGAAGGCCCAGGCCCAGTGTCTCCCCTCCTGGCTTCCACCATTCAAACTCCCTTCCTTAGGGATCCAAAGACTATTCCCATCCAAGAGACCTTCCCGAGAACTCCATGTGCGGCTCAACTCTTTTTTTTTTTTTAATATTTATTTATTTACTTTAGTTGTACACAATGTAATGCATGTACGTTTACGTGGTGCTGAGGATCGAACCTGGGCCGCGCACGTGTCAGGCGAGCGCTCTGCCGCTGAGCCACAACCCCAGCCCCACGGCTCAACTCTTGATGGTCCAAGATCCTCAGAGAGATCTGATCTCCAAGGCCAGGGGCCAGGCTGGTATTACGGCAGGCATAGGGGTGGGCCAGAAGCGGGTAGTGCTTAGCATCTACTGTGTTGAACATCCCACTAAGTGTTCTACATGCACTGGTTTGTTTTCTGTTTGTGACAATTCCATGAGGGAGGTACTATTTTCATTTTGTAGAAGAGGAGACTAAGGTTTGCACAGAATGATTTGTCCAAATATAGCGAGTAAGTCTGAACAGCATACCTGCACCTCTCCTGCTGCCCCAGGCAGTGTGTGTGAAGTGTCTCCAGGACAGGATGGCTAGTGGGGGCCCAGCACTCTTCTTGGCTCATCTCCTGTGACCCTAAGGCTCCCAGTGCCTCCCCCAGGGAGCTGCCCCTGTGGGTCCCTTCTGGTGTTTCCAGACAGAGGCTGCAGGATTGCAGGCTTTTCAAAGTATACCAGAGGCCAGTCACGGTGGTACATGCATGTAATCCCAGCAGCTTGGGAGGCTGAGGCAGGAGGATTTCAAGTTCAAGGCCGGTCTGGGAAAATCAGTGAGAACTCATCTCAAAATAAAACAAAAAGGGCTGGGGATGTAGCTGAGTGGTAGGGCACTTGTTTAGCATGTGCAAGGCTCTGGGTTCAATCCCCATCTTTGGAAAGAAAATATATACCCTAGGACCTCACCAAGGCTGCTAACAAATTGTCACAGGACCTTTGTGGGCACCTCTCCTTCCCAACACCTGTTACCCACTGTTACTGTGTTCCTCAGAGCTCCACCTCACCTCTCTCCTTACCTGCTCCTCCTACCTCACCCACAATCCTGACCCCAAAGCTAGCCAAGTTTCTTCTCCAACCTCTGCCTCAGGTTTCTCAAATGGTGGCCCCTGGTGAATGCAAACCCATTCTGCCTGGCCTGCAGCAGTTATGGAGTTTTGGAAATCAGCAGATTTCCACAGTAAGTCAGGAGGGAATTACTTCATGACCATTTTGGTAGCTGTTTGCTTAGAACCTATGCCCTTTTTAAAAAAAACAAAAAACGAAAAAACAGGGATTGAACCCAGAGGCCTTTAACCACTGAGCCACATCCCCAGCCCATTTTTGTATTTTATTTTGAGACAGGGTCTCACTGAGTTGCTAAGTGCCTCACTAAGTTACTGAGGCTGGCTTTGAACTCTTGATCCTCCTGGTTCAGCCTCCCAAGCCACTGGGATTAGAGGCACGCACCACCATGCCTGGCGTATGCCCTCTTTTGTATGCATATTTCAATTTAACAATATTTTAAAAAAATCTTTTTAGTTGTAGGTAGACACAATACCCTTATTTTTTTATGTGGTGCTGAGGCTCAAACCCAGAGCCTCACACATGCAAGACGAGCACTCTACCGCTGAACCATAGCCTCAGCCCCTTAACAATATTTAAAAAAAAAAATTAACAGATTCCATGTCAAAATCTCCATTTCCACCTTCTCTTGAGCACTTGGGAGGCCCGTACTGCGGGTCCTTCTTTCTGACCCAGCTTTGGGGAGCAGTTGCCCGATTGCATTTGGACACAGTCTCCCTGACGCTTTTGCACTCACTGGTCACCCCCTCTTTGGGGAGCCTTCCTGGCCCCTAGTTATAGGCATTCCAGCCAGTTCTCTTTTGTTTTCTCCAAGCGTTTTCTTCCTACTGCCTCCTCTGCTGTCCCCAAAACTCCTCCCCTCCAGGATCCCAGTCCCAGTGAACTCATCACAGCACACGGCTCACCCAAGGCAAGACCCGCCTCCCCGACCTACAGTTCATCACCAACCTCTCTACTCCGCATTCATCACCACCGCCACCACGCTGGGCCAAGCCACATAATCCCAGGCTAGGACACAGCCACCTCATTCCTGGTCTGTCTGCCTCCATCCCTGCCCCTCTAACTTGTGGAACCCTCTGTAAGATGCAATGCGATTATGTCACTTCCTGCTTAGATCCTTTTGATGGCTTTCCATTTTTGGCGGAGGAAAAATCCAAATTCCTTACAAGGAAAAAAATCGAAACTCCTGACAAGGCCCTGGGACCAGGTCCAGCCTCCCTCCCCAGCCTCCCCCCACCCACTCCCTGATCCTCTGTCCATTACGTGCACTCTGACCTTCTATCAGTTCATTCAGCACTACCTTCCACACTTCTTGGTTTTTGTAGACAGGTGCTGTAACTTGTACACAGTAGGCTGACACATCTCCCACAAATGTAAACATCCAATCACCACTACTCAGACTGAGACGGAGAACCTACCAGACCCTTGGTAGTCTCCTTTCTTTTTCCTTCAGGCCATGCCCAGCCTTTATTCCTTAAATCCACTGCACCATAAATTTCACTACACGTTTGTCCTCTTCCTGACCCACATATAAATGAAACCACAAAGTGTATGTTCTTTTGTGTTTAAATTTTTTCACTTAAGATTATGTCTTTAAAATTCATCCACAGGGCTGCATATATTAATGATTTGTTCAGTCTCATTGCTGGGTGGCATTCCACTTTAGAGATGTACCCCCATGTATGCATCCTACTGTTGGTGGGCATTTGAGTAGTATTATGGATTGAATTGTGTCCCCTCATGATTTGTAGAATTTAGTTAGGTTTTCTTTTTCTTTTTTCTTTCTTTTTTTTTTTTTTTTTTTTTTTTTCTGGTACCAAGGATTGAACCCAGGAACACTTAACCACTGAGCCACATCCCCATTTCTTTTTTGTATTTTATTTTTAGAGACAGGGTCTCACTGAGTTGCATAGGGCCTCAGTAAGATGCTGGGGCTGGCTTTGAACTGTGATCCTCCTGCCTCAGCCTCCTGAGCCCCTGGGATTACAGGTGTGCATCACCATGCCCAGCTAGAATGAAGCTTTAACCCCCCAATATGACTGTGTTTGAAGACAAGGCCTTTAAGGAGGCAATGAAGGTGAAATGAGGCCCTGAGAGTGGGGCTCTATTCCAATAGCACTGGTGCCCTTATAAGAAGAGGAAAAGACACAAGAGCGTGACACACAGAGTAGGGGTCACCGAGGACACGGTGAGAAGGTAGCCATGTCCCCGCAGGAAGAAAGACCTCATTAGAAACCAACCTGGCCAGCACCTGGACCTTGGACTTCCGGCCTCCAAGCTGTGAGAACATGAAGTCTGTTGTCTAAGCCGCCCAGCCGGTGGCATTCTGAGGAGGTACCCTGAGCAGACTGATACAGGGGACCATGACAAATAAAGCTGCTATAAATATTCTTCTCCATGACTTTTGGTGGACATTTGCACTTATTCCTGTTGGATATGTTCAGGAGTGGGTCACAGGGGAGAGGTATTGGTGGAAGGAGATAGTTATTTTTATTTTTTTTTATGGCACAAGGGATTGAACCCAGGGTTTCACACATGCTCGGCAAGTGCTCTTCCACTAAGCCACCTCACCAAACCTTTTTATTTATTTATTTTGGTACCAGGGATTGAACTCAGGGGCACTTGCCCACTGGGCCACATCCCCAGCCCTTTTTTGTATTTTATTTAGAGACAGGGTCTCACTGAGTTGCTAAGTGCCTCGCCATTGCTGAGGCTGGCTTTGAACTCGCGATCCTCCTGCCTCAGCCTCCCAAAGTGCTGGGATTATAGGCGTGCGCCACCGCGCCTGGCCAAAACTTTTTATTTTTTGTTTTGATTCAGAGTCTGAGTTTCCTAGGCTGGCCTCTAACTTGTGATCCTCCTGCCTTAGCCTCTTGAGTGACTGGGTTTCAGGTATGTGCCACCATGCCAGAGAGGGGAAGTTGTTTTTATCTGAACCACGTGAGAGTAAATTAAAACAGATACACTCTCCCACAAAACCACGCATTACAACCAATGAAGTCAGGATTCTATGTTACTAACATCTAATCCACACACACCATTCCAGTTTCACCATAATATGCTTTATATAGAAAGGTCAGACATGATGCCGCATGTCTATAATCCCAGTGACTGGAGGCTGAAGCAAGAGGATGGCAAATTCAAGGTCAGCCTCAGCATTTTAGCAAGATTCTGTCTCAGAATAAAAAATAAAGGGCTGGGGCCGGGCGTGGTGGCGCAAGCCTGTAATCCCAGCACTTTGGGAGGCTGAGGCAGGAGGATCGCGAGTTCAAAGCCAGCCTCAGCAATGGCGAGGCACTTAGTAACTCAGTGAGACCCTGTCTCTAATAAAATACAAAAAAGGGTTGGGGATGTGGCCCAGTGGTCGAGTGCCCCTGAGTTCAATCCCCGGTACCAAAAAAAAAAAAAAAAAAAAAAGGGCTGGGGATATAGCTCAGTGATAGAACCCTCCTGGGTTCAATCCCCAGTACCACAAGAAAAAGAGAGAAAGTGGTGGGGAGAGGAAAAAGGGAAGAGGAGAGGAAAAGAGAAAGAGAGAAGAAAAGATCAAGTTCATGATCATCTGTTCATTTAGCCATCGAGTTTTTTCAGTTGCCTTCAGTCCAGGACGATCCATCAATCTTTACTTCCAAGCCTTGACACTTGTAAAGCTTACAGGCTGATTATTCTGTAGAATGTCCCTCTGCGTGAGTTTATCTGATTCCAGGTGTTGGAGCAGGAGCATAAGGAAGTGTTCTCATTGCATCCCATCAGGTTATACATGTTAGATTTTCCCCACCACTGATGATATTCATTTTGTCCTTTAGTTTAGATAGTGTATACCAGGTTTCACTACTGTTGATTATTGAGCATATTGTACTCTTTAATTTAAAAGTAATTAATAAATATCTTGTAAGGAGAGAGTTTGAGGCTGTGCAAATATCCTGTTCCTCATCCAGCTTTCACCTAACAAGTTTTAGCATCCATTAATGATTTTTGCCTGAATCAGATATTTCTATGACAATTGCAAAAATCTGATTTTTCTAATTCCATTATTCTATTCACATTTATTAGTTTGTGCTCTTCTCTAAGAGCTTTTTCTTCTATTTGTTTATTCACTTACTTGGAAGGATATTGACTCATAGATCATTATTTATTTTGATGCTCAAATTGGCCTAGATTTGACCATTGGGAGCCCCATTCAGATTGGCTCTTGTGTCTTTTTCTTAGTTTTAAATTTTTATTTTTTAAAAGTCATAAAATACACATAACATAAAATTTACCATCCCAATCATTTTAGCGTCCAGTGCAGTGGTGTTAAGGACATTCACGTTTGCGCGGACACCACCACCATCCATCTCCAGAACGCTTTATCTTGATAACTTGACAACTCTGTGTCCATTCAACGATTCTCTCACCCCTCCCCAAGCCCTGGTGATCCTCATACTATTTCCTATGTCTGTGAATCTGACTACTCTAGGTTTGTCATATAACTGGGATCACAAATGCTTGTCCTTTTGTGACCAGCTTATTTCACTTAGCATAAGTTCATCCATCTTGTAGCATGTGTTAGAATTTCTTTCCTTTTAAGGGCAACTGACGTTTTATTATATGTACATACCATATTTTGCTTATCCATTCATCCATCCATGATGGGACACTTGCGTTGCTTCCAGTTTGTCTGTTGCTCAGGGATGCCCATCAGGCCATCAGGAGCTGGCCTCCGCAGGCTCTGGACCTCCAAGGAGGAGCTACTGCTGGAGCTACTGGTAGTGGCTGGAAGTGGCCATGCTGCCCTGGGTCCACCCAGCATTTGAACTGTGTCCAGAGACTGTGGATCTGGCAGGATCTTGCAAGATGCTGGGGCCTTAGTCTCCCTCAACTGGCTAGTGGGACCCAATTAGGCCTGTCCCAGGAAGTCAGGCTGCAAATTGGAGGAGATTCATAATTGATGCCGAAGCTCTTAGCTAAGTATGGCCTCCTGGCTCCCAGAGCATTTAAGCTCCACTTTATAAGTCCAAATGGTTTTTGAGGTTTCCCTTGTATCCTGGCCACTGGATTGTGAAAAGGCTTTTTGGCCACTGTGATTTCCAGCCCCCTCTCCACCACCAAGGGCACCTGGGAGGGAGAGGGCCCTCTCTCTACACAAGAGGCCCTGGCTTAGGTTTTGACCATTTCTGGGTAGCCAGGCTGACTCAGCCCGGCCTCCCTCCCAGCCCAGGAGTTCTTGGGCGTGAGCATCACTGAGGTCTGCCATGAGCAGGGTCTTTGGGGAGGGCATGTGGAAGGAACCTTGACCCTCAGGGAACTCATAGGTCATCTATGTTACACAGCCATGCCCGCAGCAGAAGGCAGGTGCCCTGGACACCCAGAGATGCCTGGGCCTGCCCGAGGCTGCCCAGCGTGACGGACAGAGCAGATGAGGATGATGCAGAACCCTGGGAGGAACCTTCCCGACAGGCAGGCAGGCTTTCCAGCAGGCTTCTGGGGTACTTTTGGGTTTGAGAGGCCCAAAGCTCAGGAACTTTGTGTAGTTTCTTTTATGGTTTATATCTGAAATGTCCCCTGCATGCTCATGTGCTGAAGGCGTGGTCCCCAAGGCAGCAGTGTCCAGAGGAGGGGCCCAGGGGAGGTGATTGGCTCAGGAGGGCCCTGGCAAGGGAGTAATCCACCAGTGGAGTTAGAGCTTAATAGACTGTTGGGAGATGGTGGAAACTTCCAGAAGTGGGGGCTAGTTGGAGAAATAGGTCACTGGGAGTGCACCCTTGAAGGGTATATGTTGTCCCTGGCTCCTTTCTCTCTTTCCTTGCTTCCAGCCATCGTGAGATGAGCAGTTTTCCTCCGCCACATGCTTCCACCATTATGGACTGCCTCACCAGAAGGTGAAACACCCCTGGTCTGGGTGGTCCTGGACTGAACCCCCAGAAACCATGAGCCAAAATAAAATTTTTCCTCTAAGTCGATTTGTCACAAGGGCAGGAAATTGACTAACACATTCTTTAAAACAAAACAAAACTATGAATACAAAATTAGGCAACAGGACTTTGGAAGAGCTCCTGAAACTAAGCTTCCTTAGCTAACTGGGCCAGCTTCCCTCTCCACCAACCATCCTCACCTGGAGACGCTCAGAGCTGGGCTGAGGACTGTCCTCTCTCCTTGAAGTAAGTAATTCTGTTTACTTTTTTCTTTCCCCTTCTGGAGCCTTTTTTTTTTGGGGGGGGGGGGGTACTGGGGATTGAACCCAGGGACACTCTACCACTAAGCCACATCCTCAGCCCCTTTTATTTTTTATTTTGAGACAGGGTCTCACTAAGTTGCTCAGACTGGCCTCAAACTTACAATCCTCCTGTCTCAGCCTCCAAGGTTGCTGGGTTATAGGCATGTGCCAAAGTGCCCAACCCTTCGAGATCCCTGAAGTGCAGTTATTATGTCTTTCTACCTGTCTCTGATAGAAATCAAGCCTAATCAGCATTAGTAGGACAAACAAAAGGAAAGAAGGAGGGATGAGATTGTTTAAGGCAAAGAGGTAATAAAGTTTATTTATGAGGCCACTAGTGTGATTTGTGTTCTAATAATCCCAGCAACTCATTCTCCTAGTTTATAGAAAGGAGAACTGAGGCTAAAGGAGGGGAACTGCTTACCTGAGTTCTCCAGCTGGGAGGTGAAGGAGCCTCCGTGTTCTTTTCACTGTGTGGACCATGGAGGGGTGGTGGGTGTCAGACAGGAAGGGGAGCTGGTGAAACTGCATCCTACCAGAGAAAAGCCCTGGGGAGAACCCATGTGCCTCTGTGAGAAGAGAGTTCCTGGGGCTTAAGGCCAGAAGGGGGAGCCTGGGAACTAGGTGGAAGGGAAGGGGGAGGTATGGGACACACACTCAACAAAGAAACAAGATGATAAGAAGCCAAGTGGAAGCCAGTCAGGGAGCCCTCACCCCTTCCCCACCCCAACTCCTCTCAGAAAAAACATGAGGTAAGCTGGGTGAGGGTGCGCATGCCTGTAATCCCAGCGACTTGGGAGGCTGATGCAGGAGGATCTCAAGTTTGAGGCCAGCCTCAGCAACTGAGTGAAACCTGTCTCAAAATAAAAAATAAAAAAGGCTGGGGATATAATCAGTGATTATGTCTTTCTACCTGTCTCTGATAGAAATCAAGCCTAATCAGTAAAGTGACCCTAAGTTCAATTCCTAGTAACAAAAAAAAAAAAAAAAAAGCCCAAACCACGGGCTCTGTGGCTCTGTGGTGACTGAGGTCAATCTAATTGACAATGGGTTAGCCAACATTTTCTGAGTGGCTGCCATGTATGCCTGGGTTGGGTGCTGGGGACCCTCAGGGGAATCAGATGTGATTCCTACCCCGGGGAGCTGGAACGAACTACTGCCATGCTTGGGAATGAAGGTGGCCACTGAGCACCACTGCCGCTCCTCGGCTCCTGGTTGCCTGGCAAGGTTCCCACTCCATCAGGCTGACGAGCACAGCCGTGTGCGGCTTACAGAGTGCGTCTGTGTTTGTGATCAAGTCCAAGAGCAGGGAGGAAGGTGAAAGGCAGCATCCCCTCCATCTTGCACAGGCCCTGCAGATCCTGCAGGTAAAAGGTTCCAGTTTGTCTTCCCTGATGAGGTCCCAGGAAGCCAAAGGCAGCAGCTGTTCCCTGTGGTCCCCTGTGAGCCAGAGCAGGCCAGGGCCAATGAAGACCTTACTTTAGTGGCCCTAAGCCTGGAAAAGAGTAAGGTACCCCTCACTTACCATGTGCAAATCAAAATAGAGCTAGTCCTGAAACACAAAAGGAGTGTAAGAAGTCCTGCAAGTTCTGAGTTTTTCCATCATGACTCTGATTGCAGAAGTTTCTCCAGAGCTCCTGGTGTGGGTGTGCCCTGCAGAGCTGGTACCAGAACACTTACTCAGCCTGACCAGTCGAAGGAAGACCCAGTCACTGACCTAACCAACTCCATTTGGTCCCTCTCTGACTCTGTTTGCCTTTTAAGTTTATTTATTTATTTATTTATTTTCCTTCTGAGCCACTTTGTTTTGTGGTCACCTTGGATTCTAGGAACAGGCCTGGTTGATAGCATCTTTATGACAAGGAACCAAAACTACCCCCAAGCAATGGGCAAGCCTCACAGAACAGACCACCCATGATGAGAGCCCCCACCCCAGCACCATGACAGAACCGAGGCTGCCCCGTATAGCAATCTGCTCTTGTTGGGAGCTGAATTGGCCCCTCAAGCGATGATGACCCTCCTGGAGCGTCACAGTCCTGAGATAATGACCAACCAGCCTAGGATGACCCGCACTGCTAGCAGGCAGACCCCAGCCATGAAAGACCCAACCCTCGCCTTTCTTCTTTTTTTTTTTTAAACCTCAAAGTTTCCATCAGTCACTTGAAGACAGCTCGTTAACACTGTACCCCAACATCTGCTCCTCCTGCTGTGACCATGCTGATTAAAGTTCCTCTCCCACCCTGATTTGCATACTGGGACAAATGGCTGAGCCTGGTCTGTTGGGCCCCCAGGGCTGGGGCCTTCCACCCTGGCCCATCCAGTCCTGTCTCAGCGCCACCACCTCTTATGGAAGCCAGTGTGGACTCCTGGGTACAAGGTCTCAGAGGTACAGAAAGACACCCAGTGGTGGGGTTTGGCAGGCCTGGCTTGGATCAGGACACCACCAGCCACCAACACTGGGATCAGCCACTTAGACTCCTGGGCCTGAGGTTTCTGAATAAATAGGCTCACAGTAGCCGTTTCATGGGGACACTGGGCACAGGGCTGGGCATGAGGGGAAATGAAGTCAGGCAAGCAAAGGGCCTTGCAGGAGATCTAGTGCACAGTGGGTGACATGGAGTGGGTGACATGGCTGCCTGCAGAGAGCATGACGGCCTAGCTTTCCACCGTGCTGTGTGGAGCAGAAACCCACTGGCGTCTCAGTCCTTGGACCTGCCCCTCTCCTCCGGGCCTCACTGTGGGGATTAGTCAGGAAATGTGCACAATGGGCTTATTGTTATTAGAGTAAGACAAAAATAGCTTGGGACTGGAGACTTGCAGGGGTGGGGCAGGAGCAGAGTGCATTACTCACTTTCCTAGGGAACCTTTGTTTTGATACCAGGGATTGAACCCAGAGGTGCTTAACCATTGAGCCACATCCCCAGTCCTTTTTATTTGTTATTTACAGACAGGGTCTCACTGAGCTGCTTATGGCCTCTCTAAATTGCTGAAGCTGCCTTTGAACTTGCGGTCCTCCTGCCTCAGCCTCTGGAGCCACTGGGATTGCTGGCGAGCGCCACCCTTTCTTGGGAGGGAAACAGACTCAGGTGTGCTTGGGGTGGGCCACCCAAAGGCAAAACCTCCTGACCTACGCCCAACTTGTCCCCCTGTGTCTCCTCTTTATTTCCTCAGGCCTTTCCCCTACCCCACCCCCTCGCCTTTACCTGGTACATGCTCCTCTCTGTTGGACAGCCCCGGGCTGCCAGGTCCACTGTCTGCACCCACCAGCACAAGAAGTGCCTGGACATTTATCCCCGGATGGCGGGGAGTAAGGAGGTGTAAGCACCCCAGTCCTCTTGCCCCTCACTGGGACAACTGTTAATTGTCCCTGGGTTCCTGGTGTATGAGACCAAAGCCACACCATGCCTGAGTTGTTGGATGCCACACCCTTGCTTGGCTTTCTTTTTGCTTCCTTGTCATACTTCTGTGTGTTTTTTATTTTTTTTCTTTTTTTGGTACCAGGGATTGAACTCAGGGGCACTCGACCACTGAGCCACATCCCCAGCCCTATTTTGTATTTTATTTATTGACAGAGTCTCACTGAGTTGCTTAGTGCCTCGCCCTTGCTGAGGCTGGCTTTGAACTCAAGATCCTCGTGTCTCAGCCTCCGGAGCCAACTACTGGGATTACAGGCACGTGCCACTGCCCTCGGCCTCCACTTCCCTTTTCTTCTGCTGAATTTTCCTTTAAGCTTCGTAATAAGTGACTCAGTCTGGGGAACCCAGCTCTAGGACCAGGCACAGTGAGGGGAGGTGTCTGAGAGAGATCTGTCATTTGACTGGCTTCTGGATGGTGCTGGGGTGTGTGTGTCTCTTAGAGTGGAAAGCAGGTGGGGAGGAGAATGGAAGGGGCTTGTATTAGTCAGGGTTCTCCAGGGAAACAGGTCTAGTAGGATATCATAAATGCACAGAGATATTTATTATAAAGAATTGGCTCACAGATTTGAGAAGGTCAAAAAGTCCAGAGCAGGAGAGCTGAATGGTACAAGTGCCAGCCTGAGTCTGAAGACAAAAGATCAATGTCCTGGCTGGAGGACAGTCAGCTGGAGAGAGAAACTTCTCCTGCTTGACCCTGGAGCCTGTTGGGGCCCTCAACTGATTGGACAAGGCCCACCTACCCTCAGCAGGGCCACCTGGTTTACTGAGCTCATGATGCAAATGTTAACCTTATCCAGAAACCCTCCCAGATGCACCCAGAGATAAAGTTTAACCAAACAGCTGGGCACCCTGCAGCCCCTGCAGGGAATGCATGCAATCAGCCATCATGGGCCCTTGCTGGCCTTGCTTAGTTTGCAGCCCTGGGGTGGAGATGGGATTGCCCCTACCCTACAGGTGTGAAAACCTGAAAGGCCAGTGGGAGCCCTTTCTTCTGGAATCTGTGGCTTCCTTTTCTGCACCTGCACTTTGGGAGCTAGGGAAGAATAAACTGTGTTTTAGGTGCTTGCCAACAAAGGCATAGTGGCTGAGTGGCAGTAATGAATAGCATAGACCTGGAGTCGGGGGAGCAGGGGATGCTCACAGCTCTGGGCCCTGCAGAGATCAGAAAGCAAGGCTGCGGCTGCGCTGCTGCTGCTGTGGCTGAGTGCAGAACGTGCTGCTGCAGCTGGAGTCGGGGGAGGCCGTGGCTCAGCCTTCACCACCAGCCAGCATCCGCAGCAAGGAGGCCAGAGTGGAGGCAGAGTCATTGGGGGCTGCTCATTAAAGACTCCACCACCCACAGGTGGGGCCCGGAGGCCCTCTCTGCTCTTCTCCAGGTCTTCCCAGAGAGGAGTTAGCTAGGAGTGGGTGGGGAGTGGGTAGGGTTGCCAGATAAAATACAGGACCTCCAGTTAAGTCACAGTTCAGATGAGCAACAAGTAACTTTTTACATATTTGCTTAAGTGGTAATAGGGATTGAATCCAGGGTGCTTTTCCACTGAGCTACACCCCCAGCCCTCTTACTTTATTTTGAGGCAGGATCTTGCTAAATTGCTTAGGGCCTCATTAAGTTATGGAAACTGGCTTCAAACTTTTGATCCTCCTGCCTCAGCCTCCTGGAGCCGGGATTCCAGGAGTGCGCCACTGCGCTGGGCCTACAAATAACTTCAGTATAGCGCGTGTAAATATTGTACAGTATGTACTTATACTAAAATATTATTTGCTTGTTTATCTGGAATTCAAATTTAACTTAGTGCCTTGTATTGATGTATTATTAATGTTTTCTAATTCTACCAATGCTAGGTTGGGGGCAGGACCCCACATGGGAGAAACTAAGGAGGTTTATTTGATCCTGCAGACTTTAGTGAAAAGACCCTGCTCCCAGTTCCTGAGAGGCTGCCCTGGAATATTGTATTTGGAAATAGCAACTATATGATCTGCTCAAAAACAAACAAACAAATAAACAAACAAATAAATGGTGGGCTGGGGGGGCTGGGATTGTGGCTCAGGGGTAGAGCGCTCGCCTAGCGCGTGTGCAGCCTGGGTTTGATCCTTAGCACCACGTACAAATAAACACATTGTGTACAACTAAAGCAAATAAATAGATATTTAAAAAAAAAAATGGTGGGCTGGGGATTAGCTCAGTGGTAGAGCACTTGCCTGGCAAACATGGGAGACCCTGGGTTTGATTCCCCAGCACTGCACCAGGTGGGGGGTGGGGAGAAAGAAAGAAAGGAAAAGAAAAAGAGAGGGAGATGTGGGACATGGGAACAGAATGGGTAAGCACAGCCCTGTGATCAAGCCCCCTGGGTTTACCACACTGCCCAGACATGACCTTGAGGGTCTCTTGCTCCATCTAACTGGGCACCTGGTGACGGAGCCACCCTGGAATCCTGCGGATTGCCGGAGATGCCCTGGGCAGTCACTGGCTCCAGGAACCTTCTCTGCAGCAGCACTTCCCCTTGGCTTAGGAAGGTTCTTCCTGCTTCAGCCTTGTCAATGAGGGTGGACTCTCAGAGTGGACATCCCTACTCAGGCTTTGCTGACCAGACCCTGCAGCTATCTGGAGCATAGGCCAGGACTGGGCGGGAACTTGTAGAAGTCCCTCTTCACCATTCACCTGAGAAACAAGGTCCCAGGAGAGGAAGGCCGTTGATGAAGGCCAGTCCAGGCCTCCATGACCAGGCAGGGCTCACATCCCCTGCTCAGTGCTCAGTTGCCTGCAACCTTGGAGCATCAACTCCAATACACGGCATTGGGCACCCCCAGTACATTTCAACCCCACAGTACCCCGCAGAGATGTCCTGGCCTCTATTGCTTCATTGCCACTCACAGGAAACAGAGGAGACTTGGGGGACTGTAGAAACTTTCCTGCAGCTGATGAGTGGCAGGGCCAGTGTGTAAGCCCAGGTCACCCCCCCACCGCAAGTTTGCCACTTTCCCATCCCCTTCTGTTAGTTTGTAATGCCCAGTTCCCTGCTGCCAGTTTTCCCCAAGACCTTCTGGACTTCTCCAACAAAAGCCTTTCTTGCCCCTCTAGTGCCCTTCCAGGGCTGCACCTCACTGCACACCCACCTTCCGCCCCAGGACCCTGGCATTTGCACAACACTCTATCGTGTACAGTGTCCACAGTACACTATGTCATGTTGATTTCCCCAACTGTGACTCTGGCCCCAGCAAGGAGCACCTGTGCCTCTCGGGCAATTACCCTGGAGAGGCCAGAAGGTGCACCCATGTGCAAAGGGTTCCTTGCAAAATGTCAGACTGTTCCAAGCAAACAGGAACGGGCCCTGAGCCAGCTCAGCTGTGGCAGGAGGATCCAGGAATTAAGGCCTCCCAAGCTGCAGCTTCGATGCTGTCTCTCTTTGCAAGCCTCATCCCTCTTCTCAGCACCTGCAGGGAAGAAGGCCCTGCTCATCAGCCACCCTGGGAGCTGCAGACCAGGAGCCCAGCTGCCTTGCCTCATTTCTCTCGCCCTAGGTTGCCACTAGGCTAGGTGTGTGGTCCCTTGGCTCCCTCTGGTTCCCTCAGGGCCTCAAACATAAGCAGACATCTACCTATGTGTGCTCCAAAGGGCCTCTGCTGAGGTTTCCTGGCCCGCAGGACCTTAGTTTCTCCTTATCAAGCTTCTTTCAGATTCTCAGACACCCACATTTCCAGAGAGGTAGTGCTTTCTGCAAAGTCTTGGTTTAGCATTGAGGGCACTGGACTTTGAGTTCAAAGACCTGACATCAGACCTCACCTCGGCTACTTCTGAGCTGTGCACTTGGCAGGGCTGCTGTGTACAGCTGCACAGGTTATACACTACCTCACTATGCAAAGTGGGGTCCAGAGATCATCAGCATCCATGTCATACAGCTTGTTAGAAATACAGAATCCTGGGCCCTATCCCAGGGCGGCTGAATCAAAATCTGTCTTTAACAAGATCTCCAGTGAGTCAAACATCAACATTTGAGAATCACGGATGTATAATAGTCCTAGGGAGCATCTCATACAGACTGAGATACGACACCTTGGGAGTCCAGTGACACGCTGTCCCTGCTTGGGCAAGCCACTTCTCCTCTTTGAGTCTCATTTTCCTATCTGCCAAATGGAGATAATAATGCCTGTCCCCAGGGCTGCTGGGCTGCTTAAGTAAGGATCTGGTGTAAGAGGGCCTGAGAGAGGCTGCCATTGAAGGAGGGCCGATTGGGGTTCACAAGGCTCCTTCTCCTGGGAGGTGAGCTTGGAAATTTTCACTGCCCTGAGGAAAACACAATCCTTAGATTTTGGAGCTGGGGAGGATTTCAGGGACTCTTCTGCTCAAGCAGATATCCAGTTTTCACTTGACAATTTTACAGATGATGAAATGGAGGAAGGACAGGTGCAATAGCAAAACTGATGCCAGTGTCTGAGCTGGGACTGGAGCCTGGGGCTTGCTCCACCTCACTGCCCCTCCGGGGCCTGGGCATTCTCCTAAAGCTGCCCTTGCAATTTGTCTATGCCTTGTCTTCGCAGCACCTCATGGTGGTCAGCTGGGGGAAACTTGGGTGAAATTTGCATCTTCCTTGAAAGAAAATACCTCAGTAAATACAGTAGGGAGACAGCTCTCTCTCAAACTTTAATAGGAGGAATGACAGGAAAGAGGAGCCCATTCAGAAAGGAGTTTATCAACATCTACTTTCTAAGTATGCATGATGTGGGCCTGCCCTGGGCGGGGGGATACAAGACACCATCCTTCTCCTCATGTTGCTCCCAATCAGGAGAGGACACAGGACATATGATTCAGAAAGGGCCCTGGGTAGTTAAGTCACCACCATTAGTTATTACTAAGAAGGAGGAGAAACCACTGGATGGAGCAGTGATGGAAGATTCTAGAAGATGCTGGGTTGGTAAGGCCTGGAGGTGGGTAGAATTCAGAGGAACAGAGATCAGTTTGTATAAAACTGGAAGTTTGTAAGGTATGTTTAGGAGATGGGGGCTGGCTTAGAGCAGGGCTTGGGAAAGTTTTTTTTTTTTTTTGGTACCGGGGATTGACCTCAGGGGCACTCGACCACTGGGCCACATCCCCAGCCCTTTTTTGTATTTTATTTAGAGACAGGGTCTCACTGAGTTGCTAAGTGCCTCGCCATTGCTGAAGCTGGCTTTGAACTCGCGATCCTCCTGCCTCAGCCTCCCAAAGTGCTGGGATTACAGGCGTGTGCCACTGCGCCCGGCTTTTGTTTTCTAATAAAAAGTTAAAGATGCCAGGTGCGGTGGCGCACGCCTGTAATCCCAGCACTTGAGAGTCTGAGGTAGGAGGATTGCGAGTTCAAAGCTAGCCTCAGCAAAGGTGAGGCACTTAGCAACTCAGTGAGACCCTGTCTCTAAATAAAATACAAAAAAGGGCTGGGGATGTGGCCCAGTGGTCGAGTGCCCCTGAGTTCAATCCCCGGTACCAAAAAAAAGTTAAAGAGTCAATATTTTTGGCTCTGAAGGTCATAAAGTTCTGTGCTCAACTACTCAACTCTGCCCTGCCCTTGCAGTGTGAAAGCACAGGTGGGTAATTAGTAAACAAACTAGTGTGGTTTTGTTCCATACAACTTTATTTATAGAAACAGAAATCGTGGTTGTTTTTGTGTGTGTGTGTGTGTGTGTGTGTGTGTGTGTGTGTGTACTGGGGATTGAGCCCGGGGCACTTTACCACTGAGCTACACCCCCCAGCCCTTTCTTATTTTGAGTCAGGGGCTCACTAAGTTGCCCAGGCTGGCCTGGAATTTGTGATCCTTCTGGCTCAGCCTCCCTGGTAGCTGGGGTTAACATGCGAGTGCCACTGTGCCCGGTATGTATCATTTTCATGCGTCACAACATATCATTCTTCTTTTGATTTTTTTTTCAATTATTAAAACATATAAGAAACAGTCTTTGCTTGTGGACTGTACAAAAAATATACAATGAGCCAGATTTGGACTAGTCTGTTCATTTCTGATCTAGGTCTGAGATGAAAGCTGGGGCTGATGAGATGGGCTTGGGCCAAATTCAAACCTGCTGAGCATCAAATATTAGCTTAAAGAATCTGTTCTTTTTCCAATCCCGAGTCAGACGTTGGAATCCATGATATTTAGATATTTCTGGATTGCGCCCCTCTTCCAGGACACTTTCTTCTTCTTCCAAGAGAGTGGCTGCCAAGTTCCCAGGAAGAGGAGCAATGGTCATTATTGTGTCTTTTGCCAAAGGGAAGGACCCAGAGAGGAAAGGCTTGAGGGGTAAAATTGAGAGAGTCAATTGCTAGGCTTTTAAGCCTGAGATACCTAAGTAGCATCTGAGTCAAGCAGGTCATTAAATATTTGAAAGTAGAGCTGAGAGCTGAAGGCGGAGGCAGTCTTTTAAGCTGCAGGGAATAGGCTAGTCACTCAGGAGAAAGGAGCCCAGGACAAGCCCGAGGCACTCCATTTCTGAAGTCAGATGCAGAATGGAAAGAGGTCAAGAGGCAGAGAACACAACAGACCATGGAGCCAGGAGAGACTCTCAGAAGAAGGGAGGCAGCTGTGCCCCATGCTGCTGAGAGCAGGGAGGATGAGGGCAAGAGAGGATTGGGGGACCTGGTAGCATAGAGGGCTCTGGTGACTTTGCCAAGAGCAGCTTCAATGGGGATGTGGGTGTGGAAGTCAGAGAGAAGTCAGCAACTCTTCAGAGTCGTCTAACCTTTGCAAGATGGTTGAGATAAGCATTCGTCATAGGGAGGGACGAGGGATTGAACTAAATAAACTACTGTGGCCCAGGCACGTTGCCCGGCTCCCAGGATACAGGGATAGCGCAGAGACAGGCTGAATAGCCACGCTCCAATACAATCAGCACAAACTAGGCATAAATAGCAAGGGGTGTTGGCAAAGGGAGGTTGGAGTCATGGGTTCTGTGTTTTGGGGATCAGGAGAAATGTCAAAGAGTGGGTGCTATCTGACCTGGTGCTTGCAGACAAGGAAGGATAAAGGACAAACAGGCTTGCCACCTGTGGGAAAGAGGATTGCAAAGACAAAGATATGAAAGTAAAGGGAAGGTATGGGAAATGGTGGTCAGATGTGGCCTGATTGGTGGTGTTGGAGATGGGCCACAGGGAGTGACAGGAGATGCATCTGGGGAGGTAAACCACCCATGTTGGAATAGGCCTCTCTACCTTGCTAAAGAGGGTAATGTTTTTAAAAGGGGGGAATATAAAGAAAATAACCTTGGTCTACCTGGTATGTGTATGTATGGTACTGAACTTACTACTTTAAAGACTTTTGAACATGGGTTTTGCAATACATGACAGAGCTGAGTTCAAATCCCAATTCTGCAAGGTATGTTTGCTCCATAACCATAGGTCTTCAAACCTAGCTAAGTAAGTCTCAGTTTCATCCACAAAATGGGACAATTCTTATCCTATAGAATTTCCCCAGAGCTTAAATGAGATAATAGAAGTAAAGGCAGGAAATAGAGATCTGGAACTCCAGAGAAGGAGAGGCTGGGCAGGGGTTCAGATCTGGGCCGTCTACAGGCAGGAGGCAAAGCTGGCTCCAGAGGCAGATCACCTGGGTCCAGATGATGTCTGAGCAGTAGGGATGCAGGAAGGTCCCCAAGGTCCCTAAGAATGAGGTGTTTAGATCAGATGGGAATAATGGTAGACATTGTTCACACAGGCAGTATAATTTACTAGAACAGCATGTTTTTTGTTTTTTTGGTACCAGGGATTGAGCAACATGTATTTTCCTTCTTTTGGTTGAGACTTGAAGATTTAGAGCTCAAAGAACCATCTAGTTGTTTATGTATTCAGTACCTTGTAAGGTCAGGCCAACTAAGAAAGGTGAAGCGGGTGCAGTGGTGCATGCCTATAATCCCAGGGACTCAGGAGGCCAAGGCAGGAGGATCACAAGTTCAAGGCCAGCCTCAGCAATTTAGCGAGGCCCTAAGTAACTTAGTGAAACCCTATCTCAAAAACAACTGGGGATGTAGCTTAATAGCAAAATGTTCCTGGGTTCAATCCCTAGTACCTCCCCACTGAAAAAGTAGCTGAAATAATTGAGATAAAAAATCACAGGGGCTGGGGTTGTGGCTCAGTGGTAGAGCACTCGCCTAGCACGTGCGCGGCCCGGGTTCGAACCTCAGCACCACGTAAAAACGCATTGTGTACAACTAAAAGCAAATAAATAAATATTTAAAAAAAAATCACAAAAGTGCAGTGAAGACCCAGTCTCATTAGTGGGCTTTACAGTGCAACCCAAATCCATGAGTCTCTGGTGGAGAGACAGGTTGAGGGAGGTTTAATGGCTTCTGATGTGACGTAGAAGTGGCCCAGTTGGGAATCAGAGGATGAGTGTCTTTATAGACTCCAGTGGGGTGTTTTTCCATCATAAGATTGTCATGTGTCAGCAGCATTTCTGGGTACTTGAGGTGATTAGAAATCTCCATTTAATAATGAGAATAATGAGCTTCTAAAGAACTGCCTCAGGCCACACCAATGCTAACAGGCACAGAAAGTGGGGTGCATCCTAGAATTCCCAGCTGCCACCACACACACGCTTCCTTTGGCTACCTGAGCAAGAGGAACACTGCTGGCAGAGCCAGAGGGGCCTGGGGACTGCCGACCACTGGGATGGGCATGGGGAGAGAGGAACACCACTTCAGTTTCAAGTTGCTATTTTTGCAGAGTGTAAAATTTCGGCACCAGTCCCGTAGAATAAACAGAGTTAACACCCCATTAAATACAATGGACTTTCACCGTTCACGCCAGACGTGCCTAGATTGAAACTAGCTGAGCGGGAGCTGGTCCGTGAGTAAAATGTATCTCACACGCGCTGCCTTCATGCTTCCAAAAAAGAAAAATCCAGCGCAGGGGGAAGAAAGCGCCAGCAGCGGCTCTGCAGGCTGGGACTGGAGGATCCGGTAATGAAGTCTTTCTGGAAGGTAAGAAAGGGCTGTGTGCCGCGTGTGCTATTTTTAAACATGCTGGAGCAGCACAAGTATTCCTGCCCCTGCACTTTCTCCGACAGAGGAGGGGCTCCGGGGAACGCAGCCAGGAATTTAGATGCTATTTATTGTATTTCCTTTTATCAGTCAAATGATTTTCCTATTTCCCACCTAGATAAAGATCTTCCGCTCACAGCTCCAGCCTGTTGACCTTGTCAGGACTGCTCTGCAGTCTGGAAATTGGTCCCAGAGAGAGAAGGGCATTGTTGTTAACGGGCTGTTGGGTGGATTGGGCTTTCTCCTCTCCCAGCAGAGAGGAGATCGGTTTACCAAAAAGAAATAAATAAATATAGCGGAAACCTTCCCAAAACACAAAAATGGATTGTCTTATGCCTTCTTTTCTTGCAAAACTGAAAGGTTGTCAAAGAATTGGTTCACTTCCCCCTCCGGCCCCCCAACCTGGCCTTTCACCAGCATGCATGCGCTTCTAGTGAAGACACACACACACACACACACACACACACACTCGCACACTCGCACTCACTCCTACAGCAGCAAGCCCAGCCCGACTGCTGTGGAGCTGCCGTCTTGGCAGTCAGCAGGGCAGAGGGGGTGGCAGCTGGGTCTTAGCTTGTAAGCTGAGCCAATGTCTGGGCTGTGCCAACTCTTGAGGCCCCTGGGAGATGCCAGCATGCCTGAATGGGAGCAGCTGCAGCTTCCACTCAGCTGGAAGTCTCGGAGCCAGCCAGGCCTCTAGACACTGCCTTCCAGGCCAGGGCGTGGTGTGGGCTGCCTATCAACCCTGACGATGGGGTTGCTCTTCTTGGGCAAGCTGCTCCCATTGTCTCACCTTGCCCGGGCCCACTGGCCAGGTTCCTGGGCAGGAGACAGCGCCACTGCTCCCCACCTTCTTGGACCCTGGCCCAGCAGATCCTACGGAAGGTTAGGGTTTTAATGTAAATCCTCATCATTTCTGGCTCGTTCACAGCCACAAAACATCAAGAGAGCCAGCTAGATGGAGGGGAACCAGTCCTGTGCGAGCTCACGGTGCGAACAGCAAGGAGCTTCAGGCCCCCTCCACACTAGCTGGGTTGGCTGTGGATTCTAACAGAGCTCCTGGCTTTCCAGAACCCCTGGGGTTCTTTCCCACCGTTGAGGAGCTTCCTGGCCAGGACAGCAGAGGGCGCTGGCTCTCCTGACAGCACTGTCCCAGGCTTTTCTGCCACATCTGGAAACAAGCTCTACCACTCCCTTAGAGAAATACCTAAATACCGGCCGGGGATCTGTCTGTGAGATGCGTTGGCATGCAAGAGAGCATGCATACCCATCAAGAGCTCCACTTTCTCATGAGTTACATTTCCCCCTCAAGAGCACTTGTGGAATGTGGGGAACTTGCCTTGCCAAGGCAGTCAGCACATCTGAGTCCTGGACGTGGTTGGGCCTGGGTGGAATGCTTGGACCACCTCTGCTCTGAAGCCTTTGCCCTCCCCTCCCACGTGGAGGGGGGAGAAAAACAGGAGAAGGAGACCTCCCAGATCTTTCCCCCAGGGGAAGAAAACTAAAATGTTTGGCTCTGACCTTCGAAGGCCTCCTGAAGAAAGCAAATGCCCCATATTTCCTCAAGAAACAAAGATATAATTCCAAGAAAGCATCTTCCTAAATTACAAGTGATTAGAAATGCCAAAGCAACACGCAAATGGAGATGGGGGAAAGGAGAAACTGGACAGGGAGCACCGAGCTGGAGCCAGCCAAAGGCCCTGGTTGCTATTCTGAGACTGCTCCCCAGACTTCCGAAAGCTGCATGCATTTAAATGTCCACATTTTCCCGCAGAAGCCAGCAATCTGTACTTCTCTTGGCCAAACAACACATCAGTCTAATATGGTGTGGGAGAAATATGTTACATTCTTTTATGAACAGAATGTTAACATCACCCAGAATCAATATTTATATCCAAGAACACAATGAACTGGCTTGTTTTGTACTGCATGGGTTTAAGACAGGGACATTTGGAGGGAGTCGGGAGGTCCCTCCTCCTAACCAGAAAGGCAGACCCATGGCCAACAAGCTGAGGCTCAGGCGTTCCAAAAGATTTCTGCTTGGGAGACTGTGCTCAGTTCTCGTCCTGCCCCTCCAATCCTCTGACCCTGAGGATTGCGAGAGGAAGCCGGAGCAGCAAGCAGGACAGGAATTGGTGGTGAGATCCAAGACGTGAGGCAGCATGCAAGTCAGCCACCCTGTAAGTGAGGGCTGCAGAGAAGGAAGGAGGGCCAGGACTGCACCCAGGCCTTTCTGACCACATATCAAAGTAAGAGCTGAGAGTACCTCACACAAATCCTTGAATGAGGGAGAGCCGTCCGGAGGCCAAAAACAAGTAGGTTGACCAACATGACACTTCTTTCATGCTGGTGTTGTTTCCTGGCCAGGCAATTACCCTCACCTGAAGCCACTGTTGTGAGAGGTGGAAGCTGAGAGCACCTCGCCTCCAAATGCCTCAGGTTCTTCCAGAAGCTTTGGGGACACTCCATCAAGCTCCCTTGTTTGTTTGTTGCTTGATGCTGTATTTTACTTTTCTGTCTTTGGAAGCTATTGGTCCTGCAACATGGAGCCGGCTGCTTGCTCCTTACATGTAAAATCCTTATCTAATCACAAAACAAAAACCTCTCCCAGAAGGTTTAATGTTTGCCTGCAACAGAGCATCTAAAAACATGAGCCTCCTTGTCAACTGGCAGACACGACTGGGGCCTGGTTTTGCAGAGCAAGCATGCCCATTTTATTTTCAAATCAGATGTTGAAGGTTATGGCTTTCAACAGTAGCACTTGTCTCTCATTAAATGCCTGGAGCTCATTATGGCATATCCTGCAAAAAAATGTCTTTATTGCCTTAATGGACATGATCTTTAGAAAAGATCCTTCGGCTTATGTATAAGATCAAATCATGATTAATCTTGGCCCTGTTTAGCTGTAGGTCAAGTTTTCAGGCTACGGTGAAACCACTCCTTGTGCATGATCACAATTTATAATTTTCTGTAATCCATACCCTTTCCTCTGTGTTGTTAGCATGTTTTAGTTGCTGCAATGCACTTGGTCTGTCCTGTATTTTCATCCAGTTCTAAGAGACGACCAGTACATATCTCAATCACATTTGTTATGAAATCAGCCAAGATAAGCAGATATTACTTCACTGGAAGGAATGTCTAGCATCTTTACAGATGCAAAGCTTCCCCCTGAAGAATCTCGTGTAGGAAACCTATGTTAGTAAATGCCCTGAACAACTGTAGAGATGTCACCTGATTTAAACCACGAGAAAAGCTGCACCTGGTCCAGATGTGGTTCCGGTGTCAAGGACAGGATGAAAGAATTGTCAAGGCAAAGGAGAAGATGGTGAACTCTTGGTAGAGTTGATGGGGTCTGACTACCTGCAAAGCCGTGCTAGGAAAGGGCTAACAAAAACAAAACAAAACACTTCTTTGGAAGTTTTTGGTATGTTCTCAATTGTCAATAGAAATACTTACTCATACCTACACCCCTGCATCTCAAATGAGCCTGCCTCCAACAGTGATCTCTGATTTGGGTCACTCTTACCCTGTCTGCCTCTGCCAGGTCTTACAGTTCACCCACAGTTGCTCTTTTCCTCTCTCCCACCTCCATCCCCGCCCCCCATCATCTTTATTCTGTTTATTCTACCCAGGGGCTTTGCCCCCAACCCACCCCCTTCTTCCTTCACCACGCAGCCTCAGTCCAGGCCAATGCCACCTCTAGCAGGGACACAGCCACAGCACCACTCCCTCCCTATTTCCATGCTTGCTCCCTACCATCTGCTTTTTGCAGAGCAGCCGGAAGAATTTTGTGCGTGTGTGTGTGTGTGTGTGTGTGTGTGTGTGTGTGTGTGTGTGTGTGTGGCTTTGGGCCTGGAACTCAGGGCCTCATGCATGCTGGGCAAACGCTCTACCACTTGAGCTACATCCCCAGCCCCAGAAGAATTTTTTAAAGCTACAAATTGGATTATATGGCTTCCCTCCTTGAATGCTCCAACAGTTTCCCCCTGTACTTAGAACGTGCCAAATCCTGAGGATGGGATGACCTTGCAGTCTTCTCGCCTACCTACCTCTTGCCACTTTTGGCCTACCTCTCTCGGTTCCAGCTCTCCTCGTTTTCTTTCAGTTCCTCTAAAGCACCAAGAAAAGCTGGCCTTCACCTTCTTTCCCTGACCCACCCTAAGCATGGTGTGGCTTCCCCAGAGGGCCTCCCCTACTTCCTGCCGAAGTGCTCCTTGAACAGCTCCATCGCTTTCCTGCCTGCAACCCCAGGTGGGGATATGATGTCCGCTTCAGTTTGCTGGATCCTTTCCTTCCACTAAAGAGTAAGCGCCATGACAGCAAGGGCAAGTCCGCTCTGTTGTGTTCCCAGGCCTGCCACAAAGGGGGGGTCAATAGTAGCTGAACAAATTTGGGACGCCAGACTGTGCCTGAGGAGAGTTGCGGAAGGCTTAATGACGCCTTGCTGCTCCAGACAAATGTTACCATGGGTGTTACCACAGATCCCTGCGGAGGGACTCCTCACCCAGGCCAGAAGGAGCCAAGACAAACTCTGTTCCCACCACAGGTCTTATTATTATTATTATTATTATTATGTACTGAACTCAGGGGCACTTGACCACAGAGCCACATCCCCAGTCTTATTTTGTATTTTATTTACTCGGGTCTCACCGAGTTGCTTAGTGCTTCGCCCTTGCTGAGGCAGGCATTGAACTCGTGATCCTCGATCTCAGCCTCCTGAGCTGCTGGGATTACAGGCGTGCGCCACTGCTCCAGGCTAAAACAGGTCTTCTTATCTCTTGTCCTATTTTATCAGTGTCCTACCCAGTCTATCTCCTCACTGCCTTGAATTTAGGAGCACTGACCCTGAGGACCACAAGCATAGATTAGGAAAGTTACATCTTGATTTTCATAAACCTGTACCTGGAAAGTTGCTTTTCCTTTGATGATAAATGTTGCCAACAAATCCCAATAGTATCAGCGGGAATTTTGGACTTTGCCACCAATAGAATCACAGGTATTTTCATGCCACATTATAGCAGATGTTGAAATATCCCTTATGGTCATTAGTACTTTAAAATTATGGTCATTATTAGAGTTTTGTTTAGATTATGTTATTTAATGCTTTTTAAAGAAAGCACATATATGTCTATATAGCACTATTTTATTTTTTATTTTTTGGTGCTGGGGATTGAACCCAGGGATGCTTTACAACTGAGACACATCCCCAGCCCTTTTTTTTTTTTTTAAAATATTTTTATTTACTTGCTTTTAGTTGTACACAACGCGTTTTATTTGTACGTGGTGCTGAGGATTGAACCCGGGTCGCCCGCGTGGTAGGCGAGTGCTCCACCACTGAGCCACAGTCCCAGCCCTCCCCAGCCCTTTTTATGTTTTATTTTGAGACAAGGTCTCATGAATTTGCCTAGGGTCTCGATAAATTGCTGAATCTGGCCTTGAACTTGCAATCATCCTGCCTCAAATCACTGGGGTTATGGGTATGTGCCACTGCACCTGGCTGTACTGCATTTTTATTATTTTTGGTACCTATGTTTCGATATAGTGGACTTTCTTTGTAACTTTATTTGTGTTTTATTTTAAGTACTTAAAAACATTATTGTGGGGGCTGGGGTTGTGGCTCAGTGGTAGAGCACTGGCCTACCACGGGTAAGGCACTGTGTTCGATCCTCAGCACCACATAAAAATAAATAAGGAAAGGTATCGTGTCCATTTACAACTAAAAAATATTAACAAAACAAAACAAAACAAAAACACTATTGTGGGCTGGGGATATGGCCCATGGATAGAGCACTTGCCTAGCATATGTGAGACCATGGGTTCAATTCTTACTACTGCAAAAAACCCAACCCAAACCCAAACCAAAACGAACAAACAAAAAACTTCTTAGAAGGGCCCACAGAGGCCTCACTAGATTACTAAAGGTATGCATGGCAGAAAAGAGTACTAAGAACCTCTAGTCTAGTTTTTTATCTCATGTTACTGTCTTGCAAAACCAGCCTTGGTGACTGCAAAGTAAAACCTAATTCCTTCAGCATGGCATTCAAGGCCTCTTTACAATCCTTTTTCAAAACACTTCACTGCTGGGCTGGGGCTGTCTCTCAGCGTAGAGCGCTTGCCTAGCATGCGTGAGGCTCTGGGTTCAATTCTCAGCACCACATAAAAATAAACAAATAAAATAATGGTTTTCTGTCCATCTACAACTACAAAAAATAAAATAAAATAAAATAAAACTAATCAAAACACCTCACTGCTTTTTTTTTTTTAACCTGTCCTTTGGATATAACCTGTGTTCCAGCCACAATTACTTGAGAGTACACCAACAATACACTCATATTTCCAGGTCTATTTCTAGCTTCTTTTAAAGAACTACTCTTGTTCTAGGACCCAGCTCAAAATGTTATCCTGCTAAAGCCTTCTTTTGACCTCTGCCAAACACAACCACTGAATTCTTCCCTCTGTTCTCCAGAACATTTTGCTCACAGCTGTTTGACCACTTATCAGACTCCATTATAGTTAGCTTTTGTATCTATTTTTTGTTATATTGTGAGCTCACTAAGGAGAGGGACTTCCTCAAATTTAGACCCACAATGTAGCAAATACTTGAAAATGCCTGAATGAATGGGTGTATCTAAAATATTCTCCTCAGGGATGAGTAAAATCCATAATGACCCCATCAGTCTGTACTTAAGAATAGGAACTTCTTTTGATACATATAAGTTCACTTAAAGAATTCACCAGCCCCCAAGAAAAATGGAAGGTTTTCATCCTGCATTCTGCTGTCTGGACTCAGCTGCCTTGAAGAAGGCAAAAGCCCCCTAGCAGCAGCCTGTGTGCTGAGATGAGAAACCTCTTGGCTGTATCACTGATGTCTTCTCACATTACCCTTCTTTGAATGATGCCAAATATATTTGCAGCCTGTCTCCTCTAAGCAGACACTTTCCATTACTTATCCCAGGATTTTCGAGCCATCAGGTTATGGTATGATTTTTATATCCTACAACATTCAGCTGCTTTTTGCCACTCTTAAACAAATGCAGATGCAAGGCTTCAAAACTTCTTTTCCTAAGGAGCTTGAAAAATTAAAAAGGAGACCGTTCTTTAATTTCATAGTTCAATGAGCAGCTTGAGTAACTGGGTCTATGTGTGTGCGCAGGCGCTGATCATGGAAGGAATGTTAGCAAATACTGACCTCAAGTTAGAATCTTGTGGAACCACGGGACTTAAGAGCTGAAAGGATTTTTTTTTTTTTTTTTTTTTTTTTTTTTAACTGATAACAGAGAGATTGAAGTGTTTTCCCCAGGGGCTAATCTTCTGGTGGAATCTCGAATTTAGCCAGTCCAAAATGGAATTCTTGATCTGTCCTCCATATTTTGTCCCTAAGTATCTGCTATCTCAGGCAGTGGCACCTCTAGCTACTACCCAGCTGCTCAAGCCAAAAAGTAGGGAGTCATTTTTTTTTTTTTTTCCTGTTTCTTGTGGTGCTGGGGATTGAACCCAGGGTCTTACACATGCTAGGCAAGTGCTCTACCACTGAACTGCAGCCCTAGCAGGAATCGTTCTTTTTTAAAAGTTTTTATTGGGCCGGGCATGGTGGTGCATGACTGTAATCCCAGCAGCTCGGGAGGCTGAGATAGAAGGATTGTGAGTTCAAATCCAGCCTCAGCAATGATGAGGGGGCTAAGCAACAGGGCTAAGACCCTGTTTCTAAATAAAATACAAATAGGGCTGGGAATGTGGCTCAGTGGTTGAGTGCCCCTGAGTTTAATCCCTGGTACCACAAAAAATAAAACATTTTTATTAGTGCATTATAATTATACTTAATAGTAGAAGTCATTATCAGCTAGAATCATTCCTAATTGCTTTTCTTTTGTTCTCTACATCCAGTTCTTTAGCAATTTCTGTCCATTGTACTTCCAAAACATACCCCTCCCTCCTGTTTCAGCCTCAGCTGCTCTCCACCCCCACTGCCACCGCTCTAGGCTAAGCTGTGGCCACTTCCCACCGGGTTTATGCACCAACCTTCTGACCAGTCTCCCAGTTCTTCTTTTGCCTCCCTGCAGCAAGGGATCCTTTAAAACTACAAATCCGATCTTGCCACCGGTGTATAGCTCTCTGTACATCACTCTTATAGTAAACTTCAAGCTCTTTGCTATCTTGCAAGGCTCCACAAAATTTGCTTGTCTATGTTGCAGCTCCAAAATCGCATTCCCTCTCATGCACTTGGCTCCAGCCTCTCCAATTCTTTCCTTTTCCTTGGAATTCCAGAGCTTTTTCCCTGCCTTGGGACTGTGGCCTTCCTGTTCCTTCAGCCCCTCACTGGACTGGCTTTGTCCAATCAACCTGGTTCTTCTTTGAAAGATACTTTTTCTTTTTTGGTGCTGGGGATTGAACAACTGAGGGGCACTTGCCCACTGAGCGGCATCCCCAGCCCTATTTTATATTTTGAGACAGGGCTCACCGAGTTGCTTAGCACCTTGCTTTTGCTGAGGCTGGCTTTGAATTAGCGGTCCTCCCATCTCAGCCTTGAAAGATACTTTTTCAAAAATGCCTTTCCTTGACCCTAGCTTCTATCATTCCATCTTGGTAAGTGAGTCTGTTAGGTCATTTTTTACTGTCTCTTTCCTCCAGCAAGATATAAGCTCCACGGGCCTAGAACAGCTCCTGACACAGAAGTTCAACACATTGTTGAATTAATATATCTAATTCTGGCTCTCACAGCCACCGCACTAGGCTGCTGCTTTCAACTCTCCTACCAAGCAGGGCTGGGGTTGTGGCTCAGCGGCAGAGTGCTCGCCTCGCATGTGTGGGGCCTGGGTTTGATCCTCAGCACCACGAAAACATAAATGCATTGCATTGTGTGCAACTAAAATAAATAAATATTAAAACAAAACAAAACCTCCTACCAAGCCCACCAGACACCTCCAAGACAGTGCAGTTACAGTGGAATGATCTGGGACTGAATTCTTTTCTACCTTCTTCTAATTGTGTAACTCCGTAAGTTACTTATCATCCCAGAATCTTTACTCAAAATGGGTATAGTAGTCCTACTCTGTAAAGTTGTAGGAATTAAATAATTTATATAAAAAGTGGAACAGAGTGCTTCACCTACAGTGTCTGTTTCTTTTATTCCCGAGTCTTGCATAAACTGTACATTTATGTTTATGTGTTTTCTACTCTGTGAAAGGCACTGTTCTTACGCATTTTCCATGGATTCACTGATTTAACCACCTAAGGACTCTGCAGCTGGGGTAGGTGCTAAAGTATTTGCCTAGCATGTGCTAGGTCATTCTCCACAAAATAAATTTTGCTTATATTGCAGATAGTCTTTATTAGCCAAGTCACTAATCCTCCAAGACTCAGATACACTCCCCCCCCTTTTTTTTAATATTTATTTATTTGCTTTAGTTGTACACAATGCAATGCATTTATGTTTTACGCGGTGCTGAGGATCAAACCCGGGCCGCGCACATGCTAGGCGAGCGCTCTACCGCTGAGCCACAACCCCAGCCCGATACACTCCCTTTTGAACTTATAGATAAGCCATCTCTTGTCAGGTGAGATACAAGCAATTCTTTCACTCCTTAAATTTTTTTTTTTACCTGAGGATGGGAACATAGCTCAGAGTTAGCGCACTTGTCTAGCAGTCATGGCCTTGGGTTTGATCCCTGATACTGCAAACACACACACACACACACACACACACACACACACACACATTAAAAAAAACTAACCACAACAAAAAACCTTTATTAAAACTCTTAATACAAGCAAGAATAGCTGGGCAGCTGGGTGTAGTGGTGCACACCTATGATCTTAGCAATTCAGGAGGATGAGGCAGGAGGATCCCGAGCTCAGGGCCAGCCTCAGTAATTTAGCAAGGCCCTAAGCAACTTAGTAAGACCTTGGTAAGTGCTTCTGGGTTCAATCCCTAGTAAATGGGAGGGGTGTGGATGGAGGAAGACTCAGTTTAAGGACTACTTATGTACTTGTCTGTTTTTCCTATTGGACTATCAGAAACCATGTTTTACAAACACTTTTTGTAGTCCCATATAGTGCAACTAAGTGAAGACTTCTGGCTCTTCAGTGTTGGTTGGGTTGTTGCAGATACAAACAAGAGAACCCCTAGCCTTGTAACCACTGGACCTTCCCACTGACCTAGTGTTGCTGGTGATTACAAAATTCCTATCTAGAAAACTGGCATTGCCTAATCTTTTTTTTTTTTTTTTTTTTTTTTGTGGTACCAGGGATTGAACTCAGGGGCACTCGACCACTGGGTCACATCCCCAGCCCTTTTTTGTATTTTATTTAGAGACAGGGTCTTACTGAGTTGCTAAGTGCCTCGCCATTGCTGAGGCTGGCTTTGAACTCGCGATCCTCCTGCCTCAGCCTCCCAAAGTGCTGGGATTACAGGCGTGCGCCACTGCGCCCGGCGCCTAATCTTAATTTTTCAATGCTATGCCTATACTCTAGTGGCTCCTTCTTTCTGCATTTTGCTGGGTTAAGAGACCATACATTTCCACCTCTGGTGAAAGTTTCTCCCTGAAGACACATATTCCCATTCCAGTTGAATGAACGGACATTAACATTTTCACTGGATCTTTCCTGACTCAGTCCCCATCCCTTTTATGAGCTAGTGTATGAGCCGGTGTTTATATCTACAGATATTGTAAAGTATGTATCTGAGCGCAGGCTATGTGTCAAAGGTAAATAAATAAAACAAAGAAAAAGACCATTTTGGAACTCTCAATTGCAAGGCAGGAAATTCTTTCACAGAGCAGGAAGTAGCTATGAGCTTTACTGCCAAACAATCTCAATATCCCCACCCTTAGGGAAAGATTATCCTGGTGTTGTTTTAATCCAGCAGATGCAGAACAGTTAAAGAAAGGGCACAAACAACTGGAGGAAGTATTACCACCTGTTTGTGTTGACTTTTACAAACAAGCCTGGCTGCCAGCTGTTGACTGGTAGGGGAGGAGCTAAGGTGGGAACAGGAAGTGCCAACTCAGACCCCCAAGCTAGGTTTTGGGGGTTTCTTTTTCAACAGTCAGAAAACAAGGAAGTAGGTGGTCATTTTCAGATGGCCAAGAGGCAAAGGAAAGGTAATACATTCTGTTAACTAACATGGTGGGGCTGGGCTTAGTGGAGTCAAACAAGTTGTGAAAGCGTATTCATTTCTACATTCTTCCTAAAACTTGTGTATTACTGTATATTAACAATAGTGCCTACACAAGGATGACATTTCTCAGTCTCCCCTACAGCTAGCCACAATCACGTGACTGAGTTTCTGCCAAATTAAGCGAAAGTGTTGATTATGATTTCCAGGAAGAGTCCTGGAACTAATCTAGGTTTGCCCGTTTTGTCATTGCTTTGTCTTCATGCTGCCAGGAATTTCAAACTGATGGCCATTGGCCAAGGGGCTGGACCATGAGGTGACCTTGAGAAAAACCACATTGTAGTGCCAATGGGAGCCTCCACACTAGTCTTGGACTGGTGTGGGCACTTCTCTGAGACAGAGATCTGCTTATTTAAGCTGATGCTGATTTGGGGTTTTGTTAAATGTGGTTGAACTGAATCATAACTCTAGATATGCTGATCATTCTTGGCATCATGTAACAAACACATCCAATCTTCTGAAGCATGGTGACTTCTGGGGTAGGGATTCTATCCCTCTAGCAATACTGGAGGAGAGCTGGGGCATGTGTTGTATCAGTAGAGGAAGATGGAGTTGAAATAAAATTGACTTTGCTCAATGCCAGCTAACTGGCTACCTGGAGAGCAGTGGGCTCTGGAAGCCAGGTTGCCTTACCCTGAAGATTATAAAAGCGTGGCAGAAATAGGTGACAAGCATCTTTTAAAAATATTTTGAGTGACTAAGTAGCGGTTATTAAAAAAAAACCAAACAAGCATTTAAGCACAACTTACCCCTTCTGTCAAAAGATCTCCTCAAGGCGACTTCAGAGTCACGGACTTTAAAAGGCTCCTTCAAGTCGCCTCCAGAATACTACTGCCACATTAAAATGAATTAGAACTCACTGTATTGTTATAACATACATTCAAAGAACTGAATTCTCAAACAGGTGAAGACACATTTTGAATAAGCAATTAGTAAAATGAATGTGTTACTGTTTTCAAAGCCTAACAGTTTTGATGAATGTAGGGTTGACAAAGTCTTTAAGAGGAAAAAGCAAAGGCAGGTCTTCTTTTTTTTTTTACAATGCAAGTAAAACTGGATCAGGTGGATTCGACATAGAAAAGTTTTAATGAGACAAATGTCAAGCAAGCATATCAACTTCTTAATAAACAAAATCTAAAAGTTTAATTACAAAAACACTTGTACAGAAAACTTGGCATTTCAACAGTTCCAAACACATGTACACAATATTTTTTCTAAAATTTGTCAGAAATAAAACAATCTTTTCTCCCTTTCCCCAGCTGCTGCTTGTGTTTTAATAAAAGGAAAGAAGTTAATTGGAAACACTGATAGGCAACAGCTTATTTCTTGCGAAGAACATGAAAGTGCAGTAACCTCTTCAGATTTATTAGGGAACATGACTTCGGTCTTGCGCCAGGCTGTAACCTCACCTCCACCTGGTTCTGTGGCAGCTGAGTCCTAGCCACCCCTGTCAGGTGTGGGGCTCCTGGGAGAGCCCTCATTTGGGAAGCAAGCTGAGGTTTCTGCACCGATGATTGGGTAGTGCAGGCTCTGGTGAGCTCGTGCACATGTCTGGTCACTGTGAGGTGTCCCAGCTAGGGTCAGGGATGACCTCTGGACCAAGTTACAGCCTTTCATGATCATAAAAGCAGTACTATTGAAGCTGCACAAAACTCCACAGGAAGGAGAAGCAGCAACACTAGGAGGAAGGAAGAAAGGACAGAAAGCATTTGGCAGATGGCAGACACAAACTTCCCGAACCAGTTTGGACAACCTTCTGCCACGGACAGTGAGTTCTAGCTTAGACTTAGCAGGCAAGGAATCTAAAAGAGGTGGCAAAAACAGCAGATGAGAGCAGGGACAGTGGAAAATACAGAGAGGCAGGAGACTTGGCTGGTTTTATAGCAATAGATAATAAAGGGGTCTTATTCTAAAAAAATTGCCAAGTGGTGGTGTGTGGGCTTCAGTGCATGGAGATTTGATGTGTGTCCACATAAGAAATTTTAAAAAGGAGATTTTTGTTATTGTTGTGGCTGTTGTTTTCCTTTGGACTAAGAAAGAACAAAGAGAAGGAGAACACAATGCTAGGAGGACAGGATAGTGTAGCTACGAGACACAACGGGGTTTCTGGCTTGCACCCTGGCTTGTCAGCATGTTGTGAGAGGGGCCACACTCCCATCCACCTGCCTTTGGTGGTGGGGTGCCTAGACAATGGGCTCAGCATGCTCTGCTTTGGTTCCAAAGATCTCAGCTGCCACCTTAGCCTTGTGCTCTAGAGCGTAAAGAAAAGAAAGAAACAAAGAAAAAAAAAAAAAAAAAAAAAAAAGGACCCTGAGGAGAGAATCAGAACCCTCGTGTTACTTCCGCTGTTAAAAAACAAAAATCCCTTACTAAGGAGAGGGAGGAAGGGAAGCCTGTCTTTTCCACATAGCTTTGGCAGTAAATGGCTACTGAAGGAAGACAAAGGGCATGAGAACTCCTCTGTGCCCATTCAGTCAGCACATGAGACCATTTCCAAAGCCTTTTCTACCTATCTACATCCACGGATCTGATTACCTAAAAAAGACAGGGATTCCCTCAGTTTTCACTTAGGATCAACTTTGGGCATTTTTTCAATACCAAATGAGAACTACTACTTTCCTTTGTTTACCAATGACCTTTTCCTCGGCAAAAATGCTCCGCACGACACTGGCAACAGACGGGGACAGAAGAGCCTTGCTGGGGCTGGGACTCCGTGCCTATGAGGAGCAATGCTTAGAGAGCAGCAGGCAGCAGGAGGACAGCCATTCTCCTCCAGGGCTGCAATTGCAGAGCCTGCCGAGGGCGGGCACCCACGGAGCACCATGTGGGGCAGGAAACACAGCCTGGCTCCACAGGGCACTGTCAACAAGAAGCTCTTTTCTTTGGAGTCACAGCAGGGCAATGATGGGAGAAGACTGGGCCCATCCAATGAGAGAAAGTCTCCTTCAGAGCCCCGCTGAGCAATGAGGCCCAGAGGTCAGAAAATGGAGATGTACATCTTGGTGGGGGTGAAGGGAAGCAAAAATCACCCCCAAAGGCATAAAAAAAAAAATGACAGCTAGGTAAGAAAACTGGAGCTCCACAGATAAAAGGGTCCAATCAGAATGGCAGCAATGGGCAGTCTTCCTTCTGCTGCAGAAGATGTCAGCTTCAGGGTCACCTAGTCAGCAGAATATGTGCAGAGCTGCTTTAGCAGAAATGGAAATGATAGGAAACTAAAGACTGGGGAGAGTGGCTGTACATTTTCAAAGCATCACTGTAGGATGATTCCACAGGAAGTTCACACATGTGTGCCTTTTGCTGCTCCCTCACGCGGCTTCCTGGGGTGAAGGTATTTCACTCACTGACAATTCTTTCCCAAGTAAAGGGATCTGCAGTCCTTCTCTGCTCCAACTCAGTTCAAATTTCCATGGATGGCTTCTCATTCCGCACAAGTAAAAATGCTTACAAGAACAAGTTGGGAGCTCTAAGACCTGTAAACTGTGGGGAGATACCAAAAAGGAAAATATAGATCAAAAGGGGTGAGAGTTAATGGATTTAAAAAACGCTTTGTTGTATTTTCATAAGGGTTAGGGGGTTAGGGGGTATATGAATTAAAGGAGCTTGTAAAGAGGTGAGCAGGCAACCTCATTGAGATGTTTCTGATAACATTTCAATGGGAAGCATGGCCCTGCTCCAGTTCAGCAACAATGGGAGGTAGGAAATGAGCAGCTGAACACAGAAAAGTAACTATCAGGACTGTTAAAGGGAATTAGGAGCCCACTTCAGTCCAATTAAAACCAGTTTTCCTCAGTGTAAACCTGAGGATATCTGCTTGTGTAGGAATGTGTTGTGCAATATGATGAATAAATATTTTTATATTTATATATATTTATTTATATATATTTATATATATAAATATAAATTAATTATAAAAAAAATAATTAATAAATATATATATTATATATATATATAAATATAAATATATATAAATTATTTATATATATTTTATAAATATTTTTATATTTATTGCTAAAAATGCAATCGTATATGAAAGATTATTTTTTTTTCAATCCTCAGTCAAATATATATCAATTGGGCAACACATAGGTTTTTTTTTTTTTGTATTGGGGACTGAACTCAGGGGCACTCAACCACTGAGCCACATCCCCAGCCCTATTTTGTATTTTTATTTAGAGACAGGGTTCTCATTGAGTTGCTTAGAGCCTGGCTTTTGCTGAGGCTGGCTTTGAACTTGTGACCCTCTTGTCTCAGCCTCCTGAGCCACTGGTATTACAGGAGTGTGCCACTGCACCTGGCTTGCAACACAGATTTTAAGAGTTTACGTAAAGTGGTCACCTTTCAACTTAAAATCACCCATGGCTTCCTCCTGTTTCCACTGGTGTCTAGGTACCAGTGAGCCCTAAGAAAGGTGAGAGCTGAGGAAATTCTTTCATTATATACCTACAAAAATATTTTTTTAAATGGACTGGCCAGAATTTTATTACATCATAATTGCTGGATTGTAATATTTTTCTTATTTATTTTAATGCTCTACTGCAAGAAGTTTTAGTACTTTTGCCCTACCCTCCTTATTATAGCAATGTTTTAGTAGCCCCACTGAATGAGAAGACTTGAGATGTCTGTGTTCTTGTCCTGATTTTTGTGCTCTTCTACCCAGTAGTTTCAGGCAGGTCATCTCATCTCTTTGGGATCCAGTTTCTTTATATATAAAGTGCTGGATTTCTAAAGGTCCTTCCAGCTCTGATAGGCTCCTCTAAAACTTGCAGACCATTAGCTTCCCTTCACTCAATGGTTCCCAACAGTGGAATGAAACCTTTGCCAAGCTCATGTCAGGGTAATTAATTGCACCATGAGTGCTGGGGACATCAGGCCTAGCTGTCTGTACATATTTGTATAATGAGGCCAAGCTAGTATTAATCACACTCTTTATAATTGTTTCATTTGACAGTTTGGGGGGATGTGTGGGGAAATATCTATTCTTAGTTAAGTTTGCATAGTTAGATTTTAAGAATCTGTAGTAATATAACAGTTTACATTTCTAGGTAATTTTTCAAGGACAAAATATTTGTATGTCAATAGGTGTGGTGACACACATGGCTGTAATCCTAGCTACCTCAGAGTCTGAGTTAGGAGGATTGCAACTTGGAGGCTAGCCTCAGCAACTTAATTGAGACCTTGTCTCAAAATAAAACAGAGTCCTTGCCTAGCATGTGTGAAGCCCTGGATTCAATCCCCAGTACTGCAAAACAAATATATTTTTTTAAAAATTGTACATGAAAATCAAGGAGAATGGTAATAATCTACATTTTTCAAAGACACGTCAGATAACATGTACTCTAGTTTATATTCTTAAGATGGATAGAGCTTTAGGAGAATCTGAATGGTAAAATGGTTAAAATGGAAAACCCACTCTTGGCTTCGTACTTGCATTCACTGCCCTCTACACAGGTAAGGCGACACCATGTTATCAATTACTATTTTCTTTCACAATCTTTCATGCTGTTTCTCTCAGCTCTCTCTTTTCAAGCTTACAAGAGTGCTAATTGAAAACACTGTGTGAAAATGAGAAGGATGATGAGCTCCTGAAAATCCCAGGCCTAGATTTACAAGCTGTTTCTTTCATAAGCAGCAGCAGTAATGCCACTTCTTTATTCTGCAGGGAGTCCAACCATCTCTTAGAAGTACAGTCTGTTCCATCTGGCTACTCACTAGAAGGAGGGTAATCCTTTCCCCATCTGAGTCTGGTGCAAGCTAAAATAATAATGAATTGTCTTGCACAGTTGCCATCCAAGGCCATGACCAAGAAGGATAAAGACTTCTGCCTTTGTCTCTGTTAGCAGATGCTGCCTCATTAGATAAAGAATCATGGGTTTTATTTATTCTTATACATGTTGCTCAAAGTCCAAATGAAGCTAGAATATAAATTATGTATATGAGGGTGCCCCTATTCCTGTAGGACAAATAGATTCAAACCATGATGCTTCTAAGGAGCATCCTGGCACTGACTCGTTTTTATATATGGCCATTTTGCTGTATGGTCCAATCCTTAGATTTCCACATTGTTTATATGTCCGCAGGCATGGAACAACTGAATCAATAGACCACAGGGCTGCCAATTTTAGGGATGGCATACTAAAAGGGAAGCTCTGTCTAGGAATTTGAATGGAGAAATAGTAATTTCATTGAATACAAGTTATATGATGACTTACCATTACTACCAAAAAGTTTGCACGGGTGGGTTCCTTCTGAGAATGCACTTATTTTCTCCTTTAAAAGGATGTAACACTACTAGTCACTTGTTGAGTGTATGTATGTATATGTGTGTGTATGTGTGTGTGTGTGTGTGTGTGTATATATATATACATATATATTTAAATATATTTTTATTTGTAGATGGACACAATATCTTTATTTATTTATTTTTATGTGGTGCTGAGGATCGAACTCTGCCTCATGTGTGCGAGGCAAGTGCTCTACCACTAAGCCACAAACCCAGCCCCTGTTGAATATATTTTTTAAAAGCTTATTTTCTCTTGTCTCTTTTTGCTTATTGAGTTTATTTTTTCAATCTTTTAAAATCAAGGCATTCACATTTCACTGTACATTTATTTAGTTCACATCAGCATTTAATGTAATGAGTTAATGAGTGGTGAATGAGAATGCCTTTTATTTATGTAGGCGTATATAATACAGTGTCTCACTGACTACTTACAAATTATCAATAATATTTTCCAGGGACAAGAAAGATTAACAAGTGATATTTATTTTTGTTCTGAGAGCTGCTTTGGGAATGATTTCTTCTAAGTTTCTCACCAGTCTTCAAAATCCTTTAGGAAACTAATACCTAAGAATAAATGGAAGGAGGATCCCAAGTTCAAGGCAGTCTCAGCAATTTAGCAAGACACTGTCTCAAAATAAAAAATTAAAAAGGCTGGGGATGGGCTGGGATTGTGGCTCAGTGGTAGAGCGCTCACCTAGTGCATGTGCAGCCTGGGTTTGATCCTCAGCACCACATAAAAAATAAACACGTTGTGGGGGCTGGGGTGGTAGCTCAGTGGTAGAGTGCTCGCCTAGCACATGCGTGGCCCCGGTTTGATCCTCAGCACCATGTAAAAATGCATTGTGTACCACTAAAGCAAATGGATCAATATTAAAAAAAAATAATAAATAAACGCATTGTGTACAACTAAAGCAAATACATAAATATTAAAAAAAAAAAAAAAAAAGGCTGGGGATGTGGCTCAGTGGTAGAGTGCTGTGTCCTAGTACTGTCAAAACAAAAACAAAAACAAAAACAAAAACACCCAAGAAAGAATAAGTTGCATACCCAGATCTGAGGTCCAATCACAAAGTCATGTTCTTTCCTTAAATTATTCTGAGGCATGCATAAGAAAAAACTGTTATGATTCTATTTTCTAATATTATTTAGAAAGACTTTTAGCAACCATGCAAGAGGAACCTAAAATCAAGTTTCTACCTCATTCATTCAATATAATTCCATAGTTTTAGTAGCACCAATAAAGTCTGATGACATCTTATTTTTGATGATGTGCTGGCATATGAGTATCTTATCAGCAAGCACTCACCAGTCCCTAACGATCGAGCCTGTTCACAACTTCTCGAACTGTGGCTATGAAGTTTTCATTGTCCTGGGGATTAGCTAAAATAATACTGTGCAGTCTGTTCATATATGAGTCAATGGTGTCCACTGTTGGTGTCTCTCCACTTCCTGAAGTGAGATAAGAAGAGAAAGAGTTAAGAAAGTCTTTCCAATTTAGTTCAGCTATAAAACACTTAAGGGAATCCACAGAAAAAGAAATTGTGACTCTAACGTGATCTGCTCTCCAGGCATATTATAATTCTATGGGTGAGACTTTTAGACTTCAAAGAAATGAAGTAAATCCACATACTGTAAATGAACAGACAGGCTATATATTGCAGTATGTATGAGTACTCAGCTGTATGTAACAAAAAATTAGAGACTCTGTTAACTTTCTGTTGTGACTTTCCTCAAAACGAAAGAATATATAAAAAATACTAGCTTATTTCTTCTTCCTTCCCATTTTAAAAAAAAAGCATACAAGGCAAGCAAATATACCTAAGTGAAAGTGCTCTCTTCAACATTTACTACTGCTTCCACTGTTCTGAATATCAATTTAAGTTTAATAGAAAGGAAAATAGCTTATATTAAAACAAATAAATGGGCAAAAACTTAAATGATTAAGAGAACCTGAAATGTTGGATAATTTTAGCCAATGCTGACATTCTATTACATAACCCACAGAAAATCCTGAGGGGGAAAAAGTATCTTATTTTAATGATTTTCCACTTGGAGGGGATTTCAATCTCCCCACGCAAAAACAAACATAAAGAGCAACCCCCCAACCCTGCACTAGAAGTGCTCAGGTAGGGTGCAATTACCAGGTAAGGGCATACTGGCAAAGCTGCTGGTCAAACACCTGCCGCAGGGTCTCCAGGTGTTGCTGTAAGACTGTGTTGCGGCTCCTCTCCTGGATCACATCCACCTCCAGCTTCTCCACCGCTGTGCGCATGCTCTCCACATGCTTTTGCAGTGCTGCATTCCTCTCCTCAAACTCCATGTTGGATTTACGAAGTTGGCGGAGCTCTGCCTCCCGAGCTGAGGACACATCCCCCACACCAGAACACATGCAGCATGAGAAGGAGTCTCTGAGGAGTCCCATTGACTCTTTTTAAAAAAATATTTATTTATTTGTTTTAGTTGTACGCAATGTCTTTACTTTTACGTGGTGCTAAGGATCGAACCCGGGCCACGCACATGCTAGATGAGAGATCTGCTGAGCCACAACCCCAGATCCCCCAATGACTCTTATGAAGAAGTTCTGCTTAGCTGTCTCTCATTAGCTACCCCCACCTTATCTCCCTATTCTCATTATAGTGCTCCAGATAGCAATTGCAGCAATGAAACGCCTGGTTCCCCAGAGCTATTTTAATTCTTAAAGCTGTACATTCTGTACATAACACTGCAACAAACAGTGGTAATTCCTCAAATTTTTTTTTGTTTGTTAGATTTGGCTTTTTAAAATTGTGCAATGAGAAACCTGAGAGGCTTCGCAGGGGGATCCTGGGAGATTGGCCAAGCGCAGCTGTGGGTACCCATCTGTACTGCAATGGGATCAGCTTTGCAATTACTTACTTTATATTTTGGACTCCCAACTAAGCTTTCATTTGTGCAGGCTACACATCTAAAAGCAATTGCATTCGTGATTTACATTCATTTATTTGGATCCAGAGACCAAAGAAGCTTTGTCAAAACTGACCCAGCTTTCTTTCACTGGTCTTTGAGTAACTACCTCTACTACAGGGAGAAAGAAGAGCAGTTATTCTTCCAGACTAGTCCTAAGGAGGGTTATTATTATCACTGATTTTGAACAATGAACTCCTTTTGAGAACTAAAACCCCTGTCAAACCCGAGGGACACAAAAAACACTGCAGCAATCACCTTTGCTGTGGTTCAGGAATTCCTCTGTAAATATAGGAATGTCAAAAACAGACCGTTCCTTTACCTCTGTTTCTTTCTGTGAATCAAGAACAAAAGTTAATTCTTAAACAGAAAATAAATTAAATAATAGTGCCTGAGGCATAATGATCATGTTTTCCTCAAAGAAATAGGGTGAAAGGGAATCAGTCCAGATGAACCTGTAAGGGAAATGCATTCACCTTTTCACTGGAATCAAACTTTACAGAGCTCAAGTTGGTTAAGTATTCAGTTCTCTCAGGCGCTGTGCAATGAGAAACCTTAAAACAAACCTACATGTATTTCTCTAATAAGAGAATTTGGAAGCCATTTGTGTTTTGAATAGTCAACTGTATGCAGTTGTGAAAGTGGCTGAGGCAGGGATTGAGAAAAGGTGTTTTTCAGTCCTGTCTCTTGGTTATGCATCTAAAATGCTCTCTGAGACAGGACTGCGCAATCCAAATTTGCAGAGTGGATATCAAGAATTCTGAGCAGAGATCTTTCAGCCACAAGCAATAATAATGGTATTCTACTGGTACTTCTATGTACTTACAGTGGGGTAGTCTATCTTTGGGGCTTTTGTAGCCTTTCTTTAGACACAGGAAAATCAAATGAACAAAACCAAGAAGTCAGAAATAATCAGGCTCTACAAATGAGAGTTAAGAATTGTGTGGGATACGAAAGAATAACAAAGTCTAACATTAATTCATCAATAAACCATTAAGATAAAAGTCTCACAAACACACACAAAATATATTAAACAATGATACTTAGAATATAAAGTCAATATTTCAAGATGCTTTGGCTGATATTTTTGCAATGAATTTAAAATGCACAGTATAATGAATATAAATCTTAAGTGTCTTGGGCTGGGGATATAGCTCAGTTGGTAGAGTGCTTGCCTTACATACACAAAGGCCCTTGGTTCAATCCCCAGCACCACAAAACAAACAAATAAACAAACAAACAAAATCTTAAGTGTCTTGGCATAGTGTTCAAAAATCTTGTACAACATAAGAACGATAAAGAGAACAGATGGGAACAAGTACTGAAGAAATTATTAGTGAAAGTGAAGACTCCAAAACCTTTATAACATGAAAAACGATGAGCAATACTTAGAAATGGTTCCTATACAAACATGTTTAAAGCTAGAGACAGAATGTATCTTTTCTCTTATTGTTACCACTAGCTTTTGTCTTTGAACTAGAAGACAATTTGTGCCCAGTTAGGAGCCTCTGAGGGAATCCCAACATCCAGGCTCTTGTTTCACAGTGGTGTCTGCTTAGGAAGCAGGGGCGGGAAGCAGGGGCGAGTGGCATGGCCTGCCTGTCAGTGGCAGAAGGTCAAGGTATATATATATATATATATATATATATATATATATATATATATAATATATATTATATATTATATATATATAATATATATTAATATTATATATTATAATAATATATAAAATATATATATTTGTACCAGGGATTGAACTCAGGGGCACTTGACCACTGGACCACATCCTGTCCCCAACTCCTTTTTTTTTTTAATTTATTTTTTAAATTTATAATAATTACAATTCATAGTGCCCGTATATAGCATCTTTTTTACATACAACTGTTTGTAGACAAAGTACATTCGTACAATTCAGGTCTTCAATCATGCATTTAGGATGATATCTGTCTCATTCAACCACCTTTTCTTTTTTTTTTTTTCTTTTCTTTTCCACCCCTCCCTTCCCCCTTGCTCTTTCCCTTTCCCCTCCCTTCCCTTTGACCATTCTAGTGTTCCTCTAATCCTCCTATGTACCCCCATCCAACAATACTGTGAACTAGCCTCCTTATATCAGAGAAAACATTTGGTACTTGGATTTTTGAGACTGACTAACTTCACTTAGCATTATGTATTCCAACTTCATCCATTTACCTGTGAATGCCATTATTTTATTTTCTTTCATTGCTGAGTAAAATTCCATTGTGTGTATATACCACATTTTCTTAATCCACTCATTTACTGAGGGACATTTAGGTTGGTTCCACAACCTAGCTATTGTGAATTGCACAGCCACAAACATTGAGATAGCTGTGTCACTGTAATATGCTGTTTTTAAGTCCTTTGGGAATAGACCCAGGAGTGGGATGGCTGGGTCATAGGGTGGTTCCATTCCCAGTTTTCCAAGAAATCTCCATACTGCTTTCCATAACGGTTGCACCATTTTGCAGTCCCACCAGCAATGTATGAGTGTGCCTTTTTCCCCACATCCTCCAACATTTATTGTTGTTTGTGTTCTTGATAGCTGCCATTCTGACTGGAGTGAAATGAAATCTTAGAGTAATTTTGATTTGCTTTTCTCTAATTGCCAGCGATGTTGAGCATTTTTTCATGTATTTGTTGATTAATCGTGTATCTTATTCTGAGAGGTATCTTCTCAATTCCTTAGCCCATTTATTGATTGGGTTATTTTTTTTTTTTTTTTGGTGTTAAGTTTTTTGAGTTCTTTATATATTCTAGAAATTAGTGCTCTATCTGATGTGCATGTATTAAATATTTGTTCCCAATTAGTTGGCTCTCTATTCACCTCACTGATTGTTTCTTTTTCTGAGAAGAAGCTTTTTAGTTTAAATCTATCCCATTCATTAATTCTTGGTAGTAATTTTTGCGCTACAGGATTCTTATTAAGGAACTTGGGGCCTAATCTGACATGTTGGAAATTGGTCCTTTTTTTTTTTTTTGTATTTTATTAGAGACAGGGTCTCCCTGAGTTGCTAAGTGCCTCGCCATTGCTGAGGCTGGCTTTGAACTCACAATCCTCCTGCCTCATCCTCCCAAGTGCTGGGATTACAGGTGTGAGCCACCGTGCCCGGCTTCAAGGTAGATATTTAAGATGGAAATGTGCAAAACTATGTATTTACTTGAGAAACATTTCACAGCACTTAATTCTACCCTTTTTTCTTTCTAATGAAAGAAAGCAAAGTTTCCCAGACTAATTTGAAAATATCAAATTATCATTGAAAGCCCTAAATTTCAACATGTAAGGCTCTACCTCAAGCCAGTTCCTAGTGGATTTCTTTTCTTTTTTTCCTTTTTTGGTACCAGGGATTGAACTCAGGGGCACTCAACCACTAGGCCACATCCCCAGTCCTTTTTTGTATTTTATTTAGAGACAGGGTCTCACTGAGTTGCTACTTAGTGGATTTCAGTGAGAACTAATGTATGGACAAGAAAGGCTGGTTCCAGAAGTGATCTTAGACACATTTCCCAGTGGCTTTCTCTCCATTCTGCTGGATTACTAAATGCTTTAACTCTTACTGGGTTGCTGTGGGAAAACAGAAAATTTTGGACACATAATCCCAACATGCATAAAGTGTAACATCAAGCATAAGTCCACAGGTGGCTCAGGATAAGTGTTATGACTTTAATCATGCTACCTTGTTCAGTCTCCTACTTAACTGCACAGCCATATATGAGATCAATTACCTCACCATAGGTTTCAGTGTTTGCCAGTCAGAGAGGTAAGCGTGGGTGCCTGGCTCCCATTTTCGCAGTACAAAGATCCCTCTCCAAGGTCTCAACTCCCCTTAAACTGGTAGTTCTGTTTTTTTCTTTGCTACAGCAGTCCAAGCCAAGCTAATGATGTAAGGGCAAAGGATAGTACCACACAGGTGCATTAACACACTGCCCCTTGGTACAGATTCTCAGAGTGCAAAATAAGAAACATTAAAGCAATTAAATGAAAACTGTTCAGTGTCTGAATGCAACAGAGAAATTCTACTTAACGGAAGAGTGGTAATAAAAACCATCAGCACTCTTCCATTACTGAGTGCATTACTCGGCATGGAGAGGATCCTCCTGGGGGCTTGGATATACTTAAGCAGCTCCAAGGATCGCTCCAGGGATTAAAATCATAAGGATTTGATTACCTCCTCATTGAAAGGGTCTAATTTGTTCAGGCTGAGTGTCATTTTGTCATTTCTCATAAATTAAAGGAGAAACAAAATTATTGTTTCTATCTTAGTCCTCACATGAGATGCAGACACATTCTTGAGGGTAATGCTAGTTGACTCATGGGTCTAGTGGGCTGGCTTTTGTTTGACAGAAGCATGAATATCTTTAATTCAGTTTTTCGTTCTATATATTGAGTGGAGGGTAGGAGAACAGAGGCCCTTTTGAACTAAACCTATTTTGCTGTGATCTAGGCTCAGGGCCAGAATTTCAGAGTCTGATATGCTTCTCTTAAGTGCCCTATACTTTGGGGAACACTTTTAGTATTGTGTAGCAGGCTGAAGTGCCCCATTACTATGCAGAATGGCTTTCAGGTCAGCCTGTCTTTAGTTCTTTTTTTTTTTTTTTTTTTTTTTTGGTTGGACACAATGCGTTTGCGTTTATTTGTGTTTACGTGGTGCTGAGGATCGAACTTGGGCTGCGCGCAAGCTAGGCGAGTGCTCTACCACCGAACCACAATCCCAGACCCATGTCTTTAGTTCTTACATGCACTCTCTAGTACCTGGCTAGGTAACAACATCTGAGGGAACCAAGTTCCATTTAGAAATACAACAGGTCAGCCAGGCGCAGTGGTGCATGTTTGTAACCTCAGCTGCCCAGGAAGCCGAGGCAGGAGGATCACAAGTTCAAGGCTAGCCTGGGCAACTCAGTGAGTCCTGTCTCAAAATAAAATAAAAAGGGCTGGGGATGTAGCTCAATGGTAAAGAACTTGCCTAGCATGTGCTAACCCTGGGATCAATCCTTAGTAATGACAAGAATTAATAAATAAATAAATAAGGTTTCTTTATTATACATAAACCAAATAATCTGTCTTCACTAGCAACAATTTTTGCTAACATCTCAGGCAACCAGGCCCATTTTCACTTTCAACACTGTATTTTTCTATATAGCATGGGATATGCTGCCAAGAGTGATAGACTGTTACGTAGAAGGCCTGGGTTTCAGCCATACTTCTGCCTCTTAATTTAGTTCAGTAAGTCATTCTGGGCAAGTTCTTTCCTATCTTAGGCAAGTCACTTCTCTCACTGATAAAATATACTGGTCAGTTGAGAGGATCTCTGAGGTCTTACTATTCAAAGATGAGCCCGAAGACTATTCTATTTCTCACTTTACTCCTCATAAGACAAGGGAAATATGTATGTAGTCAGAATCTATGTTTTAGGCACTTTACAAGACATTTTCTCTTTTATGAACTTATAACTCTGCTCAAACACCTCCCCCATCCCCCAAACCGGAGTCATCTTTAATTCCATTTTTCTTTTCAATGGAACCTTCGTGGCTGCTTTTTACCCATAGTGCTTTCTCATTTTTCTGACTTTTGCTACATTAAGAAGAAATATGGAAGAAGCTGGGTGTGGTGGCACACACCTCTAATCCCAGTTACTTAGAGACTGAGGCAGGTGGACTGCAAGTTCAAGGCTAGCCTAGGCAACTTAGCAAGATTTTGTCCTAAAATAAAATGAGAAAGGGGCTGGGGGTATAGTGCAGTGGTAGAGCACTTGCCTTGCATGCATCAGGCTGAGTTCAATACATACACACACACACACACACACACTCTCTCTCTCTCTCTCTCTCTCTCTCGCTCTCTCTCTCTCACACACACACACACACACACACACACACACACACACACACACACGTTACTTGTAAGTAACATCCTACAAGTAATTTTTTGAAATTGTTTTTAAAAACTTTTAAACACAAAGGACATTCATGTTTAAAGCAGTTTTAAAAATTACAAGCCAGTTCTTTTACGTTCAAATCAATCAAAAATTACCCACTTTAGGAAATATGTTATTCAATGAAAAATAAAACTGATGAAGTGGGAGACATTAATTGGGTCAACAACCTAAGAGATGTTTATCCTTTTATCCAGTAATGAGAATTAAACTCATGGCCTTGCACACACTAGGCAACTGCTCTAATACTGATCTATATCCCCAGAGATTTTATTATAGTTTATTTTGAGACAGGGTCTCTTTAAGTTGCCCACTGGCCTTGAACTTGTGATCCTCCTGCCTCAGTCTCTAGCAACTGGGATTATGAGCATTCGCCACATTGCCACAACCTCAGCCCAAGATAAATAAGTTTTTAATTTGAAGAAATAATTTTCTTAATTTAGTAAACATCAAAATACCTGTAAAAGAGTATATAAGCAGGATATAGTGACACATACCTGTAATCCCAGTAACTAAGGAGGCTGAGGCAGTAGGATTGCAAGTTCAAGGCCAGACTCAGCAATTTAGTGAAGCCCTAAGAAACTTAGTGAGACCATGACTCAAAATGAAAAATAAAAAAAGGCTGAGGATGTGGCTCAGTGATAAAGTGCCTCTGGGTTCAATTCCCCAGTACCAAAAAACAAAACAAAACAAAACAAACAAACTATAAATGAGTACACAAGAAAACTCTTTTTCAAATTCCCACTGTTATTTCAAGTAAACTTTGGGTTCTTATGTAAAAATCAGTAAATACTTTTGGACAGGCTCCACACAAGGGCTTCATGTTATGTGGTACAAAGCTGGATACAAAGACTAGACCTCAAGAGAGGTATACTCTCAGAGATCATAATCCACCATTGTGAATAGCAGAAGTACTCAACACCAGGTCAGATCAGTCAAAGCATAGGAGACATACTGAGAGCAGTGAGGGTTAAAGGAAGTAGGAGGAAATGGAAGCAAAATAGGGGTTTGAAAGATAACTACGAGTATGTCTCATAGAAAAAAGAGGCGGCCAGGTGGGGAGGTGAAGAACTGTGTGAGGGAGGGAAAGTATTCTCATCAATGAAACAAGAAGAGTACAGGTCTGAGGCAGAGCAGGGCAGGGCACCTAGGGGGCAGTGAGTAGGAAAGGAGTGTATGGTATCTGGAGATTAGATATTTAGAAATTGGAACTTAATTACAGAAAACCCTGAATGTGGAGTGCGAATGTGATCTGGTAAGCAACAAGGAGTAACTGAGCATTTTAAAACATGAAATTACCATGGATTTTATTTTCTTTTAACCATATAGATTTAAAGCATATACACAGCATAATCAACACACACAGGCCTAAATCTTGTACATACAGAGGAACACAGGCCTAAATTCTATGGATGGAGTTTAATCAAATGAAAGGGAAGAGGCCTTAACAGTATGAAAGAGATGAGGGAGTAGGAAAGAAAGTATTTATTTTATTTTTATTTTTTTGGTACTGGGGATTGAACTCAGGGGCACTCGACCACTGGGCCACATCGCCAGCCTTTTTTAGTATTTTATTAGAGACAGGGTCTCACTGAGTTGCTAAGTGCCTCGCTATTGCTGAGGCTGGCTTTGAACTTGTGATCCTCCTGCCTCAGCCTCCCAAGTGCTGGGATTACAGGCATGCACCACTGCGCCCGGCTAGGAAAGGAAGTATAGGAATTGAGCTACTGTCAGTTGTGTTCCATTAACATTGTAGTTAAATAGTTCATCCTAGCTGGGCATGGTGGCACACACCTGTAATTCCAGTGGCTCAGGAGGCTGAGGCAGGAGGACTGTGAGTTCAAAGCCATCCTCAGCAACTTAGTGAGGCCCTAATCAACTCAGAGAGACCCTATCTCTAAATAAAATATTAAAAAGGGCTGGGGATGTGGCTCAGTGGTTGAGCACCCCTGGGTTTAAGCTGGTACAAAGAAAAACAAAAAGTTCATCTTAACCAAATGCTGGATTACCTAAATAACATCCTGAGAATGAGATTATGATATTTGGTGATGATAAACTATGATCAGTTCTGATCCTTCATCTGGTTCTCATTTCTATATTTCACTCTGAATTCCAGCCATCTCTGGCATTAAAGTCAATAAAATTCTCAGACCACAGGAATGGATTGGGACTAGCGGGTGTAGTTCAAAGGCAGACTCAAAACTTAAGTGTCTGCCATATGTCAAGAACCTCTGAGCTAAAGCAACTCACTCAATGTGAATTCTGGAATAGGAAACTCTGCCATTCATTAAAAAAAAAAAAAAAATCCAAAAGCATTTCAAAGGGCAACATTATAAAAATATATGCATGATATATAGACAGAAGGCTATTTACCTCATGATCATGAGTGGCCTGTCGGGCTGCATCTAAAAATATAAAGAATAGGAAAACATTAAGTCAAAAAAGAAAATAGTTAACAAAACCCAGGCATATCTCTGTGCCAAACTACAAAAATCTGCCTGTATATGTACTCTCACAACATACAATATTTTCCCTCATGGCTTTATTAATGGGTCAGTCAACAAAGGTTAAAGAGAACCCAACACCTACAGAGCACACAGGCATAAGAGAACAACAGACATAGTTCTTATGTTTGAAGAGAACAAGGTGGGAGGGTAGGCAGGAAACACATACCAAAGGCTGTTTGTACAACACTATGGTTTTGGCAGGCAAGATGCCCAAACGTGGAGAAGATGCAATGGCTGAGACATGACAGACTAGTTGTGGGTGGTGCTTATTTGGTAGTGTTTCCTAAAGAAGGGGAACTTGAAGCAATACTTATAAGGGTGTGATGAGTAATTTTAACAGAGAATAAAAAATCACAAAGATAGGGATTTTATCCATTTTGTTCACTACTGCATCATTAACAGAAGAAAGCTTAATGTTTAATAGAAGGTGCTTAACAAAAATTTTTTTTCCCCAGTACTAGGGATTGAACCCACTGAGCTATATCTACAGCACTTTTTGCATTTCATCTTGAGACAGAGTCTCACTAAGTTGCTGAGGCTGGTCTTAAAGTTGAGATCCTCCTGTCTCAGTCTCCCAAATTACTGGGATTACAGGAGTACACCACCACACATGGCTTCAATAAATATTTTCTGAATTCATGCAGGTATGAATAAATGAATGAATGACTGAATAGGATTACTGGAGGCTGGAAGAGATGGCATATGAAAGGTTTAGAAATGAAAGGTTTAGAAGTGTCAGAGCAAGTCAGTTATATAGTTTAGTAGACAGACTTGTTTAGAGGCAGAAAAATGCCTAGAGTGAAGATTAGGAAAAGAAGGACAGGCAACTAATATTGGTCTTGGTGCACAAACTAAATTGTTGATCCCGGATATGAAAATCTGATAGAAATTTCTAAATGAGAGCAAAGCGATTTTAATAAAATTCAAATATAGTATTTTTTAGTTAGTATAGGATAAAAAAGAAATAATAGAAACATCCTTTATATTTGTCACTCTTAACAGTTGGCTTTATGACATTATATCATGCATGACCAACTACAAATGAACTTGGTTCTGGTATTGATACCTTGCCTGTGAGATTTGCCTTTCTGACGGTCCTGAGTTTTTCTACTGAAGACCTTGTAGGCTTCTGTCTTTTGATATTGCTCCAGTTCCTTCATGTACCGCTCCTTATCTCTGTCTGCTTCATCAAGGTAGCGCTAGGAAAGAAACGTGGAGTTATATTTAAGAAACTGAGGCTTATTTAGGTAAAATATCAACAATCACTTTGAAGAAAATAGGATAATTAGAATATGGAAAAGAGTATTCAGAAAAGATGGTTTAAGGGAGAATCATGAAAGCAGTCATAGGAATAGAATACAATCTCAATTATAAAAAGAAATGAGTGATTCTCACTTTCTAGAACATTTATTACTTTTTCTTGTTTAATGAAGATAAGTTCTACTGAGATCAGGCTCATAAAATATTCATGGATGATTATAGTTATTCCTCTAACCCCACAGACAGAACCCCACATGGCCACTAGAATCTTCAGTAGGTCTGTATGCCACACGGGCACACTTAGCCTTCCCAGGGGAAGGAAAGGAATATTACTTTGTTTCTCTATCCCCAACTCATTTTGAGGGAATGATCTCATACATCAATTGGCTTTTTAAGAGCTACAAGAGTAGAGCACTAAAGCCAGAAACAAAGAACATAAAAAGAATGACCTCATCCTATGTGCCTAAAAATGGACTACTTTGAAACAGCCTGTATCTACATGCTTTGATTGTTTTGTGTTATTAATTATTTAAACAAAGTTCACTGACTTACTAGGACTATTTTGTTTAATGCCTTTGTCCTCTTCATTCATCAAAATAGGTATGTATAATAAAGCATAAACATATTGCTTCTAAGTGAACTCAAATCAGAGTGACAAATTATGTTAAAAACCTTGTTACACAGGCTGGGCACAGTGACATATGCCTGTCATTCCAGCAACTCTGGAGACTGAGGCAGGATGATCGTGAGTTAGAAGCCAACCTCAGCAACTTAGCGAGACTCTGTCTCAAAATAAAATATAAAAAAGGGCTGGGGATGTGGCTCTGTGGTTGAGAGCCCCTAGGTTCAATCCCCAGTACCAAAATAAAAACAAAACCCCCCAAAAACTTTATTCCACATAAGAGTTAGATGAAGGGGATATCCAACTGGCCAAATCTAGGACAATTTAAACACAAAAATTATTAAATACAGTAATAAGTTATAAACTATTAGAAAAAAAGAAATTCATACCATTAATAAAAGATATAATACAACTTAAGTATTATCATACCAATAATAACCAGATAACAACAACAACAACAACAACAACAACAAAAAAAAAAAGGGTTGGGGGAGAAGGAGGGCTCTTGCTTAGATTAGAAAACTGAAAGTTAACTCCTAAATGTGCGGGGAGTGCTAGAGCTCAAAAATGATCATTTTGTACCAGGCACAGTGGCGCATGCCTATAATCCCAGCACTTGGGAGGCTGAGGCAGGAGGATTGCAAGTTCAAAAACAGCCTCAGCAATGGTGAGGCACTTAGCAACTCAGTGAGACCCTGTCTCTAAATAAAATACAAAAAAAAGGGCTGGGGATGTGGCCCAGTGGTTGAGTGCCCCTGAGTCCGATCCCTGATACAAAAAAAAAAAAAAAAAAAAAAAGTCATTTTGCAACTATAATGATAAAGAATAGATTAGGCAAAAATCATCAATGGATGCTAAATCCAGGGGAATTTTTTGTGGTAGAGGCAATTTACATGTTCTTAATAAAATGTCTCTCTGTTGTGGCTCGGTGGTAGAGTGCTCACCTAGCATGTGCGAGGCGCTGGGTTCGATTCTCAGCATCACATAAAATAAATAAATAAATAAATTGTGTCCAACTACAACTAAAAAACATATTTAAAAAAAACTCTCCTGGGCTGGGGTTGTGGCTCAGCGGCAGAGCGCTCGCCTCGCACATGCGTGGCCCGGGTTCGATCCTAAGCACCACATAAACATAAATGCATTGCATTGTGTACAACTAAAAGTAAATAAATAAATATTAAAAAAAAACTCTCCTATGGACTACTTATTAATCGTAAGAGAGAACTTAAAAAATTTCCCAGGTAAACAAAATTAATATTATTAATGAAGAACAAAAGGATACTGTGTGCCTGTATATTCTATCTAAGAAGGATACAACACCACCTGTGCAGTATTCTGACCAAGAATGCATAGCCTTAATCTAATCATGAGGAAACATCAGACAAACACAAAATGAGGAATGTTCTATTAAAAGTAAAAACAACAAAAAGAAGGGGCTGGTGGTGTGGGAAGACAGAAGGATTACATTCTTAAAAAATATCAAATTTATAAAAGACACAGCAAGTTTGTGGAAACAACTCAGTTAAAAGGAAGTTAAAGAGATCTTGTTAAAGACAAAACTGGACCTTAGTTTAGGACCTGTACTGGAGAGGAAGCTTACAAAGGAACAATGTTACCTCAATATAAGGATATAGATTAAGTGTTGTATTACTATAAAATTATGAAGTTGCTAACTATACTACAGTTACGTAAGAACTATCTCTAGCCTTAGGAAACACAAACTAAGCTAATGAGGGGTAGAGGGACACAATGTATGTAGCTTACTTTCAAATGATTCAGAAAAAAATATTGTGTGTATGTATGGGAGTGTGCACATGTGCAAGACAGAAGAGAGACTGGATATGTGCAAGCATGAGTCTGTATGTAAATGAAGAAATAGGATAACCTGTGTTACGAATTGGTGAGGCTGCATAAAGGGCATTTGGATGTTATTTGTACTGTTTTTATCACTTTCTGTGCACTTGAAATTATTTTCAAATAAAAAAGTTAATAAAACAAAACCAAACACAAACCCTTGTCCTACACAAGTAGGTTATCCCCGGAGATAACTCTTACTTTCGCTTTTTGTTTAAACATTTCTGTATTATCTGAAAAAAATTTTAAACAATGAGCATGCATTAATTTTGAAATAAAGAAAAAGAAAAAAGAAGAAAACAATCAAGCATATTCAGCCCATGATCCCATTGTTTTGTAAAGCCAAAACAATGGCTGATATAAACTGCTTTCTATCAGCTTTCTACCACAAATACAGAGCTTCAAGTTGCAACTTAATCTGATCTCTGAAAATTTCTGAATTCAATTAATTCACAAGAGAATATTTTTAAATTTGGTTTTAGTCTGCCTGGAATTCATTTTAAAGACTGTAAATCATAAAAGAGTTTAAGACATAAAAGAAGTATAGATCTTTCAGATTCTGGGAAGGGTTGGGAACTTTTAAACCAAAGTCAATTCTACAGTCACTATCATTACTCTCTTCACCCAGCTCATGGCTATCTTGTCCTTAATTCCCCTCTAATCTCTCTAACAAATGGATTTGTTTCAATTTGGCAACAGTTAGTTTCTGTCTTAGAGAAGAGAGAATTCAAGTAGCTCTTGCTTTATTTTCCCATAGTAGGTTATATTTGTAGAAATACTAGTTAAATTTATTTAAGCAGTAAAATCTTTTTCTAAACAAAATTCTCATATGAATTGCAGAATTTTATAAAATGACTTTTTCTCATTTAATTCATAACTTTTCATTTAACTCAGTTGAATAAATTACATTGATTGATTTCTTAATTTCTCAATATTGAACAACTTTTCAAAATAATCTTACATAAACTCTCAGCATATAAATCAAATACAAGTGGAACTGCTTTGGTTAATGGGAGTCCTAGAGTTCTTTCTGCTCATATCCCTGTAGCAATTCTTGCTGTAGTTTAAAAATCACTGTGCTAGAGAAAAGAGTTATAAAGGACCCTGTTATTGTGGTCTCCTAGGTGCTGTAACAACACTGGAAAATCAACTGTCTAATCCTCTTTGTTCTTCTTTTTGAGATATAATCAAGTGCAAGCAAAGGATCAGGAGTAAGAATAATTACCTGTTTTTCCTCAGGAGGGAGTTTACTCCATTCATTCCCTAACATCCTTGTAATTTCTGGAAATGGGACCTCTGGTCTCTTTGCTCGAAGCTGTTCTCGTCGCTCATTCATGAACCGAACATATCCTGTAAGGGGGGATTTGGGTGCATTGCTGTCTCGAAGAGGTTTCTTCCTCTTTCTCCCTTTGGACCAACCTCCTCGTTTACTTCTTTGCTATAAAACAAAGAAAAGAAAAAACAAAACAAAACAAAGCAAAGACCAAACAACAACGATCACCCCAAATAACCCAACAACAATAACAACAACAAACACAAAGAAAACAGGACAAGAGCTGCGTTTTTCTGTCAATAAGGCCCTGGGTATTCAAAGCTTTCCAGATGTGTCACAGGACAAATGATTATAATGTTGAGTAAGAAGGGATTCCAGATGGCTCACTTGCAGACCTTTTGAGGCACTACACTACAAACATCACAATAAAGGGCTATTTTTGTTCTAATTCCAAAAGATGAGAATAAGGGGTGCCACGATCATGCTAGTTTTGGCCTTCATATGAATTTAACAGGTCCTGAGTCCTGACAAGGGAATATTCCTGTCCCCCTTTAGTACTGGGGATTGAATCCAAATCAATTGAATCCAGGGGTGCTTTATCACTAAACTACATTCCTGGCCCCTTAAAATTATTATTATTATTATTATTATTATTATTATTTTTAAATTTTGAGACAAGGTCTCACTAAATTTCCCAGGCTGGCCTAGAATTTGTGTCCTCCTGCCATACTCTCCCAAGTTACTAGGATTATAGCCATGCACCACTGTACCCAGCTACAGAGGAATATTCTAAATGAGAACTACAGTAGCATACATAGTACTGTGCCAGAGAGACAAAACAATGACACAGATCAGAATAAAATGTTGTCATATGCATAGGGCAAAAGAAGAGACAAGCTGTATCACAGGGATTAATAATAATTCATGCAGGCGTTTTCCACTGATACTATTTAAGAAGTTTCTTTTCCACAGCAAAGAGCACTAGATTTTTAAACTAATATCTAAGTCTTGAAAATTTTCAATATATATAATATACCCTAAAATGAAGACTGTTCTTTAGTTTGATGATTTGTTCCTTAAGAATGTATATTTTATGAAGTCAGAGGTCTTTACATATTGAGTTTTTTAGTTAAATCGAAGACTAAATCAGTCTTTGATTTAACTAAAAAACTCAATATGTAACTTTTTCAAAGTTGATTTAACTTTGAAAAAGTTAAAAAAAGAAAAGGGATTGCAGTACTACTGATGTTTTACCATGGGCACTTTTACTTGATCTTTTAAATGAGAATTAAGGTACATCCAGTTTTTTGCTTCATAATTTAACATACACAGAACCTATCAGTTAATAATGTTTTATGGATACAAGAATAAAAAATAAATTTTTTTAGTTGTAGATGGACACAATACCTTTATTTTATTTGTTTTTATGTGGTGCCAGGAATCGAACCCAGTGCCTCACACATGCTAGACAAACACTCTACCACTGACCCACAACCCCGGCGGATACAGGAATTTTTTATTTCAGAGAAGAGAAAGATAAACAAAAAGGGACAAAAATATTTAAGCACTAATTAATTATAGTATCGTACTTCTCCAAATATATAAATAAAGTTCAATAATCCCCAATTTGATAATGGTTTTTCTTAGTGAGACCTGTCTCAAAATAAAAAATGAAAGGGGCTGGGGATGTAGCTCAGAGATAGAACACCCCTGGGTTCAATCCCAGTACTGCACGAAAAAAAAGAATGCCAACAGGATAGATGAAAAAATTTAGCTCTTTCAAAATAATAATATAGACAAAAATCAATGATGGTACTCTTTCCTAGCTAAAAAAAAGAAGAGTACTTTAAAGCAAACAATGTAGCTTGGTGCAGTGGCATGCATCTGTAGTCCCAGCTACTCAAGAGGCTGAGGCAGGAGGATCTTTGAGCTCAAGAATTTGAGATCAACCTGGGCAACACAGCAACAAAAACACAACAAAAAACCCCACACACAATGTAATCAAGTCATTTGTAAGGCACTCTGACTAAAAGTCCAACTAGGGCATTACTGCCCAAGCCCATACTGAGCCTTCATGTGAAAACAGAACAAGGCGGCTCTTATGGGAGGGTGAAGCTGGTGATGATATAAAAATATCTGGGCACATATGGCTCCATGATGCAGCGCTTGGTGAGCAGAATGGAGTCCTGAACAAGGGCATGTGGACATCTCATTACTTACTTATTTAATTAAACAATTCACTCATTGAAGAAGTATTTGTTGATTTTGTTTGTTTGTGGTACTGGGGACTGACCTCAAAGCCTTCCACATGCTAGGCAAGTACTCTACTACTGAGCTACTTCCCCAGCCCCAATAATCATTTGTTGTCTAATAGGAAGTAGCTATAATTTCTTTCTTTTTTTTTCTTTTTTGGTACTGGAGATGGAACCCAAGGGTACACAATCACTGAGCCACATCTCCGGCCTTATTTTTATATTTAATATTAAGAAAAGGTCTTGCTAAATTGCTTAGGGACTTGCTAAGTTGCTGAGGCTGACTTTGAACTCAGATCCTCCCAAGCCGTTGGGCATGCACAGTTGCACCTGGCTATAATTTCTTAGGCTAGGGGAAAAAACAGTTTGTCATTAAAATCATTAATATGGTTCTAAACCAAGAAATATACTATAGAAAATTCTGCAGATATCATCTCAAGAAGGTAAGAAACCAGATGATGAACACCTCAATCAACACTTCTTTGCTGACTGCTTCTTTGGAAGCTTCAGAGGACAGTGACAGGAGACCTCAGCTTACCTCATCTTCATGCCTCTGTTCATTGCCATCTGCAGCATTTGAAGACTCATTCTGAAGCAACTGACCTTGGGACAGTTCCTCTACAAATTCTGGATTGTTGTTGGACGATGTAGCTCCACTGCCATAAGGAACCTCTGGGTGTGTTAATCTGAATAACAGGCAGAAGTGCAAAAGTTCAGGATCAACAGCATCAAAAACTTTTATTTACCAAGGCTCAAGACAAATCTTCCTGCCAGCAAAGCACATGCCAGTACTTGAATTAATTCCTCCGCTACAACCTGTGTAAATGTAAACAATGTCTCCATAGAAGTTAGAGAACATTTGAAAAAAATGTTTTAGTGTTTGACTAAGTCGGGACTGCTCCACGAAGACTCCTACCCAGACCACATACAATCTATTACCTCTAAGACTGACCACTCCTCTCTACATATACTTGTTTTCACTCTGAGGCTGCAACAGAGTCTGAATTTCATACCTTTCACGTATGTCTGATATGAAGGAGAAACGTTATTCATGGATAAGATGAATAGACTTGGGAGTTTGGAGGCAGTTTGCCCCCATCACAAAAGAGAGATTTCTGAAAGGGTGTAAGAAATAACTCTGTAATTTCTACATAACATAGGCTATTTCTTCTTGGATTATAGTGTTTGTTAATAACCAGAGCATCCAAGAAAAATATTAAGTTCACTAAGTTCAAGTATAAATGCTTTGTTTTGAGGTACCGAAGACTGAATCCTTCAGGGCCTTACATGTACCAGGCAAGTGCTCTATCACTGAACTACATCCCTAGTTCAAGTATAAATATAAATAAATCAGGTAGACATACTTTTTTGTTCCTACTAATCTATTCCAGATGAGTTAGCAAACCAAGTTTCATCCTTCTGAGAAGTGGACAAAGAAGGTATAAATGATGGTGAAGACTGATTTATTCTATCACATGTGGGTAAAGGAATGAAAGAAAAGGTGGGCAACATGTGCTAGGGAGTCCTTCCTGTCCCCACTCAGAGGCCCTTTACCACCGGCCTACATCCCCAGTACCCCCAACCCCCATTTTTTTGAGATATGATCTTGCTAAGTTGTCCAGGCTAGCCTTAAATTTGGAATCCTCCTGCCTCAGCCTCCTGAGTTGCTGGGATTATAGGTATGTGCCACTATGTCCAGCAGGTTTTTATTTATTTATTTTGAGGGGAAGACTTGGGAAGGTTGAAAGGGGCAGGAAGAAGGGCAATAGACAGAATGGCCAAAGCAATCCTTAGCAAGAGAAGTGATGTAGGAGGCATCACAACACCAGACCTACTACAGAGATATAGTAACAAAAACAGCACGATATTGGCACAAAAACAGACATGAAGACCAATGACACAGAAGAGAAGACACAGACACATACCCACATAAGTACAATTATCTTACACTAGACAAAGGCACCATAAACATACATTGGAGAAAATATAGTCTCTTGTTCAACAAATAGTGCTGGGAAAACTGAAAATCCATATGTAGTAGAACGAAATTGAATTCCTCTTACCCTGCACAAAACTCACCCCAAAGTGGATCAAGGACATAGGCATTAGACCAGAGACCCTGTGCTTACTAGAAGAAAAAGTAGGCCCAACTCTCCATTATGTTGGTTTAGGTACCAAATTCCTCAATAAGACTCCAAAAGCTCAAGAAGTAAAATAAAAAATCAATAAATGGGATAATATTAAACTAAAAAGCTTCTTTGGGCTGGCGTTGTGGCTCAGCGGCAGAGCGCTCGCCTAGCACGTGTGCGGCCTGGGTTTATTCCTCAGCACCATGTAAAAATAAAGGCATTGTAGGGCTGGGGTTGTGGCTCAGCGGCAGAGCGCTAGCCTTGCACGTGCGTGGCCCGGGTTCAATCCTCAGCACCACGTAAACATAAATGCATTGCATTGTATACAACTAAAGTAAATAAATATTAAAAAAAAAAGCCTGTCTTTTAAAAAAAAGGCATTGTGTATAACTATAAAACAAATAAATAAATATTAAAAAAATAAAAAGCTTCTTCACTGCAAAGGAATAATCAAGAATGTGAAGAGAGAGCCTACAGAATGGGAGAAAATCTTTGCCACCTGCAGCTCAGATAGAGCACTAATCTCCAAGATATACAAAGAACTCAAGAAACTTAATACTAAAAAAACAAATAACCCATCAATAAATGGGCAAAGGAACTGAACGAGCACTTCGCAGAAGAAATATGAATGACAAAAAAAATATGAAAAAAAGTTCAACATCTCTAGCAATTAGAGAAATGCAAATTAAAACTACTCTAAGATTTCATCTCACGCTAGTCAGAATGGCAGTTATTAAGAATACAAGCAACAGTAAGTGTTGGTGAAGGTGTGGGGGAAAAGGTACACTCTTACATTGCTGGTGGGACTACAAATTGGTGCAACCACTATGAAAAGTAGTATGGAGATTCCTTAGAAAACTATGAATGGAACCACCATTTGACCCAGCTATTCTACTCCTCAGTTTATACCCCAAAGACTTACAAACAGCATACTACAGTGATGCAGCTACATCAATGTTTATAGCAGCAGAATTCACAATAGCTAAATTGTGGAACCAACCTAGATGCCCTTCAATAGATGAATGGATAAAGAAATTGTGGTATATATACATAATGGAATATTACTCAGCATTAAAAGAGAATAATATCATGGCATTTGCAGGTAAATGGATGGAGCTGGAGAGTATCATGCTAAGTGAAGTAAGCCAATCCCAAAAAACCAGAGGCCGAATGTTCTCTGATAGGTGGATGCTGATCCATAATTAGGGTGGGCATGGGAGGAATGGAGGAACTTTGGATAGGGCAAAGGAGAGGGAGGGGAAGGGAAAGAGTATGGGAGTAGGAAAGATGGTGGAATGAGTTGGACATCATCACCCAGGGTACATGTATGAAGACACAAATGGTGTGACTCCACTTTGTGTATAACCAGAGAAACGAAAAATTGTGCTTCATTTGTATACTATGAATCAAAATGCATTCTGCTGTCATGTATAACAAATTAGAACAAATAAATGAAAAAATACAATAATGTTGGCAAGGATGTGGGGACATACATTGCTGGTGGGACTGAAAATTGGTGGGACTGCATAGTGGTTTCACTAACATGGAAAGCAGTATGGAGATTCCTCAGAAAACTTGGAATGGAACCACCATTTGATCCAGTTATTCCACTCCTCAGTTTATACCCAAAGGATTTAAACTCAGCATACTACAGTGGCGCAGCCACATCAATGTTTATAGCAGCTCAATTCACAATAGCCAAGCTATGGAACCAAACTAGGTGCCCTTCAATGGATAAAGAAATTGTCGTATATATACACAATGGAGTATGACTCAGCCAAAGAAGAATGAAATTATGGCATTTACTGGTAAATGGATGGAACTTGAGAATATCATGCTAAGTGAATAAGCCAATCCCAAAAAACCAAAGGCCAAATGTTCTCTCTGATATGTGGATGGTAACCCCCAACAAGGGTGGTTGGGGAAGGGAAAAATAGAAGTCCATTGGTTAGACAACAGGAATGAAGGGAAGGGAGTGGGGAAGGGAATAGGAAGGACAGTAGAATTAATCAAACATGACTTTCCTATCCTTGTATTTGAATATAAGACCAGGGTAACTCCCTACCATGTACAACCATAAAATAGGATCCTAATTAGAATAAGTTATACTCCATGTATGTATAATATGCCAAAACACAATATGTCATGTATATCTAAAAAGAACAAATAAAAATTTTTAAAAAAAGGGCAATAGAAGCCGGGCGCGGTGGCTCACGCCTGTAATCCCAGCACTTTGGGAGGCTGAGGCAGGAGGATCGCGAGTTCAAAGCCAGCGTCAGCAATGGTGAGGCACTTAGCAACTCAGTGAGACCCTGTCTCTAAATAAAAATACAAAAAAGGGCTGGGGATGTGGCCCAGTGGTCGAGTGCCCCTGAGTTCAATCCCTGGTACCCACAAAAAAAAAAAAAAAAAAAAAAGGGCAATAGAGTAATATTCACTTATTATTCTGAAAGAATACATACTCCATAGGGTTGTTATAAGCAACAACTACAAGTATTGAAATAGAGGTTTGTAAAAAATGTCACAGGGGGCCGGGCGCGGTGGCGCACGCCTGTAATCCCAGCACTTTGGGAGGCTGAGGCAGGAGGATCGCAAGTTCAAAGCCAGCCTCAGCAATGGCGAGGCACTTAGCAACTCAGTGAGACCCTGTCTCTAAATAAAATACAAAAAGGGCCAGGGATGTGGCCCAGTGGTCGAGTGCTCCTGAGTTCAATCCCTGGTACCACAAAAAAAAAAAAAAAAAGTCACAGGGGCTGGGGTTGTGGCTCAGTGGGGGCTGGGGTTGTGGCTCAGTGGGGGCTGGGGTTGTGGCTCAGTGGTAGAGCGTTCGCCTAGCATGTTCGCGACCCGGGTTCGATCCTCAGCACCACATAAACATAAATACATTGCATTGTGTACAACTAAAGCAAATAAATAAATATTAAAAAAAAAAGTCACAGAAGCACAGTAGTGGGTATGATGAATTTTATATTCACGGAGGGGCTGTTAAGGAGGATTTCACCAAAGAGATCTTAAAAGATGAACAGGTATTCATTAGGTAAACAACATCATCCCAGGCCAAAAGAACGGGGTGCAACAGAAGAAAGGAAGACGTAGTAGGATGGTGTGTAATAGACGAAGTAAGAGATAAATGCAGGCAGGATGGAGGTAGGAGAGAAAGCTAAGGGCAGAATGGAGAGAAATTAATGATTGATTGAACTTAAATAGTGAGGAAAAATAAGAGTCAAAGGTAATTTTATTATTATTATTTTTATTTGTTCTACTTAGTTGCAGAGTCAAGGTAATTGTGAGGTTTCCAAATTGGTGATTATGTACTTCATATGAACCAAGGAAAGAACTGTGTGTGTGTGTGTGCGCGTGTGTGTGTGTGAGAGAGAGAGCGAGAGAGAGAGAGAGAGAGAGAGAGAGAGAGAGAACAAGAAAATAGCAGGTTTGAAGTGCCTGTAACATAATTAAGTGGAAATGTCTCACAGACAACTGGAAAGAAGTCCTGGGAGACAGAACTGAAAAAAAGGTATGAGAGAGAGAGAGAGACCGTAGTCCACAGAAATAACAGGCAGCGCTAGATGTTAGAAGGGTTAGAAAAGCTGGGAAAGGTATGGTATTTACCAAATCATACTGTTATCTGTGTGCATATGAATAGGTAACAACAAATCTCACTATTACGTATAATTATAATGCATCAATAAAAATATGGGGGGAAAAAGACTAAAAAAAGCTGGGAAAGGAGACTGCAGAGGGTATTAAGAGGATGAGAATATGATTGCAGAGGACAAGGCAGGAAGACTTTTAAGAAGAAAAGGTGTTAACCAAGTAAAAAGCTGCAGATGTCAAATAGGATAAGTTACATCTTCTACATTTGAAGATCTAAAGTCTCTGGCAATTTTAGGGAGTAAGTCTGAGTGGAATTGGAATAAATACCAGATTAGAGTGGACACAGAAATGAACAAAAGCAAATGCAGTCTATACTGAAAATGAAAGAAATCACTTTTCTGACCCTTTCTAGGAAACACAGTAGATGATTTAAAGCAGGAGGTTCTGAGAGTCTTGGGGTCCTTTAAAAAAAAGAATATGTAAAAGAATCTGTGAAGCCAATGCCAATCATGTTCTCTGAAATGAAGTGCCACCAGAAATCCAGTTTGATCTCGGTGGCATTATTTTCTAAACATTTCAATCATTTTGGATGTCTTAGGCAACTTGTTCTTTCACTGTCATTTTCACTTCAACTATGCCATCAATTTTCAAGCTATTATATTTTGTACATTCTTCTTTTAGTAAAATATGACAACAAGTTTTGGGAAGGAGTTACTCTGACTGAAGTGGATAGGAATCAGAAGGGAGTGGTCAAAGGTGTCCAAAGTCTTTTTTACCATGAACGAAGTACCCATGTTCTTAGTGAGAGCCAACAATTCTGTTTAGGCCCTTGATTTCACATTCTCTTGTCTAACCAGGGACAGCATTTTTGGCAGTTCTGTATCGTCTGGCATCACCAACTCTTTCTTCTCTATAGGAACAGCTTAATCAGTAGACAAGTGTGATATTATTACTTTTATCTTAAAATAAAGCAAAATGAAACAAAACAAAAATACTTTCTCTGTATCACTTCTGAAGTCCTTCCTTTTTCTCCTTTCCTGTATGGTAGAACTCCTGGAAAGGACCTGTTTCTACCTCCTCTAATCTCTTCCATTCTCTTAAACCCATTCCAAGGGAGATAAGAACTTGTAACTCTTACATAGGCTATCAATGACCATGCTAGCTAAATCCAAAGTCATTTTTCAGACCTCACCTTACCCAATCTACCAGAAGCATCTGACACAGTAGATCACTTCCCCTCCCTTTTTACCCATTTTGCTTGTTTTTCAGGCCCCCACTTGCCTCTGGTTTTTCTGCTACCTCTGTAACCACTCACTTTGGCCTTCACTAACTCTTACTTTTTTGCTTGACTTCTAAATGCTGGAGTCTCCCAGAGCTCAGGTTTTCAAGATTTTTTCTGTTTTCTAACTGCTTGGTGCTCATTTTGGGGGTGATCTCATCTAGTCTCAAGGCTTTAAATATTAGCTATGTTCTGATGATCCTAAGTTTGTCTTTCTAGCTTAACCCTCTCCTAACTTCAGAACCTGGTATCCATCAAACCTACTATTTGGAAAAAAAAAAAAAAAAAAAAAGAACCAAAAAACTTCCTATTTGACATCTCTGTGTTTTTTTGTTTTTGTACTGGTGACTGAACCAGGGGTGCTTAACCACAAAACCATATCTCCAGCCTGTCTTACTAAGTTGCTTAGGGCCTTGTTAAATTGCTGAAGTTGGCTTTGAACTTGTGATCCTCCTGCCTCAGCCTCCTGAGCCACTGGGATTTTTATTTTGAGACAAGGTCTCACTAAGATGCCCAAGCTGGCCTCAAACTTGTGATCCTTCTGCCTCAGTCTTGTGAGTTGTTGGGATCACAGGCATGCATCACTGGGCCCAGCTAGATAAGTACCTTAAATTTAAAAATTCCAAAACTGAGCTTCTATACTTCCTTTACTCCCTGTTCAGTTTCCTCATCTAAATTAATGGCAACTCCATCCCTCTACTTGGTTAGGTCAAAACATTGGAATTCTTTTTGCTTTTTTCTCCCTCCTCACATTGCTCATCTGGTTTTTCAGGCAAATCCTGTTTGGTTGGTCTTCAAAAATACATCTAGAGGGGCTGAGGTTGTGGCTCAGTAGTAGAGTGCTTGCCTAGCACATGTAAGGCACTGGGTTCAATCCTCAGCACCACATAGAAATAAATAAATAAAATAAAGGTGTATATACATGGAGTATAACTTACAAAAAGTACATCTAGTATTCTCTACTTCTCATCACCCCCATCCCAATGTCTTTAAAACATACTCTTATGAGTGTGCCCCCATTCTCCCACCAAAAATATTCTTGTCAAAGTCACCAGTGATCTTCATTATCACTCTCACCTGAATGATTTCAAGAGCCTCCTAATTGGTCTCCTTGGTCCAGCCCCCCTGCTTCTTTCACTATTCTCGACACAACAGTCAGAGGGATCCTATTAGAAATTAGTCAGATCACATTACTCTGCTCAAAACCCTTCCTGTTTTGCCACCTCAGAGTAAAAATTAAAGTGTTTATTCTGCCCATCTGAAGTCCTACTTAATCTAGATCCTCACTCCTTAAAGCATGGGCCTCACATTAGCAGCTCTGGTATTACCTAGGAGCTTGTAAGAAGTGTACTCTGGGGCTGGGGTTGTAGCTCAGTGGTAATGCCTACCTCACATGTGTGAGGCACTGGGTTCAATCCTCAGCACCACATAAAAATAAATAAATAACATAAAGGTATTGTACCTATCTACAACTAAAATATTTTCCAAAAAAAGTGGCTTAATTCAGGCTTTCTAAATCAGAATCTGCACTTTTATAAGATCTCTAGGCAATTCATATGTACATTAAAGAAGCACCTATGTAGTCCCTTATAGTACCTCCCCCTGGTATACTCCAGTCTAGCCACACTGGCCTCCTGGCTATTTCTACAAGGCAGAAACATCCTTATCTCAGGGCTTTTGCACCAAATGCTCCCTCTAGAAAAATCTTCCTTAGCCAACTGCATGCTAGTTACATTATTTTCTATCATTACATTATTTTCAGATCATTATTCAAGTCACTTTCTCACTCATTATAATGTTTTTTTGGGCCAGTGTGTCTAAAACTATACCCCCAAACCCTTCGGATCCCTCTTCACCACTTTATTTTTTATTCCATAGTCCTTATCAATGTAGCATGTACTTACTTATTTATCCTGTTTAGCATTTGACCTCCCAGAATAATGTGAGCTCCAAGTGGCTAGCTAGGATTTTTGTCTGTTCTGATCACTGCTTTAGATATAATGCCTGGAATATTGCCACATGGACACTATGAAAATCTTTTTTTTTTTTTTTTTTTTTGGTAATGGGAATTGAACCCAGGGTGTTTTACCACTGAGCCCCATCCCCAGTCCTTTTTATTTAAATATTTATTTTTTAGTTACAGGTGGACACAATATCTTTATTTTTATGTGGTACTGAGGATTGAACACAGTGCCTCACACATACTAGGTGAGCACTCTACCTCTCAGCCACAACCCCAGCCCCAGCCCCAGCCCCAGCCCCCATCCTTTTTTATTCTTTCTTTTGAGACAAGGTCTCAGTAAGTTGCTGAACTTGCAATCCTCCATTTGCAGGTGTGCGACTGGGCACTCTGAAAAATCTTTATCAAAGGATTTAGTAACTATGCAGCCTTTAGAAAAGTTTTGGAAAATTGTTTCATATGAGTAGTGAGGTCAGAAGGCAGATATTAATGAGGTGAGAAATGAACTTGAGGGAAGGAAGCGGAATTACAGAATGTAGTCTATTTTTAAAAATGTTCTAAAGAATATTAAAATAATTTATCTTAGGAATTAGCCAGCACTTATATCTATTAGTTATATTTTCTCTTTGGCAAATAACTTCTAAATATCTAGAAAAGATAAAATTCAAGTGAAACAGAGCCTTTTTAAGGGAAGAGGTGAACTATTCCTATTAATTCCTTTCTATATTCCTTATTTATTTGTCCAAAGATCCCACAGATGGGGTGGGAGGTAGGGACAAAAAGAGCAGAAGTCAGCATCTTCAATAAAGAACCACACTAAGGGCTGGGGCTGTAGCTCAGTGATAGAATGCTCGCTGCCCAGCATGCATGAGGCCCCACGTTCAATGCCCAGCACTACAACAAACAAACAAACAAACAAACAAGAAAACCAAAACATTTAAAAAGCTGACTGACCTCTGAGAAAAAATTATTTTAATGACTGCAGCAATTTGGACACAAAATGAATTTGATTTTTAGAGCTAGCTCTGTGGTGGGTGTTTCCTTAATTGTGACTATGTAATTTTCTTAATGGCAGTCATGGTCAGTAGTCATAATTGGCATCCTACATATTGTTGTTATCAGTTCACAGGAACCAGAGCTCTGCGAAAGACAGCTGAAAGCAAGTTTACAATGGCTCTCACTCTATTTGAAAAGCACAACAAATGCACCTTCTATTCTTATGATAAAAAACTGCCTCTTTAGCATCTCATACTTTGTCAGAAGCTTTGTATTGAAGTCTACACAGAGGCCCAAAGTCCCAAAGCAGCTGCTCACCCAGTTGTAGCCAGATCATTACTCTCCTTGGAGCCATCTTCATCTGCAAAAAGGGGCGGCAGGGTGGAACTAGTCATCAAGCTTTCCATCTTCCTGAAAGGAAGAATAAAAAAATAATTAATGGCTTAATTACTTCCAGTTCAAGTTCTACTAATTTAAGAGCCAGGCTTAACTTTACCACATCAGCTGCAGAACAGACATGGACCTAAATATTCATTTTCCCGACTTGGACACAGCAATTTAAGCTCCATGGTTATGGCCTTATTTTAACTCTGGTCTTATCAACTGACCAGACTAAAAATAAGTTCGATTTTAACAACTGGGACTTGGTTTGGAAAATTCCTTTTTATTCATCCAGAGTTTCTTCAAAAGTACTCTTCATTTCTTGCAGAAATTGTTAAGTAGAGTAACTCAAAAGCACTGCAACCCTGGGCAAGGTATTTAACCTCTTTTGAGCTCCCATTTCACCAACTTAGACACAGATAAAATTGCTGACTTAACCTACAGGGTTGTTGAGAGGGATTAAACTGAAAATGCTTCATAAGAGATAGTAGGTGTTTCGAGTATTATCATATAAAGAAAAGTACTGTCATTACAGTGTTACCAGTTTTCAGTCCCACATGAATCATGCTTATATTAAATGGTGACAAATGGAGCCTTCCAAAAGGAAATAATGCAAAGGAAGTGGAGGATGGAAGGCATACTGATGTGGTTCTGAGTCAAAGAAACCACACTTCCAGGTCAGAAATATGCTCCACTTCACTATCATAACCATCAGCAGAAATAGCATGCACCTGGGTACAGGAAATAGCTAAGCTTAATTGAAGAAAACAAATAAATCACAAGAACCTGAGGTTATCGGACAGAAAGGATAAAAGGACAAAATGACAAAGAGAGTAATTTCATTTAGCATATCACTACAAAGAATTTTTTTTTTTCCTTTCAAGTCTCACCACCAAGGACTTCACCCTACAAAGCTAAAAGCAGCAGCTTCCCATTCATCATGAAATGATATTCCAACAAAACATTCAATAGTGACCCCAAACATCAGGCCCTTAAGTGGAATTGCAAACCACTCAAGAAATAAAGGGCCTCCATCAACTGGTAGAATTGAGAAGCAAATTATAAAAATTCATTTAGGAGTTCCCTCAGCAGTTCTTTCAGGTGCTGCAGCTTGGGAAACCTGGTGAAACAGCAATTAAAGGAAAGCACAGCAGCCAAGGCTGAGCGAGGCTTCCTCCAGCTCTGGGAAATATCAAGAAAATGCAGACGACAACAATACCATGTTCTCAACAACTTCCAGTTGAGTGGTTTATGTCTCAAACGCTAATACTGATGTTTTACTTCTTTTCCTTACTTCTTTTCACTTCTAAATTTATTATTTAGCAGATCACTCCATAAATAGCTTACCAGCTTAATGTGACAAAAAAGCATCTCAGTATATATCATACCCATTACAGTGGGTAAAACCTGGAAGACAAAGAGGAACTTCCCATTCAGTCACAGAATAGGGCATTTAAGCCATGTGCAGGGATGCTCAAACCATTTTCAAGATAGAGTGTTTATAAGCAGTATTGCTCTGACAATACCACAGAATTCCATTCTATGTGTTTTCTAGAATGATTCTGACTCAAGCGTACTTGAATTTTAATTCATAATTTACAAGACAGATGAGAGCTCAGGCTTTCAGAGCTGCTACCCTACACAAGTGCCAATGTTCATTTTACCAAAAGTAAACTATCAATTCCTGCATTCGTCCTTGAACATCTATCTACCTTCCTAAATAAATCTGTCTATTCCTTAAAAAAGAAAAGAAAGGAAAATAAAACTATCAATTTGATGTCACAGAGCCTAACTATACTGGGCAATCATTCAAAGAGCCAGGTATAGACCCCCAAACCTTAAAAGGACTCAGCTGACTGGTTTCTTTCTAAAAGTATCCCTGGAAGTCCCTGGCTTTTCAAGAACCTCAAGATTATGCATTTGGAGCCCTTGGCATTGCTCCCTCACCTCCAAAATAGACATATTATCTGGTGGGGGACAAATGAAGTGTCTTTTCATTCACTATGCCAACATGCCTCTTTTAAGAATGTTCCCCAGATATCTTTAGTCATTTTTGAAATGTGGGGAGGCAGCTGGACAACACAACCTTAACCTTAACAACATATAAACAGATCATATAAACAAAGGAAGTTCAGAGAACACATTTTTCTTTCTCCCGCCCCTCTCTCTTAAGTTTGTTTTACTCAACCCATATGGCTTCAGATATTTTCTCAGTGTTTCTGAGTAGTCAGGTCCCTAAGAAATGAGTAATAAAGTGGGTGGAAGGTGAGGGGGCCAAGAACAACAAAAGAAGGAAATGAAGAAAAGTCCAGTGAAGCCCAAAGGCCTCTGAACTAGTCTAATAAGTTGGAAAAAAAAAAAAAAAAAGATTCCCAAGAATATGGCATGAATCCTGCAAGAATGTGCTTTCATTTGATCCATGAGGGGATGATTCAAACTGAATCATGGCTACCAAGCCATTGAATGCCAAAAGCCATTCAAGTGCAGCATCTGGGCCTGATAATGTCCCAGTACACAGGTCAAACTGAACTTTGAAATCTTATGCAAAGCACTTACAAAATGCAATGAATGCTGCTTTGAAAGATGAAAGAAGAAAAATTTGTACAAAAGCAAAACAATATACAAGTCTGCTTCTCCACTGCAGTTTACATAGTAGGTCTACCATGCAGATGTTTCCTTGCAAAGAGAACTAACCCAGTGAAGGCTACTACCTGTAAGCTTCAAAAACAGTGTAACTCAGCTTTGGAAAACCAAAGATTCCCTGTAACACTAATTACACACACACACACACACACACACACACACACACACACACACACACACACGACAGTATAACAAAAAATGAAAGGTCAATTTAAGATATTTTAATGATTATAAAAATTGTAATGAGAATTCTATCAAGCATAATTATTGACAGTGAACACATTCTCTCTCTGGGGAGCCAAATCATAATTGGAATATTGCTTTGATCAATTTGGGACCAGAACAAAGAAAATTAGGTGGAGTTTGAGAAATTTTCCTCAACTAAAATTGTATTAGAAAGTCTTCCTGTCAAAGGTGATCACCTCACCAACAAGACCGTGTTACTCCAAATGTGCTGGAAGCATAATTTGTACTTGTTTTCTGGGGCTGGCTCTTCTTATGCCCTCTCCTTCCTTTCCTCCCCACTTCATTAGGTCCTCTCCTGGAGATGCCTCATGATTCTTCCCTAAAAAAACCCCTCCCCAATCATACAAGAATTCAGAGGAGGGATTTTGCCCTTCTCATTTTCCATACTTCAATCCTTATGAGCAAAACCCCCAATCCTTTAAATATCAGGTCATTTGGCTCAACCTCAAATTAAAAAATCCTGGACCATTTTTTATCATTTCAGCTCTCTATTCTATTTCTCCTATTACAAATGACCTCTCCTCACTGACCCTTGATTTTCTCTTCTCTGTCCAGCTGGAATTCCATGGCTACATTTCAAATGTTCTTTTGCCAACACTTTTTTTTTTTTTTTTTTTTTTTTGTGGTACTGGGGACTGAATCCAAGAGCACTCTATCACTTAACTACATCCCAGCCCTTTCCTTTTTTTTTCGAGACAAGGTCTCATTAAGTTGCCTAGAGTGGCCTTAATTTAAAATCCTCCTGCCTCACCCTCCTGAGTAGTGGGGATTAGAGGCACGTTCCACTGGGCCTGGCTTGCCAACACTCATCTAATTCCCTTGCCTTGCTATTTTTCTGTATACCAGATGTAGATCAACATTAAATTTTGGCTTAAGATGGAGAAGAAAAATGACAAAATAAAAGGTGCTACTATAAATTTATAGTATTAACTACAACTAGGCCTTCAGTGTTCTCAGCAATCTTTTTTTTTTCTTATTTATTTATTTACTTTAGTTGTACACAATGCAATGCATTTATGTTTACGTGGTGCTGAGGATCGAACCCGGGCTGCGCACGTAAGAGGCGAGCGCTCTGCCGCTGAGCCACAATCCCAGCCCGTCAGCAATCTTTCTACATATTCTTAGGATACTTCCTAACTGCCACTTTTCATCTCTGTCAATGTTACAACCCAGTTCAAATGTATTTCACACAAAAGCCACCAACCCAGCCTAATCTTTTTATATTCTCCATTCCAAGTTATACCAAATGGCATGCTAACTTGCTTTTTTAAAAAATATAGTCCATCCTCCACATCTATGGGTGGCTCTACATCTGAAGATTCAACCAACTGCAGATTAATATATTTGGAAAAAAAAAAAAAACTGCCTCTGTACTTAACATGTACAAATTTCTTTCATTGTTATTATACCCTAAACAATACAGTGTTACTATTTACATATGACTTATGCTGTATTAAGTATTATATGTAATATAGAGATGATTTAGAGTGTATGGGAGGAGGTGTGTAGGTTACATGCAAATACCATATCATTTTATTATATCTCCTTTTTTTTTTTGTGGTACTGGGGATTGAACTCAGGGGCACTCGACCACTGGGTCACATCCCCAGACCTTTTTTGTATTTTATTTAGAGACAGGGTCTCACTGAGTTGCTAAGTGCCTCGCCATTGCTGAGGCTGGCTTTGAACTCACGATCCTCCTGCCTCAGCCTCCCAAAGTGCTGGGATTACAGGCGTGCGCCACCGCACCCAGCCCATATCATTTTATATAAGAGACTTGAGCATTTCCAGATTTTAGTATGAGAGTGGCGTCCTGTAGTCAATTCCCTAGGGATATCAACAAATGACTATCATAAAATTTATGATTGTAAAGGCTTGCTTATTTTTATTATATTTATAAGATTGTGCAATCAATACCATAATCAATTTTAGAACATTTCTATTATCCCAAAAAGAAGACTGATACTCATCAGCAGTTTCCATTCTTTCCTCTTTCTAATCCTGCACAACCACTAATCTATTCTCTGCCTTTATGAATTTACCTGTTCTGGATATTTCAAGTACAGTAAATGAAATCATACAATATGTGGCCTTTCGTGTCCAGCTACTTTCATTTAGCATACAGTTTTCAAGGTTAACAATGTATCAGTATTTCATTCTTTTTTATAGCTGAACAATATTCCATTGTATGGCTATAACACATTTTGTTTACCCATTCATCAGTTGATAGACTTGGGTTGTTTCTACTCTTTGGCTACTGTGAACACTGTTGCTTGTGAACATCCACGTGTAAGTTTTTATATGGATATATTTTAATTTCTCTTGGGTAGATACCGAGGAGTTGCTGGAACATATAATAAATTAATTTTAATATTCTGAAGAACAGTTGAACTGTTTTCCAGAACACCTGCACCATTTTACATTCCTACTAGCAATGTATTGGAATTCCAATTTCTTCATATCCTCACCACACTTGATTATAGCCATCCTACTAGATGTAATGTGGGATCTCATTGTGATTTGGGTTTGTATTTTTCTAATGAGTCATGTTGTTGAGCATCTTTTCATATGCATATTGGCCATTTGTATAGTGTTATCTTCTTTGGAGAACTGTCCATTCAAACACTTTACCCAGTTTTATACTAAATTAATTGTATATTTGTTGACTAACATTAGACCATTTGGGCTGACATTAGACTATTATCCGATATATTATTTGCAAATATTTCCTCCCATTTTCTGGGCTGTCTTTTCACTTTCTTGATAATGTCTTATGAAGCATCAAGGCTTTTAATTAGAAAGCCTGGTCTCAAAATAAAAATAAAAAAGGATCAGGGGTGTAGCTCAGTAGTACAGTGACCCTGGGTTCAATTCCCAGTCCCTCAAAAACAAAATCAGGGGCTGGGGTTGTGGCTCAATGGTAGAACACTTGCCTACCACGTGTGAGGCATTGGGTTTGATCTTCAGCACCACATAAAAATGGATAAATAAAATAAAGGTAGTGTGTTCATCTACAACCAAAAAATAAAATAAAATAAAATAAAACCAAACACACACACAAAAAAACTAAAAAACAAAAACAAAAACCCATTGCTTAATGCATGGTTGTGAAGATTTAATTCTATTTATTCCTCTAAGAGTTTTATAATTTTAACTCTTATTTTTATGTCTTTGATCTATTCTGAATCAATTTTCATATATGATGAACAATAGGAGTTCATATTCATCCTTTTGCATGTAAATTATTAGGTTGTTCCAGCATCATTTGTTGAAAAGATGATTTTTCCCTCATTAAATTGTCTTGACAACCCTAAATTGCTTTATACTTAAAAAGATACTGCATTCTCTCACTTCTACACCTCACAGCTGCTATTCGGTGCCTGCCATTTGGAATACTTTAGTATCCCAATTCCTTTTGTCCTGGCTAATTACTGACTCATCTTCCAGGTCTCACCTTAGATGAGCCTTCTTTCAGAATGTTTTCTTGGATCAATCAAGAATGAATTAGGTAAGCCTTTTATGCACTCCCAGAGAATCCTGTTCTGAATCCCCATCATAACATCTGACTCACTGTCAGAGGCACAGCCTTGTTTACCTTTAAATTCCCCTTAGCCTAGTTCTGCGCATATCATTGGTATATGTTAAAAATATATTTGATGCACAAATACAGCTATGAACAAACTTTGCTTAAAAGTTCTTTGTCCCTCCACTGAAGGAAGCTCCTCAGTTACTTAATTATTATTTATTTATTGCTCAGGTAGGGGTTTTGGCAGATGGCCAGTTTCATTCACTATGCAACTTTTTCTTTAAAATATATATATATTTTTTAGTTGTAGATGGACACAGTATCTTTATTTTTATGTGGTGCTGAGGATCAAACCCAGTGCCTCACATGTGGGAGGCAACTGCTCTACCACTGAGCTGCAACCCCAGCCCTCACTATGCAACTTTTAACAGGATAACTCTGAATTTTGAGGACCCTTAGTGTATTTTTCTTTTGTACTGGAGATTGAATCCAGGGGCACTTTACCAGTTGGCTATACCCCCAACCCTTTTTAATTTTGAGAGAGTCTCCATAAATTGCTGAATCAAGCCTTGAACTTGTGATTCTGCTGTTTCATTTTCTAAAGTTGTTGGGCTTATAGACAGGTGTCGCAGTGCCCAGCAGCCCCTTAGTGTATTTTCTAAGTGTATTCTCCATAGGTTTTCTTCTTTATTACTTGTAAGAACTGGGACTGTCTTAAAAAATAAAGTTAATCCTTATGTCAACTATAGTGAACATGGTTAATTAGTATAAATTCTGTAGTGGAATTTTCAAATTTCCATTTATGTTAGATACTCATGTTTAAGCATTTCTTTCTTTCCTTCCCTCCCTCCCTCCTTCCCTTTCTTTCTTTCTTGTACCAGGGATTGAATCCAGGAGTCACTACTGAGCCACAACCCCAACCCTTTTAATTTTGAGACAGGGACTTGCTAAGCTGCTGAAGCTGGCTTTGAACTTGTGATCCTCCTGCCTCAGCCTCCTGAGTTGTTGGAATTACAGGCGTGCACCCACGCCCAGCTATATCTAAGAATTTCTTCTCATCATTTTTGATCAAGATTTACTTAAGTGACTTCAAGCTCTCACCTATTAAACAAAGGAACACTTTGCCTGCTTATTCATTCACTCAAATAATTATTGAACATCAACCAAATGCCAGGCACTGTAGTAGAGGTTGAGAATTAAATACAAGTTATATATTGTACACATGGAACCTGCCCTTGAGGTACAATGTACTTCCAGTAGATGAAACTCTTCCCCTTCAATTAGGGCGGGGGGTGTAGCTCAGTGGCAGAGCACTTGCTTAGATATATAAGGTCCTAGGTTGATTCCCAGCATTGCAAAACAAAAACAATGGAGTCACTTGAACAAATCTTATTCTAGGGATTTAATGAAAAAAGTAAAGAATATATGGACAATATAAGCAGGTAAGTGGGAATTCTAAAAAAAATAAAGAAGTGCTAGAGGAAAAAAACATTGTAATAGAAATGAAGAATGATTTTGAAGAGCATTTTGATAGGCAAATGAAGATGCAGTCATTGGTAGGTGAGATGGCAAGTCAAAGAGGACTGTGAGAAGACTGAGGACTCCTCTTTAGACAAATCAGTGGCACCTGATATCCCAGAAGATTTATATTTTCTTGTACCAAAGGCCAAATTCTTCTATCCAATTTGTTCCTTCTTCTACCGAGGTGAAAAGCAATGACAAATCAATGCAAGAGTACACACCATAAGCAAAACACCAAGAATTCATGGCCAAGAAAAAAAGGAAAAGGAGGAGAAAAAGGCTGAAGAGAGAAGCTCTAGGTGATTGGGGGAAAGGGGAAAGAATTCATTAGAAATTTGTTTAGGGTCTAGTTGCTGTGTGTATTTTTCTTATTGCTTAATTTGTAATTTTTGTTTCAGAAGCAAAAATTCATGTCGTACAAATTTCTGATTGCCCTTGATGTACAGAGACTGATGGGGAAAGTATGATGGGTTTGATTTTTATATCAAATCATCAGGCACGGAGAATTGTCTTTTAGAAGTATTAAAATAAATGTTTCTACTGTATATTTAAAAAAAAAAGCAAACAAAAAACATACACACAAAAAGAAAACAGGGCTGTGAAATATTTCAAGTGTGAGGGATAAACAAAAACTGAAATTCTGCACCCTGTAAAATTATCTTTCAAAAATGAATAAGAAATACTTTTTTTTTTTTTGGTACCCAGGATTGAACTCAGGGGCACTCGACCACTGGGCCACACCCCCAGACCTTTTTTTGTATTTTATTAGGGACAGAGTCTCACTGAGTTGCTAAGTGCCTCGCCATTGCTGAGGCTTGCTTTGAACTTGAGATCCTCCTGCCTCAGCCTCCCAAAGTGCTGGGATTATAGGCGTGCGCCACCGCGCTGGCTAAGAAATAATTTTATCAGATGAAAACATTCAGACAATTTATTGTCAATAGCTTTGACTTACAAGCATGGTCAAAATAAGTCCTTGAAAGAAAAGGAAAATGATATAGTTCAGAATCTTAAAAAGAGCATCAGAGAATGAATTAAAAAGGTAAAATTAATAATTCTTATTCTTTATTGATCTAATAAGTTTGTTCAAAATAATAATAGAAAAATGTATTTGAATGTGTATATGTACTGCTCATAAGTGAAATGAATGTCAGTTACAACACAAGGAGGAAGGAATTAAATGAATATTTTGTTATGAGGTATTTGCATTTCCTGTGATATGGTGTACTGTTATGGGAAAGAGGATTTGGATTAGGTATAAATTTATACTGCAAACTCAAGGGAAACCACTAGAACAGTAAAAAAGTAAGTATAACTGATAGAGTAAGAAAGGAGAGTAAATGGAATATAAATTGCACAAAAGGAAAGCCAGTGGCATATGCCTGTAATTCCAGCTACTGGGGAGGCTGAGGCAGGAGAGTCCCAAGGCTGAGGCTAGCCTCAGCAACTTGGCAACACCATGTCTCAAAATAAGAAATAAAAAAGGGCTGAGAGTTGCTGGGGTTATGGCTCAGTGGTAGAGTGCTTGTCTAGCATGTGTGAGGCACTGGGTTTGATCCTTAGCACCACATATAAATAACAAAATAAAGGTCCTTTGACAACTAAAAAAAAAAGGGGCTGAGGATATAGGTAAGTTATGGTAGCGAGCTCCTGGATTCAATCCCTAGTACCACAAAAAAGGAGAAGAAAGAAAGAAAGAAAGAACCCACAAAAGGCAGAAAAAGTATGAAAGATAAAAATAGGAACAAAGAATAAGGGAAATAAATACAAAATTGCAACAAATATGGGAGATGTTAATCCAACTATACCAATCATCACCTTAAATATCAATGGTCTAATACATCAATTAAAATAAACAGATTGTCAAAGTGAATAAAAAACTAAGATCCAACTCCATGTCATCTAAAAAGAAAACCACTCTAAGTATAAAGATACATACAAAAGTAACGGGGTATAGAAAGATATATCACACTAACACCAATGAAAAGAAAGTAGAAGTAACTATACTAATTTCAGACAAAAACTTGTATTCTGAAAAAAAATCAAGAGAATAATAAAATAAGTCACTTTACTGGGAGAAAATATTTGCAAAAGACACATCTGATAAAGGGCCAATTTAAAAAATGGGTCAAAGACCTGAATAAACACACCATCAAAGAAGATATGAAGATGGAAAATAAGCATATAAAATGATGTTCAACATACATTAATAAGTACTTGCTAATTGAAACAAAATTACCTACCACTACAAACCTATTAGAAATGCCCAAATCCAAAACACTTACAATCCCAAACATTGGCAAGGATATAGAGTGTGTTAGTTAGCTCTGTGTTGTTGTGACCAAGATACCTGACAGGAACAACTTAGTGGAGGAAAAGTTTGTTTTGGGCTCATGGTTTCAGAGGTTTCAGTCCATGATTGGCCAATGCTATTGTTCTGGGCCCCAGTGAGGCCAAGCATAATGGCAGAGGGCAAGGTGGAAGAAGGCTGCTCAGCTCACTATAGATAGGAAGCAAGAAGAGTGAGGGGCACGTGAAAACACGTAAACCTTAAAGGCATGCCCCAAGTGACCCACTTCTTCCAGCCATGGTCCACCTGCCTACGTTACCACCCAGTTACTCCATTTACAATTTTTTTTCTTTTGGTACTGGGGATTGAACTCAGGGGCACTTGACCACGGGGCTACATCCCCAGCCCTTTTTTGTATTTTATTAGAGACAGGGTCTCACTAAGTTGCTAAGTGCCTCACCATCGCTGAGGCTGGCTTTGAATTCGCCATCCTCCTGCCTCAGCCTCCCAAGTGCTGGGATTACAGGCATGTGCCACCGCACCCAGCCATTTAAATTATTAACCCATCAATGAATTAATCCACCAATTAGGTCACAGCTCTCATGATCTAATCTTTCACCTCTGAACGTTCCTGCATCAACAGAGGAGATTTTGGGGGATACCTCATATTCAAACCTTAACATGGAGCAACAGTAATTCGCCTTATTGCTAATGGGAACGTGAAATGGTACAGTCACTATAAAATATAGAGTTTAGTAGTTCTTAAAAAACTAACCATAGTCTTATAATATGATTCAGTAATCACATTCTTCAGTATTTATCCAAATGAACTGAAAACTTACGTTAACATAAAAACCTGCACATGGATGTTTATAGTGATTTTATTCATAATTGCCAAAATTTGTACACAACCAAGATGCCCTTCAATAGGGAGTGGATAAACCATGGAACAGACACACAATAGAATTATTCAGTGATAATAAAATAATGAACAATCAAGCTGTGAAAAAACATGGAGGAAACTTAAATGCATATTATTAAATGAAAGAAGCCAGTTTGAAAAGGCTATTTATATTATATGAATCTACCTGACATCCTGGAAGAAATATAACTACAGACAGTAAAATGATTAGTGATTGTCAGGGTTTAGTGTGGGGAGGATGAGTAGGTGGAGCACAGAAGATTTTTAGGGCAGAGGAACTATCTGGTAGGATAATACAACACCAAAGGGAACCCTAATATAAACTATGGTGATACTGTGTCCATGTGGGCTCACTGATTTTAACAAATGTACCATTCTGGTACAGTTTGTTGATAGCTGGGGAGGCTGTGCTTTGTGTGGAGAGAGGGAATATATGGGAACTCTGTATCCACCCCCACTTTTTTCCCTGTGAGCCTAAAGACGCTTTAAAAAAATACAGTTCATTTTAAAAACACACTGTGTGTTATATACTTAATATATTATAATTATTTAATCTATTTTAACATAAAACTGGTATAAACAGGTTTGGGCATAAATACAACTGACTTCAATATGCATACAAATTTAACTGGAGGAAGTGAAAGCACAAAGGCTTACTAGAGCGTGTCTACCAGCTGTGAACATTTAGCTAAGAACATTCAGCAGGCCGTGGGCATTCGTCAATATGTTTTACAGTGGGAATGAGAACACTGGCTAATCCCACCAGGCAGTTAACTGGGGCTCAGTTAAGTGAAATTCAGCTAATAACTTTTTCATTACAGGGTTTTATATGGGAGATAAGAGGGGAAAAGATGAGAGGTATTCTGGGAATATTTACTTTTGGGGGGAGAGCTGGGAGAAGGGGAGGCAGTTAATGTAATAAGGCTCTTGAAGTAAGGATTTAAGAGATGGGCATAAGGAGGTATGTTTGGCTGGGTGCTAGGTGGAGTGGGCAGAAAATATGGCTCTTTAGTCCTAGAGTTTTGAGCTCAGGCTCAGTATGACTATTACTGATTTTTCAAAATGTTGGTAGGATAGCCTAGGAACTAAACTCTAGGGAAACTGATTCACTCATTCAACAAATATTTATTGGGCCTCTATCATTCTAGGCACTAAGGATACATCAGTGATTAAAACAGGCAAAAATCCCTGCCCTCACGGGGGTCACCACTATACTGGGACAGACAGATAAAAACAATATAAGTAAAATGAATAATAATACATAGTGACAAGTACCAAGATAAAACTACAGCAGGGGAAAGATGTTATAAAGAGTTCAAGGGAAGGAAGTAGCTGTGATTTTATATACAGAGGTCAAGAAAGGCTTCAATGAAGTCATCTTTTGGGGAAAGAGTTAAAGGAGATTCAAGAGGGAACCATGCGGGGAGAGAGCAGTCTGCGTGGGGCAGGGTGCAGGCAACTAACACCAAGGACTATGCTTGGTGTGATTGAAGGAGGTGGCAAATGTGGTTGTAAGAGTTAACTGGGGTACCAGACCATGGAAGGCTTTGTAGGTTTTAGTAAGGATTTTGGCATTTACCCTGGGATAAGAAGCTACTAGGAAGTTTTAAGTAGATGAAGCATGGGATCTAACATGTTTATAGGATTACTGTGGTTGTTTTGAGACTAGACTGAGAGATGGAAAGGGAAAAGGGTAAAAATATGGAGATCATGTGGGAAGTTTCAGAAATTATCCAGCTGAAAGTGAATAATGGTTTAGTTCAGGGTGGTCATAGTGGAGGTGGTGAGAAGTGGTCAGATTGGTCAGATTCTTGACATATTCTCAAGATAGAGTCAATTTCTAAGTTTAAAGTAACTGAACAAAATTAAGGAATAAAATCTGTTAAATGAGGCAAGTATGGTGGTGCACACCTGTAATCACAGCAGCTCAGAGGCTGAGGCAGGATGATCTGAGTTCAAAGCCAGCCTCAGCAACTTAGTGAGGCCCTAAGCAACTTAGCGAGACCCTGTCTTAAAATTAAATATAAAAAAGGGCTGGGAGGTTGAAGCAAGAGGATCCTGAGCAACTTAGAAAGACCTTGTCTCAAATAAATAAATAAATAAATACAGGAATGTAGCTCAATAGTAAAGTGCCCTGGGTTCCATCTCCTCTACTGGGGCAGGAGCTAGGGAGAAGCAGAGTTAGATTTCATTCCAGACAGCTGGATCACTATATATGCCTCCCCCCACCCCCTCAATGGACCCTGATAGAGAAGTGTTATGATTAGAACACAAAATGTGCTGTGAAGAATAAAACTCCACAAAACCAAAGTATCTAGAAACAAACAGTATTTTGTATCAGCTTTATGTAAGTCACTGTGATAACACAGGGAAAATAAAAAAAAAAACACTTTCTTTTGCCAAAGTAAAATTTGTCATTTTACAAGTAGGGTGTGTCTTTTGGGGTCATAGTCCATTTATTTGGCTGTTTCATGGTGCCTGTTGGTCCCTGCCCAGACTATCTAAGCACGGCTTTTATTATTAGTAAACAATGAGATTAATGCCCAAGTAAGACAACTGAACCAGCACCAACTTAAAGTAATCCAATAAAACTTGGAAGTATTTCCTAGCACAGAGTACTTTCCCAATTTTCTGGGACATTGGAGTACTATGAAGCAGTAAGAAGATGCGTGTGTACAAAGGGAGGAAACCAGTATAACCATATTCCCTCTAGGAGGTCAAGTGATATATGAAAAGGCATTTTCAATGACATTCAATTTTATATTGGAAAAAGGAACCAAGCTTATGTTAATATACAAAGTGTAAAAAGTACATGTTCTAGCCGGGCGCGGTGGCGCACGCCTGTAATCCCAGCACTTTGGGAGGCTGAGGCAGGAGGATCGTGAGTTCAAAGCCAGCCTCAGCAATGGCGAGGCACTTAGCAACTCAGTAAGACCCTGTCTCTAAATAAAATACAAAAAAAGGGCTGGGGATGTGACCCAGTGGTCGAGTGCCCCTGAGTTCAATCCCCGGTACCCACACACACACACACACACACACACACACACACACACAAAAAAAGTTCATGTTCTTTTCTTTATTTTTTAGTTGTAGATGGATACAATACCTTTATTTTATTTATTTATTTTTATGTGGTGCTGAGGCTCAAACCCAGTGCCTCATATGTGCTAGGAGAGTGCTCCACCACTGAGCCACAACTACAGCCCTGAAAGCTCATGTTCTTACTGGGCATGATGGTGCATACCTGTAATCCCAGCTACTCTGGAGGCTGAGGCAGGATTGCAAGTGCTATGCTAGCCTCGGCAATTTAGTGAGACCCTGTCTCAAAATAAAAAAGGAAAAGGGTTGGGGATGTAGCTCAGAGCTCAGTGGTAAATTCCCAGTACCGCCCCCCACCTCCCCCCAAAAGTTAATGTTCTTGTTTGGTGAAGATATATGTGTTTTCTGCTCTCTTCTTGGAGATTCTCATAGAGGGTTTATCAGAATAGTTCATGAATAATTTGTTTATCAAGAGGGGACACGAGTTTTTAAAAATCTTAAAAACAACGACTTGGGCTGGGGTTGTGGCTCAGCGGTAGAGCACTCGCCTAGCACGTGCGCGGCCCGGGTTCGATCCTCAGCACCATGTACAAATAAACACATCGTGTACAACTAAAGCAAATAAATAAATATTTAAAAAAAAAAAAAAAAAAAACAACGACTTTCACAGTTTTTATACGTCACTGTTAGGTATCAAAGATACAGATTTAAAAACAGCCACAACAACAAACCCTTATCCTTTTACAGTTCATAACCTAGTCAGAAACAGATGGACAAATAGCTAAAAAGAACATGGAAAGGTGATAATGGCTGATGTGTATTTAGGTATATGTCTACTTATTTAAGTACATGAGAAAAACAGGGATGAGAGATAGATGAATGAGTGAGGTGAACAGCTAAGATAATAGCTAATTATCATAATAAATTCACAGATGTTCTACAGAACTGAGGGAAGCAGAAAACAACAGCTGAGTAAACACCTGAGAAGGAACACTTAGCTTAGGGTACTTAAATGTTTGGAAATCCAGCCTCATGTCAAGGTAGGTAGCTCCCAGGTAGGTATGATTCAAGGATGGAGTTTGAGGAAGGCAATCTATAAGAAAGAAGCAAAAAGCCTGGCATGGTTGTGCACGCCTATAATCCCAGCGGCTCAGGAGGCTGAGACAGAAGGATGGTGAGTTCAAAGCCACTTAGTGAGGTGCTAAGCAATTCAGTGAGACTGTCTCTAAATAAAATACAGAATGGGTCTGGGGATGTGGCTCAGTGGATGAGTGCCCCTGAGCACAATCCCAGGTACCGCCCCCTCCAAAAAAAAAAAAAAAAAAAAAAAAAAAGAAAGAAGCAACAGAGGTCTCTAAGTATCTAGAGCCCCACCCCCCCTCCCCCCCAGTTAATAGTTAACAGTTCTAGGGCAGGGTTTTTATTGGCACAGGCACATTGCCCCTCTATCTTCTTACATTTATTTACACTGCTTTCTCTAGCTCAAATCTGCAGCTGTGAAACAACAGTGAAAAGGAGGAAAGAATATTCTTTTCTTTTATAGGCCAATAAATCCTAAATCTTTGCCTTCTCAAGAGCTAAAGAAGACTGCAAGTAAAAAATGACATATTTGAAAAGGAAAATCAAAGAACTATATACTGTAATAAGATGGGCCCAGGGGTATATTCCTATAATCCCAGTGACTTGGGAGGCTAAGGCAGGAGGATCACAAGTTTGAGTCCAGCCTGGGTAACTTAGCAAAAACCTGTCTCAAAATAAAAAATAAAAAGGGCTGAGGATGTAGCTCAGAGGTAGAACACTCCACAGTATCACAAATAAGTAAATAAATAACTACTATACTGTAATACAGGAAAATGAATCATATTAAAGTGTTCTTAATTTCCATCAGCTGATTTACAAATTAAATTCTCTTTAAAAGAAAAAAAAAAAAAAAAGAGAGAATACTGGGTAGTAGAGGAATTACCTCAGCTAGAAGCTGAAGACAAAAAGAAAACTTTCATTGCAGGGAGGCAAAGTAGTTAGCTGTCATCACTATTGTGAACAGTAAAATGAAATTTAGAGTTTTCCTAACCAAACAAATAGGCACAATTGGAATGTGCTTAACAATTTAAACTGAAAGAAATTGAAAAACTCAGAGCTCTATTTTGCTTTTGAATTGTAAAGTTGATAATGCTTGGGACTTCAAAAAGCTACCAAATAATCATAAAATTCAAACTTGACATGTTTAAAGCTCTTGAAGACCTGTTTCCCAGGACCATGTCTCCTCTAATAACAGATTCAACATAAGGCCCCAACCATCATACAGAGCTCACCATCACAATGAGAACAAGTGGCTTGATGTAGTAACCTCTCTAATGTATAAACTTCTGATTTTGTTTCTCTCGTTTCTAGGTCAAACAACAAAAAAGTTTAAAACCATTTTAGCTGTAACTCACAGGAGAGTAACCAGACTAATTAAATCACTACAAGATTCTTGATGTTTTGTGTATTTTCAGAATTGCCCTACTGCTGTTCAAAGGTTCCCCTTGATCCAACAGGCAGGACTAGGTCTCAGGAAATAAGAGTTTGCAGAAAGAACCAGGTGCAATGGCAGACACCTATAATTCCAGCTACTCAGGAGGCTGAGGCAGGAGGATTGCCAGTCTTAGCAACTTGGCAATAATACTCTGATTCAAAATAAAGGGTTGGGGATATAGTTCAGAGGTCAAGTGCCCTTGGGTTCAATGCCCAGTAACTGAGGGGGAAAAAAAATTGCAGATGACTTCTTCTGCACTACTTTCCAAACTAAATATACCCACTTTCCTGTGTTAGCAAGTATTTTGGTCACGAAAAGAAGTCTACTATGGACCAACTAGAGACTTTGTATGATTTTCTGCTTTCCATACCCTCAAATGCAAACTGTGACTAATATCTACTCTATTTACCTCAAAATAGCATTGTGAGGATCAAATATTAATTCCTTACATGCTTTGCAAATAAAAATGACTTTGTTAACTATCACAAAATTTCCAATGAAATATTTGAGAGAATATATTACACAGATTATAAGTATATTAAAAGAATGGATACATAAGGAAAAAGATTGAAACACCACAATGTTCAAAGTAGTCATGTTAGGATGGAAGAATTATGACTAATTACTTTCCAGTCTTTCATTTAGCTTCCCAACTTTCAGTAATATGGTTATGTTACTTTAAACAAAGTGGAAAACACCATCAAGAACCATAGACTTTTTATTCTTTTATTTTTATTTTTATTTTGTGGTACCGGGGATTGAACTCAGGGGCACTCGACCACTGGGCCACATCCCCAGCCCTTTTTTGTATTTTATTTAGAGACAGGGTCTCACTGAGTTGCTAAGTGCCTCGCCACTGCTGAGGCTGGCTTTGAACTCACAATCCTCCTGCCTCAGCCTCCCAAAGTGCTGGGATTACAGGCGTGCGCCACCGCGCCCGGCTGACTATTCTTTTATTTTTATTATTTATTTATTTGTAGTACTGGGGATTGAACCCAGGAGCACTTGACCACTGAGTTATATCTCCAGCCCTTTAAAAAAATAATTTATGGGCTGGGGCTATGGCTCAGCAGTAGAGTGCTCGTCTCACATATATGAGGCCCTGGGTTCGATCCTCAGCACCACATAAATAAAATAAAGGTATTAAAAAAATAATTTACTAAGTTGCTGAAGCTGGCCTTGAACTCTCAATCTTCTTGCTTCTAGTCTCCTAAGTAGCTGACATGCACCACTTGGCCAGGCTAGAGAATCATAGACTTTTTGAAATTAAATCTTAATTTCATATGCAATAGAGAAATACATTTCTTTTTTAAAAATATAAATACATAAAGTTTTTGTTATCTAGATCTCCCTATTTCTTTTTCCAAAAAAACACCTATGTAGTAGTTTTTAGCTTATTCTTGAAAACTTTAGTGAAAAATTAGTCTGTGTCTTTTCTTCTCTCTCGAGAATTAGCTCTACAGGGCAGAGAAGAGTAAGCACAGCTAGCAGTGAGAATATGAAGGCACAGTCATATTTTCTATTAAAAATTCACTTAAATTTGCATTCAATTTCATAAAGTAGTGTTTATTTTAACACAAAATTAATGTGTTAAATTACAGGAGGTTAGGAAATGACAGGTTAAATTCACCTTCTGACAGGCAACTGACAAATTTTGATACTGAGGGTTTGAAAAAGTGCTACTTTGTATTTCTTTCCCACTAAGAACAGAATGAGAAATTCCTATTCTTTGTTAGAAATATATGGCTAAGTCAATTTATATTCTGTTAACTTTCTAGATAAAATTACATAAAAATACACTAAAATTATCATTGAAAAATCCCATTTAATTATGGGAGAATAGACTATGACAATGAGTTTGGCATTTCCTTTCAAGGTTTAATTTTGAAAATTACAATACATATGAGGTTGACAAATGTAAATTTTTATGTAATTGTTAGGAAAAGTAATACTTTTAAAAAATAAATAAATCATTTGTTTTTGCTGGAATAACTTAAGATAAATCTCTAGTGCAATATAATTAATTCATCACTAGTTCCACTGTCACCTCTCTGCTTTCAGAAATTTGACTCCAAGTTGCTTTACATGAAAAAGAACAATTATGGTACTGTTAAGCTTATCAATACAATACTTTTCACAGAAACACCTTCTCTGGAGTCATTTATTCTTTTAAAAAAATTTTTTAATATATATATTTTAGTGTACATGGACACAATACCTTTATTCTCTCTCTCTCTCTCTTTCTTTCTGGTACGGGGATTGAACTCAGGGGCACTCGACCACTGGGCCACATCCCTAGCCCTTTTTTGTATTTTATTAGAGACAGGGTCTCACTGAGTTGCTAAGTGCCTCACCATTGCTGAGGCTGGCTTTGAAATCGCGATCCTCCTGCCTCAGCCTCCCAAGTGCTGGGATTACAGGCATGTGCCACCCCACCGAACCTGGCTTACTTATTTATTTTTATGCTGAGCATGGAACTCAGTGTCTCACATGTGTTGGACAAGTGCTCTACCTCAGAGCTATAACCCTAGTCCAGAAGTCATTTATTCTTGCTACAAAGTTTCTCTAAATATTTAACTTGGCTCTGGGTGTTTAGTAACATTAAGATATTTAAAAGACAGAATTGACTAATTCAATCAAGATGAAGCAATGTGAACTCTGAGGAAAAAAGCATAACTGCAGTTTTCTACAACAAATTCACTCAAAATTTAGTAAAGGAAAAAAAAAAGGCACTTCAACTCTACGAGTTGTTTCAAGAGGTAATCCCTGTAAATGAAGCGGACAGTGTACTGACAACACAATAAAAACCTATTAACAATAATGATAGCTGGAATAGGAGCAAACATTCATTCTTTTCTAAGTACCAGGCTTATATAAGAGTTTTACATATATTTCCATTTAATGCTCACAACCACCATATTAGGTACATACTAATAATAGTGGCTATTTTATGGTGAAAAAACTGATCCACAGAATGGCTAAGTAACTTACTTGCCCATGTTTACTGTGATAGTCATTATGGCTGTTCACAAATATTTTTAGTTCTTCTTTCAGGTACATAGTAGGACTCCACTTCCTTAGTGCCTCCGAGCTTAGGAAAGGACTATGTAACGCACATGATCAATGAATGTAAATGATATATGATTCTTCTGGATAGAAAAATCTGAGTCCGTAACGCACATGATCAATGAATGTAAATGATATATGATTCTTCTGGATAGAAAAATCTGAGTCCTTAAGCAATTGCCATTTCCCTAGTACAATGATCATGCAACTATGTATTACGATGGAGTTTATGTCAACTGGTTGCCTAAGTGAACAAAATACCAAAATCCCCTATAATCACTACTGACCCACTCTGGATAAGCAGTATATTAATAATTATGATGATGATGATGATGGAAGAGGAGGAAGAAGAGGAGAAAAAAGAAAAGTTACTGAGATTTTGTGGTTTATTTACCAGTTTATTACCAGAGCAATACTCTATCCCATCCTCACTGGTACCTGCAGTTAATAAATTTCATAATTAGTATCATGCTATCTATATACTAATGACTGCTGAGATCCCTTTTCCGCTCCTAGAATTCCAGAATTGTATATTTTTATTCAGTACATGTTTCTTTCATTTGCCTCATTCTCTATACCTCTGAACTTTTTTTTTTTTTTTTTTTTTTTTTTTTTTTTTTTTAACCAGGGATTTCACCCATGGGCACTTAACCACTGAGCCACATCCCAGCCCCTTTTTGTATTTTATTTAGAGACCCAGTCTTGTTGAGTTGCTTAGGGCCTTGCTAAGTTGCTGAGGCTGGCTTTGAACTTGCAGTCTTCCTGCCTCAGCCTTCTGAACCACTGGGATTAGAGATGTGCACAACCATTCCCAGCCTGAATTTACTTTTCAACCAAAGTAGTTTATAGTTATGATTCAACTTCAGTAGGTTAATAGCTTGTAGAATTATACCCAGAATAGGAATTTTAAAGGTATATCAATATTTACAGTATACAGCTGGCCACATGCGTATGCTTATAAGAGCAGGAAGAGAGATCTCTCAGGGTTTAACATGTTGGAATATGAGAGTTCCCCAAAAAGGAGACCTAGCTCATTTGGATTTGGAGAATGCTTATTTCCATTAAGTGCTCAGACTAGGAAGATAGGAAGTGTATCTCTTAGATTCAAAGTAAATTAGGTCAGTGGTGATTATTTTGACCGAGACATTAGGAATAAGGATGAATACATGGAAGCACTGGTTATGCCTAAAGAACAAATCATAATGGACTTCATGAGCAAACAGAAAAGCATTTCCCTAACCTCAAGCTGCCAAATGAAGAATTCATGGAACTGTGTGTTGTATGACATTTAAAAGTCTCTATGGAGTCAAAGTTTAGTAGTTAAATGTAAAAGCAGAATTAGAGTTTCATACTAAAGACATGTGTTCTAGTAGCATTTAGGCCTTCTGTTTAAAAAACCAAATCCTAACAGTTTGCCCATACTATCATTTCATGAGAGCCCAAAGCTAATACAACCTCATAATCTTACTGTTTTTTCTTTATTAAACAGACTAGAACAACAAATGTGCCCAAATTAACTCAAGATTATTGGCAACATGAATTATGTAAAGTAAATCTTAATTCCAAATGTAAAACATATTCATTTTATAACCATGGCAAAATTTTGAGGCAGAATATATACTAAGAATAAGAAGAAACATTTGATTTTGGTAGTGCTTTATTGTAAGCCGAGAGAGAAATTTTTGCATGCCTATGTTCTCTAAGAGAAGAAGTGCCATGAAACTGATGGTTCTAAGGAGTTGGCATACAAATAGGGACCAATAAAATACCTGAGGACAATGAAGACTGAACCAGGGAATTCAACTTAAGAGCTGAATCATCACCAGACTCAGAAAATCAAGGGTCAATCATATGTGAAAGCTAGAGTGAAATACGGGAAAAAAGGAGTTTAGGGTGGGGGTCAGATATCATAAAAAGATATCGGGAAAGATCAGTGGAGTAGAAGAATGAGAAGGAGGGAGGAAGGATGGGAAAGGGGAGAAAATATGGAATAAATTTAACAAAATCATACTATATGCTTCTCTCAGTACACAAAGGGAATTTCTTTAGACATAGAAAGTATCAATCAAAAATAAATAGGCTGGGGGCTGGAGTCGTGGCTCAGTAGTAGAGTGCTTGCCTGGCATGTGTGAGGCCCTGGCTTCAATCCTCCGCATGGCACATAAATAAACAAATAAATAGATAAATAAATATCCATTGACAACTAAAAAATATTAAGAAAATATTTTTAAAAATAGGATGGGGTTGTGGCTCAGAGGTAGAGCACTTGCCTAGCATGTGTGAGGCACCAGGTTTGATTCTCAGCACTGTATATAAATAAATCAATTAAAATAAAGGTCCATTGATAACTAACTAACTAACTAACTAAATAAATAAATGAAAGGAAAATCAGTAGAGGAAGAATAGGGAGAGGGGAGGTAAAGGGGGGCAATGGGGACTGAAATGAAATTCCTTGCATGTATGATTTTGTCAAAAATGTACCCTACTAATATGTAGAACTATAATGCTTTAATAAAAAATAATGAAGAGGGCTGGGATTGTGGCTCAGCGGTAGAGCGCTCGCCTAGCATGTGCGCGGCCCGGGTTCGATCCTTAGCACCACGTACAAATAAACCCACTTAAACCCATTGTGTACAACTAAAGCAAATAAATAAATATTTTTAAAAAAATGAAGAAAAGAAAAAAGTTGAATTATTAGTAATACTGAGCTGAAAGCTTATACCGCTCAATGATGCAGTGATTTACAAACCTAAAATTGAAATGTGGGAGGATATCTTACTAAATTTATTAAGCACCTGACATCAAACTATCATACGTTTCTCAATTCCCTCAGAGCTACTGATCCTTTCATTCATTTAATACTCAACACTTCAACTCTAGTATCAGAAATCTTATCACTTTGTGCTGTAGTTTCTTGTGTACACAGCTGTCTTCTCCACAGAAGCCACCATGCTCTAACTGACCTTCTAGCTTCTTCAAGGATTTTGGTTCTCTTGCTATCGTTTTTAATGTCTTGCAACAATGATTGTTCCTTTTTCTTTCAGATGTAAATAAGCTCTGGTTCTAAAATGGAACAAAAACAAATAGTAAAAATAAAACCCTCCAGTCATTTCTGTCTTCCAGAATTCTAGGAATTGCCCATTCACTTACTTATTCCTTATATTGGCAACCAAGCTACTTGAAGGGTTACTCCAGTCACCACTGCTACTCATTCTGAAACCTACAGTACTCTTGGCTTCTATCTCTAACTCAGTCTAAGGATTGTTCATAGATAACCAGTGATCTCTAAAGTGTTAATTTTAATCAACACTTTAAAAAACATATATATTTTTTAATTTTGGTGCTGGGAGTTGAACCCAGGGGCACTTTACCACTGAGCTACACCCCTAGCCCTTTTTATTTTTATTTGAGACAGGGATCACTAAGTAGCTTACGGCATTGCTAAATTGCTGAAGCTGGCCTTGAAACTGCAATCCTCCTGCCTCAGCTTCCCAAGTCACTGGGATTACAGGCATGTGCAACCACATCTGGCCTCAATGGACACTTTTTAAATCTTTACTGTTTGGTTTCTAATTGACATCTGAAGCTGTAAATGGCTCTTCTTCAAATGCTTCACTGGTTGTTTCCTGTATACCATGCTCTTCTTTTTCCCCTATTCCTTTAGACATTCCTTCAGGCTTTGCCCTCTTCTCTCTCTGATCTCCTAGTTAGCTCTCTCAGGTCCAATGTTTGATAACGATTTATACTGATGACATCTAAAACCATCTCTTTTGAATTCTTGGCCTATATTTCAAAGGACTAAAATAATGATCTCCCTTGGAGTGTCAGAGGCAACCCACACTTCGTACATAAAAACACTGAATTCATATTCTTTTCTTCAAAACCTGTTCCATTTCCCATGTTCTCTAGGCCAGCAGAAGTTACCCTACCCTGTCTACTCAGGCTAAAACCCTGAGAGTCCTGATTTCCAACACTTCCCCCATCCTTCCCATCATACTGCAATCCCTTATCAAGCCCAGTTGGTTCTCTTCCTCTTCTATGTTCTCATTTTTACTGTCACAGTTAAAGCTTTTTTTTTTTTTTTTTTAACCCTGATTAACAGCCTACTACCCGTCTGTCCTTCCTGCCTCAAATGTTTCTACCCAGTTGCACAGTGATCATTCTAAAATACAATGATAATTATGCATAATATTCCTTGTTCAAAATCATCCCAGAGGTTATCTACTCCCTTCATGTAAACTTTACTTTTTTCTTTTTAAAGTTCTCTGTTTAAAAGCAAAAAAAAAAAAAAAAATTATTATTCTTGTTTTGAATGTTTAAACTTTGAATGTTTTACAAGAAGGATACCATTTTATCATTCAAATAAATGATTAAACTTGGTCCCATAATAGTGAATGACTACTCTAAACTAGTTTTGGGATCAGGACAAAAGGAATCTTGACATGTTTAAATGAAACAGAACATGAAAAGTTTAAAGCAATATATTAAAAATAATTAAATCTTCTCATGCTGCATTCACATCTTCGGTACCCTTTATTTGTTCTCAAATGAAACATTATACAAACTTACCCCTTTGGGAAGTAAGATTCAGCTGACATACTAATACGACTGATATGAATATAATAATAATAAAATGCAGCCCTGATCTCCACTTCTCTTTAACAAAAAGAACAATAAAATATATCAACTAGCTTATGTCCAGGAAATAACCCAGATATTAAGAACAGAGATGGAATAAATGACTATCATTAGATTTATGGCTCAATTTACATAACTACTTATGATGGAGTTTTACTCTAAAACTTAAAGTAGGAACGTTACCTTCCCCAGAATCACATTTAAATTCATGTTTCAGGTCTTCAAATTAACAGGTTATCAGATAGAGTTATTTTTGGTCTTTCTCATAACCCTCTTAATTATAGCATCTATCTTCTTTCCAGCAATACATTTGTTACAATCAATTCTAAGACCTCTTGAAAGCGAATGTCACTCGGTACTATTATACATGCATTACCAAGAAAGGTAAGAAAGCTGTAAAACCAACTGAGATCCCATGATACTAGTTATGCTTCAATCTTCCTTCCACTGACTCCCAAAACATGTCAGTGCTCTTGTAGTAAAGTGGGTTATAAGTTTTGGGTGATGTGATTTGCTTGAAAGACAAAGAGAAGAGAGTATAGAAAAAGACTATCATAGGTTATAGCAGAGTACCTTTGGAGCAGCAGCTACATTTTATCTTTATTATGAATAATTTTTAAGTACCCAGGCAGCAAACATGAAACCCAGCTAAGAGTTGCATACACCAGGTTAAACACAAGCCTTCCCTCTCTATAAGAGCTAATAGTTTGGGAAAAAAAAAAACACCACAATTTTAATTAACAATTTAAGTGTGTAGAAAGACAAAAAGCTCTCAAGACCATTACACTATACTCACTGATTTCTAAAACAGTTCATAAAATAATACTCTATTTACTGACAAATCCACTTACTCTATTTGAAAAATAATATTGTGAATTTCATACCTTTGAACTCAAGCATCCTATTGGATCATGACCAACTGTTAATTAACAGTATATTATCCTCAATATAAAATGGTTATTATTTCACCATTCATTAGACATTTGCTAGTTTTAAATAATAAGGATGAAATTATACCAATTCCCTGCTAGTCTTCTACCTAGCTCTCTTGCAGTAGCAATATTCATCTACAGGGCAGCACTCTAGGGTGGGATGTAAACAGATGTCAGTTCCAATCCTTTCATTTCATTACATGACAGACATTATGCTACAATCAAAAACTGAGCTGCAAATTATACTGTGATAAGGTTTTACTTATTTTGGTAAACATTAAACACTCTCTCTTTTTTTGGCACCAGGGATTGAACCAAGGGGTGCTTGATCACTGAGCCACATCACCAGCCCATTTTATTTCTTATTTTGAGACAGGGTCTCACTAAGTCCTTAGGGCCTCACTGAACTGCTAACATTGGCTTTGGACTTGGCGATCCTTCTGCCTCAGCCTCCTGAGCCGCTGGGATTATAGGCATTGCACACGGCAAACCATTAAACTCTTTACAGATGTAGACTCTTTACTGATGTGGACATTGGTATAGACAGACTGTAAAAATATATTTTTATATAAAATATTTGCCAATGATGGTGCTGCTAGACAAAATGGCTAAAACAAATAGGACATAATAAGTAAAGGCTGAAAGCTAGAAAGATGAAGTTGACCCAAGTCTTTCTCTGAACATTATCCTCAGCATCATGTATTGTTAGTACAAGATTTTAATGAAACGCTAGGAAGAAGAAATCTAGCAATTAGATGGCTAGCTGCTGACATTGTATTACTGGCAAAATAAAGCTGGTCTTTCCCCTTCTTAGAAATAAACACAAAAACTATTGTATTACATTTATTTAATGCAGTCCCTAAGTTGGCAATTAGCTTGAGAAGGCTTTTTTTTAATTACTGGGAATTGAACCCAGGGGTCCTCTAACACTCAGCTACACCCCCAGCCCTTTTTATATTTTGAGACAGGGTCTCACTAAGTTGCTGAAGTTGGCCCCAAACTTGCAATTCTCCTGCCTCAGCCCCCTGAGTTGCTGGGTTTATAGGTGTGTGCCACTGAGCCAGGCAAGAAGACTCTTTTTAAATATGGCAGCATTTTCTGTATTTAAATTCCCCTTACCCTCTCTACAACCCAAATGTACCATACTTATATAATACTATTATGGAAATAACTTCAATATTCCTCATATTCTTTCACAAACTCTAGAGTCAGTAATCTATAGTTTAAAAACCAAAAAGAGCCTGTGGTAGCAACCAGAAGATTATGAAATTCCAAAACTTATTTAGTCATACCCTGTAGCAGATATTTATAAAATCTTATGAACTCCCAGTTTTATTGACCCAAAAATAGTTATGAATCTCTGGTAAATCTGCAAACATCAACAAGTAGATGAAGTTTTAAAAATTATTTCACTCAGAATAACAATCTTGCTAAAGGTAGTTAGAAAGTTGGCCTTTCTAAGTATTCAAAATTTTCATTTTTCTTATTCTATCCCCTTCCCCACCAGGGCCTTGAATATGCTAATATGCATATAAATATTCACCATGTTTTTTTTCAACTTAAATTTTTAAGTAGAGTATCCAGACTTTAGGAATAAACAAGAACACCTCATTTGCTATAAAATTAATTGTTTTAAAAATACAGTAAATTTCTAAAACATTTCCTCTTGAAATGAAATTTACCTGGTCTAAAATTGGTAATAAACTGGCATTTTTTTCATGGGGTTTGAAAAATGCTAGTAGCCTAAAAGCTGTTTCAAACTATTGGACTTAAAATTTTCTACTGCACAAATAATTAAGCATCTCATTTTACTGAATCAGCTTTAGAAAAATTTTAATTAAAAACTCTGAGCTGGGGGCTGGGATTGTGGCTCAGTGGTAGAGCATTTGCCTAGCGCGTGCGCGGCCCGGGTTCGATCCTCAGCACCACGTAAACATAAATGCATTGCATTGTGTACAACTAAAGCAAATAAATAAACATTAAAAAAAAAAAAACAACTCTGAGCTACAACCCCAGTTCTTTTTTAAATTTACTTTTATTTTTGTTTATTTTTTTGGTACTGGGGATTGAACCCAGGGGTGCTCTACCACTGAACTACATCCCTAGTCCTTTTTAAATTTTGTACTTTTTGAGTCAGGGTCTTGCTAAGTTGCTGAGGCTGACCTCAAATTTGTAATTCTCCTGTCTCAGCTTCCAAAATTGTTGATTATAGACATGTGCCACCATGCTTGGCTCCCAGTCCTCTTCATTTCTTCTTTTTATTTTATTTCTTAAATTTTCTGATGCTGGGATTGAACCCAGAGGTGCTGAGCTACATTCCCAGCCCTTTTTATTTCTTTTTTTTGAGACAGGGTCTCAATGAGTTGCTTATGGCCTTGCTAAATTGCTGAGGCTCACCTTGAACTTTTGATCTTCTTGCCTCAGCCTCCCAAGTTGCTGGGATTATAGGCATGTCCCACTAGGTCCAGGTGAAAAAGCAAAACATCTTGTAATATCAAATCATAATAGAACTTTGTATCTTATAAAATATAGAAGACGTTAGTATATGAAATATGTGGTTTTTTTTGCCTTATTCTCATTAAAAGACATGTCACATACTAATTATGACAACATGGCTTATTTATGTTTAAAATAGCTAATAATATTTACACAAATAATACTGTCATTCTCAATAGTGAGTCAATTCAATTAGACCACCTTTCTTTTGAAGGGCCCTAATGTTTTTTTTTTTTTTTTTTTAAAATGGATTTAGAAAAGGAGAGAAATTGCTTAGCCAACATACCACTGAGATCTCTCTGCCTCTAGTTTTCAAGAGCTTCAATCTAAGAAATGTGGGCAAGTGTATTCCTCTGTGGGGGCTTAAAATCTGCCCACACCACAGTTTAGCTGAGCATTGAAAAGATTGGCTAATCATCAAAAACTGTCTCCAGGAATTACAATGATTACTTAGTGCCCTTTTCAGAGAGCAATTTTGAAAAGGAACAAGTCAGAGGAAATAAGCAATCCTTCCATGCTCAGGATACAGGACACACCTATGAAACAGTTCCCAATCTATAGTTTACTTAAGGTGGTATGATACATTTTCTCATTCATCATGCATTTTCTCTGTACCAGATACACCATTAAGACACCAGCAATACAACAGTGAACAGTCTCTGCCCTCATGAAAATTATAATTTGAGGTGAGAGACATTAAGCCAATGTACTAATACACAATCTTTAAAACTGTGAAAAACTCTATGAAGGAAAAGAAAGCTATCTTAACAGTGGGAAATGTCATTTAGACTGGGGCCTCCCTGAAGTGTCATGTAAACTGAGCTGAACCAGTTCAGTAGATGCATTCCATGCAGAGGAACAGGCTTATCAGGCCCTGAGGAGAGGAGGAATTTGGTGCTCTGGAGGGAGTAGGCTGGGGAAAAACCAGAGGAGAGGAGAGCAACAATTTCTCCTTAAATATAAATCATTGAGGAATTTCAAGAAAGGGCTGTATGTAATATTTATGCTTTTTAAAGAATTGTTCTGACTTCTCTGTAATGAATGGATGTGTAAGAATGGATAAGAATTGAGAGCTGCCGGGCGCGGTGGCGCACGCCTGTAATCCCAGCACTTTGGGAGGCTGAGGCAGGAGGATCGCGAGTTCAAAGCCAGCCTCAGCAATGGCGAGGCACTTAGCAACTCAGTGAGACCCTGTCTCTAAATAAAATACAAAAAGGGCTGGGGATGTGGCCCAGTGGTCGAGTGCCCCTGAGTTCAATCCCTGGTACCACAAAAAAAAAAAAAAAAAAAAAAAAAAAAAAAAAGAATTGAGGGCTGAGGATATAGCTCAGTTGGTAGAGTGTTTGCCTCATGTGCACACAGCCCTGGGTTCAATCCCCACCACCACCACCACACACACACACACACACACACACACACACACACACACACAATAAGAATTGAGTGGAAAAACCAGCTGGGAAGCTACAGTAATAGTTCACCATAGCATGAAGTTAGTTCAGGACAGAGTAAAGATGTAGCAAAGAGAATGAATTTAATATATTTAGGAGACAGAATCAATAAATCTTTCCGTGGTCTGGATGGGGGCATGGGGGTATGTGCATCTATGTGTGTGTAAAGAGACAGTAGTAAGAGGTCTCACGATTGACCTCAAGACATTTTAGTTATTTTTTTTTAAATATTTATTTATTTGCTTTAGTTGTACACAATGCGTTTATTTTTACGTGGTGCTGAGGATCGAACCCAGGCTGCCCACGTGCTAGGCGAGCGCTCTACCGCTGAGCCACAATCCCAGCCCCACATTTTAGTTCTTTATCTGAGATGGCATATTGTTATGTTGCTCAGGCTGGACAGGAACTCCTGAGCCAAGTGATCCTCCCACCTCAGTCTCCCAAATGTCTGGGACTACAGGTGCACACCCCAAGAAATTGAGAAATTAGTAGATTGAGATGCTAGAATTAGGAGACAAACCCCCCAAGGGTTTAGGATATGTTTTAAGTCATTTTAAAATGACATTTTTAAGACAAAGTAACAGGTTGGAAGCTAAATACAGGTGCTCAGAAGAGAAGCCTGGGAAAGAGACAGGAGTTTAGAAGTTTTCAGCAATGTATGGCAGGTGGTACTTTAAATAAATGTAAGGCATACATCAAAGCCTACCAACTAAGAAAAGTCCAAGACCAGACTGATTCTCAGCTGAGTTCTACAATACCTTCAAAGAAGAATTAACACCAATACTCCTAAAATTATTCCATAACATAGAAAAGGGGGGAACCCTTCCAAACTCATTCTATGAAGCTTATATCACCCTGATACCAAAACCAGACAAAGACAGATCAAGGAAAGAAAAACTCAGACCAACATCCCTGATGAACACAGATGCAAAAATTTTTTAATAGAATTCTGGTAAATCACATATAAAAACATATTAAAATGATAGTGCACTATGATCAAGTAGGGTTTATCCCAGGGATGCAAGGTTGGCTCAACATATAGAAATCAATAAATGTAATTCATCACATCAAAAGATTTAAAGACAAGTATCACACGATTATCTCAATAGATGCAGAAAGAGCATTTGACACAATACAGCACCCCTTCATGTTCAAAATACTAGAAAAACTTTGGATAGTTGGAACATACCTCAACATTGTAAAAGCTATATATGCTAAACCCAAGGCCAACATCATTCTAAATGGAGAAAAACTGAAAGCATTTCCTCTAAAATCTGGAACAAGACAGGGAAGCCCTCTTTCACCACTTTTATTCAACATCATCCTTGAAACTCCAGCCAGAGCAATTAGACAAAAGAAATTAAAGGGATATGAAAAGGGAAAGAGAACTCAAACTATCCCTATTTGCCCATGACATGATTCTATATTTAGAAGACCCCAAAAAAAATTCCAGCAGAAAACTTCTAGAACTCATAAATGAATTCAGCAAAGTAGCAGGATACAAAATTAACATCCATAAATCAATGGTGTTCCTACACATCAGTGATGAATCTACTGAAAGAGAAATTAGGAAAACTACCCCATTCACAATAGCCTAAAAAAAAAAAAAAATTGGGAATCAATATAACAAAAGAGGTGAAAGACCTCTACAATGAAAATTACAGAACACCAAAGAAAGAAACTGAAGGGCTGGGGCTGTGGCTCAGTGGTAGAATGTTTGCCTGGCATGCCTGAGGCACTGGGTTCAATCCTCAGCACCACATTAATAAAAAAAGGTATTGTGTCCACTTACAACAAAAAATATATCTATACAGTAAAAAGAAAAGAAATAAATTGAAGAAGACCTTAGAAGATGGAAAGATCTCCCATTGCTCTTGGATAGGCAGAATTAACATTATCAAAATGGCCATACTACCAAAAGCACTATACAGATTTAATGCAATTCCTATTAAAATCCCAATGACATTCTTCATAGAAATAAGAAAAGCAATCATGAAATTCATTTGGAAGAATAAGAAACCCAGAATAGCCAAAGCAATCCTTAGCAAGAAAAGTGAAGCAGGAGGCATCATAATACCAGACCTTAAATTATACTATAGAGCTATAATAACAAAAATGGCATGGTATTGGCACCAAACAGACATGTAAACCAATGGTACAGAATAGACGACACAGAGACAAATACACATAAATACAGTTATCTCACACTAGACTAGGATGCTAAAAACATACATTGGAGAAAAAATAACCCCTTCAACAAATGGTGCTGGGAAAACTGGAAGTCCATATGTAGCAAAATGAAATTAAACTCCTATCTCTCACCATGCACAAAACTCAACTCAAAGTGGATCAAGGACTTAGGCATTAGAACAGAGACCCTGCATTTACTAGAAGAAAAAGTAGGCCCAAATCTACATCATGTTGGCTTAGGAACAAACTTCCTTAAAAAGACTTGTAAAGTACAAAAAGTAAAACCATGAATCAATAAATGGGTGGAATCAAACTAAAAAGCTTCTTCACTGAAACAAACAAACAAACAAACAAACAAAAACCAATCATGAATGGGATGAGAGAACTTACAGAATGGGAGAAAATCTTTGCCACCTGCCCCTCAGATAGAGTGTTAATCTTCAGGATATATAAAGAACTCAAAAACTTAACACCAAAAAAACCAAAACCAAAACAAAACAAAACAAAAAAAACCCCACACCAAATAACCCAATCAGTAAATGGTCTAAGGAACTGAACAAGCACTTCACAGAAGAAGAGACATGATTAGTCAACAAATATATGAAAAAATGCTCACCATCTCTAGTAATTGGAGAAATGCAAATTAAAACTACACTGAGATTTCATCTCACTCCAGTAAGAATGGCAATAATCAAGAATACAAGCAACAATAAATGATGGTGAGGATGCAGGGGAACAGGTACACTCACACATTGCTGGTGGGACTGCAAATTGGTGCAACTAGTCTGAAAAGCAGTATGGAGATTCCTCAGAAAACTTGGAATGGAACCACCATTTGACCCAGTTATCCCACTTTTCGACATGTACCCAAAGGACTTAAAATCAGCATAGTATAGTGATACAATCACATCAATGATAATAGCAGCTCAATTCACAATAGCTAAACTATGGAACCAAACTAGGTGCCCTTCAACAGATGAATGCATAAAGAAAATGTGGCATATATACACAGTAGAATATTACTCAACCATAAAGAAGAATAAAATTATGACATTTGCTGGTAAATGGTTGGAACTAAAGAATATCATGCTAAGTGAAAAAAGCCAATCCCAAAGAACCAAAGACTGGGTGTTTTCAGATATGTGAATGCTAATTCACAATAAGGGGAGTGCACTTAGGGAAGAATAGAGGTACTTTGGATTAGACAAAGAGGAATGAAGGGAAGGGTGGGGGAATGGGAATAGGAAAGACAGTAGAATAAATCAGACATTTCTATCCTACGTGAATATTTGATTATATGACCAATGTAATTCTACATCATGTACAACCAGAAGACTGAGCAGTTATACTCTGTATGTATAACATGCCAAAATACATTCTACTATCATGTATAACTAATAAGAACAAAAAAAAATGTAATGCATAACTTAGGGGGAGAATTAAGAAATTAAATTAAGAGTTAGGGTTGTGTCCCAAGGGACTCAACCGTGAGATGAATAGAGATGAATGCAAAGGTGACCCAGAAGACATGAACAGGGGTAGGCAGAGAATCAGGAGTGAGTGGTGCCAAAAGAGTATGATGGCGGGGGGGGTGGGAGCAGAAAAGAGGAGGTGACAGGGAGGGGCAGGAGGAGAAAAGATACATTTAAATGTTGCTGAGAGATTAAATAAGAACGTGAAAGGTGCTCATGTTTGTTGACAACATGGGAAGTTATTAGTCATCTAGCAAGAGCCCTTTTGTTGAAGTGGTAGAGGTAGCAGCATACCACCTACTTGGTTTATGCGTAGGGGATATACAGAAAAATAACGGTCTTAAAAGTTTTCTGTGGAGTGTGAAGTTTAAGTAAACTTCAATATAAAACAAAAATTACTAATATAGTTGGAGGGCTTTTTGCAAAGCATACATATTTGTGTCATCTATAGCTGCATCAGGATAAATAGAATATTATCATAAACTATGTCACCCACTTTTTGTCCCCTCCCATTCATTATCCTTATAAAAGTAACCACTATGACATGTAACACTACAGATTTGTTTTGCTTATTTTGTACTTTATTTGTATCATATGTACTTTATTTGTACCTGGCTTCTTTTGTTCAATATTATACTCGATGGTCATCCATGTTGTTAAAGGAAGTATTTGTTAACCCATTCTACTTTTTTTTTTAAAAAAAATTTATTTATTTGTTTTAGTTGTACACAATGCCTTTATTTTTATGTGGTGCTGGGGATCAAACCTGGGCCACACACGTGCTAGGCGAGTGCTCTACCGCTGAGCCCCAACCCCAGCCCCAACCCATTCTACTTTGGTGGACAAGTGGGTTAAGAGTGATGCTGCCAGGTGTGGTGGCACAAACTTGTGATTCCAGCTACTTGGGAGACTGAGGCAGGAGGACCAAAAATTCAAGACCAGCCTGGGCAACTTAGTGAGATCCTGTCTCAAAATAAAATAAAGAGAGCTGGAGATGTAGCTCAATGGTAGAGTGCTTGCCTAGCATGCACAAGGCCCTGGGTTTAATCTCATGTACCACCAAAACAAAAACAAAAACAAAAACAAAACCTCAATAATGCTTCTATGAACTTTTGTTCATTCTTGTCTTTTGGTAAACATACATAGAGATTCTGTTTGGTGGTATACCCAGGAATAGTAGGTTAGCAGATATCTGTGACCTAAGACTAATAGCCAAATAGATGTCCAAAATAGTTGAATTAGTTTTACATACCTCACAGAAGCATGACTTCCAGCTGTGCCACATAATCAATACTTGGCATTGTCAATCTTTTTAATTTTAACTACCTTAGTGGGTATGTAATGGTATCTCATTATGGTTTGAATTTGCATTTATCTGATACAAATTCGATCACTGTAAGCCTCTTGATAGTTTCTTTTGTGAAATGCCTATTCAAGTATTTTGTTCTTTTTGAGATTGATTATCTAAGACCATGAAGATGTTTCCCAGTTTCTCCCTAAATATTTATTTTATCTTTCACATTTAGATCTATAATCCAGCTGGAACTAATCTTTGTTTTTGACCTCTGTAAAGCAGAGGTCAAGATTCATACCCACCCCAGTGACCCAGCACCACTTATTGAAAAAGTTATCCTTCCCCTACTGTACTGCAAACTACTGTTTCAAATCAAATAATCACACACACACACACACACACACACACACATTTCTGCACTCTCTATTCTGTTTCACAGACCTGTGTCTCCTTGTGCCAATATCATACTATAACTACCGTATCTTTATAACACATCCTATTATCTGATAATGAAAGTACTTCAACTTTGTTCTTTTTCCAGGACTGTCTTGACCCTTCTCAGTCCTTTACATGTTCATGTGAATTCTAGAATCAGTTTGTTAGTTCTTCTTGGCAATTGAGCCCAGGACCTTGTGCACACTAGGTAGGCATTCTACCACTCAGTATATTCTCAGCCTTTAAGTTTGACTTCAAAGAATTCTATTATAGAGCTGGGATTTAGAACTTGGCTTATAAATTTTATTTTCTATTTTTTTGTTGCTTATATGTAGATTTATAGTTGACTTTACATAATGACACTATAACAAGTGATCTTATTAAATTCACCAATTAATTCTAATACTTTGTCTGCAGATTCTTTTATATTTTTATATTCCCAGGTATTATACTTAGGTTCAAAAAGAGACTGGCCTATAAATATCTTATCTCAAAACATCAACATCAGGTTTCAGCATTAATGCTTTGCTGATTTCATAAAACAAGTTATATCTTACAGAAAAGCTTGAATAAGACTAGGATTGTTTATCTTTTAAATATTTGTAAAAACTTACCTGTGAAGTCACACATGCTTGGTTTTCTTTATAGACAAAAATTAAAATAATGGATTCACTTTATTTAACATGTAATAACAGTATCCTAGCCAAGTGCAGTGGTGCAGGCCCATAATCCTAGTGACTTGGGAGGCTGAGGCAGGAGGATTTTAAGTCTGAAGCCAGCCTCAGTGACTTAGTGAGATCCCTTCTCAAAATAAAAATAAATAAAGGACTGGGGGTGTAACTCAGTGGTAGAATTGCAACAAATGGTTGCAACTATGGAAAGCAATATGGAGATTCCCCAGAAAACTTGCAATGGGACTACCATTTGACCCAGTTTTCCCATTCCTGGGTTTATGCCCAAAGGACTTTAAATCAGTATACTACAGTGGTGCAGCCACATCAATTTTTTTTTTTTTTTTGTACCAGGGATTGAACTCAGGGGCACTCGACCACTGGGCCACATCCCCAGCCCTTTTTTTTTGGTATTTTTATTTAGAGACAGGGTCTCACTGAGTTGCTCAGAGCCTCGCTTTTGCTGAGGCTGGCTCTGAACTCACAATCCTCTTGCCTCAGGCTCCCAAGTGCTGGGATTATAGGCGTGCGCCACCACGCCCGGCTCACATCAATGTTTATAGCAGCTCAATTCACAATAGCTAAACTATGGAACCAACCTAGGTACCCTTCAACAGATGGGTAAAGAAATTGTGGTATATATACACAATGGAATACTAGTCAGCCATAAAGAAGGAAATTATGGTATTTGCTGGTAAATGGATAGAACTTGAGAACATTAAGCTAAGTGAAATAAGCCAATCCCCCAAATCCAAAGGCCAAATGTTCTTTTTGATATGGGTATGCTAACATTCAATAAGGGGGTTGGGGAGGGAAGAATAGAAGTTCATTGGGGAATGAAGGTAAAGGGGGAATGGGAATAGGAAGGACAGTAGAATGAATCAAACATAATTTTCCTATGTTCATATATGAATATACTATAGGTGTTACTCCACATCATGTACACCACAAAAATGGGAACTTATATTCCATGTATATATGTCAAAATACATTCTACTGTCATGGATATCTAAAAAAAAAAACAACAACAAATAAAAAAGTATAAACATTTGATAAATCGTTTCAAATAACCAACTTTATTTTTTTAAATATTTATTTATTTGCTTTAGTTGTACACAATGCAATGCATTTATGTTTACGTGGTGCTGAGGATCGAACCCGGGCTGTGCACGTGCTAGGCGAACACTCTACCGCTGAGCCACAACCCCAGCCCCTATTTATTTATTTTTATGTAATGCTGAGGATCAAACCCAGTGATTCACACGTGTTAGGTAAGAGCTCTACCACTGAGGCACGACCCCAGCCCCCTTAGTCCATTTTTTTATTTAAAAAAAAATTTTTTTTTTTTGAGACTGGATTTACTATGTTACTGAGGGTCTTACTAAATTGCTAAGGCTGGCCTCAAATTTATAATCCTCTTGCCTCGGTTTCCTGAGTCACTGAGATTATAGCTCTGTGCTACTGTGCCTGACTACAGCAGTCTTTTTTTTTTTTGTACGGGGGATTGAATCCAGGGGTGCTTAACCATTTAGCCACACTCAAGCCCTTTTTAATATTTTATTTAGAGACAGGGTCTTGCTGAATTGTTTAGGGGCTAAGTTGCTGAGGCTGGCTTTGAACGCATGATCCTCCTGACTCAGCTTCCCAAGCCACTTGGATTACAGACATGCACATTATTTCTTAATAACTACTCAATACTGTTTCTATAACACTTTTAATATTGTTCCTGACACCAGTAAAGTGCTCAGTGAATGCAATGTTATACAGCAAATACAAATGCTCCATATTTTCTATTTTGTGTTCCTCTATATCATTGTCCTCTTTTTTACTTATTTCTTCATTTTCTGCAAAAACATTCTTCTAACATCTTCAATGCATTTTAAAGGAACCAACGGTGAAAATAAATGTCGAATAGCTCACTGAATAGATAGATAATAATTTACTTAACCATTGTTTCATTCTTGGTTATTTAGAAGGTTTTAAGTTTTTGACAGTGTAGATGCCAGTGATATTAACATTTGTCTTTAACTATCTTCCTTACTTGAAGTATTTCCCCAGAATAAAGTCCTGTAAGTGGAATTACTGGCTCAAGAATATGAACATTTTATTACTGTTGACTCATCAGCTATATTGTTTCCCAAAATAGTTGCAGTAATTGTGATACTACCAGCAACAAAAATGAAAGGTATGTGTCATGATCATAGAAAGTAAAGCTACAGAGTAAAGGAATGAAGGATGTGTGGAGATGGGAAAGAGAAGGGAGAAACAAATTTTGAGAATGGAAAAGAAAAAAGTGGAGTAGGAAGATACTATTTTTTGTGAAGGAGTATTAGTTTCATTTAAAGGGGAAGGGATGGAACAAGAGAAATGGGTTTACTGAACATTCAAATGCTTAAATATATACACAAGTCTATATCATTATCTTTCAAGCAAAGTGTTTCTATGATAGTTACTGTTCTCATTTAGTTCAGTCAATTTAGTAAAATGTATTGGGGAGGAGGAGGCCTATGTTCTAGTGCCCATTCAGTCATGTATTTGGGTTCTGATTGCTTTATCTATAAACTGCGATTATATTTTACCTAGTCATAATTAGAACATGACATCTTTTGTTTTATATTTCTGATATTAAATTTGTTTGAAGAAGATAATACCTGAATGAAGGAATCTCTTCTCTTGCTATCACATTCCATATGCTTTGAATATCTAGCTTGTTATATAGTCATGCACTGCTAAAATGACAGGATCCATTTTGAGAAATGTGTCATCAGGGTTTCATCACTGTACAAACATCATACTGTGTATTTTCATGAACCTAGATTAAAGCCAATTATACTCCTGTGTATATGGTATGTACCATTGTACATGCAGTCCTTAGTGATTGAAATGTTCTGTGGCACGACACTCTTATATTGTTATCATATTAGATCTGAAGTTATTATTTTATTACTTTGTGGCACTCTTAGTACCAAGCCATTTATCTCTGCCCTTTCTACAGTCAGAAATATCACTCATAGCCAGGTGCAGCGATGCACACCTGTAATCCCAGTTCAGGAGGTTGAGGCAGAAGTTCAAAGCCAGCCTCAGCGGTGAGGTGCTAAGCAACTCAGTGAGACCTTGTCCCTAAATAAAATACAAAATAGGGGGCTCAGTGGTAGAGCGCTTGCCTAGCAAGTGTGAGGCACTGGGTTGGCTCCTCAGCACCACATAAAAATAAATAAAGGTATTGTGTCCATCTACAAAACAAAACAAAACAAAACAAAATGGGCTGGGGATGTGGCTCAGTGGTTTGAGTGACCCTGAGTTCAATCCCCGGTAACCAAAAAAACAAAACAAAACAAAAAAGAAATGTCACTCCTTATACCCAACAAAAGCTGCTTTTACCCACTTCTTTCCTTCCTCTTTCCCTTTGCTCTCATTATAGACCTTGGGGCAGTATACTGGAGTACCAGGGAAAAACAGAGAAAGCCTAAAAAATGTGGGCTTAACACTACCAAGAACTTCCTCACCATGCACTAGAGCTTCCTCAGTGAAAATAAAATCAATAAATAAAAACCAAGAACCAGGCTGGGGTTGTAGTTCAGTGGTAGAGCACTTGCTTAGCATGTGTGAGGCACTGGGTCCGATTCTCAGCACCACATACAAATAAATAAATAAATAAAATAAAGGCCTATCAACAACTTAAAAAATATTAAAAAAACAAAACAAAACCAAGAACCATCTCTGTTAAATACTTCATTATATATGTAGGTAAGTCTGTGTTTACTTGTCCAAGTTCTATTCTAGATTGTTATTCCAGTTTCTGTTATTCCCCCAATAAATTTAGTAGGGTACTGAAACATCATAAAGTATGAGAGTCATCAGTGGCCTCATAGGATCTGCATATCAAATATTCCACTTTCAACCTTGGGCAAGTGTCTTAATTTCTCTAAGCTTCAATTTTCTTATATGCAAAATGCCAAATTATTAGAATTAAGATAACATGTTGGGGGATGGGGATATGGCTCAGAAGTAGAGTGCTTGCCTAGCATGCATGAGGCTCTGGAATCCCCAGCACTGGAGGGGGAAAAAAAAAAAAAAAGATAACATAGCTGGGTGAGGTGGCGCACGCCTGTGATCCCAGCACTTGGGAGGCTGAGGCAGGAGGATCGGGAGTTCAAAGCCAGCCTCAGCAATGGGGAGGCACTTAGCAACTCAGTGAGACTCTGTATCTAATAAAATACAAAAAAGGTCTGGGGATGTGGCCCAGTGGTTGAGTACCTCTGCGTTCAATCCCCGGTACCAAAAAAAAAAAAAAAAAAAAGAAAGAAAAGAAAAAGAAAGATAATATATGGAAGCACTTAGTATATTACTAACTAAATGGGAATTGGAATTACGGTTAAATGTGATTCAAATGTGAATGTCATTTAGAAAATAAGGAAAGCACCACTGAGCTGATGAAAACTAGGGGATGGTTTGATTTCTAGGGTTTTCATAAATCTATACATTTTGAAAAGTCTTTCTAGTTTGGCGAAGCAAATATAAAGGCTTTGCATTCATTCATGTTCTAACAGATGTAGGCTATTGTATGGAAACACATGTTAAAAACAGGTACCAAAGTTAAAAATAATTTTATGCCTATTCCATTACTCAAAAAACATTGCTGTAAAGTTGTGGTGAAAACAACATATTGTTGTTGGTGTCATAAAAAATCGGAACAAACCTTTAGGGAAAAATAAGTATTTTTATTATTATATAGGTATATTTATTATACCTATTACATTTATTTATATTACATAGGTATATTTATGTTCTGTAGGCATATTTATTATTGAGAACTATAACATGCCCAGACCTCTAATAGTCCTATTCACGACTATCCTAAGAACATAATTCAAATAAGGTAAACAGTTATAGTTTTATTTAATAGTGCCTGGCACATAAAAGGCACTTAAATATTTCTTCAAATGAATATTTTACTTATGCTAACTTTTCCAAATCACTGCTCTTGGTTCCTTTCCATTAAGATTTATCTATTTCAATCATCTGGGGATAGTTTTAGAATATCTTTGTCTAATCTCTGTTCTCCCATCTTCTCTAGTATACCTTATGATACTTTTACCCTCTGAACTTGCTTGACCTTTACACAGAAACTGAACAGGCTTTATACCACATCCTTGACAGAATCAAGAAGAAATCAAGCCAGTTAATCCCACCCACACAAGAGCCTGAGGCAGGAGGATTGGGAGTTCAGGGTCCAACAACATCTTGAGATCGCAAGAAAGGAAGAAAGGAAGGGAGGGGAGGGGGGAAGGATGCTAAGATGTTCCTGTCCAGGTGGTTGTTAACACCTGCATAGTCTAATCACTCACCTCACTGCTTGTTTCCTAAGACAAAGAATAGTCATAAGCTATCTTCAAATCTATCTTTAACATACCTCTAGCCCTATACCTAACCATTTCTATTTCTCTCTAGAAAATGAGAAAGAATTACCACTCCCTTATTTTCACAACTCCTGCTTCCTTTCAGTACCATCCAAAAATCTCCAATTTTAAAGTCTCTGTTTTTTAGAAAAATTTAATATTGTGTACAATACATGGATTTTTAGAACACCACTATTCAAGTTTTTGCAACCATTATTGCTTTTTTTTTTTTTTTTTTTGGTGGTACCAGGGATTGAACTCAGGGGCACTCAACCACTGGGTCACATCCCAGCCCTTTTTTTGTATTTTATTTAGAGACAGGGTCTCACTGAGTTGCTAAGTGCCTCGCCATTGCTAAGGCTGGCTTTGAACTCACGATTCTCCTGGCTCAGCCTCCCAAAGTGCTGGGATTACAGGCGTGCGCCACCGCACCCAGCTACTGCTATGTAATTCTAGAATATTTTTAACCTCCAGAAGAAACCTCTTATCCACTAGCAGTCACTCCCTGTGCCCGTCCAATAATATAGTTTCTATCTTTATGGATCTGCTTATTCTAGACATATAAATGGGATCATACATAAGCAATTCATTGTGTCCATTTTCTTTCATTGTAACGTTTTCAAGCTTCATCTATGTTAATATAGTATCATCACTATTTTATTCCTTTTTATCACTGAATAATATTCCATTGACTAGCCATATTACCTTTTGTTTATTCATTCATCAATTGATGGATATGTGAGTTTTCATTTTCTTTGCCTACCCATTATGAAAAATGCTGCTACAAACATCTGCATACAGGTTTTTGTTGTGAACATGTTCAACTCTCTTAGATATATAACTAGTAATGGAAATACAAGTATCCAAATACTTGATATCAAAATCTATTTGGGGCTGGAGTTGTGGCTCAGTGGTAGAATGCTCGTCTGGCATGTGTGAGGCACTGGGTTTGATCCTCAGCACCACATAAAAATAAATAAATAAAATAAAGGTATTGTGTCCACCTACAACTAAAAAAACAAAACAAAACAAAAAAAAAAACTACCTGATTTTTGAGGCAGATAGCTGGGGATATCTCTCAGAATGCGAACAACTCTGTACTGATCTCCCCATTCCACTCCTACTCAAACATCTGCAGTCTTCATAGTCTACATATGTTAGTTAAAATTTACTCAAATTTACTCTTATTTTAAATAAACTAAAGACAAAGATTAGTTGTTGTAGTTCTGATCACAGAGTAGGTGTTTAATAGATGAATATCAACGTTATTAACACCTTAGAATGCTCACAAATGAGAGAACGATGACTTGGTCACTCTTTCATTCTACAGGTATTTGAGTGTCTATTTTATGCTGGCCACTGTGCTTGATCCTGAATGTAAGTAGTGGTGGACATAAGTTATTTATTAGTTTCATCATCCCAAGTGCCAGTTCAACTCCACAAATATTTTCTGAATGCCTATGTTGTGAGTGGAATTGTGCCAGGAATGACAGCAGATCCAGAGAAGAATAAGATATAGTCTGCAGACTTTTATGGGAAGAAATAATTTCTACATATAACAACAACAAAAATAAACAACAGGAGCACTGGATATTAGATAGAGTAAGAAAAGTACAAAATGCTCTGGAGGGTTGAAGGATGGAACATATGATTTGTCAGAGTGGAAAGAGAACCAACATCAGAAAATATTTCTTGAAGGTGATACCTGAAAAAGGGCTTCAAATGTGGCATTTTGATAGATGAAGATTTCTAGAAAAATAAGTATTTTAGGCAGAGGATAAGACAAGCAAAGATAGACTGGGTATAGTACAGCATTTTTTTTCAGAGACCATCCAACTTGGAATGTGTAAAGGGTAATTAAAGATATGGTCATAGTGTAAAAGGGCTTAGTATTTAAACAGGTTTAAGAGAATGAGTTGAAAGTTTTCTTGTAATAATTCAATTTATTTCAGTGACACCGTTTTTCTTGAAACTTTTCTACTATGTATATTTTCTAAACTAATCATGGAAATTAGTGCTTTCTCCTTCCCACAAGAAACAACAAACAAAATCTTCACAACTAAGTGAACATGCTGATAGAAGGAGAATCCAGACTCTCAATAAGCCACTGTATTTCATACTTTTGGAATAAATAAGGCTTAAAAGACATGGTGGGCTGGGGATGTAGCTCAGTGGTGAACACGCTTACCTAGCATGCTCAAGGCCCCGGATTTAATCCCCAGTACAGCAAAAGGAGGAGGAAAACAAAAAAAATCTAAAAAACAGAAAAGTGGGCAAATCCCAATAGCTAAAATAGCCAAAGTAAAAGTAGGGGTAAAATAATAGCATTTATTAAGCCCCTAGCATTTGGGTTGAGCCAGGTAATTTATGTATCTTTGTTTTACCAAACAACACCCCTCCCTCCCCCATTTAGATTTAGGCAAACTGAGGTCCAGGGAGATTAAGTAAATTGCTTAAAGTTACCAAGCTAGTAAAATGTAAAAACCAGTTTTGAATCTAGGTCTGATTCCCTATTTTCGCCACCGTTCACTCTTGTTTATATAGTACAAGGGAAGCTAGAATCAGGATGCATGTGTCAATGAATCCTTAACCCAGGAGTTCATATGGTCCAGAGAAATATTAGGCTCAAATATTCCAAACTGGCTTTAAAATGAATTAGAGATTGACACCAACAAATCAAATCCATGGCTGTATCTTTTTTTCCCTTTTGGGTATTGGGCATTGAACTCAGGGGCACTCGACCACTGAGCCACATCTCCAGCCCTTTCTTGTATTTTATTTAGAGATAGAGTCTCACTGAGTTGCTTAGCGCCTCACTTTTTGCAGACGCTGGCTTTGAACTCATGATCCTCCTGCCTCAGCCTCCCTAGCCGCTGAGATTACAGGTGTGCATCACCATGCCCAGCCACAGCTGCTTCTTTTTTTTTTAAATCCTTTTTTCCTTTTAATAGTTTTCTAGTTGTCAATGAACCTTTATTTTATTTATTTATTTATTTTAATATTTATTTGTTTGTTTTAGTTGTACACAATACCTTTATCTTTACGTGGTGCTGAGGATCAAACCCGGGCCGTGTACTTGCTAGGCGAGCGCTCTACCGCTGAGCCACAACCCCAGCCCTATTTTATTTATTTATATGCGGTGGTGAGAAAGTAACCCAGGGCCTCACATGTGCTAGGCAAAGGCTCTACCACTGAGCCACAACCCCAGCCTCACAGCTTCATCTTGATCCAAGATGAACAATGATTACAAAATAGGTCCCATTTATGAATAGCAAGGGAACAAAATTCTAGTTTTGACTTGTAAACTATCAGGAAATAAACTCCAAGAGAATATGGATATTTGTCTGTATTTATTGTATTTAAGTCTCTAGAACAGTGACTGGCACATAGTAGGCACTTAATTTTTGTTGAAATAATGAAAAATCATAGAAGGGGAATTCTCATTTGAATACCTTTGAAATCTCTGAAATAAAGGGGGGCAGAGTAATAAGTTTAATAACCATTTAATGCTGGGTGAGGTGGTGCACACCTGAGGGAGGAGGACTGTAAGTTTGAGGCCAAATTTAGCAAGACCCTGGCTGACATAAAAAAATAAAAAGAGCTGGGGTTGTAGCATAGTGGTACAATGCCTCTGGGTTCAATTCCTAGTGTGGCACGGGGTGGAGGTAGGGAGAAAACCCCTTCAAAACATTAAGGTTGTTAGGATATTCCCTTTATTTCTCTCAACTCCATGGCAAAACCAAAAAACTAATCATTGGGGCTGGGGTTGTGGCTCAGTGGCAGAGCGCTCGCCTCGCACGTGCACGGCCCAGGTTCGATCCTCAGCACCACGTAAACATAAAATGCATTGCATTGTGTACAACTAAAGTAAATAAAAAAAATATTAAAAAAAACCCAAAAAACTAATCATTACCAAAACATCAAGTGAAAAAGCAGTAAGATGTAAAAATCAGCATGATTTTACAGAGTAAGGCAGACAAAACAATGAAAAGACACTTCTGTATTATGTATAACTTTGCTGTGGATAATCAAATTTCAGTGAGATGGAATCTATAGAGTTTTAAGACTTCCAACTGCTCTGAACAGTGTATCCAATGACTGCTTTTGGAAAAGAAAATGGTTATCTAATCCAAGTACTCTAAAAAATATCAACAATTTCTTTATTATAGATGACAAGTCACAGAACGAAAATCTCTAATTCATTAACTCAAAGAAATAATAGTATACTTACAAAAATCTTTATTTTTCTGATTTTGACACTATGTTTCTACTGGAAGGTGCAATGAAAATGCAGCAAAGGGCATGAAGAAACAACAACACATCTTTGGAAGACAGCAAGCCTCTTCACAGAAACACTTTTTTTTTGGTACTGGGGATTGAACTCAGGGGCACTCAACCACTGGGCCACATTCCCAGCCCTTTTTTGTATTTTATTAGAGACAGGGTCTGAGTTGCTAAGTACCTCGCCATTGCTGAGGCTGGCTTTGAACTCGTGATCCTCCTGCCTCAGCCTCCCAAGTGCTGGGATCACAGGCCTGCGCCATCACACCGGGCTCAGAAACACCTTTTTAAAAGGAATACAAACAAGTTCCATAGACTTTCCCTATTTTTCACAAGCTTTTCTAATATTTCTTCTTTGAAGGAACCCATGAGTAACTGTCTCTTATCACAAAACATCTTCTTCCAGATATGTACTTTATATATTGCTTTCTTCTTAAAATTCAGTACTTCAAGCCACTCAAGTCTTTCAGCTGCAGCAATTTTTCTTCTTTCTTTTTTTTTTTTTAAATATTTATTTACTTTTAGTTGTACACAATGCAATGCATTTATGTTTACGTGGTGCTGAGGATCGAACCTGGGCCGCACACGTGCAAGGCGAGTGCTTTGCCGCTGAGCCACAACCCCAGCCCTATTTTTTTCTTCTTTCTATTATACTGCATTTCTTCCATGGAAAATCATGAGGACCAATTTAATAAACTCCTTTGCTTTCCAGAGACATTTCCAAATGGCAGTACTACAGCATCTCAATCAATATTTTAACATTATTTTCTCTTTCTCATTTAGTTCTACAATCTTTCCACACTTCAACAATTCTAATTACTATAGCTTAATTTGTCAGGGTGACTATGTTTTCTTCTATATTACACTATTATAGAAGAGGGTGAATGATTTCTAATCAATCAATACAGACTTGGGGCAGTCTATGCACCTCTAACCATCTTTTAGTAACAACAGACATTATTTTGCCTTACCTTTTCAATCACTGCAGCAATTGTGTGGTCTTTTAAAAAATACTCAATTTTAGAGTCTTAGATCTATTTTTTTTTTTTTAGTTGTACATGGACACATTACCTTTATTTTATTTATTTATCTTTATGTGTGGTGAGGATCAAACTCAGTGCCTCATACATGCAAGACTCGAACTCAGGGTCTCCTGTGATAAGCAAGTGTTCAATCAATGAGCTATGGCCCTATCTCTTACTCTTTTTGATTAATTTTTTTGTGGTACTGGGGATTAAACCTGAGGGTATTCTAACACTGAGCTATTACATCCCCAGCACTCCACTCCCCTTTGAGATGGGATCTGGCTAAAATTGCTCAGGCTGGTCTCAAACTTGTAATTCTCCTTCTAGAGCAACCCAAGTAGCTGGGATTAAAGGTGTGTGCTACTTACTGTACCTGGTATTCTGAGACTATCAAACCAACTTAAAAAAATGCCTATGGGTAAAAATATTTTAATTTTCACATTTCATTTAAAACATTTCTAATCAACTCCAAACCAGGTGGCTTTTAAAAAGAACTAGAATTCAAATAATCGCAATATTTGTGGTTACTGTGCAACAATCCCAAAGGAAAATACACTGGTCTTATTATTTTAAAAATTCTTGAAAGACATTACAGTTCTAGATTTTCTTCATAATGTCCTAAAATACCAAAGAAGTGCTGTGTTTCACAAAGCAAGCTCCAAAAAGATTGGTACCTTCCAGTACATACACCCAAGTATTGGTACTTGACAAGAGAAGCAAGGGAATCAAAATTGTTGAGGGTTCATTACCACCTCACATAGTTTAATTATACAAAATAGAGAATATAGGCAAATAGTTCTTTCTTATTCATCTTTTGTGAGCCATTTTCCCCTTACTTAAAATGTAAGCTGAGATCATGACTATTGCACCATGCTTTAAAATCGCAAGTAACAGGTATAATTTCTTAATGTCAAATTTATTTAAATTACAAAGGAGAAACTGTACTAAAACACAACTTTCACAGGAGCTACATTTAAACTACATAGGGTTTGTGTGTGTGTGTGTGTGTGTGTGGACTGGGGACTGAACCCAGGGGCACTTAGACACTGAGCCACATCCCCAGCCCTTTTACCATTTTATTTAGAGAGAGGGTCTCACAAGTTGTTTAGGGCCTCACTGAGTTGTTGAGGCTGGCTTTGAACTTGTGATCCTCCTGCCTCAGCCTCCTGAGTCCTTGGGATAACAGGCATGGGTCACCACACCAGCTCATAGAATTTTTAAGGCTGAGGAAGTTGTTCTCAGGCACAGGGCAAAACCTGTAGCCCCAAATTAACAGGTCTAAGAACGTAAGATAACAATTATGTCAATTTAAGTAACATCAAATTTGAGTACTTCAGTATACTTACCCCCTGCTAAAATGAAAATGCCCCGTACTGTGAGATATTTGGTTCTTTGGTAAACCTCCTTTAAAGGAGTATATACGGAGTTCCTGTTGCATGGTTATGGCAGAAAACGCTCTATCTCACTCAGTCAAGGTTGAACTTTGAGTATGGAAGCAGGGGTGGGCAATGCATGAGTCACACAAAAGAGTATGTCCATCGGGTAACAGAATTTTAACAAGGGTTTTCGAATTCTTTGAAGAAACTTTTGTTGGGGAAGAAATTTTCCATCTTACAAGTGGAAACCAAACACAAAAATTTTAACTGGAGGCTGATGATCAGCACAACTTGGTGTAATAACCTAACTTTGACATAAAACACAATCCCAAAGCTCTAAAATAGTATCTCTGCAAATAATACCAAACACCACCTTTCCAGGCCCTCACCAGCACGGGAAGTGGGTTGGACACCCCTAACCCACCATCCTACCCTCACAGGAAGTGAGTTATGTTCCCCCTCCCCCATGGCAGCATTCCTCCCCTCCCCCAGCCGGAAGTAAGGCGCCCCCATTCTGTTGGCCTCAAACCGAGACAAACCAATAACAGTAGCAAAAGCGGGATGATCATCAAGGGGCGAGGGACATCTCGAGTGGCCACCCCCAAGCTCGCCTTGCTTACTGACCTGCTGATGATAGGGGCGGGCAGGGGCCTGGGGCCTAATGAAAGTCCCTTGCACAGAGGACAATTCCCTCAGCCCCTCTCAATCGCCTTCACTCTTCGCACTCCGTCGTTTCACAGCTCGACAGAAATTCCTCCGCAGCACTTTATTTTGACATCCTTTCTTTCTCTTTACCTAATCGCTTAACCACCGCCTGATAGGTAACGTCTCCTATCATGATAACATATAAAATTGTTCTGGTAAGGAGGAAAGTGAAATATTATTCCTGATACCTTCAGAAAAATGAAGGGATTATTTTGTCCCAGTGCGGCGAAAGCCTACGTGATTACGTAAAGTGAGACTCGCGGAGCTTCATGGGAGATGAAGTTTTTTTTTTTTAATTGAGAGGTAGCGGGAATTAAACTGGTAATTACTATGTATTGGAGTCCTTCAAATCATATAGTCTCTATTCGACGACTTGCTGAGATAGGGGGATCCGACACCCAAATGGTTTAAAACTTCGCTGCCCTTTTTCTCTACCATTTAATTGAACCCGAATTTTCTGTCACGCGTCCCAAGGTCCCAGTGGTCCTGCCTTCTTTTTTTGGCCACGCCTTCCTCAACCAATCAGGCGCCCTCTACGTCTCGCCCTGGGAGGTTGGAACGCAGAGGGGCAGGGCCTCGAGGCGACTCCTCCCACGAGACTGAGGAGAGAATTGGGAGCGGGTTAGGACTCCGTGCGCGTGCGCGTGCGCGTGCTCGTTCCTCGAGGAGCGCAGCGGGCAAGGGCGCGCGCGGAGGGGTGGCGCGCGGGGTTGGGAGGAGCGGGCAGGCTGGTGGGCTGGGCGGGCGGCAAGCGGCCGGGAGCGCGCGGTGGACTCGGTGGCGGCGAGTAGTTAGTTAGTTGTTGTTAGTCAGTGTCAGTTGCTCGGCGGCGACGGCCGGGATCACCAGGAAGGGGACGGGACGGGCGGCGATGGTGGTCACCGCAGCGGCGTGTGCGACCCTCAGGTAACGGGGGCAGGGCTGCGCGTGTCCCCTCGGTTCCCTTCTCCTCACGCTCGGGTTGATGGGGTCGGGGTCGCCGCGGGGTGAGGGTGCTGATCTGGGGGAATGCAAGCAGGGCGGCGCCGTGGGGGCTCCGGAGGCCGGTGCGTCCTGCCGGGCGCGGGCTCTCAAGACCCGGCCACCCCCGCGCCCCGCCGGCGCCGCGCGCCCCCTCGCGCCCCCCGCGGTCCCAGCCCCCTCCTTTAGCAGTGGCGGCGGCGGCCCCGGTAGCGCGGCGCCCCCCAGAGGAGGGAAAGTTGGGACCTGGCGGTGACGGACGCCCCCGGGCGCGGCTGGGAAGCTGCCGGGGAAAGTGAAGCCTGGAGGATCTGGACTCGGTGAGGCTGGAGCAGGAAGAGCTGCTCTCGCTCCTGCGAAGTCTACACCATCATCCCGTTCCCAACCCCGGGAGTATCCGGTTCAGCCTCGCCAGCAGCGTCAGGACCTGGTGGTTTTCTGTCTGCTCACTTCACGCTGTGGCTGGTGAGCCCCTTTCAGGAGGGCTTGCTGCGGCGGGGGAGGGGAGTGTTTGAGTGGTTCGGTTGGTCAGTTTGGTTCTTCTTTGCCCTTCGATTCATCGATTCATGCAACTTTTCTCCTTCGAAGACGACTTGCCGTCTGAACCGCGTCCACCCCGCTTCCCTTTCCCCATCCTGTGCACCATCAGTCCAAGTGCTTCAATTTGTTTTTTCCTCCTTTGCCTCCTTTGACTAAAGACTGCTGACAGCAACAGGAGAGAGAGGCTCCCTCCCTTTAAATGTTACTTCTGCAATCCTTGTTTTTGGAGATCCAAGTTTAGGAAGCAGAGCTGTGGAATGGAGTTATTGGAAGACTGGCGTTGAAAGGATAGTGATGAGTTAGAGGAAAACTATGATTTCATCTTTATTGGCCTTACTATAGAAAACTGAATATGTTTTTCTTCTGCCTTTATTGAATGTGGTAAGATTATATGTTGAATTAAATACTCGGAGGCTTACATAAAAGTCTATTTTTAGGTCGTTGGGTGATGTACGTGAATAGCTTTTCACCTGAATTGGTATTGCTTTGAGGATTCTGTTTTGGGGCCTACCTACAGATTTTTGTTCAGCTACAGCCTTCTTTTTTCTACCCCCTCTGATAAACGAAGTAATGTAGTAATAGGTATAGTCAGAGAACCCATATTGCTCTCTGCAGTGCGAAAGTGAAAAAAAAAAAATGTCAATTATCCACAAGGGTAAAACTTTCCAAGAGCAACCTTGGATACTCATTTCATGATGGCTTCTTCTTTAATCTCAGAGCATTTCTAGATTGCTCACTTCATTGACTACCCTAATTACTTTCTAAAGTGCCTGGCATTTCTTCTCTTTGGTGGCTCATTTAGTAAAGTATAACGGCAGGTATGGTACATTTTCTTTTGGCTTCCAAGATGGAAGTTAATAGCTTCAGCGCAGAGATTAACAGTTAATAATGGAAAGATAACTTATACCATTGCTAGTGAGTTTTGGCTATGACCAACTCACAAAATATGTGAAAAAACAAACATCCCCTCCCCATAGATGTCAAAGGGGAAGAGAAGAAAATATCATGTCTTTATTTTGGAGACTAACATGACTATAAAATGGTGGGGGGAAAATATCAGATTATTTTCTTTAAAGCTTTTTGATGCATGGTCTTCCTCCTCCCAACTCCCCATTTAGGGACTGACATTTATGTTTGGCTGATTTCCAGGGTTGGAAGAGAAGTATGTTGGTGAAAGGAAAAGATAAGATTGCTTTGAACTATTATGATACTATTACTATTCATTTCACCCAGTGATAGTGCAGAGAAACTTCCAGGATGATGTTTGTACCCCATTAACATTCTGTCAGAATTCATTTTTAAGAGTCTAGCCCAAGGCCCATAAAGAAATAATACCACTTCATAACTGTTTCCTAACAATCACATTAAAAAGTGTGTTCCTAAAATGTATTATATGTGTAGTCATATAAACATTTATCTTTGTACATTTATGGTAATGTAAATATTTAAGTCTAAGAGCTTAAAAACTTTTATTTGCTTATTTGCATACATGCTTTTCAACATCTAGCAGTGCCAACCATATTTGCCAAATAAGCATCAGCCATAAATTCATGCTTTGGCACATTTCATATAACTCTTCTAAATTGCTCCATGGTGAAGCATCATGAGATTAGCATTTGCTTCATGAGAGAGATTTGTTGTTTTTAACTGTAATGATGTGCTGTTTAAATGGAACAGGTGCTGGGCTCTAGCTGTTTGTGTTGAAACCTGCCAAATCATAGTCTTGTTGGATGGGTTGCTTAAGTAATTTAGGAATCAAACTGTGGCCCCTGGCAGGCCGACTGTGGGTTCAAGGCTACATATCACTGTTGCAAATCCCTAGTTTCACTCTAAGAGACAGGTGTGTGTGATGAGTGTTGTCATTTGCTGATTTCTTTAGTAGTATTCCTACGTCTTACACCCCATGCCCCAGTCCTTTTATTACTAGATCTTCTGGTAAGTTTTAGGCTCCTTCCCTGCTGGTTGGTTTTCCTTGGAGAACTAGAAATTCTGTTAACTCCCAGGCTAAGAATATGTAGTTATCATTTTCTGACAAATGTTTGAGTGCCTTTTAAGTTCAAGGCATGGTGATAAAACGTGAATAGATATATGTACAGTGTTATTTATTTATTTATTTCATTTGTAAGGAGCTTAGAGTTTGGGAGGAGAAGATAGTTGATAATCAATAATTACATTTTGGTGTGTTGTACATAGTTGTCATGAATGGAAGCACAGAGGAGGGTAGCTGACAGACTTGGATTCTTGGTGGCAGGGGATGTCCTAGAATCTAGTGGGTTATCTGAGCTGTTCTTGAATAATATATAAATTAATTAGGCTCAGAGAGAGGGAAAGTACATTATACACCAGTGTTGTCATATTGAAATATAAGCCTCAAATATGTCACATGTATGATCTTAAAATTTCTAGTTACTATATTTTATTTTATTTTTTTAGTTTTAGATGGACACAATACCTTTATTTGTTTTTATTTTTATGTGGTGCCGGGGATTGAACCCGTGCCTCACGTATGCTAGGCAAGCGCTGTACCACTGAGCCACAACTCTGGCCCCTAGTAACCATATTTAAAAGGTAAAAATTAAAATGAATTTTTATAATATAATTTAATTTAATATATCAGAATGTTGTAATTTCAACATAAAATCAAAATGAAATAGTGATAAAGACATATTTGACATTCCCTTTTTCATACGACATCTTCAAAATCTGGTGTGTGTTTTATACTTACAACACATTGCAGTTTGTATTGGCTATATTCATGTGTTCATGTAAACAGTATACCTTTAGAATAGGGCAAATTAAGAAGTATGCCAAATCACTGTTTGGGAATCAGGTTTGAATATTTTAACTTCACCCTGAAGGAAGGCTCTGAGGATTTAGTTTTAAAAAGAGAAGAAGAAGAAGAAAAAGAAAATGCTGTGAAACAATCATATTTGTGTTTTACACTTGTCATGTTGGCATTGAAGTGAAAGCTGGATTAGAGAGGGGCAAAACTAGAAGACCAGTTAGAAAGCTGTTCCTAGTAAGAGATGATGAGGGATTGGGGGGGGGGGGTGGATAGATGAGAGATTTAGGAAGTATTATTAATGAGATAGGATAATTAATCAGATTATAGAATTGAGAAAGAGAGAAGATTTCAGATGATTCCCACATTTATGCTGTGAACTGCTAGGTAGATGGGGCCAGCAACAGAAGAGAAGCCAACCATCTGCGCCAGACAGACCAAAGATGAAAAAAGGAAACAGGGATTTGTCAGAAGCTGAGAGAGGAGAATATTTCAAGGACTAGGAGTGGTCAACACTCTATCCTGTTCTGAAAAGGACAAGTAAGATAAGGACTGAATAAAGTCTCTGAGGCTTGGAGATTAAGATGTCTTAATGTAACTTCAGCTAGAGCAGTTAGCTACATTGTAATGGCATTGAGGTTGAAGAGTGAATGACAGCTGAAAGTGTAGCTAATTGAGAGGGATACAGAGTTTTCAACAAAGGACTCCAAAGGGAAGTGTACAGAGAGAGGGAGATGCAGGGGGGATTTAGGGAAGTTTGATTTATTCATTTTGTTTCTTTTAAAATTTAAAGTAAGAGCTCTTGGGCATGCTTGTACAGGGCTGGAAAGAAACAAAGGAGAGGAGAAATTGAAGGAAGGAGGGAGGAAGAGAGCAAGAAGGAAGGGGCAGTGCACACATGGAAGAAAATGAATGAGAATGATGAGTGTATATATGTGTGTGAGTGAGTGATGAGGGGTGGGTAGTGATTGATGGCAGTGATTTGGAAGCAATAGGAGGGGATGAGATCTTGGGCATGGGTAGAGAAATTGACCTTGAGTGAGAGGTAGTCTTACTCTTCAGTAAGCAGTAAGTCTACAACAGCTTACAAGGGATTGGGGTGGGGAGTGGAGAAGCAGATAAGACACATGACTAGAAAATTGAAGGCACTTTGAAGAACTATTTGAAGTTTTAGACCTTGGATTTGTAGTGGTACCAATTTGCATGGTTGTTTGACTTTCTCCAGCAGTGGTTAGTTACCTAAGTATATCTGAAGAAGCTATTTAATACTAACAAGCATTCTATCTTACTGTTACTGTCCTTGTTTGTGAGACGAACCTCTGGAATTCAAACATTGGTGGTCAATTCCAGACCCCAGGCTGGTGGTATACAGTGCTTTGCAGATGTCTGTTTGGTAGAGATACCTGAAGGAGAATTAATAATATTGAGGATTCTGACTCTAATGAAAGAACTGGAATCCAACTGGATCACGAGCAGAATAGCTGGAAAGGGTGATCTGATTGGGAGAAAATGAAGGATGTGAAAGGCTGGAGGTCAGTGTGAAGCTGAAGAGCTAGTGAGGAGGAATAATAATAGCTTCTACTTATGGAGTACCTGTTATATGCTATACCCTTGAATACCTTATTATTATTATTATTATTATTATTTTTTGTGGCACCGGGGATTGAACTCAGGGGCACTTAACCACTGGGCCACATCCCCAGCCCTTTGTTGTATTTTATTTAGAGACAGGGTCTCACTGAGTTGCTAAGTGCCTCGCCATTGCTGAGGCTGGCTTTGAACTCGCGATCCTCCTGTCTCAGCCTCCCAAAGTGCTGGGATTACAGGCGTGCGCCACCACGCCCGGCTACCTTATTTTTAATCTTAATGCTAACTCTGCAATGTACTGTTATCCTTATGTTCTCCCCTTTGTCATTCTCTTTTAGATGAAGAAACTAAGGATTAGAGAGGTTAAATAAACACACACACACACACACACACACACGCACGCACACACACCCCAAGTGATGGAACTAGGATCCAAAGCCTATCTTTTTTCTCCAAATCATAGCCTTCTCAAGTAAGATAAGATAGAAATGTAGTAATGATGACAAGTGGTAGAAAGATACTGACATTTAATTTAGAATTTCCGAGGTGTATCAATTTAACAAATGTTTGTTGAGATCAAGTATGTGCCAGGTGTTGTTCTAGTTTCAGAGGTTACAATAGTGAACCAAACAAACATATGTTACTATTATAGTATATTAGGAGGTGATAGTGCTGTGGACAGAAATGAAGCAAGCAAAGGGGGACAGGAATGCCAAGGAGTATGTGTATTTATAAGGATGATGTCTAGGAAGGACTTGAAGAGAGCAAATCTTGAAGAAGATGAGGGGTCACACTATGTAGAACAAACCTTTTGCATAGGTCCTGAAGCAGAAGCATGCTTGCTGCATCCCCAGTTTTAGGAGACCAGTGTGCCTGGATTGGTGTGAGTAGAAGACTAGAACAAGATAAGGTCAGAGAAATAACTGGGTCCAGTTCACATAGAGCCTGTAGGCCATTGCAGGGACTCAGGTCTTTGTGAGATGGGAACCATTACAGGACTTTGAGCAGAGAATGACATGATTTATGCTTTTAAAAACTTCATTTTTGAGCTGGGCACAGTGGTACAATCCTGCAATCCTGGCTACTTGAGAGGCTGAGGCATAAGGATTATAAGTTTGAGACTAGTCTGTGCAGCTTAGTGAAACCCTGTCTCAAAATATAAAATAAAAAAAGCATGGGCTGGGGTTGTGGCTCAGCAGTAGAGTGCCTGCCTAGCAAGTGTGTGGCCCTGTTTTTTTTTTTTTTTTTTTTTTTTTGTGGTACCGGGGATTGAACTCAGGGGCACTCAACCACTGGGTCACATCCCCAGACCTGTTTTGTATTTTATTTAGAGACAGGGTCTCACTGAGTTGCTAAGTGCCTCACCATTGCTGAGGCTGGCTTTGAACTCGCGATCCTCCTGCCTCAGCCTCCCAAAGTGCTGGGATTACAGGCGTGCGCCACCGCGCCCGGCTGTGGCCCTGTTTTGATCCTCAGCACCACGTAAAAATAAAGGCATTGTGCACAACTAAAAAAAAAAAAAAACAAAAAGAAAAATCAAAGCAGTGTGTGTGTGTGGGCGGGTAGCTGGGTTGTACCTAAGTGGTAGAGCACTTGCCTAGCACATGTGAGATCCTGGGTGCAGTCCATAATACCTGTATCAGTATTTCTCAGCCTCAGTGCTATTGAAATTTTGAATAAGATAATTCTTTGTTGTGGGGTTTGTCCATGTATTGTAGGAATTAAGCAGCATTCCTGGATTCTTTTCATTAGATGCCAGTGTCACCTCCACAGCTGTGACAGAAAACTATATCCAGACAAAGGGGGAGGCAAAATTGCTCTCAGGAACTACTGCCATATACCCTCCACCCTGTTTCCTTTAATGTTGACATATATAACCACAGCAAATTTTATTATGCTAAGAATAATTCTTTTTTTTTTTTTTTTTTTTTTTTTTTTGGTACCGGGGATTGAACTCAGGGGCACTCAACCACTGGGCCACATCCCCAGCCCTTTTTTTTTTTGTATTTTATTAGAGACAGGGTCTCACTGAGTTACTAAGCCTTGCCATTGCTGAGGCTGGCTTTGAACTCGCGATCCTCCTGCCTCAGCCTCCCAAAGTGCTGGGATTACAGGCGTGCGCCACCGCGCCCGGCTAAGAATAATTCTTCAAGCAAATTTCAAACTTTTTAATTGTATTTTACTAGTTTTTTCACTCATATCCCTTTCCCATTCCATTACCCAAACCAGGATACCTTTTCTCTTTCAGTGTGTTGCCACCACTGTTGCCTCCTCCTTTTCCTCCTCCCCTTCCTCCCCCCTCTTTCTTTCTTTTTTTTTTTTAATATTTATTTATTTGCTTTAGTTGTACACAATGTATTTATTTGTATGTGGTGCTGAGGATTGAACCCGGGCCACGCACATGCTAGGCGAGCGCTCTACTGCTGAGCCACAACCCCAGCCCCCACCCCCCTCTTTCTATATTCTTTCTCATCCTCCTTCCTTCTCTTTCTTTTCACTTCCGCCTTCCTTCTTTCTCCTTCTTCCTCTTCCTCCTTCTCTTCCTCTCCCCTCCTTCTCCCCTTCTTCATTTTTTTTTTTTGTACTAGAGATTGAATCTAGAGGCATTCTATACTGAGCCACATTCTAAGCCTTTTTCTTTTTTTAATTTTGATAGAGAATCTTGCTAAGTTGTCATGACTGTCCTGGAATTTGCAATCCTCCTGCTCTGGCCTCCCAAAGTCTCTGGGATTAGAGGCATGTGCTATTATGCTTGGCTGGTCTTTTTTATTTTATTTTTTTAAAGATTATGGTTAGGTATTTTCTAGATGTTCCTCAATTTAGGTTTGTCTGATATGTTCTCATTACACCAGGGTTATAGATTTGGGGGAAGAAGACAACAGAGGTGAAGTGCACTTTTATCACATAGCACATGCTATAAATAACAGGTCAGCACTTTGTAAGGTAGTTTCTCCTCTGTAAAAATTACTGTTTTTCCTTTACATATTCTGTTCATGAGAAGCAATTTACCAAGTCCAGCTGACACTCAAGGGGAAGGGAATTCAACTTTCCTGGGGGGAGGAGTATCAAAAGAATTTGTGGACATAATGTTAAAACTTCCACAGTAGCTGGTAAATGTTTGGGGAGAGATACTTTGAGACTTTGCCAGTGTCCTGGTTCTGCCCACTAATTGTAGCATTCATTAGTAGATTTTGCCTGCTTGCTTACAGTAGTTATTGCTATGGTGGTTTTTGTGTGTGTGTGTGTGTGTGTGTGTGCGTGTGCGTGTGTGTGTGTGTGTGTGTTTGTGTGTGTGTGATGAGAATTGAACCTAGGGCCTTGTGCATGCAAGAGAAGCACTCTACCAACTGAGCTATATCCCCAGCCATTGTTATGGTATTTTAAAGTTACTTTTAAAATTCCTCTTATTCATTCTAAATTTATTAATTGGAATTCTTCTATAAGGAAGGTTTGTTCTTTATCTGTCCAATCATTTCTATCAGTTCAAGTTCATGGGTGCTTGTTTTATTCTTAGGGTTTTAATTTTATACTCTATTTATTTATTTATTTATTTATTTACTGGGTACTGGGGATTTAACCCAAGGGCACTTAACCACTGAGTCACAATCCCAGTCTTTTTTATTTTTTTGAAACAGTGTCTCACCAAGTTGCTTAGGGCTTCACTAAATTTGAGGCTGGCTTTGAACTTGTGATCCTCCTGCCTCAGCCTCTTGAGTTTTAGGATTACAAGCATGCACCACTGTACCTAGCTATTGTTATTTATTTTCTTGCTCAATTTACTTTGACTTTGTCCATTGGAAGCTCTTGGGTTGACTTCTGTATTCTTTCTTTTTCTTTTTCTTTTTTTTTGGTACCAGAGATTGAACTCAGAGGCACTCGACCACTAGGCCACATCCCTAGCCTTTTTTTGTATTTTTATTAGAGACAGGGTTTCACTGAGTTGCTAAGTGCCTCGCCATTGCTGAGGCTGGCTTTGAACTCGCGATCCTCCTGCCTCAGCCTCCCAAGTGCTGGGATTACAGGGGTGCGCCACCACGCCCGGCTTGTATTCTTTTAATATGCTCCTATCCTTTATGTAAGTAGGTGCATACTTCTTTACTCTCTGGCACTGCTAGATGTTTCAGCCTCTTCCTGTTCTTTCCCTGGCCCTAGAATCAGTTATTTCTTCAAGGAGCCCTGGTTCTTTTTATTGGAGAATGGTATTTTGAAGCCACTTTCTGAATGCTAGGTATGGTCATTGCTACTGCAGTATCACTGCTTCTAGGCTTTCTCAGTGAATAGAGGGAAAAACAACAACAAATTATACACACGTACACATACAACGCATCTATTTCTGTATATGAAATTAAACATGCATTCATGATGGTATCTCTGACTCTAACTAGGTATGTTTTGATCCAGGTAGGTTTGCTGATAGATTGGTATGGAATATTAAAAGATAGGAGTTCAGGATTACGTCATGATCTTTTTTGTTTTGTTTTGTTTAAGCAACTGGAAGGATGGAGTTGACATTGATTTAGGATAGAGTAGTTTTCTGAGGGAGTTCAAGAGTTCTGTTCTAGATTGATTAAGTTTTTGAAATGCCTAGTAGACGTGTCAAATCGGCAGTTGAATATATGCATCTAGAGAGAATGGTCTAGGCTGGATACATTTGGGAGTTGTCAGTGTACAGGTCACCTGAGGGGTGAGTGTAGCTAAGAGAAAAGATTTAAGAACTGACCATGGACATGCTTGTAATCTCAGCAACTCAGGAGGCTGAGGCAGGAGGATCCCAAGTTCAAAGGCCAGCCTTTAGAGTAACTGAGTGAGGGCCTAAGCAACTTAGGGAGACCCTGTCTTAAAATAAAATTAAAAGGGCTGGGGATGTGACTTGGTGGTTAAGCACTCCTGGTTTCAATCCCCAGTACCAAAAAAACAAAAACAAACAAACAAAAAAAAACCTGACCCATGGGTCATTCTAGTCAGAGAGATGAGGAGCCGTTGTACATAGTAATAAAAACTGGATGGAGTTTTAGAGTGGATTTCATATTCATCATTAGTCAGTACTTATTCAGTGCTTATTATTTGCAAGATACTAAGCTATGTTTGCTCCCTTCTTCTACAAATTAAAAATCTAGGATGGGGCAAATTATAGAGTTAAAAAGAATAGTGGTAGAAGGGAAATATCAGATAATGATACACGTGTAAAGTACTAGTAAAGCTTGCTAGAAGACACAGACATAAGAAATGATGAGCTCAGAGGCTGGGGTTGTGACTCAGTGGTAGAGTGCTTGCTTAGCATGTGTGAGGCACTGGGTTTGATTCTCAGCACCGCATATAAATAAATAAAATAAAGGTCCATTGACAACTAAACAAACAAACAAACAAAAAAAGATGAGCTTAACATGTGCCAGCAAAATTTAAACACTGACAAACGCATATTTCAGCCAAGATACATGTCAGGGTTTTATGTACACGCTAGTAATTACCAACCAGCGAAAGTTCCTCCATACCTTGGCTTCTTAGGTTGCTTCTATTCTTACTCCCCTTCCATTATAAGGTCTTGGGTTGATAATTATGCCTGGTTATCAATTAGGCTACTTAGTGAACTGGATAGGATGTTTCTGTTGCACTTGACATTTTACCTTTTGGCTCTTTGCCACCTTTTTACAATCAATATATTTGATTTAAGACAGGATGCAATCAGATGTTGCCATGTAATATCTAGTAGTAGTGACCTTACCACCCATTGTCTGTGAATGTTCTTATTTTTTTAATTAAAAAATTTACTTCTTTTATAGTATACCTTTTAGACATTAACATTTATCATTTAGTTATTAAAGTTCAACCCAAAATATAATTTAAAAATATTAAAAGTAATTAAACATGTAACCTAGTAAAGCAAGGTTTTAGCAAAGCATTTATATTGTACTTCTTTTGTAGTAAAAATGGGTAGGCTTTCTTTGCCAGCTGCTAAGAGGTAGTATAGTATAAGGCAGGCAAATAATACCTATCTAGTAATTATTTAGGTGTCAGATACTCTTCAGGAACTGTAAGAAAAATAAGGGGTTTATCTCCTTTGTAGGATAGGGGTCAGATAATCACAATGTTCGATTTTTCAGTTCTACCGTTGAATGGTTGGCAAAGCTGTTATCCATGCTTATGTCCCAGTGTGTTGAATTTATTAGTTGTGAGAAACCTATGCATATTTATATGCTGCAAGGTCTCTGTCACATAGTAGATACTCAAATGTTTGCTGAGTGAAGGAATCACTGAAGATACTTGACCCTTATAAATAGGACATGAAGATTTATTTTGCTTGTTCAAGAAAGCATAAGATACTAAAAACTTTAGTTGTTTAAGTCTGTTGAGGCAAAATAAAATATATCCGTATGGTAACATCTCTATCTTAGGCTAAGCCAAATAATACTACCCTGTAAAAACATAATTACTATCTTTTGAGTAGTTCATAAACTTACTCTCCAGGAATAGTCAAGAATTCTAATTTCAGGGGGTTAGGGTTATGACTTAGTGGTAGAGCACTTGCCTTGCATGTGTGAGGCACTGGGTTTGATTCTCAGCACCGCATATAAATAAATGAATTAAAAAAGTTGTTGTCCATCAACAACTAAAAAAAAAAAATTCTAATTTCAGGAGTCAAACTGCATGGATTTGAATACCAGCTCAATTGTTTACTACCTATATGACCTTAAGTTAGTTTTAAAACTATGCTTCAGAGCCGGGCGTCGTGGCGCACGCCTGTAATCCCAGCACTTTGGGAGGCTGAGGCAGGAGGATCGTGAGTTCAAAGCCAGCCTCAGCAATGGCGAGGCACTTAGCAACTCAGTGAGACCCTGTCTCTAAATAAAATACAAAAAAGGTCTGGGGATGTGACCCAGTGGTCGAGTGCCCCTGAGTTCAATCCCTGGTACCACACAAAAAAAAAAAAAAAAAAAAAAAAAACCAAAAAGAAACTATGCTTCAGTTTCCTCATTTGTAAAATGGGGGTAACACTTATCTACTACATGGGTTTGTAAGGTAAAATTAGAATATCATGCCCGTAAATATATACTAGTGTTAAATTAATTTAAAAGTGCTGAGAGGCTAGTACCTTTGCAGTTTTTCATTTCCTAGAAACTATATATGTTGAATGTTAATTAAAGGAAAAGAAATCCCTTTGTGAACAAGAAATAAACACAGTATACTTAAAAATCATGTATTGGGACTATCCTGTCTTCATTTTTTTCCTCTTATTTGTTTAGCAGATTTCTCTCGTCTCTCTCCCCACTCTCTCTCTCTTCCCCCTTCTTTCTTTCTTGCAATGCTAAGGATTGGACCCAGAGCCTTGTGCACACTAAGCAAGTGCTATACCACTGGGCTACATCACCAGCCCATTGTTTAGCAGATTTTTATTAAATGCTTCACTGTGAGCTCTCATGAGCATATTACTTTCTTTTTTTTTTTTTGGTACCGGGGATTGAACTCAGGGGCACTCGACCCCTGGCCACATCCCCAGCCCTTTTTTGTATTTTATTAGAGACAGGGTTTCACTGAGTTGCTAAGTGCCTCGCCATTGCTGAGGCTGGCTTTGAACTCGCGATCCTCCTGCCTCAGCCTCCCAGAGTAAGTATAGCATTGTGGTTAAGAGCATGGCTTTTGAACCCAGACTGTCTGAGGTTGAATCTCATATCTGTCACTTATAAGCTGTATAATGTTGGGAAAATTATTGTCTTTCTCTTTACCTCAGTTTTCTTATCTATAAAATGGGGATAATGTAAGTACTTATCTCCGAGCATTTTTAATGAGATAATATTTGAGAAGTGCTTAGAATGATGCCTGAAGTATTGTGGGTTTTCTTTCTACATTTTTTAAACTGATTCAGTTGTATATAATGGGATTTGTTGTCACATATTTGTACATGTGGACAATATAACAATGTAATTTGGTCAGTATCACTCCCCATGTGATATGTAAAGTATTGTAGAAATATTACATTTAAAAATAAGTGAAAATATATAGTTTTCTAGTATTATTTACACTTTCAATAGGAACACTTTACATTGTTTAGTTAGGGCTCCCCTCATAATTTTCAAAGTAGAGTTGGTTACTTTTGCTTGAAATAATGAGTTGAATATTTCAAATGGTGAAAACTGCCTTGTTCACAGGTATGTAACAGTATTTTTTGGAATTTATTTGGATATGTAGTAGGTGTAATTGTGGGAGTTTGTGTGAAGATTTAAGGTATTGGAGAAGTAGTAGAAAGTATTTTCCTAATGCCACTTCTCTTCTTGACTTGAAAAATTATTTTTTCAGCAGTATCCCTCGACTGTTTTTTATCATTTGCCTTTTGGGGACTTACCACATGCACAGTGCTAAACCTCACAACTAAATATTTCATAAACTGCCAGATATTAATTCAATCATTGATTTATTTTAATATAGTTGTATATGGACAGAATGCCTTTATTTTATTTGTTTATTTTTATGTGGTACTAAGGATTGAACCCAGTGCCTCATGCATGCTAGGCAAGTGCTCTGCCGCTGAGCTATAGCCCCAGCCCAATTCAGCCATTGATTCTGAAATTGAAAGAGCCATTAGTTTCCAGATTCAGTGAGGAAGTTAGTATACTCTAACATTGATGAGAGGGAAAGAGGAGAAACCTGTAGTTTGATAACCTTTTTTTTTTTCTCTGCAGTGTAAGAGCAAATTTAAATTGTTTCTCTAAACTCCTCTCCATACAAATGCAGCTTGTGAAATGAGCATTTGTGAATATGTAATCTTACCATCAGCAGCATAGAAATAAATCATACATACAATAGTTTCTAATTTGGAGAGTTGAACTTTTTAGTTCTTTAATTTTATTTTACATTTTTTTAATTGAATATATACAAATAAAACGTGAAGCCTATTATAAATGCAACTTCTAGTTCTCTTGGCAGTTTTGCATTCCAGATGTCTAGCAAAAAATCTTGTCATCTGGGAAAGGATGTGTTTGGTCTTTTATAAATGGCAACTTACATGGCTTTACAAATGAGCAAATGCTAATCTTCTGTTATCTCCTATAGGTCTGCCTGGTCTGGGTTTTTATGGACTTGCTGTCTGACTAGGACACTGAATCCTGGTATACACAATGACTTACCTCCAGTTTTCTCTGTCTGTTTAGCTAAAGATCTGAAGTGTAGTAGTTTGACATTATATATTATACCACACATCTTTAAAATTATTTTTTTATGATAGGAATAAGTTAACTTTTATGGTAGGGAAGATATGTAAGTTAAAATGAACAAGTATGCCCTTCTACTGTTCATAGGTAACCAGTGCTAATACTTTGGTTCCTTTTTTACCCAGTATTTTTTTTTTTTTTTGTATGTGTGTATGTATATTTCAAAATATCTAATTGGTATTATTATAAATATAGTAGGGACATGGTTTATCTGCCACTTATAATCAGTGCAGTAAGCTGGTCACACTGTTAGAAGTGATTGGCTGAAGAGACAGCAGATTCATGCTCACTGTAGGAGATGCTCTTCATTTAGAGGAGTTGGTGTTTCTCTTTTTTCATATTACTAAACTACATTTGATAGCATGTTTTGAAGTAGCTCCCACTTTTCAATACTCTGATGAAACCTGCCTTTTCTAACAATATAGCATGGGCTTTCCCTGTATCATTAATAAGAAATCCTCCCTCCATGCTCCATGATCACTCTGAGGCAGTGAGAACTGGCAACCACATAGGATATATTATTAGAGTACACCCTTGATCGTTTCAAAGAATCTCTAATCTATAGGGCTATTTAATAGAAATAATGCAAGCCACATATATAACTTAGTTTTCTTTTTTTTTTTTAATATTTATTTATTTGCTTTAGTTGTACACAATATGTTTTTACTTGTACGTGGTGCTGAGGATCGAACCTGGGGCGTGCACATGCTAGGCGAGCGCATTACTGCTGAGCCACAATCCCAGCCCCTATAACTTAGTTTTCTAGTGGTCACATTTTAATAAGAAAAAATAGGCCAAGTTAGTTTTCATGATACATTTTTATTTATTTATTTATTAATTTATTATATATTTATTTGCTTTAGTTGTACACTTTAGTTGTACACAGTGCATTTATTTTTACATGGTGCTAAGGATTGAACCTGGGCCACGCGTGTGCTAGGCGAGCGCTCTACTGCTGAGCCACAACCCCAGCCCCTCATGATACATTTTATTTAACCCAACATACACAAAGTGTTATTGCAACATGTGATCAATATGAACAATTATCAAAATGTTTTACATTCTTTATTTTTTGCTAAGTGTTCAAAATCTCATGTATATTTTCTAATTACAGCATATCTTAGTCCACACTGGCTGAATTTTAAGTGCTAAGTAGTCACATGTAGTTACTGTTAGCACAGTACTAGACCATGTAATTTCTACCATAAGATGCAATAAAATATCATTTTGTAGGTACTGTGGAGGGTTATGTGAGAAGAAAACAGCAAAGCTAAGTTGCCCTATGGATACTGAACACTCATTTTTTGTCTCATGAGATTATAGACCTTCATCTTAATAAAATTGTACATTTCTGTATTTATAGACCTTCATATCACACAATAGTGTTAAATTTGCAGCTGTCTAAAGGCCTACTGGATATACTACTTGTAATAATTCTCAGAACAGTCAGTAAGATCAATTCTATTTTGGAAATCTTTAAGAGTTCACAAATATACCTTGTGGTTTAAGACCCGAGGACAAATAAATGTTATCCTTCCTTGGAGAGAATATCTTTAGGGAGTAATACATACACACACACACACACACACACACACACACACACACAAATATATATATATATATACTAAGAAATTTGTGGCATGATCATAAAAATCTCTAAGGTTGGTAATGTAAACTGAATATTTATATTATAATAGAAGATTATTGAACAAGCTTTGCTTTAATTCATTTAGTTTGTGGTCATGTGAAATAATTTCCTTAACATTTCTAAGCTTTTTTTGTTGTTGTTGTTGTTCTGTAAGATGGAGATAATCATATTTTTTCTTAATATGGTTTTGATTATGAAATGAGATGAATGGAAACTAAAGGGATGTGTTTTCCTCATCTTTATGTCCCCAGGACTTAATATAAGGCCTGACATATGGAAAACACAGAAATACTGAATTCAAAAGCTGAGTATGTGTAAAAGAATTTTCTAAACTAAAAGAGCAACCAGATAAAGCTCTTATTATGTTTGTTGTACTTAGTTTGTACTATTTCTTGTTTAAATTCTTACTGGAATATAAGAACTCTGATAATTATTTACCCATGTAATAAATAAATAGGATTGTATATTATAGATTGTATATCAAGTATTTTTACTTACCATTAGTATTTTGTCAAATCTTGGCTGTAAATAAATGTTTCTAAAAACGTTATGTTTATCTTATTTTAAAAGATGTTTAGCACTTAAATCATTATTTATTTATCTATTTATTTATTTATTTATTTATGGTACTGGGGATTGAACCCTGCAGCATGTAACCACTGACCCACATCCCCATCCCTTTTTATTTTTATTTTGAGACAGGATTTTACTAAATTGCTTAGGGCCTTGTCAAGTTGCTGAGGCTGGCCTCAAACTTGGGATCCTTCTTCTCAGCCTCCAGAGTTACTGGGATTATAGGTATGCAAAACTGTGCCCAGCAGAACACTTAAATGTTTCTCCCTCTGTTTAGAGTATACAGTTAAAATCCTCTTGGTAAATGACTCTGCTTCTGTTTAAACAGTTAAAATCTTTTTTGTTGGTATTGGGAGATAGACTTGATTGCTTTCATTGTACTCAATCTTTTATCACTTTAAAAATCAGCAGTATTTGAGAGACAAAATGGTGTAGGCAAAGTAGCAATATTTTAATTACCACAATATAGTTCTAGCAATCAGTAAAGAACCCAAGTAAGAATGGCTTTCTTATTTCTATAACGATGAGAGAAGCTTCATCTTTTTTCTCTGCAAGGTATGCAGCACTTCATAAGTGCTTACAGTGAAAGTAAAACAAAATCATAATGCAAGAGCAAATAATGTTCACCCAGAACAGCATTTCAAAATGATCTTCATGAAAACACTAGCTTTTTCTAGCATCAGCTATGAATTTCTGTAACTGCCCACTCACTGAGTCATCTATGGCAATTGAAAATTCGGATATTTCCCATTTGTTAGGTTTTCTTTCTTTTTTTCCTTCTTTTTTAATATAAAGTGGTTTGCTTTTATAAAATAACCTGAATAAAGTAAGTAAGCCTCATATAAAATAGACTGTGCTGTGTGCAAGTATGCTTTATTGTTTCCTGGGAATAAGTGAGGAACTTAAGGGAGGAGTTGAATGTTTTCAGTGTACCAGGGCAACATTAACTAAACCATATACTCTGGGAGTAGTTGGCACAGTTCCCTGTTTTTATGATATTTCCCCTTCTGCCTTCATCCCAGACCTTTTAATATTTTTCAGTATTTGTGACAGAAAAATAATTAAACTAATCTTGATATTTCTGTCTTTTTCTATTTTTCCCAACTTTTTTTTATTGGTACATTATGGTTGTACATAATGATGGGATTTGTTGTTATGTGTTCATACGTGTACACTTGTCTTTTTCTCAACAGTAAATATTAAAAGTATCAGTATAGGGCTGGGATTGTGGCTCAGTGGCAGAGCGCTGGCCTCACACGTGCGCAGCCCGGGTTCGATCCTCAGCACCACGTAAACATAAATGTATTGCATTGTGTACAACTAAAGTAAATAAATAAATATTTAAAAAAAAGTATCAGTATGAGGAAAGATAGCACATATTACTAAAAAAGATAGATGCAATGATAATGTAGGCCACTTGACCAAATGAAAAATAAGTTGATGGAATGGAATGACTGGCTTCATTTGAAGGAAGAGAAGAGGGAATTTATTTCTTGTTGATTTCTGCCTTCCTTGGTCTTCTTTTCTCCTGATGGTTAGCATTACTAAAAATATTCTGCTTGTTTTGATCCCATTTTGAATTTTATTGCTCAGGCACAAGGGAATGAGGATTGAGATCTTGTCCTTTTCTCTAATTCTACTGTTTTTGTGTATTCTGTGTCTATTCATCCTTAGCAAAGAAAATACTAATAATAGTTGGTTAAAGTAAGTTGCTCTTGTTGACTACCTCTCTAGTTCTAAATAATGTTTATTAGTAAGCTTTTTAAATTTTAAATCTAAATCAGGAAAACCTCCCTAGGAAAATAAAACTAGCACCTTTAGTTAATATACCAAATCATGCATTTGACAATATGCTCAGCATTAATTTGTGTTTCTTTCATGTCAGTGTCTGATTAATGAGAAGTTCAAATAAACAATAATCTGTGAAAAAAAAAAGACATGTTCTTAAATTTGGGAATTTATTTGAGCCATGAGCTACAACTTTTGTGTTGAATTTTTGAAGAAAAAAGCAGAAAGGGAATGTGATTTTAGTTACATAAGTATTTCTCATACCCATAACAGTCGTATTATGTACATACTACTAGTACAGATTGACTGTCATGATGTCTGGTCCTTGGGCATCATTTCCAGGGAAATGTTGAGAGAAAAGAATATGTTCTTAAGTTTTAGTGCTAATGTTTAGCCACTGGTTGAATTGCCAGTCAATTGAACTTTTAGGAGGAGTGGAAATGTTGTGATAGTAAAAATTCTGTCCAAGGAAGAAAAAGAGTTGTTCATATATATGATGATTATTTTGGAGACAGAAGTTTGCGAATATTTTTGTGAACTGTTAATCTTTAAAACACATTCGTTATAAATTAGTTATAAGGTATATATGAAAGCTAGTATCCAACCTAGTTCCAGTAGCTTATGAGTTTTGACAATATAAGACTTTTCTTCTGACCTACTCCTTTTAGAATTAAAAATCCCTGGAAGCCGGGCGTGGTGGCGCACGCCTGTAATCCCAGCACTTGGGAGGCTGAGGCAGAAGGATCGCCAGTTCAAAGCCAGTCTCAGCAAAGGCGAGGCACTTAGCAACTCAGTGAGACCCTGTCTCTAATAAAATACAAAAAAGGGCTGGGGATGTGGCCCAGTGGACGAATGCCCCTGAGTTCAATCCCTGGTACCAAAAAAAAAAAAAAAAAAAAAAAAAATCCCTGGAAGCTGGGCATGGTGGTGCATGCCTCTTATTCCATTAACAGGAGGCTAGACAGGATGATCCCAAGTTTGAGGCCAGCCTCAGCAGCTTTGCAAGACCCTCAGCAATTTAGTGAGACCCTATCTCAAAATAAAAAGGACTGGGGATGTGGGCTCAGTGGTAAAGCACCCCTGGGTTCAATCCGTAGTTTAAAAAAAAATCTAAAAATCCCTCAGCTCTTAGAATAGTGCCTGGTATATAGCAGAGTTGTAAAGATTATTGAGCAAATGATATGTGAACAGCCCTGCCCAGAAGACTTTGTGAATCTTCAATGCACAGATCTTGTTTTAGAGCAAGGTGTTATATTCTTATTTTGATATAAAACTATGTTGATTCTGTGTCTTCCTCATAACCAGTATCACTTGCAAGGGTTACTAAGATGATTTCTACTGCTAAACTTACCCAGGGCTAAGGAGAGACATGGCAAATGAATTCTTCTGAGCCAGCAGGAGGTTAGGGGATCCAAGATCCCTGTGACATTAAACTGAAATCCTAGTGGGTAGAGTAGATACAGTCCCAGGAAGCATTTTGAGCTTATTCTACAGAGGCAAAAGTTCTTATCTTTGTGGTTGTGGCATCTTGCAAGAAGTTGCTGGAAATCCCAGGGTACCTATCTATTAGGTCATGTCCCAGAGAAAATCTAGAGACAGTTTATTGTCCTGTTTAAGAGTCAGAGCTCTGCAACCAGACTTCCTTGTTGGGATCTTGGCATTGCCATTTCCCTTATGTGTAGTCTTCAGCAAATTACTTGTTTTTAAGTTTCCTCATCTGTAAAATGGAAATAAAATAGTTCATTATTAATACTACCATTTTTGGATTAATGTAGGCAAAGGGCTTAGAACATGCCTAGTGCATAGTACTATTGTTCAGTAATATTTACTTAGTTGATAAAAAATTCATACCTCTTTTTTTTCATTTCCATTTTAATATGCTTCCCTGAGAAAAATGAGGAGGTACAGAAGAGCACCCAGTACTCTGGGAATTCCATACAGGCTTACCCGTGACCATGGATGTATGTTGAACATAAGATGGCACATAGCATCAGCTCCTGATTCCCTCATCCATCACTATTTGTGAGGTGGGAAAAAGGTGGTGAACCTTTGCTCTGGAAAGCTCTAATTATTCCCCAAGAAGGCCATATTCAACTTGGCAATATCATGATTTTTAATTGAAAATTCTAAAATTGCAACTATGAGCTGTAACCCTTTCTTTTACCTCCTTCCTGCTTTTGCTTATGTAGTTGAGTGAATATGATGCTGCACTTCCCACACAGATACCCAAATAGCTCTGCCTGCTGAAATATTAGGGATCTTACTGTTAGCACATAACTTGTTGCTGTGTTATTGGGTATTTGAAATCTTCACTATTATCTGGGTTTGAATCCTAGATCTGACAAGCTTCAGTTTTTTTTTTTTTTTTTTCATTTGTCAAATTGGATAAAGGAATCCACTTCCTTACTGGTTGAATACAAAACAGCACTGGTGCCTGGCACATAATAAGTCTCAATTATTATAAAGTTAATATACCTATCATCATCATCATCATCATCAAAATTATTATCCTGTTTCAAGTCAGTGATGAAATACAAACTACACTAGCCCTCATTGCTTGGAACTGTGAGTCATGTAGCAGTTTCCTGCTTGAAATATATTGTAGTCAAGATTGCCTTCCTATTGCAGTCAAGATTCCACTACCTTCTAGGGTATACAGGAACTCCAGAACACAGTAAACATTGAGATTTGGCTTTCCTGGTCTTGTATTCCAGCTCCTCACTGCCCAAATATTGTTTGCCAGATTTCCATTACCCACTCTTCTTAAGGACTCCTCCAGTAAAATTGGAATGTAATTTATACTCTATTCTTAGATTGAGGACAGAATTAGGAAGTACCTTTAGTACTCTAGCTAGCATAATAGCATATAAATTTTCCAATTTAACCATTAATTATCAAATACTGTTTACCAGTTATCATACATTTGTTATATTTCTTTTCCTTAATTTGAAAAACAACTCTGCATGACTGAGTGGTAGTATCTTACATTTATAAATAAGGAAGCTGAGCCTCAGAAAGGTTAAATAACATGCTTAATGTTGCACAGCTATTTAGTGATTTACTCCATGGCTTTTGCCTTAAAATTAAAAAGTTGAATCATGAGCTATAAGTGTAGCTCAGTGGTAGAGTACTTGTCTAGCATGCATGAAAACCTGGGTTTGGATCTAGCACCACACACACACACACACACAAATTAGACCCAAATTTTGTTCTTAAAAACTTATAAATGATATTAGTAAATAAAAGGAATAGGCAAAAGAAGGTGTGAAGAAGGTTAAATTGACTAGCATGGGCCAATTATAAAAGGATGGAAACAGCAGAAAATACCATTCAACACCTTTGATATTGAAAGCATTCACAGAAGACCTGTCTGCTGGAGCACCCCCACCCTGGGGTGTGAACTTTGTTAATTTGGAGACTCAGAATTTATACTGAAACTATATCTAGAAGAGAGGATTAAAAGGATATTAGCAGTGGGAAGAGAAATGTAAAAATAGAAAAGTTATGTATATTTAACAGAAAACAATAATCAAGATGAGGTGTTAAGGATATATGTGCTAAGTGGTGGTTTAATGTAGACATAGTTCAAAGAAGGCTAATTGCAAGTATCTTTGATGCAGAGAGAAGATTCAGATAAGCATCCTGGAGTTTGTTTCCATAGTATTAAATTATATCTTTCTAGAAATGTGATCCCAGTGTGAAGCTTCCATCTTTTATTTGGAATGTTCAAGCAAGTGGCAAGGAGGCAAACACTGAGTAATTATTTCAACTTTCTAAGGAAGCATTCAGATATGAATTTCATGAGCTGCATGTTAGTGTATCTTATCTGTTACTCTGAAGCTTTAGTTTTTATCTAAGAAGCCCACCTTCGTAATTTAATATTTCATATGTTTAAACCCCAGCAAGAGGCACAAATGCTGTACTTTCAATTTCCCTATGATCCAGCTGCATATACTTAAGATACTTTTTAAATATACCTACTTGCTAACATGCACTTCAGCCAGATAAAGCTGGCCTTATATCCCTTCTCTACCAGCTCTCCTCTAGCTTCTGGGCTTGTCAGGGAGGCCATCATCTACGTGGTTGCCCAGGAACCAAAATGTTGAGATCTTTTTTTTCCTTGACAGTACTGGGGATTCAGGGATTCTCACATTGGAGGTAAGCACTCTATCACTGAGCTATGTCTCTCGCCTCTGAAATAATTTTTGATTTGTTGAGTCTTTCATAATCTAGCCAAGTCTGATAGTTCTTCCTTTGGAGTATATTGTTTGCTTCTTTTTCTTCATTACTACTATTTTATTTTATTTTTTTCTGTAGAGGAAAAGAAAATTATTGCTTGTTTTTGGGGAATTCTTGTAAGCCTTCCCAAGTAATGTTTTGTTAAGACATTTTTCTGTGTAAGACATTTTTCATTTCTGTTTAATTTACTTTTTTAATATTTATTTTTTAGTTGTAGTTGGACACTATACTTTTATTTAATTTATTTATTGTTATGTGGTGCTGGGGATCGAACCCGGGGCCCCCGCACATGCTAGGCGAGCTCTCTACCGCTGAGCCACAACCACAGCCTAATTTACCTTTTTAATCTTAGCTTTGCTGCTACATGTTTCAATGGGGAATTTAGTCCCTATGAGAACCATAGTGCAGATCTTCTAAAAGAAGAGATCATACACATTAGTCAGGATTGGCATAAGAGGAGTTGAAAACATCAGCTGTTAACAGGTAATAAAATCACTTTCCATATGTGATTGTTTTGAATTTGAACAACCAATCCATCTGTTTTGCCTTAAACAAAAGGTAAGATATGTTTGAAGATAAACATTTGTAACCTACTATCAGAAGATTCCTACCCTACAAAATTATTTTAGGTGCAGGCTAATTGTGTTTATACCTGGGCATTGAAAACCGATCTTCTGAGAAGGTAGCAAAGCATTTGATTACTTACTATTTTATAAGTGTGTATATGTGTGTGTGTGTTTCAGGAAGAGGGAAAAGGGAGTTTTACAAATCATTAATGTAACTTAAGGGGCAGGTTTGTTTTTTTGTTGTTTTTGTGGAAAAGACCATCAGGAATATTATAAGGTCATAGTGGCAAGTTTCTTGTAGGGTATAGCAACATGGAGGAGGTAATTTCTGATAGAGGTTTATCTATGTTGAGAACACAGAAACACTTTAGGAGAGTATTAGTAATGTTTCCAAACTTGTGTCTGCATTTTGTTCAGATTTAATAAGTTCACTATACATTGTTCAAATACATTCTTTAAAGAGGAGCTTTGATAAGAGGCTCCCTCTTCATCTGTTGATCTCCCATATATTTCTGTTGTACAGCAACCTACACATATCTTCTCATTTGAGGTGGTCAGTACAGGAGGTGCTGAGTTTGCAGTTCAGTAGGAATCTAGACTGAGTGGTGTGTGGTGGAAAGGTCCACTTACATCTGGTCTAACATGATAGATGACTAGCCTTGGGGCATGGAGAAAGCTACACTTCTCTCTTGGCTTCATTTTTCACTTTGTAAAATAAGAGAGTTAGACCAAGGACCCTTCTAAAGTTCGGAAACTGTGATTCTGTGATGCCACCCAAATCCCTTCTCAGCTATTTTGTTTCATAATGGTTTTTCTTCTCTTGCCTTGTCTCTCTTCTGATGGGCGTGGGCAAAGCCTGCTAAAATGTTCTGGGATCTAGGGAAACTTTTTTTCCCTCTGAAGTTAGGTGACCTAAACAGGTATTGAACTTATATCCATAGTGTTATCAGCTTTGTGCTTCCAATAGCACTTTAACAATAGAGCAGGGTAATTTCTAAACTAAAACTCTACTAAAATGCAAATGTTGATAAAGAATGCTGAACACTTTGTTTTACACAGAGCCATTTTTAAGATTATCTCTGATGCTCATTCTAATAATAAACAGATGCAATAGTTGAGCATATATGCTGGTGCTGTACTACCTGGGTCTACATCTGGCTCTGCCACTGCTAGTTTTGTTACCTTGGGCAAGTTATAATAGTAATACCAACCTACTGAGTTTTCAGAGGAATATACATCTGGCCTATAGTTCTGTATGTGTTTAGGTGCTGTTGTTAATTATTTTTTACAGTCCAGGGGTCAGACCCTCCTAAGATATCTTCTTTAATTGTCATAATAATCCTATGAAAGTAGTTCCATCATAATCCTCATGAAGAGAATGAATGTCTGGGCTGTATTTAAAGAAAAAGACTCCTTTGCTAGATCTATGTTCTTAACTTTGAAGAGAGAAAATTGTAACACGTAATAATTACAATGATGGTAACGACTTGAGCATCCACATTACTCCCTTTATATCCTGAATATTTATTCAGTATCTAAGTATATAACATTTTAATCTGGAATTTAGTCCTTGGACAATGGCTTTGCAGTGAAAAAATGTCATTGAAGGTGTAGTACCAGTTGTTTTTTTATTTACAAAACTTTAAAGTATGTTTGTTTTAACTACCTGTAACCATTTTTTTTTCCCCACTTGAAAGTCTTTTGGCAGAAACAATGGTGCACAAATAGGTTTCTGTAGTTACTCAGTCTCTTTATGACAGTATCATACTTACTCCTGAGTAATAATAGTAGGATGGTACTGGGTTTAGACATATTACATTTTGAGTCCCAGAAGAATTTTGCTTCACCTGAGTGGCTGAGTCAACTCTACTTTGTTTAGTAATTCAGGAAACTATTTTATTTATTAGATCCAAGTAGTATAAATATTAAAAAGTTATGTATATATAAGAATCTCTGAGAAATTCAGTAACACTATCACTATTCTAGATGAACAGTGAAGACAAGGTTAAGGGAATAATGTTTATATGAAGATAAAAGCAGTGGTTTGAAATATCACAATCACTAAGGGCCACTCTCATAGGAGTTGTTTACAAAATGGCAAAATTTTGTCCTCGGTGTGTGTTTAAAAGGTTTTGTATAATGTATTATTCCTTTGGAAGCTATATGTGCAGATTGTTAGCTTTTTTCCTATATTTAAAAATGATAAATGGAAAATACAGTATCATTCAAGGGAGGAACTGCTTAATACTTAAGTAGCTACTTGCCAAATCACATTTTGGGTTGCATTTCTATTTTTAACTGACATACTGCCTTATGTTTGCCAAAACCTGGTTACATTTGGAAGGAAAATGGCATTGTTGCTATTTCTTCAGCATGAGAACATGTAAAACAGGTGGCTGGCAGTAGGGAAAGAGTGAAGGTAAAGGATAAAAATATAATTCGTTGTGAGTTGTTTTTTTTTTTTTTGGTACTGAATTTCAAATCTACTTAGATATTGTTTTTGTTTATTCTGATCTTTAGAATACCTAATTTATTTTCTACACTTCATACCCTTCCTCAAGAAGGGAAATTTCATTGAATTACAATTAATATTGAGTTTACTAACATTTTTATTGATGTCAATAATTTTGTTAAAATTTTACCTTTTGATTCAAGTTGATTTGTGGGCTTTTTTTTTTTTTTTGCTATCTGTATTTTACAATCTTTAATTCTAAGCACGGATAAATTCCCATGGATAAATAGTTTGATTTTAGAGCTGAAGTAACTGAGTTAAGGTGTGCCAAGTGGCTTAGAAAATGTTTTAAAGTAGTTAATTTTCACTTGATAAAATTTTGAGCTTAAAAAATAGAAAAGATTAGGCTGAGTGTGGTGGTATATGCCTATAATCCCAGCAACTCTGGAGGCTGAGACAGGAGGATTTCAAGTTCAAGGGCAGCCTCAGCAACTTAGCGAGGCTCTAAGCAATTTAGGTAGACCCTGTCTCAAAATAAAAAATTTCAAAAAGGGCTGAGAATGTCGCTCAGTGACTTAGCACTTCTGGGTTTAATCCATGGTACCAGAGAGGGAGAGGGAGAGAGAGAGAAGATTGACCAAAGTTATTTTAAAAAGCAAAAGAAGTTAAAAAAACAAACAGGGGCTGGGGTAGTGGCTCAGTGGTAGGGCACTCGCCTAGCACATGTGAGCTGCTGGGTTCTATCCTCAGCACCACATAAATCAAATAAAGGTATTATGTCCAACTACAACTAAAAAAAAATTAGAAACAAAACAAAAGAAGTATTTTATCTTAGATTGCATTTATATGCTTTTATTCATTGATTTGGTAGTATTCCCTAACCTATTAATTAATATAAAAACTTGTATATGGGGTTGTAACCATTTTGGGGCTGTAGCTGACTGTGGATATTGTTTTGCTCAAATCTTCCTTTTGTTTTTCACACTACTGGTCTGAGGACACCATGCAACTCCAAATGTGATCTCTTGTAGAAGAGTTTTGAACAGGGTTCTGAAAACCCCGTTTTGATGTATCCTTTAACAATTATCTTATCTAAAAAGATTCATGGAAAATGGAGTGTTATGTGATTGTTTTTTCTCAAGGCAGGTGTTCCCTATTATAATGTGAATATCATTCTCTATTTAAAATAATATAAACTGATTTTATATTTCAACTTTTTGATCATCGAGAAGCTGGCATACATTTTCCAAATAGATAAAATGAGCACTTTAAGTTTTTTAAAAAATTGTTTTAGCAGCATTATGAATATTCATAAATGTTCATTTTGGGAGTCAAATGAACCCATGAGTTCTATGTGGGAAAAACTTCTTGTATATTTAATATCAGTCAGATTCACTTTTAAGAAGCTAATAGCCACATTCCAAATGTGCTTTAAACTGTCATGTTAATAGGAAGAATACTTACAGCTTTTAGATAAAATAAAAGAGAAAAACAAATGTGCTATAGGTAGAGTATAGAACTGGGAACCAATGTTAATTTTGATACCTATAAAGTGGCTGACACCCGTTAATTTTGGAATTGACAACACTCTCTGAGAAGTTTGATAGAGTTTTGTATAAAGGAGGGAGCCTTAGTTAAACTTGGTGTGGGTTAGGAAAGGATATGTTCAGGATCTCAGAGGAAGGATGTTAGATATTTCTAAGGGAGGAACTTGAGCTTAACTTACCAGGCAGGTAAAGAAGAGTAGTTTGTGAAGAAAAATGTAATGAACTGGAAGGTCTGGGGGGTATGAGATGGTGTTGAATACTGGGGATGTGTAGACATTCAGTAGGAATAGCTTTTGAAGGAGGAAGTGGAAAGTAGTGTGGTAAAGGATGAAGTTGGAAAGGATTGTTTGTTGGGTTTCAAATATTGAGGACCTTGTATTCCAAGGCTATAGAGTCAGAACTTTGCCTTAATGGTGGCAGGGAGATCCTGAAGGAAGCTTGGGTTGTATCTTCTTTGATTACTAGGTGTGTCTGTTTGCCATTTTTGATCCGCTAAGTAAACAAACTTCTCTGTATTTTTTAAAATATTTATTTGTTTGTTTTAGTTGTACACAATGTCTTTATTTATTTTTTTTTTATGTGGTGCTGAGGATCAAACCCAGGCCTTGCACATGATAGGCGAGCGCTCTACCACTGAGCCACAACCCCAGCCCCTGTATTTTTTTAATTATATAAGAATTTTGAAAATATATACAAGGCAAAGAATATATAAAGGTTATCTTAAAGATCTGACATTAGGAGTTTAAAACTCTCAGCTCTGATTTTGGTTTCATTAACTACTTTTGGCATCTAATCTCATTTAGTCTCTCTTCCAGATCAGATAAAATTAGATTCTTAGACCTTTGTTTTTCCCCTGGCCCTTTTTATCAAGGTGGAGGGTAGGGTGCAGGGGTGGAGGTAGGAGTGCCCAAAGAAGGCAAGCAAACAAGCAGCAATAATAGCTAAATGAGTACTTCTTAAATTGCTCCTCCTAGGGCATGTTGGGAGAAAATGCCAGGACAGTGTTATAATAGAAAATTCCTGGTGGTTGAATTTCAGGCATTCTGTAACCTGGGTGGAGAAAGATGAACCTATACCTCACAAGTGAACTTTTAAGGTCTCTTTTTCTGCCATCAGGCAAATTAGAAAAATAATTACTATACTTGTGCCCACCTATTTCCAGGATAAACTCAATTTGTAATAGAAAAGATAAAGTTTGTTGTTAATGTCAGATTCAGCTCATCTTTACTATTCTTAAAGCCACTGCCTTATTCTTTATGGACTAATCATCACATCAGGTTGACTTGGTCACCTTGCTTCCATTGTCTCCCAACTGTAGTACCAGATTATTTTGTGATATTATCAGTCTTCTTAAAACATATTTTTTTTTGTCATGTGACTCCCTTACTTAAAAATCCACAGTAGCATTCTACTTTCTTCTTTTTTTGAGTTCCAAAAAACGTCAGGGATATTCTCTGTGAATAGGGGGAGACAGGGAGGCTTGGGATGCACTTGTCAATTTAATCTGACCAATAAGACAAATCATATTATTAATTTGTATTGCTTTAAAAAAAAACCTTTTTAATGTGGCAAATATTCATTTTGAGATTATCTAAGGAAGTCCCTTGTGAAAGATTGTTAGGTAGTTAGAGCTTGGTGAAAGTAGGGTACCAAGGTTTCTCGCAACACACCTATCTATCTGCCATTTGGACTAGTATGGGGATGCCTGTCTTTGAGGGAAAAAAATGTTACTTAATAATTTATTTTCTCTTAGCTGTTTGACCAAGGACTATATAAGTGATAAACCAGGAGAATAAAAAAGAATCTTGGTTTCAAAATAAGTCGTGTCTTACTCCCAACATTGCACTGGTCAGCATCACCATTCATTGTTCAGAGAGTTGCTGTTTTTGCTAAAGTGGTGATTCTAATTGTCTGGCAGATTTTCAGGTTCACAAATGGCATGACCTAACCATCAGTCAGACCTATGAGCTTTCCCAGCCTGTGGCAAGGGCTACTGTGCTATTGACCAATGCTAGCTTCCAATCTATTATTTACTTGGCTCTTTGTGTGTGTGTGTGTGTGTGTGTGTGTGTGTGTGTGTGTAAAAGGGGATGAAAATATTATTGAAAAGTTAGTATTGTTAAAGAATATAGCAAAATGGAACTAGAAAACAAGACAAAAAAAGAAAAACTTTAGTTTTTTTTTTTTTTTTTTTTTTTTTTAAACCAAGAGAGGAAATGCAGTAAAGGTAACTGAGTAATTGTTAAGGAAGAAAATCCTGGTTTTTAGAACTAGAAAAGAGCAGGGCTGGGGGTTAGGGGTGTAAATGGTGGTTATCCTAATTAAGGATTGCAAAGTTGCATTTTGGATAGGGTAAAATTAATTCATGGATCTATATAGGATTGGTTGAAATAGATACCATTGAAGTGAAATAGCATTTAATTTTGTTATCTCTTAGTTAAGTGCTGTGCTAAGTGTAGAAGTTTCCTTTTATAAGATCTTCTGCCCCCTTTCCAAGCTGATTAAACCTGGTTAAGAAGGTTCTAGATCCAAGCAACCCTCTCAAGGGTTTGTTGGTGTGGTCTAATGTTGATGAGTCTCTGCTTTGGCAGTGAACAGTTCAGTCATGACTCTGGACACACTCTTACAACATGCCCAGTAAACCCCACCTGCCTATGTTGGATGTAGGGAATCTTAACCTAGTATGTCCAGTTTGAATATGGCTTCCCTCCACACATGTCATTCTTCCCAGAGTGCATAGAATTGTAAGTAGGAGGGTGTTTGATAAGTGTTATTTTTGTTAAGTTATATACAACTTGGGACATGTATATATTTCTAGATAGTTTCTTGAATTTCTCCTTAATATTTGAAGTTTTTGGTATTTTAATTTTCATGGAGGGCTTCATAAGTGACTCACATTCTCTTATGACTTTTCGTTCTGTGGAGAATGCTAATTTAGGGACCTCTCTGAAGGACTGCTAGAAAATTGTACTCTTTATGGGAAGATTTTTTGACACCCCCAGATTCTTGAGTTTCCATTTTTAAATACATGATACTCACTACTTTATTTCATTGGAGAAATGTTTATATTTCCTCAGGTTTTCAGCATTATTTTAGGTTGCTTTTTTCTTCTTTCTTGTAACCTAACTCAACAGTTAATTTATTACCAGTATAAATGTAATTCCACTGGAGAGTACTACAGTGCTTTTAGGCAAGTTCCATTTAAGCCAATAGAACTCTTTAAAAACAAACCAGTTAAAGACAGTCTCAGCTGAGCTACAATTGTTTCTTGCAGATCAAGGAAAAGATGAGGTGGGGAAAGCAAAATCCTTTGACTTTAACAGTCCATCTCAGCAAACATGTTTCTGCTTGACTAAAGACACACTGATTACCTCTTTTCTATGAATAGTATGTGAATGAATCAACAGAATTCTTCTTGGTAGCAGAGATTGAGAGTCTTTTTGTAGTTTGACCTAGACTTGGTTTTCAGGATCATTTAAATAATATTTCATATGTATCTTAATTTATTTGCTTTCCACTTGAGTTTTTGTCATATTCTGGGGCCAGGCAGAATTGGCAATGAAATTATTAAAAGGATTTACTTATTTCACAAGTAAGTATAGTATTGGCATCCCACAAACTACTAAGACATAAAATGTTATTGTTATAAGCTTTTAGAGCACAGTAAAGTTAGAAGTACATTAGTGTCATCAAAGGGAAAGATCGTGTTATTTTCCAGTAACTTTAACAAATAACAAACTAATTAAATGTGATTTGATTGTGTAAAGAATAGCTTGAAATTGCAAGATTCCTGGCAGCTGGACTACTGAATTCCTTACTCTGTAAAAAATAAGAATTTCAGTGGACCATTTAACTTAACCTTTATTTATGCCTTACACAGTCCATATCTGCCAAAGAAAGGTAGATCATCTTTTAATAGTTTGTTTTAAAAATGAGATGCTTTATAAAATTGTTACGTGGCTGGCCTTTTCACAAATGAAATAAGAATTACAAATTATTTGCTTGCTTAATTTTTATGGGTTATACATAGTGTTGCTATAGAATCAGTGCTTTCCTCAGAAGTTTATAGTTTTAGGAAAAATGGCAGGCAGGCCAGTTTTTCTTTTTAAACTCATACCTAAAATAATAGCATATTCAAATTATAGGCTAGGTTTTGGTATAATGGAAGGAAGAGGTCACTTTGTCTCATCTTGCCCAGTCTGAAAGGCATTGTTGTGCTGAGGGGGGCGGGGGAGAGACAAAGATACTATGTATAGTGCCCAAGTTGAACCCAAGTACTTGTGCATGCTAGGCACTCTATCACTGAGTTAAGTGTTCAAACTACCAAGTTTGATGAAGTCAAGTAAAAAAAGTTGGGTCGTAAGGTGATTTTTTTGAATTAAGTGATCAGTAAATATGTGGGAGGTTATTCCAGGTATTCACAAACAAAGCGAGACTGGAAATAATGGTTTTTGGAGGCTTTTTAAATTTTCCTAATAAAAAGGGAGAAAAAGGCTGGGGTTATGGCTCATCGATAGAGCGCTCACCTAGCATATGTGCAGCCCCTGGTTTGATCCTCAGCACCAGCAAGGGGATAGGAATAATGGCAGAATGAGTCAGACATCAATACCTTAAGTACATGTATGAAGACACAAATGGTATGAAAATACTTTATGTAAAACCAGTGACTTGAAAAATTGTGCTCTTTATATGTAATATGAAATGAATTGCACTCTGCAAGCATGTATAACAAATTAGAATTTAAAAATTGCTGAAAAAAATCAATAAAATAAAGGTATTATGTCCAACTACAACTAAAGAATAAATATTTTAAAAAAGGGAGAAAATAACTCATGTAACAAGACCTTTAAAAACAATTGTTGGGGCTGAGATGTAGCTTAGTTTTAAAGCACTTGCTTTGTATGAAAAAGGACCTGGATTCAATTCCCAGCACTCCAAATCAAAGCTAAATTCTTTGCAAAATGGCTTAGATGTAGAAGGATTGAAAATATTTCTAGAAAGAGGCTTTTTGGGATAACAGAGGATGTCATTTGAAAAAAAGTTTTTTAGTTGTAGATGGATACACTATCTATTTATTTTTATGTGGTGCTGAAGATTGAATCCAGTGCCTCACATGTGTGAGGCAACTGCTCTACTGCTAAGCCACAACCCCAGCCCAGAGGATGTCATTTTTTTAAAATATATTTTTTTGGTTGTAGTTGGACATAATATCTTTATTTTATTTATTTATTTTTATGTGGTGCTGAGGATTAAACCCAGTGCCTCGCATGTGCTATGCAACCACAACCCCAGCCCAGGATGTCATTTTGATGTAAGACTCTTAGGAAAGAAGTGTTTTCTTTGGACACAATAAGAAGGAGATTTCTCCCAGGGGAGGTGTATTCAGAAAGACTGTTTTTGGCAAAGAATGTCAAGAACAAGTACTACAGACAGGTTGAGTATCTCTTATCTAAGAAGTTTGGGTTCAGAAGAATTTGGGGTTTTGGATTTTTTTTCAGGTTTTGAAATATTTGCGTACAATTAGTGATATATCTTAGGGAGGGGACCCAAGTCTAAACACAAATTCATTTACATTTCACATACCCCTTATATACAAAGCCTGATGGTAATTTTATAGATGATTTTTAATGTACTTGCATTTTGACTTATTTGTCACAAGAGATCAGGTGTAGAATTTCCCAGTTGGAGGTATCATCACTTTGGTGCTCAAAAAGCTTGGATTTTAGAGCATTTCAGATTTTGGCATTTTCAGGTCAGGGATGCTCAACCAGTGTATATTTATGTGAGAAAGATCTTAGAGAGAGGATAACTTCTCCATTAGTTTTTCCTTTTTTCACCATTTCACTTTTTTTTCTTTATTTAGCTAGGCTATTAATTTTTTCATTAAACATTTGTTAGGTGTGTTGTGATTTTTTTACATACCAATTTATTGTGCTCATATATTTGGAAGATAGTCAAGATGCCAGTAAGTTTTCTTTTTTGCTTAGTTTGTTAAATGTGTGCACAGAAGTTGGAGGACGGTTATCTTTCAATTCTTCTAGTCAAACTCTTTTATTTTTATAATTTGTCCTGAGTTCTACTACTTCTGAATCTGTTTAGTAATTTTGTCATTTAGATCAAAGTGAGTTTAATGAAGAGTTTTGTGACAGCCTTTAAGCTAACTAACAGCATCTTTGATTTTCCACATCAGGGTCAAAAATACAATTATTAAATTATGTTGTTTTCCTTAGAAATTCAGATGGTCACATCCATAGCCTTAACTTCACCCATGTAGAACAGCTAATACACCATGGAACTTCAGTGCTCAGTTGGCTTGCTTTAATTCTGTTGAGATCATCTTGTCAGTCATTGGGACATAGAGGCCAGCACAGGGGCTGTGAAGTAGTAAATAGTAAGTTTGAATCTTTACTCTGCTACTTACTAGTTGACCTTGGCAAGGTTATTTTTAGCATCATTTCATCATCATTAAGATAAGGATGATACTTAATATCTGTCTCTAAGGTGATTATGAATATTAACAATCAGGGTAAAGTATCTTACATTCAGTCTGGCAGAGTATATAGGCAGTGAATAAATGAGAACTTCAGTTATCATTACTCATCTATTATTTGTATACTTTTTTTGTTTAAATTCATATGCTTATAGTCAAAGATTTTGTACATGATTATTTCAAATTAAGGTTAGACTTTAAAAGTTTTTATTACAATCAAGATGGTCTTCCTTAATTTGTTGTAAACAAATACATAATGCTTCTTGTTTGGTATTTTTGTCACTGTCAATAATTTTGTATTAGCATAGTATGTAGTACAGCATTGTTTACTGAAGATTAATGTTGGATTAAAGGGCAGTGTTGAAATTGAATAGGCTTCTGTTGCTGCTATTTTTCCCTTCCATTGTTATTTTTAACATTTTAGTTAAGTGTTAGTTTTATGGCTGTATGAAACTCCCTATAGTATGACTGAAAGACAGTTTTTCCTGGAAAGTAAATAGCCTAAACATTATCATATCACCTTTTATAAGTTCAAAATTCTTACTATTAAAATTACATATTTATCCTTCTTTCAACTACACACTTTTGTTCCCTTGTAGCTTTTTAAATGATTCTGTTACACCCTTTACTAATGTTTTAAACAACTTGATTTTAATGTGATATATTTTATTGATAACTTTCAAAATAATTATCATACATTATTAAACATTTAATTTTTAAATTATAAAGATAACAAACTTTGATTTTACATACTCAGTATATTCCTGTGATTAGAAGATTTTTATAATGGTGTTCTATTTATAATTAATATACCAAGTAAAACTAATTAGAAGTAACTAAAGCCCCTAGCAACATCTGTAATTAGACATGCCATTTATAATTAACTGACTCTTCTTCTTATTGCCTTTTCCTTTCCATTTGAATTAATCACTTGTGTTCATCCTCAGTGATACCTGTCTTCCTGACCAAGGCACTGATTAGAACTCAGTAATCACTGTGGTATTGTTATGGAGACTATGGTTTCATAGGAAATTTATATTTTAAAATTAATGAATGAATTTTCTGTTGGGCATTGAACCCAGGAAGGTTTTACCACTGAACTACATCCCCAGCCCTTTTCATTTTTTTTTGTTTTTTGTTTTGGGACAGGGTCTCTTTAAGTTGTTGTGGCTTATCTTGAACTTGCAATCCTTCTGTCTTTGACTCCTGAGTTGCTGAGATTACAGGCGTCTGTCACTGAGCCTGGCAAAAGGAAGTTTCTTTTTAAACTGTTTAAAAACAAAACAAATAAAAAATACTTGAATCATATGCTCCATATTGAAGATTTTTGTCCACACTACCAGATTAAGTACTTAGTATACCAGAGGCTGAAGGCATACACAAAATAGGTAGAACTGACTATTTTTCTTTTTTAGTACTTAAGGACCTGAATTTTTCTCATCAATCTGATTATTATCAGTATAATTTGAAAGCATACTCATTGACCTTGGGCCATTGATAGAGTATGTCTTCAGTTATTTTGACAAAGATCTGAAAGTCTACTCTAAGTTAGGTATTGTCCTGTACATTGGATACAAAAAAGGTAGAGTGATAATTTACCAGTCAACACAACACAGGTACCAACTAGTCGAGATGGCTATAACAATGGATTCATGTCTTGAAGGACCCCTCTATTCTTTATTCTGGGTCATGGTTTCCGGTTAGTTGCTGAGTTATGGTGGTGGTGGGAGATTGTGCCATCAGCAGATACCTTAGTGCTGGTGGAGTTTGAGGCAATGATAGTTAACCAGACTACATAACAAAAGTATTTCAGTACTTCAGTACAGCTTTCAGGATGTGCCATTGTAGACCCTCTGAATGTTAGCTCTGCCAAGACGTGTTAAGTTACTTCCTGCAGACAGCTTACAGGTCTCTATAAAAGGTAGTTATGATGCATTTTAAGAAGTATTTAATGGAAGTATGTATATAAAAAGCACATAGGGCAAGAATTGCTTGAATCTTTTTTTTGAAAACCAGGTAAGACTTACATAATGAGTGGAAATTTGCCAGGCAGATTTGAGGAGCTGCTAAATAAGCAGAGGAGAAAACAGCATTTGCAAAGACATAGGAGCATGAGAGTGCATAGTAGATTCAGAGATTAATAAGTAGGAGCAATACAAGATGAAGATGTCTTTTTTTTTATACTTGCTTTTTAGGTTGAATGAATATATATTAAGATCACATTTGTCCTTTTGAAATTGTTCTATTTTGGATAGAAAACTGCTGGACTGTCTGATACTTAGTTTCTTCACCTGTATCTAAATTATTTTAGACATGGAAAAAGAAGGAGGGAGTATAGGAATTTGTTATAGTTTAGGGATATACTAAACATTGATAGAGCAAGAATGCAATTAAAACCTTTTTTCTGATTCACTGAGAGGCTTCTAATGAGCAAACACAGATTCAAACAGATTGAGGATGGTAGTTTTTTTAATGACATAAAACTGTTGCCATGGGGTTTTTTGGCTGACATCATGAAACTAATTTTGCTTAATGGCTATGGAGGCCTACAAATTCAAATGTGCAGAAAATGCAGTAAATTACTGGCCTGTCGGATTCTGGTTGCCTGTCATCTTTTATCTGAATAGCAGCTTTTGTTTCCAGACTGTCAAGAGCAAGTATGTGGACCCCTTCAAGGTTGTATTTGTACATGCTTGAATAATTCAATTCAAAGCCATCTAAATATAGCAAATCGACAACAGTGAAACAATGCATCTTCTTACACTCTTTGTACTTACAGAATCAGGGAACACATCTATGGATATCTCTTCTCATTTCGGAGCTCTTAAGACATGTCAAGCATTTATAGTGGTATAAATTCTGGTTTTATTGCCAGAATTGATGACTCACACCTTTGAAATACATCAGAGTCATATGGAGAGCAAAGAAAACATTTCCTCTATGACTTTTAACTCAATGAATGATTTGAAGGCGTCCACTTTGTGTTAGGAATTGTGTGGAATAGAAAGGCGAACAAGTAGCATTTTTCTAGGTATCAAACTGTGTTTTTTCCCCCCTTTAAGTTATATTTAGTAAGCTTGACTTGGTCGGTGTGTGTGTGTGTGTGTAGCGTTAAAAGATATACTAAAGCTTAGAGATACTTGTCAACAGTTTGTTTCAAATGGTTTTGAAATAGTTCAACTTGAAATGGTTCAAGTTTTTTTATAACCTCATTTTATAACTTTCAATTAATGTTACTTCTATTTCCTATTGCTCTGAATAATTAAAAAGGAGTATTTTAGATGAAATGTGCATCATTCCAATATTACTAACTCATCAGTTATTTAGATAGCATCTACTAGACCCTAGATTTGGAGTGAACAAAATATCAACCATTACTACCCATGGAATAAAAGTATTCAGCAAAAAGGAAACCAAAGTAATCAGCATGTAAAAACTTTTGGACCTTTTGGTGCGTTTAATGTTATCAAAATAACAAAATTCAACCCTAAGTACACAAAATTTATATTTGGTTTTGCAGGTGTATTGTGTTTTTATGTTCAAGGCTATCTGAAAACTTAAGCAGGAATAGACCATTTGCTTTGAACATTGATTACCTAATTAGCATATTAAATCTCCGGGTTTTATATCATGAGTTGTCAAAGGAGCTTAGGAATTAAGGTATTCTGGGGCTGGGGTGTAACTCAGTGGTAGAATGCATAGAAGCCCTAGGGTCAATCTCCAGCATAAAAAAAAAAAAAAAAAAAAAAAAAAATTAAAGGCATTCTGCATGTCATGCATGTCATTATATCACATGACTAGAACCAATCTAGGGAAACAAAAAGGCAGTGAGAATCCCTATCATAACAAATTGTTCTTTTAGTACCCTTGATCATTCCATTCCAACTGCCTGAATGCCCCTTTTTCTTTTCTTTGTCTTTTAACTTTTTTTGGGGGGGGGATTAGGGGGATACCAGGGATTGGACTCAGGGGCACTCAACCACTGAGCCACATCCCCAGCCCTATTTTGTATTTTATTTAGAGACAGGGTCTCACTGAGTTGCTTAGAGCCTCCTCATTGCTGAGGCTGGCTTTGAACTCGCGATCCTCCTTCCTCAGCCTCCCGAGCCCGGCTCCGTCCTTTAACTTCTTACTCAAAGACTTCCCAAAGCCATTCATAAACATTTTCTCCAGAGGTGACATTTATCTCCTGGAACTTTTATAATTTTGTTTGTTACAACTTTGAGGATTTTTGTTTTGGTGGACCTGAGTTATGTTTTCTATTGTGTTAAGTTATATTCTTGCCCACCCCACCTTGGTACTGGGAATTGAATCCAGGGGCTTTACCACTGAGCGACATTCTTCAGTCCTTTTGTTTTGAGACAGGGTTTTGCTAAATTGCTGAGGGTCTTGATCAGTTGCTGAGGTGGGCCTTAAACTCACGATCCTCCTGCCTCAGGCCCCCTGAGTTGCAGGGATTACAGGCATGCCCCTGGATTATAAATTTCTTGAAGGTGTTATGGATGTTGAATTGAACCATGAAGGATGGTAAGAATTTGGATAGGTGGGGAAGGGAAATCTTGTTCTTAGGAGGGAAACTGCATAAACCATAGTCCTTATGAAAAAGAACAAGAAGCTAAATAGATTCTTTTAGCTTGAAGAATATGAATGAAATAGTGACAAAGTTGGGAAAATAGGAAATGACTTTCCTTTTCGTTTGTTTGTTTTGGTAGTGGGGATTGAGCCCAGGGGTGCTTTACCACTGAGCTATATCTCTAACCCTTTTTAAAATTTTTTATTGAGACAGGGTCTTGCTAAGTTGCTTAGGGCCTTACTAAATTGCTGCAACTGGCCTCAATTGATCTGATTCACTGGGATTACAGGCATGCACTACCATGCCTGGCTAGCTCACTTTGTTAAGCCAATTAGTTGTATGTAGGAGGGGCTCAATGGAAGAGAGAACGCTTGTCCTACCATACCTCTCTTTTATTGTTACGTTATTCCACTAAGGGAGAACGGAGCCAATATCATGATGGGATGTAAAGTGCCAGTTCTAATATACTGATGCCATGGTACACTATTAAATCTCCAGAATTAAGCCATCACTAAAACCTGTTTCATCTATTTGTGAATTACTTAGTTAGAGGTCAGCAAAGTTTTTTTTTGTAAAGGACCAGATAGAAAATATTTGAAGTTTTGTGGCCACAGAATTCCTCTGTTGCAGATTCTTATTTATTTGTTTACAACCTTTTAAAAATATAAAAAGCATTCTTAGCTTAAGAGCCAGACAAAAACTATCCATGGACTGGATTTGGTTTCTAGAATGTAGTTTGATTTTTGATTTTGTTGACTGGGGTGCTTATTTCTGAACTTAAAATTTCTAGAATTTAGTAATCAAGACTGGCTTGGTGATGGTATTTTTCTATCTGTCTGTATTTGCATTGTCTGCTTACAGGTTATATTTTCTAAGGGTCAAGAAGCTAATAGTTTGATATGCAGATACTGACTCACAAAGTGGCGGGGAGTGGAGCTTCACTGGATTGGAGTGGGGGGAGTAGAGGGAAGGGTTGGGGTGCAGGAGCCCTGTTTGGGGAGATGGCTTAAATTGCGGTTGACTATGGGCCATGGAGATTTGGGCATTGTCACCTTCTGTAGTCTCACGGGACTTGGCCCGGGATCTCGAGTGACTTGGCCGAGATTGCTGATCGGGTCAGCGCCATTTTGGTGGTGTGTGTGGCGCGTGTTAGTCGTTGTTAAAGCCACAGAGAAAAGTTATCAGAATAAAAACTGTTTGTTTCCAGTTTGCCTCTAAACTTCTTCCCGCTGCTTCGTTACTCCAAGCGGCCATCGCTTCAGGCGGCAACATTGGGGGATGGGAATGGGAAAGACAGTAGAATGAATCGGACGGACATAATTTCCTATGTTCATATATGAATACACGACCATGTAACTCCAAATCATGTACAACCACAAAAATGGGAAGTTATATTCCATGTATGTGTGTCAAAATACATTCTACTGTCATGTATAACTAAAAAGAACAAATAGAAAGCAAAAGAAGAAGTTAATAGTTTCTGAGAATTCTCCATTCTCTTTCCTACAATCTTGATAGTTTTGTGTTTCACATTGTCTTCCATTTCTTTTTTTTTTTTTTTTTTTTTTTTGTGGTACCGGGGATTGAACTCAGGGGCACTCGACCACTGGGTCACATCCCCAGACCTTTTTTGTATTTTGTTTAGAGACAGGGTCTCACTGAGTTGCTAAGTGCCTCCCCATTGCTGAGGCTGGCTTTGAACTCGCGATCCTCCTGCCTCAGCCTCCCAAAGTGCTGGGATTACAGGCGTGCGCCACCGCGCCCGGCTGTCTTCCATTTCTAAATGCTTTGAAAACTTTCTGATGTCTGAGACTATTTTACTCCTTTTTACTAGCTGTATACTCATTAACACATGAGGATCTTGATGGTTTTTATAAATATCATACTTTATTTGTATTTTATTATAAATTATGAACAATTTATTACTTTTTTAATGCAGCAAAGTTCAAATATCAGACTTGAGAAGACAGAATATTATATAGAGTGATTTAATCTCAGTGCTCATTGGTTTACACACATTTCTAGATTAGATTCTCCTATATGTTGTCTTATTTTTGCTTTACATATATTCTCTGTAATCAAGTAGGTATGTCAGAGTTTTCTGTCATGAGAAGTTACTCCTGTATACAGGAGTCCTCAATACACACTAACTTCAAAACTAACCCAAAATATGCACAATCGTAAATGCACATTCACACTGTACACACATACCCTTTTACATACAGGAAAACACATACACTCTTATACATACACACAGATACATATACAAATAAACACCACACATATAGACATACACATGTTCCCAATGTCTTGAATTGCCATGCTCAACTGCTGACACTAGTCTTTTCCATACTGTGTCCTTCCTCATTGATTATAGTTTGTTAAATGTATTTATCTATATTTCTATTTGATTAATCTGACACTTCTTGCTTCTCTTTTTGTTTAATGCTCTTATTGTCCTACTTATTGCATTCTGCATTTCATTTACTTTTTCTATAATTTCTTAGAGTTTTAAATACTTCAGCCACTTTTACAGTTGTAAAAACTTTAATCCTTTAAGTAAACAAACACTCCAGACTCACAAAATTTTTAAGTGAATGATCAATGCATATCATCCTTATAAACACATTCTCACATTTGTAGTACATGCAAATATGTGATATGTACTCAGTATTAAACATTAGAAATTTTGAGCTTATTTTCAGGAAGATTAATTAAACAAATAATCATTAATGCAAACAGGTCTTATAAATAGTCACGACCTACCTGTCAGTTGTTGGTATAAAGAATATAAACAAATAGATGTGTTTTGCAGGTGATTGGCAGTGCTTGCACATTCACTGGTTACAGACAAAAGCTGAACCTTGGGGAAAATACATCCAAGTGCAGAGGTATCCTTCTCTCTCTACCACTTAGCTATACCCACCCCAGACCTTTTTATTTATTTTTAGACAGGGTCTTGCTAAATTGCCTAGGCTGGCCTTTAATTTGAGATCCTTCTGCCTTGGCCTTCTGAGTAGCTGGGATTATGGCATGCACCACCAAGTCCCTATAGAACTGGAATTTTTTAAGGTTCTTGTTGCATATTGCAAAATTGCTTTCCAGAAAAATTTTTACCAGTTTATGCTATCATGTGTAGTGTGCAAAGATGCCTGTTATATGGGCTGGGGTTGTGGCTCAGCGGTAGAGCGCTCGCCTAGCACATGCACGGCCGGGGTTCCATCCTCAGCGCCACGTACAAATAAATGCATTGTGTACAACTAAAGCAAATAAATAAATAATAAAAAAAGATGCCTGTTATATATTGCATTATTATAATAGTATATATTATAGTATCATATTACATTATCATTTGTAGCTGCCATTATAGTCTGGATTATTTTGTAGTTACAAACAATCTTGAAAAGCTCTGTTGCTTAATACAATAAAGCTTATTTCTTGTTTATGCTATATGTCTAACGTGTATCATCAGGAGTCTCACTTCTTCAGAGTCATTTCTTTAATCAGCCTCACCGGAAATTCCATCTCATCACTTGCATACATAATCACTGTAGCAGTGGGTAGGTCTTCCACCTGTGTATTGGTTCTTGAAGTTTATATCCAGAAATATCTCATATCTACACACATTTCAGTAGTTAAAGCAAGTAATGTAGCCATACCTAACTTGAAAGAAGGTAGTGAAGTACAATCCTGTCATGAGTCTGGCAAAGAGAAAAACTGAAATGTACTAATGACATCTTATTTTAAAAATAACTCCAATTTCATCGATGCGATGACAACTCATTTTAATTTGATTTTCTTTTTGCTAACGTAGAGAAACATTTTTCATATTTATTAGATGGTTTTATTTAACTTTCCCTTTTACTTAGGTTTTATAAACATGTGCTATTGGTTAACTTCTATATTTCCAAATTTTTAAATTTTGTATTTTTTTTTTTTTGTGGGAGTGGGCAGGATGGTGATATTATAGGGAGTGCAGACTTTTAGAAAATACTATGTTGAAGAATTGAACTGGTAAAAGAAGTTGATTTTTTTCTCTTCTAATGTACTGTATGTTTTAATATACTTCAAGAATTGTCATCAATATTAAATAATCAAAGTTGAGAAAGTCTAGCAGAAGTTAATTTTCAATGTTCTAAAGATTTCTAAAGAACAACTTGAAGCCGGGCGCGGTGGCGCACGCCTGTAATCCCAGCACTTTGGGAGGCTGAGGCAGGAGGATCGCGAGTTCAAAGCCAGCCTCAGCAATGGTGAGGCACTTAGTAACTCAGTGAGACCCTGTCTCTAATAAAATACAAAAAAAGGGCTGGGGATGTGATCCAGTGGTCGAGTGCCCCTGAGTTCAATCCCCAGTACCAAAAAAAAAAAAAAAAAAAAAAACAACTTGAACACAAAAATTTGTGAGTAAACAATCAAGTTAGGATTCTCCTATTGAAAGAATTAAATTATCCACTCAGATTTAGTTGTATTGACCACATCTTATTATTATTATGTTTTTCCTCTTCAATTCAGGTATCTGCCTAAACTGGAACTTCTGCTGTAGACGTTTCTTTGTGGTTTTCTAAAAACCTAAGGTGAGATATTTTATGAATACATTCACCTTTTAAAATATATTTTATAATAAGAAAGAAGTGTTTCTGAAAAATTTTAAGACAACACCAAATGTCTTTGCCTCTGAGTGTTTTAATAGAAAACAAACATTTATAATAATAAAACTACATGTAATGTGCTTACTTTTTGTTTGTAGAACATTTGACTGAAAGAAATAAAACTGGTTCTAGCAATAAAATACTTTTGAGTGTATTTTTCCATTGTTTTTATACTAAAAAATGGAGTCACACTGATATTCTTTGACATACTTTAGAAAGATGTTGGCATTATGATCTGATAGTCTTGAAGACAAGTCCTTGATTAATTAATCATAGATTAAAACTGGGAACTGCTTTAATAGACCAGTTGGTAATAGTTTTCTTTACCTTCTTGGTCTTGATTATTTCTATAATTCCCTCTATTTGTGGGGCTATGTTAATAGTTGGTTTCTATAGAAAGTTTCCCTTCTACAAAAAGCTTCTATAAATAGCATTATGCTATAAAGGTAAGGTTATTAGCCCTGTCCCTTTTTCTACCTGTCGTAACTTGAGTCCTCTTCAGTTATTTTTTTATTTTTGAAATTCTTCATTTAAAAAAAAAATTTAAATGGGCCATTTTAAGTTTCTCTTTTGGTCTTTTCACCTGAGTCCAGCTGCTCTCTAAACTATTCTTGTCATTGTCAGCAGGGTGTTTTTTTCCTAAAAGATAAATGTCAGCACAGCAGTTCAGTATTCAGAATCATTCAGTATCTCTACATGGCTTAAAGGTAATTTACAAACTCTTTTATAGAACATTATAATTTTTTACCATTTTTCCATCCCACTACTGCCCTAGGCATGATTGTTCAATTCCTATGATACCTTTACTGAGAAATAATTTACATGCCATAAAATCACCCAGTTAAAATATACCATTCAGTGGTTTTTACTGTATTTCAGAGATGTGCAACCAATACCAAAATCTAATTTTGGAATATTTTCATCACTCTCAAAATACTATTAATAGTCTCTACTCATCTCCCTCTGTTCCCAGCCTCTGTCAGCTACTTACTGTCTCTATAGGTTTACCTCTTCGGGACAGTTCATGTAAATGAAATTGTACAATTTATGGGTCTTCTGTGACTTATATCTTTCACATAGCAAACCGTTTTCAAAGTTCATCCATGTTGTAGCATTTATCAGCACTTCATTACTTTTTATTACTGAATAATATTCCATTTTCTGTGACTGGAGTTGAACTGGGAAAGAGCTGAGCTTCTATTCTAGGTAGTCAATTTTAAGAAAAGGGCCAAGATGAAAGTAATAGGCAAGCCTTTAATCATTTACTGCATTAGGGATAAGTAAGAGGTTAACCCTGAGAAAGTGTAGGCTCCCTGAGCGTTGGGGTGGTCTCACTGCTGAGGAAGCCTTCAACAAAAAGTTCTTGCAGTTTATGGATCCAGGGGCAAGGTGAAAGGGCTAGGAGTGCAGAAGTCCAGAGTCAGCCTAGAGAAGAGTATCTTCAATATTTCCTAGCCTCTTCAAAGGGTCTGAGAAAAGGCCTCAGCCAAAGGCCATGAAGAGCTTTTTGGATGAAGTCATCTGTGCTAGGAATGCTGAAATGCTTAATTGAGAGCGTGGCGAGGGCTGGGGTTGTGGCTCAGCAGTAGACCACTCACCTAGCACGTGCGCGACCCTGGGTTCGATCCTCAGCACCATGTAAAAATAAATAAAGGTTTTGTGTCCAACTACAACTAAAAAATAAATATTAAAAAAAAAAAGCATGGTGAGCTGGGGCCCAAATCTTTATATGCTACACGCTGGCTGTGTCAAGTCTGGTGGGGAGAACCCTGTACCCCTGTGAAGCCTTTAAATTATAATTGTTTATGGTTGTGCTGAAAAAGCCATGCATAGGTATTTTTATGACCAAGAGCTGGACTTAATACATATAGGCCATATTTTATTTTCCATTAATTAGCTAGTGGACATTGGGTTGCTCCATTTTTTGGTAATTATGAAAGTATGCTATGAATGTATATTTGTGTGTAAGTTTTTGTGTGGACATATTGTGTTCAATTTTTTCCTGAGGCAATAACCCTGTTTTCAGGTGTTTCCTATTTTCAACAGTGCCACAAGAAACATTCCTCAATGTGACTCTTGCAGTACATGTGAGAGAGATTCCCTTGAGTATATGTACCTATGAATGTAATTGCTGGGACATAGGGTAGTAATGTTAACCTTAAAGAGATAAAACAAAGTTTATTTTCAGGAGTTGTACCATTTTTACCCTCCTACCTTCAATGTATAAGAAATTCTGTTGTTTTATAGTCCCTCCAATATGTGATATTTTTCAGACTTTTAAATTTTGCTACTTGAATGATACAAAGTAGTATCTATAATAATCTTTTAAGACAAACTTTAAAAAATGACATGTAATTTCCAATTTACAATAAAAAGCAAATCTTAAATATATAGTTCAGTGACTTTTGACAAATGCTTATACTCATTTAATCCATTCCCCTATAAAGCTTTAGAACATTTTATTATCTCCCAAGTTCCCTTGGACTCCTTTACATTATTTCCCCTTACCAAAGGGAACTACTGTTCTGGTTTTGTCACTTTTTAAATTGGGTTGTTTACTTACTTAGAAGCATTCTTTATACATTCTGGGTATGAGTCTTGTGTCAGTACAATATTGAATAGAACTGGTGAGGGTAGACATCCTTGGCTTGTTCCTGATTTTAGGGGATAAGTTTTCAGTTTTTCACTGTGAAGCCTGGTGATATCCTCAGATTGAAGAGTCTTTTATTGCTGAAAGGTGTCTTTTTCCCCCTCACATAAAAAGATAATGTTGAATTCTAAGTGTGGTGCTAAAGGATAATTTTTAGAAGACGGTATGATCATGATTCTCTTATGGATAGGAAATGAACACTTGTCAACTACTTTATTTAACTCATTAATTACTGAGGAAACCAGTAAGATGTTAAAACCATTTCAAAGGAAATTCTAAAGAGCTACTCATTGACATGCAATAAAGGAATGGTGAAATAAAATTTTTCAGGTAAGTACAAAACTAACCTCTCTACTACACAACTACCAATTTTATCCCATTGGACACAACTAATTTGCTCTCTGTAGACAAGAATAATTTGCATTCTGTAGACAAGAATAATTTGCATTATTACTAGTTTTCTCCAACTTATAGAATTCAAAGTTTGAAAGATGGAAGTAGTGGATGCTTGAGCTAGGGAGGACATTCACTAGTCTTTATTCTTTCTAAGTTCACTTCAAAGGTTTTTACTATTTTTCCTGAAAAGTGTGGTCTTGCTTTAAAATTTCCTGATCCCTAGTGGTATTGAATGTTTTTCATGTATTTAATGGTTCAGTATATGTGTTGTATGTGAAATGCCTCTTTTGTGCAACTTTCCATGTTTTTTTTTTTTTTTTTTTTTTGGTGTATGTTAGCACTTTATGTTTTTTTATAATAATGCATTATATATTATATGTATTATGAATATTTTTCTTAGTTTATAACTTGTAGTTTTTTCTTTTAAGGTTTTTTTTTTTTTTTGAAGGGGTGGTACTGGGGATTGAACCCAGGGTGCTTTACCGCTGAGTCTATATCCCCAGCCTATTTTGTTTTGTTTTGTTTTTTTTTTGAGACAGGGTCTCACTAAGTTGCGTAGGGCCTTGCTAAGTTGGGAAGGCTGGCCTCGAGCTTGTGATCCTCCTGCTTCAGCCTCCTTAGTCACTGAGATTATAGGCATGTGCTACCCCTCACCTGGCCAAAGTTTTAATATAGTTAAATTTATCTTAGAAATGTTTCTTTATTAAACTTTATTTATTTATTTTTAGTTGTTAATGAACCTTTATTTATTTATATGTGGTGCTGAGAATCGAACCCAGGCCCTCACACATGCTAGGCAAGGGTTCTATCACTGACCCCAGCCCCAGCCCCAGCCCCAGCCCCAAGAAATGTTTTTCATTACTCCAAGGTCAAAAGATAACTCTTTTTTCCATTAAGCCTTTAAAAAATTTTTTTTAAAAATATTTATTTATTTACTTTAGTTGTACATATTGCCTTTTTTTTACGTGGTGCTAAGGATCGAACCCAGGCTGTGCCCGTGCTAGGCGAGCACTCTACCGCTGAGCCACAATCCCAGCCCTCTTTCCATTAAGCTTTTAAAGTTGTTTTGACATTAAAGACCTTAATCTATCTGGTATTGAATTTTTCATGTGGTATGATATTAGTATTTAGTTTAACTTTTTGTTTGTTTTGAGATAGAGTCTCACTGCCAGGCTGTACATGAACTCTTGGGCTCAAGTGATCAGTCTCAGCCTCCTGAGTAATGGGGAAGGTGTGTGCTTCTGTGCCTGGTCCAAATTTCACTTAAAAAAAAAAAAAAAAAAAAAAAAAAAAAAGAGTACATCTTTTGCTCTGGAGATGGCCCACATTCTGCCTTGAATGTGTCTGTGCTTTTGTAAGTAAACCTCATCTCCTTTAAAAAAATGTGTATATATATATATATATACATATATATATATATATATATATATACACACACACACACACACACACACACACACATACATATATAATACACACACACACACACACACATACATACATACACATACACAGAGGGGGGTGGTTCTGGACTGAATGTTTGAGTCTCTGAAAATTCACGTTTAAGCCCTAACTCTCAGTATGATAATATTTGGAGATGGGACATTTGGAAGACAACTAGAGTTAGATGAGATCATGAAGATGGGGCCTGGTCCAGTGGGATTCATCCTCTTATATGAAGAGACACAAGGGAGTTTGTTTTCCTTCTTTCCCTGTCATATGTGGACACAGTGTGAAGGTGGCCATCTGCCAGGTAGAAAGAGAGCCTTCACTAAAACCTCACCATGCTGCCATCTTATCTTGGACGTTTTGCCTCCAGAAATGTAGGAAAATATATTTCTTTTGTTTAAGTCACATGGTCTATGGTATTTTGTTATGATAGCCCAAGCAGACTAGTATGTCTTTTTTTACATCTATTCTTTGGTATTTGATATTTTCTTTATTAGACATTGCTTGTGCAGAGAGTCAGGAATAAGAATTAGAGAACCCAGGCTTCAGAGAGCCCACATCAAAATGCCTTACCCCATACAGCATTACCCCAGGCCACTTTTAAAACTTTCTTTTGAGGAAAAAGCTGCTTTATGAGGAGGCACTCCTCAGATTATGGTTGCAAGAATCCTGGGGTTTGTGTTGGAGGAGAGAGGGATGTAAAGCAGCAGTCAGGAAAGATTAGCGTGTATCCAGCTGTTTTACTCAGCTCCTAATTTTCCTGAATATTCAAAAAGACCAGACATTTGAGTAATGTACATATGGGGCCAAGTTGTATGCACATGGGTGCTGAGACACAAGGGAAGCAAAACAGAACTTCAGCAGTTCTTTTGCTGGTTACCCTATGGTGTTGCTGGGCTGGCTCTTGCCTCAGGCCAGAGCCACCATCTCAACATGGATCCTTGATGCCCCAGTGATTTCTCATAATTCTGTCTTTTGTACATATTTTCTGCAGGGTGAATAGTCTGGGAGAGGATCAGCAATTTTGCTAATCTAGCATCTTTGAAGGAAGTAGAACCCGTGTAAATTTTTTGTCTGCCTTCTTAAAGACTTCCTTTATCTAATTACAGGTAACTATTCTGGTCCTCTAAATGGATGGGCTTAAGGCTCCTTAGTCATGTTTGAGATCTCTAAGGCTTCTTCCATGCCAGGTCTGAAGCCCTCTATGGAGGCTGTATAGAGGTTTAGGCTGGCTTTAGCAAAAGGTCCTATGGAATCTTTTTTTTTTTTTGGTACCGGGGATTGAACTCAGGGGCACTTGACCACTGGGCCACATCTCCAGTCCTTTTTTGTATTTTATTAGCGACAGGGTCTCACTGAGTTGCTAAGTGCCTCGCCATTGTTGAGGCTAACTTTGAACTCGCGATCCTCCTGCGTCAGCCTCCCAAGTGCTGGGATTACAGGCGTGCGCCACCGCGCCTGGCCTGGAATCTTTTTGACTATCCAGTGGTGCTTCACTGAAAGTTCATTCATCCAGGACTGGCTTTTTGGATAATGGAGCCAAAAGCTCCTTAGGATGTTGTGGCTTGGTCAGTTCTAAGAGGGTCTCTGACTTAAAGTGCCTCTCTTCAGCTTAGTATTGTACCTTTAACTTCTAACTCTGGACAGTTATTCTTGCCCAAAATAGCCCATGAATTTTAAGTCTTTCATTGCATCTTTCATGTAAATTTGTATTCTACTTGAATAGGCATATTAGTACTCTATTAAAATGTTTGAAATTATTTGTATCAAGAAAACTTGCTGTTTTGTACTATATTTATTGTTGTTTTGTTTATTGCCTGTCATACCTCTGCCTCCTCCAGAGAATCAAGTCTATCACACCATGCTCACTTCCATCATTAATTTATGTGTTGTACTTATTTTCTTTCTTCTAGGCTGTGTGTTTCCAGAGGAGAGACAGTTCCTGTTTCTCATTTGTTTTGTCACAGAGTAGATACTCTGTAATTTTTGGATTAAATTAATGTACAGAAAAGTACTTAATGTTCATTATAGGAGACATTGCATACTAGGCCAAAAAAAAAAAAAAAGTATATACTCTTAACCATCATGGTTATGAGCCCTATACTTTTTTTATATGGTTGGAATAAATTGTACGTGGTGGCAATTTGTAGGAAGAGCCAGATCACAAAGTACCTACAGATGAGGTCTTACTATGTTGCCCAGGTTGGCCTTGAACTCGTAGGCCTAGAGAATCTTTTTTTATTTTGGTGGTGCTGGGGATCGAACCCAGGGTTTTGTGTGTGCAAGGCAAGCATTCTATCCACTGAGCTATATCCCCAACCCACAGAGAATCTTGTTCTGGGTTGTTATCCCACAGTATTGCTGGGCTGGCTCTTGCCTCAGGCCAAAACTACCATTCTACATATACCATATCAACATGGATCTTAGATGCACCAGTAAAATTTCATAGTTTTCCCTTTTTTTTTTTTTTTTTTTGGTGTGTGTGTGTACTTTCTCTAGGGCCAATAGTCTGGGAGGGCCTCAGTCTCCTGAATAGTCTGGACTATAAGAGCACCACACCCAGCTGTCCAAGGGTTTTTTATTTTGTTGTTGTTTTGATGGTGCTTGCATTTGAACCCAACTCTACTACTGAGTTACATCCCCAGCCACTTTTTTCCTCTCTTTCCACATTTTTCATTGGTGCATTATAGTTGTACATAATGATGGGGTTTGTTGTTACATATTAGTACACACACAACATATAACAATATAATTTGGTCATTATCACTCCTCAGCCCTTTTAGTTTTATTTTGAGGTAGGCTTTCACTAAGTTCCCCGGGCTGGCTTTGAACTTGGTGGTCCTCCTGCCTCAGCCTCCTTAGTAGCTACCACACCCAACTATTAAAGTTTTTTTTTTTTTTTTTTTTTTTTTTTTTTTTTTTTTAAGTTGTAGGTGGACACAGTACCTTTATTTTATTTACATGGTGCTAAGGATCGAACCCAGGGCCTCACACATGTGAGATGAGCACTGTACCACTGAACCATAGCCCCAGCCCTATTAAAGGGTTTTGATAGAGAGTTATTGAATTATTTTAAACAGGATTAAAGTGGCTATTAATTTATTTTAGGATGGTGTTTAGAGTAGAATGAAAGATATTTTGGAAGCTGGGTGTGGTGGTGCTTGCCTCTAAACTCAGCTACTTTAGAAGCTAAAGCAGGAAGATCACAAGTTTGAGGTCAGCTTGGGCAACTTAGTGAGACTCTGTCTCAAGAAAAGGGGGGTGGGCTATGGATATAGTTCAGTGGTAGAGCATCCTTGGGTTCAATTCTCAGTACCACCAAAAAAAGAAAAAAAGAAAAACAAAACAAAACACCATATTTTGCAATGGAGAGATCATTCAGAAGACTATGTAGTCCAGACAGGAGATAACTTGAAGTAGGCTAGGATTAGGAATCAATGATGATTCCCAGGTTGTGCATTTGGGTGAATAGTGGGGCTATTTATTTGTAGCACAGGTTTAGGTATAGAAAGAACTTGTAGGGTGAAAGATAGGATTTTGAAATGTTTAGTTTGAGTTTTCTCTGACATAGTCAAGTGGAGATGTATAGATCTGTCTGTAGTCCTTGGAGGGGGAGGTGGGAGAGGGAAAGGGAGACAGTGAGCGAGTGAGCTAAAGTGAGGAAGGGAGGGAGAGATATTGAGGTTAACAGAATTTCAGCAGTGGTTGAAGAAAGAGTTGGATCAAGATTGAGGACAAAAATCTCTGGGGACATCTTGATTTAGTAGATGTTTGCAGAAAAGGGCACTGGGAAAAAGATCAGGAAGAAGAAATCACAAGAGAAACTGTTAGCAAAGGATTTTACAGCAGCAGCCTTGGCTTCATCTCTACCTTGAGACCAGACTTTCCATTTTGCATCCTATATTTGATCTTTGTCCTCAGACCTTTCCTTACTGAGCATTCTCTGTTGGGAGAGATTATAGATGAGAAATAGCTTATTTTTGAACCCAGCAGTTTCTGGCTCTTTTTTATTTTCTCTAAACTCTGCTTGAAAACAAGTACTTTATTCTTTAGTTCATCTCCATTTGCCCTTTTGCTTTAAACATAAAAGAAGCCAGTTGACACTTTGGACATTCTGCTTGGAAACTACCTTAGTTAGAAGTAACAGTTCATTTTCAACATTATCTGTTTTCTGTCTTACCATAGGCAATGGTTTCCATAGGCAGTGGTTTTGCTAAGTTTTTTGCCATTTCATAACAAAGGTCTTCTTTCTTCCAGCTTTTACTTGCTCTTAGGCCTTTCCAATAGCTTCCTCAAGGCTTACTGGGCTTTTGCTGGTGAGATCCTTCAGCCCTTCCAGCTTGTACCCACAATCCAGTCTTGAAACTAGGGTCACATGTTTTAGGTTTTTGTTATGTCAGCACCCCAGTTTTATGTACTATATTCTGTTCTGGCAACTGTTGCTGTGTAACAAGCCACCCCAAACCAGAACCTGCATGGCTTCTCCTGACTTGGTCTTGGAAGTCACTCAGTGTCATTTCCATCACCTTCTCTTGGGCATGAGCAAGTAAATGCCAACCTGGATGTAAGGAGAAGGGACTTAGACTCCACATGCTTATGGAGGAGTGGTAGATTCACATTATAGAAGATTATGTGGGATGGAAGATATTTTTGCAGCATCTTTGAAAAATAGTCTGCCTCAGATGGATAAAATAAAATGTATAGGATTATAGGAAACCCATTATATTAAAATATTGTTATTAAGCTAATTATGATCAAGTATATATGCTTGTTTAACATAATATACAAGTCATAGTGGCAGGCCTAATAACTATAGTATATTAGAGGTTGGAGAAAATAATTTATTTTCCTATCAAAGTTTTTCTCCTAAATTCTATCCACAAACCCAATGGCCTCTAGATTAAAAACTTTTGATAGTGTAATTGTGTTAGCAGAAGTCATATTCCTGTGGACTGGGAAGTATATTTGTGTGAGGGGAAGGAGGGTGAGAAGGCAGAGCCTATCAGGGAGGCTACCATAGGGTAAGTTCAACATACGAGCATTTATTTTCCTTTTAAGATAAGGATTTAATTGGTTTTTAGATAGACACTAAATGTGTTTATATGTCTTAATGAAGAAATTTGAAGATATAGGAAAGGTAAAGGGTATTTGATATTTCTGAGGAGGCAGGAGAGAGTCTAGTTTGGAGGTTAGGTGAAAGCATTAATCTTGGACAGGAGGCCAGGCAAGAGGAAAGGAGTAATGGAAGGACATTTGTGAGTGCTGTTCATTTATTAGGTCATGTGGCACTCTGAGAAAAATGTAGGCATAACACATTTCAACACAGGTGCAAGGGAGACCAGGACATTGAAGCAGAGTGCTGGACAATATGAAACTGTTGGGAAGGGAATGGGGTGGGGAGGAGTGGGGAGGAAAAGAGGTAATGAAATAGGGACCAAAAAAATAATATAATGTAAGTGATTGGGTGATTGGATGCAGAAGACAAGCTTTTCCTATTTTGTAGTTTTTTGTGTTTTGTTTTGTTTTTAATGCCTTCCTTAGACCAACCATTTTCCTTCCTGTGGGTATTGATACAAAGACCAGTGGGATGAAAATAAAATGTTTTTATATATTTTGACTTCTGCCTTTTTAGATTTAGCTTTTATTAAGTGTCTTTTTGGCATACACGACTAATACTTGGATGCCATTGCCACAATAAAATGTGAAAGCATTGGAGTTTCTTTTTCCTCGTTATTTGGGTTGATATTGAAAAGCACTACCTATGTTTGTTGCTTCCAACTTACAGCTGGATGGAATTGGCCTCAAAGCGTTCATAGTTTTCTTTGTCATTAGCCAACAGATGATTGCTACAGTGTTTTGCCCACTGTCTGTTTAATGTGAGGGCAGTGCATCTGTGTATGCTAATGAGGAGAGTAGTACTGTACAGTTACTTTTTTCTTAACAACAAATAACTGCCTTTAGTCCACACATTGATCCTGTACTAAGTGATCTGATTTGTGTTTAAGCAAGCTGTTTTTAACTTCTGGCAAATCTAACTTCAAATTGCTTTGACTATCTAATGCATCAATTCTGACTTTGCTTTGTCTCTCATATAAGGAAAAGACTTTTTATCTGTCAAAGAATTGCTTCATATCTTCTTGAAATGCTAAAAATAACTTAAACTTTAGGTCACTATTATATATCATAAATGACTTTAGGTTTATAGATACAAATAATAATTAGGCACATTCATGATATGAAGTTGTTAATTCTTTTTTTGTTGGGGAGGGGTACCAGGGGTTGAACTCAGAGGCACTCAGCCATTGAGCCACATCCCCAGCCCAATTTTATATTTTATTTAGAGACACGGTCTATTTGATTTGCTTAGCACCTTGCTTTTGCTGAGGCCGGCTTTGAACTTGTGATTCTCCTGCCTCAGTCTCCTGAGCTGCTGGGATTACATGCCTGCAGCACCGAGGCTTGCATGAAATTGTTGATTCTTAAATTATGTCTATATATAAAAATTTTTTAAATTAAAACATATTATTTCAAATTGTGGTTAAATGTCCAAGCTCTCTCCCCAGCCCCCATCTCCTATTAGCAGTTCTTTTTATCTTCTCTTTCAGCTTAACTCTATCATGCCCGCCTGAGAGTGGGCTCAGGGTCTTTTGAGCAGGAAGTCCTGGGTTTCCAGATAGGTGGAAAACAGTCTCTAGAGGTGAGGTGAAGTTAGGCATTTCCTATTGGCCCTTTGCGCTGTTCACCACCTGGGGAGAGGTGTGGCCACAGGAGGACCAAATCTTATCACCTGATCTAAAAACAGTAGCAATTTTAATAATCTTTTAATGGGTCCTCCACACTTAATTGTCCCAAACTTTATTCTTTCCAGTCTATTCTTTTGTTGTATAGCTGGAAAGATTTCTCTAAAACTCCTGCTCAGAACCTTTCAGTGCCTCACAATTTTCATGGAGATTTAAGTTCAAACTTCTTCACATGACCTTTTAAAGGTCCTTTGTGCCTTATTCTGAGCACTGCTTACTTTTTCACCCTAATCTGTTTTTTGAACTCTGTTGTTACTATGCCAGGTACTCTTTCTTACCTCTGCAATTTTGCACACAAATATTAATTAGATGTATATTTTCTTGATGGCATTCAAATGTATGACATGTCTTATAAATGTGACTATTATTTAGATGCTTTATTGTTCAGTTGGCTCATCTCCACCTGAATCCATTAAATCAGTTTCCCAGTCTACTTGTCCCTTTGGCTGCATAATAATGCAGTATTTGTAACATAATTTTTATTTGAAAGTGAATCATCTTGACTAAAGTAGGAAGAACTGATTGACCTATTTGCAGGAGGGTTAGCGTGAAAATGAAAGAAAAGAAAAATTTAAAGGACTGATTGTTAAGTATGTGAAATATGAGAATCATTAATGATAGAAATAACGGATTATTTGATTATGATAAAATATTCAGCAACTCAGTAACTCAGCTATCCTATCATGAAATAATCTGTGTACAAACAGAATAAAAATACATTTTGCTATTTTGTTCTAAGCCATTATTAATTGAAAGTTTAGTTTGGGAACTATGTTAAAAAACTTTTTTGGGGGAACTGAATTTACTTTTACTATGAATATTTTTATGTTAACCTGATTGATTCTGTTAAATATGGCATGGAAATATATCTTTATATGTGACAGAAAATTATTAACTGAATAAAGGAATGACTTGTTAAGGCGTCCTTTTTAAAATATTATCCAAATTATGAGTAAGAAAGGCTTTCAATCTCTGTTTTAAGAGATACAGTATTGTCATAAGTTTAGTCATTGTTCTAGTTAGGCTGGCTAGTGTTAGTGCCTTAGGTTTTCTTATGAGTCAAATGAAGTATCTTGTTGTGAAGATCAATTGGATTTTATATATGGAAGTTCTTTATAGATACACCACATATAGATGTTAAGCAAGATTTTAGTCCTTTTTCTGCCAGCTTTTTAACTCTAGGCTGGTGACTTCGTTCCCTGAGCATTTGTTTATAGGTAAGTACCATTTACATTGTTTTCAGCTCTTACAATTTATGATCAATTATTATTTTTACTTTTTTTCTTCTATCTGCTTACCTTCATTCCCCTTGCTGATGTTATTATTATCCATTAATCCTCACTTATTTTTATTTCATTTGGTAATTACTATCAATTTTGTAAGGATGGGTAGTATTAGCCTCATTTTACTGATAAGGAAAACTGAGACTAAGGGAGGTTGCACAGTTAATTACTGCTAGAGGTAGGATTCCAATTCAGGTTTCTGGTGCCAACGTTCTTAATTTGAAAAGAATGTGGCTGAAGTAAAGACATATTGCCATATACCTCAGTTAAAGGAAGCTTTTGTTCTCTGTTGTTTTCCCTTTGCTTTTTTAAAAAAATATTTTTATTTATTTGCTTTAGTTGTACACAATGCGTTTTATTTGTATGTGGTGCTGAGGATCGAACCCGGGTCGCCCATGTGCTAGGCGAGCGCTCTACCGCTGAGCCACAATCCCAGCCCTCCCTTTGCTTTTTGAAAAATCTCTGGACTATCTGAAATATGTAGGTCAAGCAAGGATTAAGACAAACACATCGAGAAACATTCATTTTTGTCTAGAGTTCATTGATGAGTTTACTATTTCCCATTGCAGGCTTCAGACACCCCCTTTTCCAGGCATGCCAGCCCTAGATATTGACCTTACTTAGAACACCATTGCTTTTGGTGTGATTGACAGTGCTGATTTAGGCAGGTCTCTTATGCTGATCACTTCTGATTTAAAAACCTCTGTCCTGGTGCCGTTTTTTTTTTTTTTTTTTTTTTTTTAATATTTATTTATTTGCTTTAGTTGTACACAATGTATTTTTATTTGTACATGGTGCTTAGGATTGAACCGGGGCGCGCACGTGCTAGGCGAGCGCAATACCGCTGAGCCACAATCCCAGCCCCCTGGTGCCGTTTTTTAAAACTCATGTTTTGCTTTTTTTCTGTTGAATGTTTCCTTAAGGCCATTACTTGTCTAAAAATGAGTTCCCATGAATAGATCATTGGTCATAGTTTAATTTTTTCCCCCAAGTGATGACTGAAATGGCTGTGTCACTTTGAGATCTTATTTGCTGCCCTTCTTGAAAACAGTGGAGTGCACAAAACTGCAGCTACATTGGCCTTTTCTGTGAATATATCAAGTTCACTATGGCTATAGGGTCTTCTACTTCTTGTTCTTTTGTGGGGAATGGTCTCCACCCAGCCTGCTGGTTTGCTAGATTCTTCTTTTTCTTCCTTCTCCACTTCCTCCTCCTCTTCCTCTTCCTTTTCCTCTTTCTTCATGGTACTGGCAGTTGAACCCAGAGGCACTCTACCACTGAACTACAAGCCCAGACCCCTTTTATTTTTTATTTTGAGACAGGGTCTTGCTGAGTTGCCCAGGTTGGCTTTGAACTTGTGATCCTCCTGCCTCAGCATCCTGACTTGTGCTAGATACTATTTCTCATTAAAGTCTCAGCATAAATGCCCCCTCCTCAAAGAGATTTCTTTGACAATTCATTATAGATTAGTGATTTCTCAACCGTCTTAATTACATGACTGTTTTGTTTTATTCTTAGCCCCTAATCACTAATTGATATTTATTTCTCATTCATCTTCTCCAATGGGGAAAAGTACAGTCTTGTTTACTGCTGAATCCCTAGAACTTGGAACAGTGTTTGCCACAGTAGGCATTTCATTAAATATTTGTTGAGTAACCAAACAAATGAAAAACTTTTCTACTGGTTACTCATAATTTTTTTATTCTTTCTTTCTTTTTCCTTTTCCTTATTTCTTTTTTCTCTTTACTTTTTTTTTTTTTTTTTGTATATTTAATGTTTTTTTTCTCTTTCTTTCCTGTTCTGTGCCCTAGTAGGATTCTTTTGGAGGAAGGGGAAAACCTTGTAATCTCAAACTCTTGAGGTATGACTATTTCAATCTGTCTACTGCTTGCCAGGTAGGTGCCAGAGCTGGTACAGTCTAGTCATAGAAGCAATTAACAGGAAAGTTGGCTCCTGCTTGCAGTCCTGCTTGAGTTGGCCTCTCCCCCAAGGGACCATCACCGTCTACCTAGGAAAATGAAATTGCCTTCTCATAAGCATTTTTCTCAAGAACAAAAAAAAATTTCTAAGTTTATGAGTTAAGAGTGTGTCAACAGAATAGAGCAGAATAATGACCTGCTGCTGCAATTTGAATTCGAGTCAAGGCAGCAATGTTTGCTTTCAGAAGAGATAACATTGAAGCGGTGGCACTTTTAGTTGTATTGAAATTACTTTATTATGCTGGAAGGGTTGATTTAATAACTTAATTATCAGTATTGTTGAGGAAAGTGATGATTGTATAAAATATAATTTTGACCCTCAGAGCTTTGGTTTGTGTGATAGTCCTTGAGTCCTTGCTTCTTCAATTCACTTTATGGAATGGGGCTAGCATTTTTTAATAAATGCTACTCAATTTCTTTTCTATTTCATTCTTCCAGTTGTAATCCATTCAGTATGGATTCTTTTCAACCATGATAGACCTTAACACATGGTTATGTGCCATAATCAGTGTATACACAAAGGCTTTTAAAAATGGATTTAAATGAATTTTATATTAATACTCTGTCATTTCTGAGTTGTATATTGATATGCCTTAATGATATCAAATGTGGTATTGGTCTTCCTTGATCCTTTTTGGTATGTCTTATTTGATGTGATTGCCAGTCTGAGCTAGTTGTGAAATGTGTTTCCTTTGAAAGTTGGCTTCTAGTTAGTATCCTCTTTTTTAGAATCTATGGCCTTTCATGAAACTCAAAAGAATTTGTGTCATTAAATTCTGCTTTAAGCATTTTGTTACAAAAATTAAGAGAAGCTCCATGGAAAATAAGGGTATTAACTTTTTGTATGAATGAGATGTGCCTTAAAAAGCTATCAGATTGTCTAATGAAGAACAAAAATCACATAATCATCTCAATTGATTAAAAAAAGAACATTTTATAAGATTTAACACCCTTTTATGATTAAAAAGTCAACAAACTAGCAATAGAAGAGAACTACCTTAACTTAACATAATAAAGGGCATTTATGAAAAGCCCACAGCTAACCTGTGTATACTCAATGTGAAAAACTGTAATCTTTTCCTCTAACATCAAGAACAAAGCAAGAATACCCATTCTTTCTACTTCTGTTTAATATAGTATTGGAAGTCCTAGCCAGAGCAATTAGAAAAAGAAAAAAGAAAAAATTATCCAAACTAGAAAGGAAAAAGTAAAAGTATCTGTTTGCCAATGAGAAGATCTTATATGTAGAAAACCCTAAAGATCACACCAAAAAATTGTTGGAACTAATAAACTCAGCAAAATTCATGGATACAAAATCAACCCACAAAAAATAGTTATATTTCTATATACTAACAATGAGCAGTCCAAAAAGAATTAAATAAGACTTAAATAAGTGGAAACACATGTTTATGGATTGAAAGACATAACGTTGTTAAAATGCTTCCCAAAGCAATTTATAAATTTCATTCCTTTCAAAATCCCAATGACTTCTTTGTAGAAGCAGAAAGATTTATCCTAAAATTCATATGGAATTTCAAGGGATCCCAGATAGCCAAAAAAAAAATCTTGAAAAAAGATAAAGTTGGAGGTCTCACACTTCCTTATTTCAAAACTTATGACAAAGCTATGGTAATTCACGTAGACAAATTTACAGACCAGTGGAATAGAAGAGCCCAGAAATAAGCCTTTTCATGTATAGGCAAATGTTTTTTCAAAAAGGGTGGTAAAATTGTTCAACTGGGAAAGGACAGTTTATTTTCAACAAATGACTCTGGGAAAACTGGATATCCTAAAGCAAAAAAGTAAAATTGGACCCTTACCTTATACCATATGTAAAAATTAGTTCAACATGAATTGAAGACCTAAATGTAAGAGGTAAACTATAAAACTCTTAGAAGAAAATGTAGGTGAAAACCAACCTCATGACATTAGGTTTGGCAGTTATTTCTTGGATATGACACCCAAAACACAGGGAGCAAAAGACAAAATGAATATGTGGGACTTAATAAAAATTAAAAGTTTTTGTTAATCAAAGGTCACCATCAATGGAGTTAAAAGGCAACTTATAAAATGGGAGAAGATATTTGCAAATCATATATCTGATAAGGAATTGTTATCCAGAATATACAAAGAATTAATCCTACCTTAAACATGTTCAGAAGATATACATTGGCCTATAGTTGGGCATAGTAATCTAACACAAAGCCTATTTTATAATAGTGTTGAATATCTCAGACACACAAATGGATCATGGATATGAAAATACAATGTCTAAACGATGCTGGCCACACAGCACACTGTGGAGTATTGGTTGTTTACTTGGTAATCCTATTCTGACTGGGAGCTGTGGTTCACTGCTACTGATCAGAGTCATCAGAGAGTAGTATCATACTGTATATTGATAATCTGTGAAATGATCAAAATTCTAAATCTGGTTTCTATTGAACATATATGACTTTTTCCCTACCATAAAATTGAAAATTTGTAAGTCAAACCATCATAAGTTGGGGGTTGTATTAGCTGCATTTCTTTTTTTTAAATTAATTTTTAAATTTTTTATTATTCTAATTTGTTATACATGTTTGCAGAGTACATTTCATTTCATATTACATATAAAGAGCACAATTTTTCAAGTTGCTGGTTTTATAAAAAGAATTTTTTTTACAACAATTGTGTCTTCATACATGTATTTAGGGTAATGATGGATAACTCATTCTACCATTATTCCTATCCCCTTGCCCCCTCTCCTCCCTCCCCCCTCTTTGTTCTATTTATAAGTTAGTATCTTTGTCTTCATTTCAAAGAGATCATTCAACTTTTAGTTTTTTGGGATTGGCTAACTTCACTTAGCATTATTTTCTCCAACTCCATCCATTTACCTGCAAATGCCATGATTTTATTCTCTTTTAGTGCTGAGTAGTGTTCCATTGTGTATATATACCAAAGTTTCCCTATCCATTCATCTGCTGATGGGCATTGGGAGTTGGTTTCACAATTTAGTATTATCTGTATTTCTGCAACTTGCTTATTTTAAATCTCAGCATTATTATTGTTATTTTTTTTTTTTTTTTTTTTTGGGTACTAGGGATTGAACTTAGGGGCACTCGACCACTGAGCCACATCCCCAGCCCTATTTTGTATTTTATTTAGAGACAGGGTCTCACTGAGTTGCCTAGTGCCTCTCTGTTGCTGAGGCTGGCTTTGAACTTGCAATCCTTCTGCCTCAGCCTCCTGAGCTGCTGAGATTACAGGCATGTGCCACCGCACCCAGGTCAGCATTATTTTTGAAATTTAGAGGATTTTTTTTTTCTCATAAGGAAAGAATGTATATTTTAAAGCTTAATCTTAATTAATTTACTATATATATATATAAGTGTTCATTTTATATTTAGTTTTCCTAATTTAGATAGAAATTCCATTTTCTTCTGGAATCTACTATGATGTAGTTCTGACCTGATGATTTTATTGTGGGGTGTGTTTTTTAGAGGTTTACTAAATTGATTCTGAAGAGTTATTTTTTCTTTCAGGAATTTCTTTTTGGTAGAAATTTTTTAGATGCACACACAATTGAGATTAGTTTATTTTTGTAGTGTTTCATACCTAGCCTTTTAAGGATACTCAACAGAAGCTAGAAGGACTTAATTAAAGTAGGCTACTATTTGGAGAGCATAACTTTTACTTCTTTCTGGGTGTTCTTTTCAAGTTTCAGATTTTCTTCATTACAGGCATCAGATTCTGAAAGCGCACATTTGTAGGTTGAATCAGCTGATCTGCATGATTCAAATGGGGTAAAGCTGTTGTTTTCCTCCCTCAGCATGATGAAAGTGACTTAATTTTGCTTGGGATAGAGAAGGTTGAACCTAATTATTTATGCTGATGAATGCAAGAAGGTTCATCTGGGAAAAGCAGAAGCTGTCAGATCTTTGCAGAATTTTATGTGGCCTAAATTAAATCTGTATTGTACAGGATTGCAGTCTTTAGAGAAGACTCCTTCCATTGTCTTCTATGTTAATTGTGAATGCTTACTTGTCAATGCTGATTTGATTATCATTGCTCATTTTATATCCTTTGGTGTATAGTTTGAGTCTAGTAGCAAAACAACAACAAAGCAAAACACTCAAAAACCCTTGAATTTCTACTGTTTTAAACATTTGAAAAATAATGACCTCTCTCTTCTCCCAAGATCATTTATTATAGGTTCCAGAAAACTATTCCTACCCAGAATATTTTTCATTGAATATCTGGAAAAATTTATTATATTTTAAAGCATCATTGACAGATTCAGTTGTAATTTAATGAGAACAGACTAATATGTCAAGGGAATTGATTTTTAAGTTCTGGCTGTGCCTGCTCAGCTCTGTTGCATGAAATCTAGAGTGATTTCTTCCCCGTTCTGCTCAAGGATGAAGTGATGTTCCAGATTTTCTCTCCCCACTCCTTCTAGTGAGACTGTGTTCACAACTGTGCTATAATAAAAGGGTTACTGAGAAATGACATTTTCCTACTGAGTTTGCTACAATTCACTTTTTGCATGATGTCATGGTTTTAAGATGTCATTTCTTTCACAAGAATTAGTCCATCTATGGTAAAGGTCTTGTAACATGGTATATAAGGCAAAAGTATAAATTAAAAATTGAGTTGGTGTAGAACCTCTGTGCAAGACTATATTTAATCTATATTTTATCTCCTGTTTGGGATTTTATGTTCAGGATCTTTATCTGCCAGGATGATGTTCTTTTATTAATCTCAGGATGATGCTACAGACCCTATTAATTTTAAACAAGTCATCACATTCTCACTTTGATCAGGTATTTACTTTATGATTATGATCTTCAGTGATTATTCTTCCTTATTTTTAAAATTAATATTCACTGAGGTTTTCCTCAAATAAATGACATATCATTCTTGGCTTCTTTAAAAATAAGCTATATTAATTTTTTCTTAGCATACCTAGAAGATTCTTTTTTTTTAATATTTATTTATTTGCTTTAGTTGTACACAATGTGTTTTATTTGTACGTGGTGCTGAGGATCGAACCCGGGGCGCACACGTGCTAGGCGAGCGCAATACCACTGAGCCACAATCCCAGCCCCAAGATTCTTTTTAAAATGGAGCTTTTGTGACTGTATTATCATGCCCAATTGAATTTATTTGGACTTCTTTTGCTCCCTTATCTGCTTCCCAAACTCTAAGGTAGAATATAATCATGCTTCTTACCACTGGCAACCTAAGGGCTAGACTGACCTCTTCATTGGTTATTTTGTTGTCTTTTTCTCTCTTATTTTCCTGTCTTCACTTATTGTTGCTCTCTCTCATAAGCATCTACTCTTATCTAGTTAATTTATGTCTTTGGATTTTGTGTGCCTTTGGAAAATATACAGTGTTTCCTGTGCATATAAGTTTGTAATTTGTATAAAGGTCTCCAACTGTACACCCTGTTTTCTTTTTCGTTCGGCCACATGTTTAAATGATCTATCTCTGTTGCTATATATAATTCTAGTGTGTTACTTCTGACTGCTGTAGAATAATGTATCATGTGCATGCTTTTATCTATGTATACTATGTGTCTTATTCATACCCTCTCCTACACATGGCTGAGTATATTCAATTCCATGTACCATTAATAATACTGTGATGATTGTATTGAGTTTTTCTTATGATGATTTGTATTCAAAAAATGTGAGTGGTAGATTGTTGGATGTCCATTCCAAAGTTCCCTAAGTGTTGCTTCATGGACTGTATTTTCCATGTAAGCAGCTGGGCAACCAAATTAGACTGAAGAGTTTCTTTTATAGATATGATTAATAAACGTTCAAATTGTTTGTTTATGAATAAGATAAAAACCAGAGCACCTTATAATCAACCCTTCACTCACAAGGAGCTCATGTGCTGAAAAGCTACCTATAAAGGGTGCTATTTGGTGAGAGAATGTGAAGGTGAACCCTCATGGCCAAATAACTGCCCACCAGCCATGTAGACATTTTACCTCTGCAGGCTGTGAATGATTAGATTCTTTTTTTTTTTTTTTTTTTTTTTTTTTGTGGTACCGGGGATTGAACTCAGGGGCACTCGACCACTGGGTCACATCCCCAGCCCTTTTTTTGTATTTTATTAGAGACAGGGTCTCACTGAGTTGCTAAGTGCCTCGATATTGCTGAGGCTGGCTTTGAACTCACGATCCTCCTGCCTCAGCCTCCCAAAGTGCTGGGATTACAGGTGTGCGCCACCACGCCCGGCTATGATTAGATTCTTTGTGCCCACCAAGATTCTTGGAAATGCAAACATGAATGAGACTGACTTTCTACCCTGAAGCTCTGTGATTGTAGGATAAGTGGTTGTAAGACATATGCTCATCTGCTCTTTCAGGAGACTTCTTTCATTTTGTTTCTGAGAAGGTGACCCTTGCCATGCAGTCTTTTATGGCAACCTTCCTTCTATCACTGTTATTCTTCCTGTTTTGCTTTCTAAAATTAAATCACATAGGGTCATATAGGATCCTGTGACCATTCAGGACCCCACCATCATCGTAACTGATCTGGTAAAAGATTCCTCAAGAAGGGATATTGTTAGTATAGCATTTGTTTCTTGAAGTGTGATGATTGGAGTGGGAGGAAAGACATGTTTGTAAATACCTTTGAATTGGCAAAATGGAAATTAGAAAATATTACTCAAAATCCTAGAATGATCAAAAGTAGTAAGCAATATGTATGCATATAGATAGGAATAGATCTATAGATAAGAGTATAGATAATAGTGTTGGGAAAAATAGCAGAATAAATGCAGTATCCATTCTTTATCTATCTAAATCCCCACTAAAAAAAAATCAATAGATGAATTGGGGTGGTGGTAGTGGTGGAAACCCTTCATAAGGATTAGAAATTAAAGCTGGTGCTACATATGCTAGAAAGCCCAGAATAATTTTTGTTAGGCAGCATTACTGGTGGGCCTACAATGAAAGAAGTAATTGTGTGGCACCTTTCTAAGAATCCTTATTTGGGGGGGGGGTGGTTATATAAGGCATAGCACTTAAACTTCTCTTTTGCCTCTCAGACCAGAGTATTGGTATTTTGTGAAAAGTGTTCATAATTCAGAGTTTGCTCATAGTACTTCCCTAGAAGAAGCCTGTTCATATAAGCAGTCTAGTCACCAAGTTCCCACTTCACAACATTCTTGCCTCAAACACTCCAGGTGGCTGATCTCAGCTGATAATCTGTTAAAGTTATGTTGTTAAAAAGATTCCTTCATTAGGGACTGGGTTTGTGGCTCAGTGGTAGAGTACTCGCCTAGCATGCGTGGGGCACTGGGTTTGATCCTCAGCACCACATTAAAAAATAAATAAACAAAAGAAGGGTATTGTGTCCATCTACAACTAAAAAAAAAAAAAAATTTAAAAGATTCCATCATTAAAGCTGTGAAAGCCGGATGTCAGTAATGAAAAGGGAGCAATATGTTATGATTCTGAATGCATCAAAAACATGGTTGCAAAATTAAAATCTATGCATGCAGTGAATAGCAAATTGGAAAAATGCAGAAAGATGAACTTATGAAATCTTTTCCTAACAATAAAGGGAAAAGATGGGGGAAATGAAAGCGGTGAGAAAAGAAGACAAAAGGAAGATGGGTTAGGAGATATGATGCCAAATAGAAATATCAGAAAGAAACAGAGCATATGCATTGTTCAAAGAAACAATAGAAGAAAACATTGCTGACCTGAAATTAATACAAAGAGGAACATGAAAACATTTCCTACTGGACTTTTCAAAATTGAAGGCATTTCTGCTAGAGATTGTTGAAAGGAAATGAATTGTCAAAGGCATAGACAGAGAGCCAACCCATAAATTCTCCCATGAAAGAGCACACTACCTGGATAATGGGGGAAGAGATATTGAATAAATTATTATGTATGGGCCACATACCCTTGTATGAGAAACAAGGGTAAGCAGGCACAACAAAGTAGAAAGCTGGCAAGGAGGGTGGCCGATTTCTTGGAATAAAGGATTGTCAGGATCAGAGAGACTGCATGGTGGGGGACAGTCCTTGCAAGAGAGAAGACAGAATTATAATTATTCACAGTGATATATCTACCTAAAAATCTTACCAAAATTACCTTGAAACCTGTTTGAACTAATATGAAGTTATATAGTTGGTTACAACCTAAATATACTAAAATCAGTAATTTTTCGTTATTCAAGCAACAAAGTATCTGAATTCAGATAAAATAATGGAAAAAAAAAAACCCTAAGTATTTTGAAAGAAATGAAGTTCAGGAATTAAAATTTTGAAAACTTAATTTTGTAGCAGAACATAAAAATACTTGAGTAGAGAGATCAAGCATGTTTCTGAAAAGGAAGATCCAGTATTATATGGATTTTTTTCCTGACTCTGAATTTAATGCAATTTAAGGGAAAATCCTAATTAGCTTTTTTGATTCAGAGGTGGGATGGAATAGGGAAATTTAATAAAAATTTTCTGAAATAGATCTAGAATAAGTTTAAAAGTATATCATAGAAAAATTATCACAGTTGTGCAAGAAAGTCATTAAGCTGATAGTGCCTGCCTGTAATCCCAGTGATTTGGGAGGCTGAGGCAGGAAGATTGTAAGTTTGAGGCCAGCCTCAGCAACTTAGGGAAACCCTGTCTCAAAATAAAAAATAAAAAGAGCTGGGGAATGTAACTTAGTGGAAGAGTGATCCTGAACTTAATTCCCAGTATTACCAGAAAAAAGACATATTCAAATATATACAAGTGTATATAAAGATACTTATGGTAAATATATATTTAGTCATATATTTAGAAATGCCTAAATATTCAAAATAGAAAATAGATCGACTATACTATAGTATATATCTAAATTAGAACGCTAACAATTAGGAATGCTTTATCAGGTAATAGTCAATGTTAAGAGCTGAGTATAAATTTTAAATACACCCTAATCTCAATTACTCATTCAGTCATTCAGCCATTCACACAGGAACACTTAGCTTCCCCCCCACCCCCAATCAGGCATTGTTCTAGGACCTAGAGATAAAGTACTGAGTAGGGAAAAACAAAATGGATCATTTGCTTTTCTCTGCAGAACTTACATTCTAGAGTTTATGTTCTCTTTGGTAGAGATATAACAATAAACAAATAGTTTGTCAATTGCTGATAAGTGCTATGGAGAAAAAGTATAACACAAGAGTGCTAAAGTGTACCAAGTGAGGGTAGAGGGGAAGATTAGTACTTTATTTATTTTTTTCAAATTTATTTTTTATTCTAAATTGTTAGAAATGACAGCAGAATGTATTTCATATTATACTTGTAGAGCACATTTTCACATATTTCTGGTTGTATACAAAGTGTATTCATACCATTTGTGACTTCATACATGCACTTAGGGTAATGATATTCATCTCATTCTACCATCTTTTTTTTTTTCTTTCTTCACCCTTTTGCTCCCTCCCTTCACTCCCTCCCCATTGGCCATTCTCGTGTTCCTCTAATCCTCCTATGCTCCCCATCCCAACCCGACTGTGCATTGGCCTCCTTATATTAGAGAAAACATTTGGCATTTGGCTTTTTGGGATTGGCTAACTTCACTTAGCATTATATCCTCTAACTCCATCCATTTACCTGCAAATGCCATGATTTTATTCTCTCTTATTGCTGAGTAATACTCCATTGTGTGTATATACCACATTTTCTTTATTCATCTACTGAAGGGCATCTAGGTTGGTTCCACAGTTTAGCTATTGTGAATTGTGCTGCTATAAACATTGATGTGGCTGTGTCCCTGTAGTATGCAGTTTTTAAGTCCTTTGGGTAGAGACCAAGGAGTGGGATAGCTGGGTCCATTCCAAGTTTTACAAGGTAAGATTAGTATTTTATATAAGGTTGATTAGAGAAGTCTCTGAAAAAGGACATTTGATTAGAGACTTAAAAGAAGCTGGGGAGATGGAAAGCAATGTTGACAGCAGAATGCATTACACTTCATATTACACATATAGAGCACATTTTTACACATCTCTGGTGGTTGTATGCAAAGTATATTCATACCATTCGTGACTTTATACATGCACTTAGGGTAATGATATCCATTTCATTCTACCATCTTTTTTTTTTTTATTTTTGTAATGCATTCTGCTGTCATTTATAACAACTTGGAATAAAAAATATATTTAAAAAAAAAAAAAAGAACTACCCTTGGGGGGTTGTGGCTCAGTGGTAGAGCGCTTGCTTAGCGTTTACTCAGTACGGGTTCGATCCTCAGTACCACGTAAAAATAAACACATTGTGTACAACTGAAGCAAATAAATATTTTTTAAAAAAGAAAGCAATGTTGATCTCTGGGGGAAGTGTATTCCTGGTGGAGGGAATTGTGTTCCAGCAAGAGCATGGATGTCAACTTAGCTCACACAGATTAAGCAGAGAGTGTGTGTGTGAGATAGGGGAAGCTAAGCAGAAGTTGGGGGCTTAACCTAGAGACGCTTGCTGGCCATCATAAGCACTCTGGCCTTTAAGCCATTGTAGGATGTTGTGGAAAAGAATGAAATATGACATTTTAAAAGATTGTTTTGGTACTTTGGGATAGAATAGACTGGAGAAGAGCAGGAATGGAAGAATGGAGATAGCAGGCTGTTGTAATAACTCTGTCAAGGGATGATGGTAGCTTGGACCAATGAGCAGAAATGGTTTGCTTCTGGATTTGCCGCTCCTACAACAAATCTTTAGTTGAGGAATAGTTACATTAACTTGTTAGTAGTTATCAACATGTTGGTAGTTATCTCTCTTTTGTGTGATTGCTGGTGATTTGTCTTTTCTTCATACAAGCCAGTATTTTTCAAATGTTCTATAATTATTATTTTAAAACTAAGAAATTAAAAGTAACTTGTACTTTTACTATATTTTACTGATTTCAAACTATTCGTGTGTGTGTGTGTGTGTGTGATGCATTTCCACTTCTTGATTCATAGGGTTAATCAGCCCAATTCTTAGATTAGAACCAAAATGTAACTAACTGACAAGTGAAATTGAGGAAGGAAATTATACTTTTATTTCAAACTAAGGAGGACTATATCCAGCATTTTCCCTACCATCTTTGTTTAAAGTAAACTGTATAAATCTGTTTTGTTATATCATTATATATTTGATACATTTTGACTGAAGTACTCTGCTGTACTTACTTACCTCATCACTAATGCAGAATAACTCAGTGATGAAAAATTGTGTAGTATAGTTCAACAGAATGTTCACATACAGATCCTTCTTGCTAATGAAGAGTTATATTATTGATTTCCTGAAAATCATTTGTATGTATCACTAGAATGTACTATTGTTTCTCTCCCCTTACTTATCCTTGTGATTTTCTTGATAATATCAAATATTAAAACACTTATAAGCCGGGCGCGGTGGCGCACGCCTGTAATCCCAGCACTTGGGAGGCCGAGGCAGGAGGATCGTGAGTTCAAAGCCAGCCTCAGCAATGGCGAGGCACTTAGCAACTCAGTGAGAACCTGTCTCTAATAAAAATACAAAAAAGGGCTGGGGATGTGGCCCAGTGGTCGAGTGCCACTGAGTTCAATCCCCGGTACCAAACCAAACAAAACAAAACAAAAAAACACTTATAAACCAACTTACTCTGGCTTAGGTGAGAAGTGTAGTGGTCCAAAATGTGCTAGTTGGCACAGTAGGGGTGGCAGGAAAAGTCAGGCTGGAATTCAGATGTGGCTAAAGACAATGTGGAATTGATTGAGTTCCTAAACAACAAAACCCTTCATTATCCGGAAGCATAATTTTAATAGTCTTTTAGTCAAGAATAATAACCCTTGCTTTGTTTGGAAGTGTTTCTATCTCTAACATTAGCTAGAAAGTGGAGAGTCTGGCTTTTTACTCTGAAGAGAACCTTTCAAGGTGATTTGTGGAGTGCATTGGCCAAGATATAATTTTGTTTTGCTTTTCATGTGGGTTCCAAATCATGCTTTTCATGTAAATTACAAATTTGTAGTGGTACTTTCTCTATAAGCAGCAAAGTTACTTCATGGCCTGTTGGATGTACTTTTAGTCCATTAATGAAAAATAAATGTGATTTTTTTTTCATGAAAATAGAGAAATATCTCATCTTACATTTTAGATTCTAAAGAAATCTAATATATGAACTGTTTTTGTAGACTTAAAGTTTATACACCTTCTGTATCTTTCTGTGCCTACTAAGCAACTTGTGTGGTGAATGAACATGTTACTATGTTTAATTTTTTAAAAAAATCTTTGTCTAATTGGCATGTAGATTTTCAGTTCAGTTTTCCATTGGTCCATAGCTGGTGTTTTTATTTTTGCTCCTTGAACATTTAAGTGAAAAATAAGTCCTTTGTTTCAAAAACAAGCACTTGTCTAATATTTATGCTTTCTAAATTTCTTCATTACTTTTCTATGAATTGTGTGTGATACTGCGTAAAGAAAATCATCTTTGGTGCTACACAGACCAAGGTTGAATCCTAGCACTGCCACTGAATAGCTGTCAGAGAGCTTCAGTTTCCTGTCAGTAAGATTACCTACATTATAGATTTCTTGTGGTGTGCCTCTAGTATTATGCCTAATATGTGGCAGGCAGCCAGTAAATATTACTTCATCTAGTTTCCCTTATTTTACATTTTAAATTTGTCTCACTAAATAGAACCTTTGGTGATTTTGTTATGTTTTTAAAGTTATTTTTATAAAGGGGATTTTGATGGTGAATGAAAAGAATGTCACTTACTAAATTTAGTTTCCATGATGTCAGACCTTCAGTTGTGGTCTTGTTATTTTTTTTTTTTTTAAATCTTTTTAAAGGTGTTTATTTTACAACTTTATACGATATTCAAAATATGTAATTGTTCCAGAAACCCTGTAGGATCCCTGTGCATACTTTGTCTTTATTCCTTATAATTTTATAAGGTAGATATACTTTTTTTCCCATTTTAGAGGAAATTGAGCATTGTATAGGAAAGTGTTTTAAAAATGTGTGTGTACTAATGGGCCAATTGGTGGATTAAAGTCCACTTGGTATATTGTAAAGTGATCTTTTGCCATGTTACTGGAAAGTGAAGGTTCCATTATCAGATTATAGTCATCTCCTTTGGGACTGCAGAGTAGTGGTTTTAAAGAAGCTGTGAGGGAATTGTGCTGTTGTTTATGATGTTGAAGCATCCTTGAAATCAGTGTGAACCATTGCTGTTTTAAGGACGCTGTGACTAAGGCGTGTGTTTCTCTTTCTTCTTCCATAATGTGTTTAATTCTTAAATTGTCAGAGTGTTAGTACTTTCCTTAATTTTTAATCATTTTATCTTTGGCTTTTGTTAATACTGTGTTTGTTTCTTAAATAGGTTTTTGAGTTCTGATTATATCAAAAGAAAAATCTATCATTTGTATGGATTTTATTTTTTACTTTTGGTATAGTGTTTTAGTCATTCAGGATTCACATAAAAGAATCCAAGAACAATCCAAACTAGGTTTTCTTTTCTGTTAAATATGAATACTTAGTTATGGTCTTAGTGTACTTTATTATAAAAATAATTTGTTTAATACTTGACTAATGCTTAATATTGGCCAGTGTCACATTAATGTTATAAAAATAAATGTTTCATAATTATGTGTTCTTTATTTATATGAAATATGGGTGATAAGGAAATATAGACAAATGTTTACAATACATTAGAACCAATCTGAGTTTTTATCTTATTGGCATAGGAATTTACAGCAATTCGTTGAATTATTTCTTTAATGATTGGTTTCAGTTTATATGTATATACCTCTGCCCCAATGTTGATTTACTTCATTTAGAATCAGACTGATGAGTACAGAGACCAAGTTCACCTAACATCCAAATATTTTATTTTATAATTATTAACATATCACTATATTATAATACATCATGTGGGTAATAGTTTGGGAATACTTTAGTTATTTTTTTCATTTCTAAAATTTGCGTTGATTTTTTTTTCATAGTATAGTTTGTCCAGTGACATTGTTAATTACATAGAAAACAAAGAGCCACATAAGAAATGCTTGGATTTTCTTTATGTATTCCGAGACTCTTTATATTTAAATAATAGCCAAATCATTTTCTGATAAGTATTCTTGGATATAGTTTATTGTTGAATATTTGCTTGAAGGACTAATTGGGATTAAGGATCCCAATTGGGATTAATTTACTTTACTAAACTTAATTTCTAAAGATTTTCAAAATTTAGTATATGAAATAGCTTTTCTTCTATCTGCTTATAGTATGAACTCACTTGCCATCAGCAATTTTTTATGCATTTCACATGTCATGCTATTTTCTATATACAAGAATATTAAAAATATAGATTCTCATTCTCTATTGGTTGAAAATAAGAGACTGGCAGTTTCAGAATCATCTTAACATTTTAGGGAGTTGTCTTTTCAACATTGCTGGATCCAGGAGCCAAGAATGATTTTTTTTTCCTCTTAAGAGATTACAAAGTAGAAACTTTCTGCAGTAAAGGGAATATTCCTCCTATTCAGTGAATGCTGTCATGAGATGGAAATGCAATTGAAACAAGGAAAAGGGACCCTTGGAACAGAACTTTATAACCTATACTTCATTAATGATAGTAGAAAATGTAGATTAATTTTCATTCTTAGGAAGTAGGCATAACTTTGTTTAAAATTATTCTGGCATTTTTGTTTCTATTGGAGATTTTTGTGCTTTTTAAAATTTCTCCTGATTTAAAATTTCCATGTTTACTCTTCTGTTTGAAAGATTATCAAGACCCCCAGGGTATTATCGTTTGTCATTATAGGAGAGTAATTTGAAAGTGTTGGTTATGGATGTTTTTGAGGGTCTCCTTTATCAAAGATAATAAACCACTAATGTTGGAGTTTATTGTATCATTATTTAAAATCTAAAGATGAATCTGTGTGTGTGTGTGTGTGTGTGTGTGTGTGTGTAAGCAGGAGGAAGATGTTAAGTGTTCAAGGTGCATGGCTAACATGGCTTAACAAATGGGATTGCCTGTGGTCTATGTAGAATATTTTGAAGGCAGATTTCTCTCACAATTTATAAAGTTTAGTAAACAAATTGAAAATTATATAGTATTAGATTTCTAAAGTGCAGAAGTTAGTCAGTTGGGTATAGTGACACAAGCCTATAATCCAAGCAGCTCAGGACCCTGAAGCATAAGGGTTACAAGTTCAAAGCCAGCCTCAACAACTTAAGAGTCCCTAAGCAACTTAGTGAGACCCTATCTCAAAATGAAACATAAAAAAGGCTGGGGAGTGTGCCTTTTCCCCCATATCCTCGCCAGCATTTATTTTTGTTTGTTTTTTTGATAGCTGCCATTCTGACTGGAGTAAGATGAAATCTTAGAGTTGTTTTGATTTGCATTTCTCTAATCTCTAGATATACTGAACATTTTTTTCATATATTTGTTGATTTTTTGTATATCATCTTCTGAGAAGTGTCTGTTTAGTTTCTTGGCCCATCAGATGAATGGATAGGGAAACTTTGGCATATATACACAATGGAACACTACTCAGCACTGAAAGAGAATAAAATCATGGCATTTGCAGGTAAATGGATGGAGTTGGAGAAAATAATGCTAAGTGAAGTTAGCCAATCCCAAAAAACCAAAGGTCAAATGATCTCTATGATATGAAGATACTAACTTATAAAGGCAAGAGAGAGGGAATGAGAGGAATGAAAGAGCTTTAAATAGAACAAAGAGGGGGGAGGGAGGGAAGGGGACAAGGGGATAGGAATAATGGCAGACTTGAGTTATACATGATTACCCTCAATACATGTATGAAGACACAATTTTTATAAAAATACTTTGTTAAACCAGCAACTTGAAAAATTGTGCTCTTTATATGTAATATGAAATGAAATGTACTCTGCAAACATGTATGACAAATTAGAATAATAAAACAAATTTAAAAAAATTTTAAAAAGAAATTTTAAAAAAAGGGCTGGGGATATGACTCAATGATTAAGTGCTATTACTGGCTTCAATCTCCAGTAAACAAAACAAAACAAAAAAAACACATTAGATTAGTCTATGGTTATAGTTTATTTTTAAATTACAAACTATGTCAGTTCTTTCATTACATTTACACTGTTACCTTATATTTGTGGCTGTTTTTTTTTTTTTTTTCCTCTCTCTTAGTTCATTCTTCCAAGCTAATCTAACATCACATAACAACTAAAATTTATGTTGATTATATTTCAGGATGATCTAAGTTCATGTCCCAAGAATCTTAGTCACTGTGTGGGAGAGGCATTAAAAAGCATTGGGTAGGACACAGCTGGATTTTCAGATCCTAGTAAGAAAAATCATCATTCAATTTATAAGCTGAGAAAATTTGATTTATATATATTATTGAGGGAAAGTAAATCCAAAGACTTCACAAACATCTTTTTAAAATCAGTTCCAAAATAGAAATGTAGCAGTTTCTCTTCTTCTTTTTCTTCTTCTTTTTTTATAAACATTTATTTATTCGCTTTAGTTGTACACAATGCCTTTATTTTTACGTGGTGCTGGGGATCAAACCCGGGCTGTGCACGTGCTAGGCGAGCGCTCTACCACTGAGCCACAACCCCAGCCCTAGCAGTTTCTCTTGGGAACATTAATTTGCCAAGAAAATGTGGACTTTACAAGGATGTTAACTACTTCTGACTTTTCAGTCCCCCTATCACTGTTCATTTATCCTCCTTATATAAAAGTGTTTGGCAGCTCAGGTTCACCTGTTTGCCATAGTCACACTAAGGGAAGGGTTTTCAGAGAATGTATACTAGCTTAGTTTTTTTATTTTTATTTACCTTTTTCTAATATTATCTTCACATTTTGCTCTATGTGGGACACAGGAACTGAATTCAGTTTGATGCATTACTGCTCCATACCAAATTATCTTACAAACACTAGTGGAACAAATATTTCAGAATTTTTCTTCATGGACATGGATAATAATATTGAAAATTATTTTTTTAGCCACTATGAAAAATAGTATGAAAATGCACTGTGTATCAACTCAATAATGCATTTATTCAGCAAAAATTTATTGAGTTCATATATTATAACCAGGCATTAGAAGTGCAGAGATAAATAACACATGATACCTACCCTTGAGGATCTCTTTTTTGTTTGCCTCTGAAATCCTAAACTTCATTATAAAAAATAAGAGCATCAACTAGATGGACTAGTAAGGTGGTATGAAACTTCCAGGTATAAAAACCAATGAACTGTAGAGGCAAAGCACAAATTGTTGGTATTGATATTCTATTTTATATTTTCTAGCAAAACTTAGAAAAATTCTAATAAACAGTTTGATTATTTCTCTGTAGAAAGTTTTGCAGGGATTATTAAATGTTTTTGTAATATTTCCCTCGGGCCTACTATGTGCAAGCCTCATGATCAACATCAGTAATATAACATGAATGAGACAGAGTGCTTTATTCTTTTTTTTAAATATTTATTTATTTTAGTTGTACACAATGCCTTTGTTTTTACATGGTGCTGAGGATTGAACCCAGGCTGCACACGTGCTAGGCAAGCACTCTACTGCTGAGCCACAACCCCAGCCCAGAGTGCTTTATTCTTAAAGAGGTCAGTGGGCAAAATGGGTGTGTATATAAATAATTATACTGTAGTGGGGGTAGACATTTATTATTGTGTTCTGTACTAATTGATTTCTCTTGGTAGCAGTGACATGAGGGAGTAAGGAGAGACTAAGATCAGGATTTCTCTTGGTAGCAGTGATACTAAGGAAACAACAACAAAAAAATGAAACTAGGATCATGAGGTGAAATTCATAAATGACTAAGGGTAGCAGCCAGTCCCACTTAGGAGAATATTTCACAAGCTTTTTTAACTTTACATCATATATTAATAATTTTGTGATGATTACCAAGAGAAAAATTAAATTGTGAAGACATAAGAATATTTATGTTACAAAGAAGACATTTTGGTATTTATAATAAAATGTCATGTTGTCTCTGCTTTGTAGTTGACTCTTTAACAATATTTTCCATTGGGAACAGCTTTCCTTTGCTAATGAAGACACCGAATAAAGAAAGAGTAAAGGATCATTCATAGCAGTACAGCCAGAAATGGCAATCAGTTTGCTCTGCTTTGATTGAGTGCATTGTAAATTTGGAATAGGAAGGCTATAACATTAAGACAGACAGCCTTCTGGGTTAGAAGTGACTTATTTGAGAGGGATTGATTATACATAGCGTTACAAACAAAAGTCTATGTCCAATATTTTTATTTTATATGTTGGGCAATTGAAGTGGATGATATTACATTTTCTTATTCCCTAAAACATCTTAAAAAGTGAAGTACTTTGGGGAATCTTCCATTTCTATGCTCTAGGTCTGTCTATTAGCTAAAGTGCACTTTTCCATTAGTATCATGAGCCGCTCCTAGAGTCCTCTGTATATCCAACAAGTTTCCTGTGTGGTAGTTACAACCAGTTTTGTTTTCCTATGCTTTCTTTTATTTAGAAACCTTTAAAATCAGAGATGAACTCTTTGGTTACCTCAGAAACAATGATCCTAGTTAGTTATTTTTCCTTATATAAATATTTTCTTCAACAGTTTTGTTCTTTTTGAAATTCAAGGTGCTTGTAAAACACTCAAAAGATTCAAAGCCTTTAGTTTTATAAGTGGTTGCTGGGGTATGCAAATTATTCTTTTCCTTCCATTTGTCAGAAATTTACCTGTCCACTTTTTCTATAAGAATTGTAGAGGGAGCCGGGCGCGGTGGCGCACGCCTGTAATCCCAGTACTTGGGAGGCTGAGGCAGGAGGATCGCGAGTTCAAAGCCAGCCTCAGCCATGGCGAGGCACTTAGCAACTCAGTGAGACCCTGTCTCTAATAAAATACAAAAATGGGCTGGGGATGTGGCCCAGTGGTCGAGTGCCCCTGAGTTCAATCCCCGGTACCAAAAAAAAAAAAAAAGAATTGTAGAGGGGCTAGAGGTGCAGCTTTTATGGTAAAGCAGTTGCCTGGGATGTGTGAGGCCTGGGTTTAGATCCCCAACATGGTCCTCCCCCACTCAACAAACAAGTTTAGAATGTAAATCTAATTTTATTAAGAGTGATGAAGTGCTAGTAGGTCATTAGATCAGAGTAGCTATTAGATTTCACAGTCTTATACCATAGTGATTATGATTGCTGTTGCAGCTGGAGGAGTCTTCTCTGGAACCTATTAGGTTATTAATCTTCTTCTATGATCAAAGCTTGGCAAAGCTTTTCTTTTTGAATTTGGGTTACTTATGCCACATATTTGCTGAATTCATAAAGGGCTGTAAAATAAGTATTTAGTCCATTTTGTAAAGTCATGGGTTTGATATCCCTTTTAAGAAAATCCCTTTTAAGAAAATCATCTTCTCTGTTCAGAGACCTCCATTGGGAAGTTCACTGCCTGAGACCTCACTCTGTAGTTGGACAGCTCCTCTAGGAATTCTCTCCTATTCTGTACATATTCTCTCCTATATTATACACTAACCCTAACCCTCCCCATCCAATTATTAATATGATTGAAACCTTAATATAAGGGGTAAGGGTAAATTATGAGATTTTAATTTTTTAATCCTGTCTTTCTTGCCCATTTTAAAAATAAACGTTCACAGGAATGCAAAATGCTAGTTTCCATCAGTACTACCATTATTTTCCATCAATGGCAACATTGTACAACACTGTTTTGTATTAATAATAACAAAACCATGAAATTGACATTGATATAATCCACAAAGCTTATTCAGATTTTACTATTTTTATACCTGCAGTCCTAACCCTACCCCATGTGTGTAGTTCCACACCTGTAGATTTTCTAATGCTATCATAGAACTATCATAGATGCAGAACTATTTCATACCCACAAAGCTCTCTCTCATGGTACTCTGTTATAGTAATCCTTAATCTTCTCCCCCATCACTGTCCTTGGCAACTACTAATCTGCTCTCCATTTCTGAAATATTTGTCATTTTGAGAATGCTCTATGAATGGAATCATATAATATATTACCTCTGAACTTCTTTTTTCACCCACTATAGTTCCTTTGAGCTCTATCCGAATTCTTCAATGTATCAATAGTTATGCTTTTAAAAAAATCATTACTAATATATTTCTTTCTTAAGGCCATAATAAATATTTGTTTAACTCTATGAAAACATTTTAAATATTCTAAAATGATTAAAGCTGTAGAGCTGTTTAACTTGAATTCACTTGCTACACAGTACATATGACACCTCAGCTTTGATAACTTGTTGCTGAACTGTTTGGGCTAATGAGAAGTGAGTGTAGGAGTTGGGAGATGCCATTCTTCTGCCTGCCTCTGACCAATTCTGTGACCACGCACTCATTATTTGGTCTCTTTGTACCACTTCTTCTGTGGCCAAGGGTTGTCTGTCTGACAGGATGATTGTAAGAATGAAATGAGATGTAAAAGTCAAAAAATAAATTTATATGGCATGTTAAAAGTAAATATGTAAGTTACAAATTAAAAGGAAAATATACTGAAATGTTAAGTGTGGTTGTATCTGGTGTAATGAAGTTGACAATAAGAGATTTTTTAAAAAGAACTTGTTTTTATTTTTCAATTTTTTAATAACGAATACATATTTTATCCTTGTTTTTGTCTGTAAGAATAATGTGTACTTATTAAAAATTGAAACATGGCAAATACATTCACTAGAAAGAGAAAGCCTATTAACCCCTCCACCCAGAATTAAGTACTATAAACTGGTTTTTGTATGTTCTGTTTGTTTTTGTATGTACAAAGTAAGCTTTTGCTGTTAGTTGTTGAAACAAAAATTAGGAATCTGCTATGTACATTGTTTTGCATTTGCTTCTAAGATATCTTAAACATTTTCCTATAGCTATACATACTGTTTTTTTTAATTTTTAAAAAATATTTATTTATTTACTTTAGTTGTACACAATGCAATGCATTTATGTTTATGTGGTGCTGAGGATCGAACCTGGGCCGTGCACGTGCGAGGTGAGCTCTCTGCCACTGAGCCACAACCCCAGCCCTATACATATTGTTTTAATAGCAATATAATTACTGCATATGTGTTCATTTGCCATTCATTGAAACTTGCTGTGTTTAAGGCACCATGTGAGACACCTGCGATGAATAATACATGATGCTTATGTTTTACTGGAAAGACAAACATTCATAATGATTAATTTTGAATTGATTATTTGATTACAAATGTGATCAAAACTAGCAAAGAGCAGTGTGAGGAGCTATGCAAGTGGCATGTCAAAAGGACTTAACCTTAGACTGGGAAGCAGGAAAATTTTCCAAAAAAAAGTTACCTTTGAGGTGAAATCTAAGCTTGTCTGTGTGAATTAGGAAATGGATGATGAAGGAGTTGTATACAGATGAATAGATATGTACATACATGGCTGGAAGGCTGCAGATCAAAATGATAATCATTATTTGTGGATAGTAGTATTATATGAGTTTTTCTAAATTTGTATTTTCTAGTCTATCTACAGTGAACATGTACTTACCATTTAACTAAAATAAATAGAAAATATATAAAACAACCTGTTGGATGTTTGACTACACATGCTCCTGGAGGAAAACAAAATAGATAAAATATACCTTACATTGTTAATACTGTGATGGTGTTACAGGTGGCTCTTGAATTTTTTCAAAACAGATTTTTTAAAAGCAGTTTTAGATTTACAAAAAAACTATGGTGGTACAGAGAGTTATCACACACACACACACACACACACACACACCAGTTTTCCCTGATAATAACATCTTACAAAGTATGGCGCATTTATTGCAATTAATAAACCAATACTGATACATTATTATTAGCTCAGGTCCATAGTAGATTCGGATAGCCTTAGTTTTTATCTGTATCCTTTTCTATTTCAGTCTACCATCCAGGATGCCACATTAATTTAGTTTTCAGGTCTCCTTATGTTCTTCTTGGCTGTGACAGTTTCTAGATTTTTTTTTTTTTTAATGTCCTTGGTAGTTTTAAGGAGTACTGGTAAAATATATTTGTAAGATATCTCTCTTGGAATTTGGTGCTGGGGATTGAACCCAGGGTCTTGTGCATGCCAAGTACACACTCTACCACTGAACTACACTCTTAGCCCCTTCTTTGAGAAAGTGAATAAAGTATTAGGAATTCTGCAGAGGATATTTGTCTCTTCTTCCCCATTTATTTACTTAATTAATCACTTATATGTGATGTCACATTTGGTATGAATTCATGGAGATTTATTTTATACTTTGGGTTTTAATCTAATATTACTTTATTTTATTGTTAAAATTGTTCCAGTTTTGGCTGTTGAGTGATCTTTCATTTGCTTCCTGTACCCCTTTGATATACCCCATCAACTAGGTTTTCTGGTTGTGTGTGTGTGTGTGTGTGTGTGTGTGTGTACTTGCTTTTAAGCATATCTTTATTTTCAGTCATTACAAGATGCTCTAGGCATATTTATTTCCCACCACAACCCAATAATGAGCCCTTTTATCAAGGAGTCTTGCTTCTTTTTATTCTAAAATGGTGTTAGAAATAAAGATATAGTGTTATTTTTTTCTTACTATTCTGGTATTGCTTCTTCTTCTTCATCATCATCTTTTAAAAGACTTGTTAAACCAAATATAAATTCTGCCACATGAAATGTATGCTGAGTAATTTAATATCCATTTCTAACTATCTAGTTCCTGCTCATCTTTCTCCTTTAGATATCTTTCAGCCAGGGTTGTCCTTGTGATGCATGCTAGCCAGGAAAATCTAAGTACAAGTCTACTGGAAGGGCTTTCTTTCCATAATCAAAAGTCAAGGAGGAGCTGGGCACAGTGGTGCACACCTGTAATCCCAGCAGCTTGGGAGGCTGAGGCAGGAGGATCACAAGTTCAAAGCCAGCCTCAGCAACTTAGCGAGGCCCTAAGGAACTCAGTGAGACCCTGTCTCTAAAAAAAAAAAATACAAGAAAGGGCTGGGGATGTGGCTTAATGATTGAGTGCCCCTGGGTTCAATCCCTGGTAACCGAAAAAAAAGAGGGGGGGGTAAAGTCCCATCCCCACCCCTCCCCCATTTCAATCTCTAGTACTGAAAAGAAAATAAAAGAAAAAAAGTCAAGGAGGATATCTTTGGGCCATTCAGCCTTCTTCCTGCCAGGAATATGGAATTGATGCCTGGAGGTTTAGCTTGAGTTTTTCTGTGATGTCATTGCTGACCTGCACTTGAGCCATCCCTGGTCTGCCCAACTCCAGACTTCCTGTTGCCTGGATCAAAGTAAACTGTGTTTAAACTGTTGTTACCAATCTTCTCTTTAATTGTAGCCCAGTACTCTGCCTTAGCTAATTTAAATACCAACTTGGTTGGCAGAATTATTGTTCATTTATTTACAGAATATGTGTTGAGGACCTGCTGTAAGGTTCTATAAAATGCAACATTAAAAAAGGAACCCTACTGATATTATTCCTGTTCCCTCTGATCCCAGGTTTAATTGTGATGTATGGAATCAAATAATTATGTAACTATAATCTGAAATGTAGTAAAAATTGTCATTTTCTTGGTCATAGTTATTTGATATGTCATTTCATTTCTCTTGTATTCTCTGTGTCAACAAAAGATTTCACTGTTTGCATAGTTTCAGACAGATAGTTGAAATAGCCCTAAATTTTTCCTTTTCTCTGATTCTTCATATCCACTTGGTTTTCATGCTGTTTTCCAGCCTTATAAATACTTTTTGCCCTATTTTCATTTTTTCCATTGATCCTCTACTCAATTTATGGGTTTTGACCCTCATAAATTTCTCTCATATAGTTTATATACCTTTTCACACCTAGTCTCCTGACCCCTAGTATTCAACCCTCTTCAAACCACTGGCTGAAAATTCTTTCTAGAAGTCAGATTTGAAGTCCTGTTTCTTTCCTGTAAATTTATGTATTAACTCTGCAGTGTAAAGTTCAATTTCTCTCTCTCTCTCTCTTGAAAGCCCTTCAGGGTCTGACCCTGCCTCTCCACCCAGCTCCATTTCATGATAATGTTCTTATACAGAAGCCACCCCCACCACACACACCCTGACTTCACTCCAAACATTTAACAATTCTGTCTTTGGTTTTCTGGGTCCTCATTTATCTCAGAACATTCCTGTAAGCCTGAATTTCTTACTATTTTCAATACTTTTTAGTTCTTTAAGACTCAGAGTTGATCTTCAGAAGACTTTCCTGAATTCTCAGCCTATCTTCCTGAAGAGCCCTGTATTCATCCTCTTATCACATTGCTCTCGCAATTATCCTATTGGGAATACCTCTTGAATTCTTGTACTTTTTCTCTCTGCTACCACCACGTGGTGTTTTAGGTTACCATCATAACAACCTATTTCAATGATCTCTCTGCTCCTACTTCAGTTCAATAACTTATAATTTTAATTGACACATAATTGTACATATTTGTGGGATACAGTGTGATAACCATACACGTATACAGTGTGTTGAACAAATCAGTAATTATCATTTCCCTCTTCTTAAATATTTGTAATTTCTTAGCACATGCCTGTCTTCTCAGGTACTTGGGAGACTGAGGCAGGAGGATCTCAAATTTGAGCCCAGCCTGGGCAATTTAGCAAAACCCTGCCTCAGAATAAAAGTTAAAAAGGGATGGGGATGTAGCTCAATGGTCAAGCACTTACATAGCATGCGGGAAGCCCTGGGTTTGATCCCTAGTTCCACCCCCACCCCAAATCATTTATTTGTGTTGGGACACTTCAAACTTATGTTTTCTAGTTCTTTATAAAATATATAAGTGTTGTGAAATGTAATCACCCTGCTGTGCTGGAGAACATTAGAGCTTATTTTTCCTGTTTGTATATTAGTACTCATTACCAGACAGCCCTCAATCCTTCCTTTCCCCTATTTTTCCTAAGTTCTAGAGACTGTTATTCTACTATTTCTATGAAATCAACTTTTTTATGTTCCACATATGAATAAGATCACGTGGTATTTTTCTATGTGTGGGTTATTTCACTTAATGTCCTCTGATTCCATCCGTGTTGCTGGAAATGACAGGATTTCATTCTTTTTATGACTAAATAATATTCCATTGTGTATATGTATCACATAAAATCTATTCTTTGTATAGGATCAAGTGGTTTTTTCAAACACTGGATCTGATCATTATAGCCATGTGTTTAAAAAAACAGTCCTCTGGTTTCTTAAGGATATTGGGCTATAAACTGAGACCTAACATGGCCTGTAATGTCCTCCATTAGGTTTGCTCCTGCTTACCTACGTCTTGAGCTTCACTTGTTTTCTTTTAGTTCTTCAAATATATTATACTTCATCTCATCCCAGGGCCTTTTACATGTTATTCCTGTCTGAAACGTTCATCATTTAGATTTCATCTTTCAGCTTCCAACACTTCCTCAGGATATCCCCAACCCAGGTCTATGTCAGATTCCTTTTTTATATAAGTTTTCCTCACCCTTTTTTGGGGGGGAGGGCGTACCAGGGATTATACTCTGGGGCACTCAACCATTGAGCTACATCCCCAGCCCTATTTTGTATTTTGTTTAGAAACAGGGTCTCAATGAGTTGCTTAGCCCCTCGCTGTTGCTGAGGCTGGCTTTAAACTCACAGTCCTCCTGCCTCAGCCTCTGGAGCTGCTAGGATTACTGGCATGTACCACTGTGCATGGCCCGTGGGTGATTTTTTGTTGTTATTGTTGTTGTTGAGCTGTATACATAGTAATTTGTATGCATAGTAATTTGGTTCGTTCTGAAAAACTCATAGATGCATGGAAATCTATTTCAGTTCATGACCCCCCCCTTTCTATTCCCTTTTTCTCTCCTGTGTTCCCTCTCCCATTCTCCTTCTTCTACTCTATTAGACTTCATTTCAGTTTATTAATTTATATTTGATCCTCACCCTGTTCTTTTGCGTAAACTTGTGAGGTTGAGCAAATTGAAGAGCATATAGTTGCATTTATTTGTCAACCCTGATTATAGCTCATATCTTTAAAAGTAGCTTTTCTGAATCTACCCTTCTAGAAACCTTTATTCATATACAGATGCTCATTTCACTCATCCCATTAGATCACTGTCTCCTTAGAACTTCATGGTCAACTCCTTAAATGTGCTCCTATCAGTGTCTAGATTCCTCTGCTTAAAATCTCTTTACAGTCCAACCCATTTTTCTCTCATACTTGTAGTTCTGGTTTCTTCATTCTGTTTTTAATGTTTTGGTAAAAAACCCACAAGAGAAAGCAATTATTAGTTTGTTCAGAAAAGTTCTAAGTAATGTAAGCTCTGCTTAAATTGTGTGTTGTGACCAAACTAGGAACATAAGGGATTTGTAAAAGAGTAACTCGGGGACCCTCAGACCCAAATCTTTCCTTTAGTACTTTATGTAATTTCATGAACTCTTGAAAAACATCCAAATTTTGTTATGTTTAAACATGTATTACAAAATCACAGAATTAATGGTTTTAAAGAGACTTTAGATTAATTTAGTTTTAGTCCAGTTATGTCTGTTCAATGTCACTTGATTTCTGAGTGTTTTCTACCACCCATATATGTAAGAGATTGTTTTCTATATGGTGAACTGAAACCTACTTTCTAACAGTTTCCTTGAGCTAGCTTTTGTTCTCAGCACTGTTTGTGGAATGACAGGTGACATGTTTGAAGACAGCCACCCCAAGCCCTCCTAAGTAGTTTTCTCCAGGAAGAATAGACCTTATTCCTTTACATCATGGCCTGAAGTTCTTTTGTCATTCTATTTCAATATATGAAATGTTGAATATTTTTGAATGTCTTGGATCATTTACCACCATGTCCCCTTCTCCATTAGTATAAGTAATAACAGTGAGGTTATTATATAAAGCAAGTTAATAGGTTTTTATGGCAAATCAAAAATATGCAAGATAAATTACTTGAAGGAACTTATGAGATATTATTTGGTATTTAGCTCATAGATCAGAAAAAGCTGTTTATCCATGTGTGTGTGTGTTTCAAATAGGGAGTGGGGAAAGAGTACAATGGGATGATAGAAACTAGTATAGGTGATGATTTATCTGCTCTATGACACTTCCTTCACTTTATTACACCATTTACATATTACTATCTTTCAGTTACCATTACTATCATTGATTAGCTGCTCATTTCATAAATATAGTGTATCTAATATTTTGTCACCCTGCACATGTAGATTGTAATTGTTTAACTGTAAAAAAAGGTGGATTTTTCTTTTTGCTGGAAAAACACACTTTCTATTATGAATGATAACTTGTGGCAGCCTTATGGTCATTCTTCCTATCTGTGTAGAAGTAAAGATCTTGCCTCTTGCTGCTTGAATTAGGAGAGTCAAAAGTAGTGGTGACAGTTGAATTTTATGAACCATAAAACCTTAAGGATAATCTGTCAGGGTTTTTTAAGGTTTTTCCTTTAACTTTTCTTTTATCTTACTCTGAGATAAATGAGAGAAGACATGTCCACCTTTGGTAATGATATAAACTGGTGCCATTCTCCTCTTTTGCTACTCAGTTGCTAACATGCTGATATCAAATGACAATTATAAAATGACTTTATAACTAATTATTTTAATTTCCAGCAAAAATTGGAAAGGGAATATTCTCCTTTTACCTGATATTTGTGGTTTTACTCTGCTTTTGAAACTCATACATTTCAACTAGAATTGATATCTTTCCAAGGGACAGCTTTTACTGGATTTTGTGTGTGTGTGTGCTTTGATTTTTGTTTTTGAAAATATAGAACTCTTGTGTGATGTGTTTTTGTTGACCCAGCTTTTTAGTTCCCCCACTATCCTCCTTATTGTAACCTTTGTTGAAAGGTACAGGCCAAAAAGGGTCTTTCTGTAACATAAATAAGTATTTAATTAAGGGGTAATGCCAGTGGTACCCGAGTATCTGAAGTGAAACAGAGATGCTTAATCAGCCACAGAAGCTATTTACTGCTTCATAAACTTCAGTGCTCAGTGTTATAAATATTATTACTGTTCTAGGACTTCAGAAAAGTAATGAAATATGAAAACTGATTTTTCTACAGTTACAGTATGGAAAGTTTTCCTCCTAATAGAACTTGAAGAGAAGCTGATTTTTGGGAGAAGCATACATAACTGAAATTTTTTAACTGGATTGTGATCTGAAGGGACTTAAATACAAATGAGGAGTATATTGAAAATGAAGCAAGGAAGAAAAGGCTTTATCTCTAGAAAGTCTGAAGTTATACCTGTGAATAAGTAGCATATTATTGGCTTATATTTATTGAGCACCTACTGTGAGTATGGGCCAGTAGATGCTTTCCATACATTAGCTTTGATTTTTATAGCCATCATGTAAACTCATGTGCTTTCAGTTTTACAAATGAGGACATGGAGACTGAGAAAAATTAAGTCACAAGGTATGCTTATTATGCCTGTGCTCTCCAGTGCTTCAAACTGTTTATCACATGAAAGTTTACATTAAAATAGCCATTTTATATCCATTCTGCTAAATATCTGTTAGCATTAGCATACTTGTCAAGTTAAATTGTGCCATGTTAATTCTTAAAATTTCAGCTTTTTATTTATTTTATACTCAACATGTATTAATGTGCTAGCATATTCCTAACACTTGTAAGTGTAAGTATTATGAGGGAGGTGACCAAAGAAGAAGATCCAGTATTCCCCTTCAGAGTTTATAAATGAAATATTGCAGCCTTATGTAATAAGAGCAGAATCAGAGAGTAAGTTTCCCTTTTCAGTATTTTGCCAGACTCTTTCTAAATTGTCCACCTTCTGTTGGGATGGGGAACAGCATATAAAAGCTAAAATGCACAATTCAATTGACAACTCTGTGATCTAGCTGACAAGGACCAGTATGGAAAAAGGAGTTGAAATGCTTTGATCAAGATGAAATTGTAGCCGGGCGCGGTGGCGCACGCCTGTAATCCCAGCACTTTGGGAGGCTGAGGCAGGAGGATCGCGAGTTCAAAGCCAGCCTCAGCAATGGCGAGGCACTTAGCAACTCAGTGAGACCCTGTCTCTAAATAAAATACAAAAAAGGGCTGAGGATGTGGCCCAGTGGTCGAGTGCCCCTGAGTTCAATCCCCAGTACCACAAAAAAAAAAAAAAAAAAAAAAAAAAAAAGATGAAATTGTACACAGTGGGAACCTAGAAGTAGTTAGCAGGAACGTTTTTTTTTTTTTTTTTAAATATTTATTTATTTACTTTAGTTGTACACAATGCAATGCATTTATGTTTACGTGGTGCTGAGGATCGAACCCGGGCCGCGCACGTGCGAGGCGAGCGCTCTGCCGCTGAGCCACAATCCCAGCCCCAGCAGGAACGGTTTTTCAGGTAAAGTGTCATGTCATCTAAGCCAAGGTAAAGGGAAGCTGGTTTACACAGAATCTAAGGGAAGGTTTTTATGATACTAACACATGTTTGTATCATAGGTTGCTAAACATTACTGTTTCCTTCATGATTTCTACTATGATTCTGTAGATCCTTTGTTTTGGTAATATTTTCAAAAGGATCCTATGTTTTTTGAAAAAATGTCAGCATCAAAAGTTTAAAAGTTTGGATTGTTGATGCTTATTTAAGACACTTATTGATCATCAGGTTCAGTTCCATCCTTTTGCATAGGAAACAGCTAAGGCCCAGATGGGCCATGTCAGATGCTTAATGTCAGATGCTGTAAGCATAAGACTGGGGTGGCTATTAATCATGATGTCCATTCTGAATGTCTAGTTGAAAAGGGCATGAAGGGGAGTAGTGGTTTAATAATAAAAATAATTTATATTTCCATTTGTTATTTTTCTTCATTGGCTGTGGGAGGGAAGTGATTGAGGAAATATGTAATAATAGAAGTATCCAAGATAGAATATGGACAATATTTATTTAGGTAGTGCATTTGAAACCTTTATTTCAGAAAGTTCAGCTTCATAAAGTGAAGTCACTTAATTTCTGAAGATATTTATGTACATGTCACCTTTATAATGTATAATATAATATGAGGACACCAAGTTTAACAAAAACCCATATTGTGTGAGGTAATGGTGGCAATAGAATTTGTAAGCTCAGATTTATTCATACATTCTTTCTTTGGCCTTTTAACTGAAGTGAAATTGATGGGAAACATGAAGTTGTGGAGAGTTTGGAATTTGGTTGACTCTAATTATCATAATGTATTTCAACCTTGAAACTGAGCCCTAGATGACAGAGGAAAGCAGCCGAGATGTAAAAAAATGCCAGAAAGACACAGTAACCTTCAGCGTCTATAAAAGGAATGATTAAGCCGTTCAAAATATAAATGCCAAATTCTATCACAAAACCATTTACTGGGATTTTAAATCTCTGGTTCACCCCCTCCCCTGAATCCAGAAATGCACTTCAATATCTAATGGTAAGGAAAGTATTCTGTGTCTACAGTTAGTCTTCTTCTAGTTACCTCACACAGGCTATAGAGTACATGCAGATAAACTAAAAACGTCTGAAAAGCAATGCAAATGTTATAAAAATGAAAGAACAAAAGACGTCCTCAGAATTCCTATAGTTAAGTCCAAGAGAAAGTTTAGACTTGAAATATTTAAGAAGTCTTATTGATTTCTTCTCTTACTCCTTTAAACTCTATAACTAGTTCCTTCATAACTTTTCTTAAAAATGCTCTGAAGAATTCAAGATCAGGACCAAAAAGAGAAATGGCTGAGCAACAATATGCATGTTAACAGCCATTATAAGGAGAGCAAAGTGGGTAGTGACATTTGTACTAATCTTTGCTGGTAAGTATAATCAACAGTGAATATAGAATGAGAGCATAAGTTTATATTATTTCTAAGTTCCTTTCTTGTTCTAAAATTCCTGCCAGTGCCCTATTACACAGTTCTTCCTGTACCCTATCCATTCTCTATTTATTCTACTCTATCAGTCATATCTATTTCCAGAAAACTCTATAGTAATTATTTCTTACTTTGTCCTGCTCAGGAACTTTAATGACTCTTCATTACACATAGAATTCAGTCCAAACTCTGTATCGAAGTACCTTCCTAACCCTCTTTGTGAGTCTTCCCCTCTGGCCAGTTTTGTTTATTTAATATCATTCTACTCTGCTATGTGTACTCTCAATTGTTCCATACCCCTAATAAAATTTTGTTAAGCAACATAACTTCTTAGGAATTTAGTTTCTTCACCTTTATGTGGAAGATAATGTATTTAATGTCCCTTATGTATTTACTTGGTGGTTTCCAATTTATATACAGTTTTCCCATATATTATCGTCTTATCTTTCTGGTTTATAGTAGTAGGCAAGGAATTACACACACTGTACACAAGGTACCTATAAAAAACTCCAAGTCCAAATAAATTAGGTGATTTGTATGTGACAGTTGTTCTCAAACTTTGTAATCTCAGAAAGTATCATTACAGTAGTATCCCCCAAAAAGAAATATTTAGGTGGAAATCTAATAAAATATTTACAGAATCTATAGGTGGAAGATAACAAAACACTGATAAAACAAAAATTGAAGATCAAAATAAATGTAGGGAGATGCTGTGTTCATGGTTTGGAAGACCATGTTAATTCTCTTCAGTTTGGTCTATAAATTAAACACATTCTTATTCAAAATCTCAGCAAGTCATTTTATAGATGCCAGTGAGCTGATTCTAAAGTTTCTGTGGATTGCAAAAGACCTAGTATAGTCAGTATAATTCTGAAGAAAATGGACAAAGTTAGAGTACCTGATTTCAAACTTATTATAAGGCCATAGTAATCAAGACACTGTGGTGCTAGTGAAACAATATTTTATAGATTAGTAGAACAGAATAGAAAGTCCAAAATTAATCTACACAAATATAATCAATTGATATTAAAAATATTTTTAGTTGCAGAGGGACACAATACCTTTATTTATTTATTTTTATGTGGTGCTGAGAACTGAACCAGTGCCTCACATGTGCTAAGCAAGTGCTCTACCACTGAACTACTACCTCAGCCCTAGTCAACTGATTTTTAACAAAAGAACAGACGGAGAAAGGATAGTCTTTTCAATAGTGTTGGAATAATTGGATGTCTACATGCAAAACTTAGTGAACTTAGACATAGATTTTACAGTTTATGCAATAATTCACTAAAAAGGATCATAGACATAAATGTGAAATGCAAAATTATGAAACTTATTGAAGAAAACAGGAGAAAATCTCTATGCTCTCAGATTTGGTGATGAATTTTAAAATACATTTATGCAAGGAAAAAAATTGGTTAAGTTGGGGCTTTTAGTTATAATTAAAATTTCTGCTCTGTGAAGGACAGTTAAGAAAATGAAAAGAGAAGCCATAGATAGGGAGCAAATATTTGCAAAACACCTATCTGATAAAGGATTTGAGTCCAAAATATATGGAGAACTCCTAAGACTCTACAATAAGAAAACCCAGTTTAAAAATTGGTAAAAGAGGGCAGGGGCTGTAGCTAAGTGGCAGAGTGCTTACCTAGCACCTATGAGGAACTGGGTTCAATCCTTAGCACCACATTAAAATAAAATAAAGGCATGTTGTCCATTTATAACTACATTTTTGTTGGGGGTGGTGCTGGGTATTGAATCCAGGGCCTTGTGCATACAAGGCAAGCATTCTATCAACTGAGCTATATCCCCAGACCCCCAATTTTTTTAAAAAAATGGGTGAAAGATCCAAAGAAACTGCTTCTTCAGAGAAGTTATAAAGGTGCCAAATAAGCATATAAGATATTCAATATAATATGTCATTAAGGAATTCCAAATTAAAACAATAATTAGGTACCAGATAACCACCTCTTAGACTGGCTGAAATCCAAAAGACTGACAACACCACATTCTGGTGAGGATGTGGAACAATAGGATCTCTCATTCCATGTTGGCAATAGTGTAAAATGGCACAGCCACTTTGGAAAATAGTTTTGATAGATTCCTCCCAACTAAACATGGTATTCCCATACACACTAGCAGTCTTGCTCCTAGGTAATTATTCAATTAGTTTGAAAACTTCTATCTCCACAAAACCTGCACACAAATGTTTATAGCAACTTTATTCATAATTGCCCCAAACTTAGAAGCATCCAAGATGTCCTCAGTAGGTTAATGGATAAACTGTGGTAGTTTAATAGATCAAGGTAATGGAATATTATTTGGTGCTAAGAAGAAATGAGCTATTAAGACTTTAAAAGACCTGGGTAACTCTTAAATGTGTATTTCTGAGTTTAAGGAGCTAGTCTGAAAAGGCTGTATGAATCTAATAATATGACATTCTGGAAAAGGTAAAATTAGAGAGTTGGTAAAAAGATCAGTGGTTTCCAAGGGTTCACTGGAGCAGGTAGTTTGGGGAAGATTACAGAGGCCGAACAAGGGGCTTCTTAGAGTGGTGAGTATGAGACTGTAATGGTAAATATAAGACATTAAGCCTTTGTCAAAACCATTGGAATTTTTTTTAAAGTTTTTTTTTGTACATATCCTTTTAATACGTAGGATAATAGTGTGTATATTCAGTTTTTTAAAAAGGTTTTATCAATTTTACATCTATGAAAATTATTTCATCATTTTCTACATTTTTCATTCTACTTTTTAAAAATTCTAATCCGTTATACATGTTTGCAGAGTGCAATTCATTTCATATTACATATAAAGAGCACACAATTTCAAGTTGCTGGTTTTATATAAAGTATTTTTACAACAATTGTGTCTTCATACATGTACTTAGGGCAATGATGGCTAACTCATTCTACCATTATTCCTATCCTCTTGAAAACCATTGGAAATTTATAGCAGAAAGTGGAACTTGATGTGTACAGATTTTAAAAATTCATTTAGGAGGTCAGGAATTCCAGAATATAGTGCAAAATGTGGCAAAATAATTTAAATGTATTGCAAACTCATATGAAACAAACTCAGTGAATGGGGTGTAGGAGTAAATGCTAATGTAAGTAACTTTAGAAATGGGTGAAATCTATAAGATTGAATGTCAGAAAGAACTATATGTAAGCACTATACTTGATAAAGTTGTATCCCATGGGAGACAGGGTGTGGGTTAAGAATTCTAAAACTGCTATACATGAATAGTGGAATTGAACAATTATGGAAGTGGATGGCAATTGATGGAAGCTAGGTTTATCACTGTTATAGTGGGTAGTTACAGGTAAGCAAGGAAAAGAGGCTAAAATGATCCATATGGTAATGAATTAGAGTTGAAGACAGTAGGAACTCATGTTTAGCTTAATATATAGATATAGATGATTACATATAAAAATGTTTATATGTTTATATAATACAAGTTAGTGTATATATTTTAATCTCCTGTCAGCTAAGAGGGCAAGAAGCAATGAAACCCTAGTATAAATGACCATACTTAATGCTTGGTACTTTTATCCAATATTAAGAATATACTTTGTATACAAACAGTGTTATGTAAAAAAGATGCTCTATATGTGTATTATGAATTGTAATGCATACCACTATTATAAATACAACAACTTTGAATAAAATAAAATAACATAAAAACAACAACAACAAAAAAGAATTTCTTAATATTCTCCATGGCTCCGTGGGACAGGAAATTGTAGCTGCCTGAATGCTGTTGCAGCCACAATACTGCGGGAGGAAATTCGGTGGCAGGAATGATTCTTTTATTCTCTTTTTCTCTTTGGCTTCTAAACTAAACTCTTTTCCTTATATTCTTCTTCTTTTTCTCTTTAGCTTTCTCTTTTCTCTCTAGCTTCTCTGGCTTTTTCTAGCTTCAGCAACCTCTCGAACTCTTAACCGCTCTGACTCTTTTCTTCTTCTGACTGCGTTCTTCTTCTGGCAACGTCTAACCTTCTTCTGACTCTTTCTAATCGACCTCACCCGGTTATATATCTTTAGCTTTATAGGTGTGTCACGTGCATACTTTGAATAATGTATTGATATATTGATATCAGGTGGAAACTAGAACATTTTTTATGGCTCCCAGCTAACTGCAATAGCCATCTACCTGATTAGGGCTTCTTCAGGAAATATTCAAGATGAGCTTGGAGCATCCCTGAGTTCCAGAGACTAAGAACCCTTCCCCACTGTTACCCCAACATATTGATTGGGATATGTCAAAGGAATAAAGGCATTAATCAAAAGATCTGCAATGATCAAGGCTGGAACAATTTGAGCAACAAAATAAAGTAGTATTTAGCTAAAACTCAAAAGTGTAAATGTTCCCAAGTCCATACTGTATAAACAAATGATGGATGTTGACCTTGGGAGAAATAGGCAAATCTCCAATGAAGAAAATTTCCAAATAATTTGGTTTTTCCACCCTCAAGAAGTGGGGCATAATTCCTCATTCCTTATTCAAGCAGTTTACAGTGACTTTATTCCAAATAATACTGTACAGAAAGGGTAACATTACAATAGAGAAACTTGACACACTCTTTTAAGCCAGGTTATCAAGGTCAACATCAATAGTGGTAGATTAGATACCTTTGATATGATAAAAACAGCACTTCATTTGTGTAATCTTTCTTTCCAGAACACATCCCAGTCTAATGCAAAACTAATTAAATCACAGTTTTACAAAATATCTGACCAATAATTCTCATAACTGTCAAGGTCATTATAGTGGGTTGAATAACAACACTACCCGCTCCAAAGATATGTACATATCCTAACAACCAGAGCCTGTGAGTAGACTGTACTTGCAAAAGATCTTTGCAGATAGATTTAAGTTAAGGATTTTGAGGTGCAGTCACCCTGGATTATCTAATAAGCTCCAAATCCAATGGGAAGTGTTCTTATAAGGCACAGAAAAGAAGATACACAGAGGAGAAGGCCATGTGAAGACAGAAAGAGATTATGAGGCAGCCTCAAGTTAAGGGAGGAGGCCTGTAACCATCAGGAGCTAGAAGAGTCAAGGAATGATTCTCACTGGGAGACTTCTGAGGGATTGAAGCCCTGCTGTTAACTTTATTTTGGAATTTGGTGTCCTCTTCAACTCTATGAGAATGACTTTTTGTTTTTTAAGCCATTAAATCTTCAGTGATTTGTTAATAGTAGCCACAGGAAACTAATACAGTTATCAAAAAATAAGAAAGGTCTGAGAAACCATCACAATCAAGAGTAGCCTAAGGAGACTAAATGTAATTACCAAATGTAATATGATGTCCTGGATAGGATCCTGAAACAGAAAAAGGATATTGGGGGAAACTATTTAAATATAAAAATATTTAAGTAAAACAGGGATTTTAGTTCGTAATAATGTGTTTATGTTGGTTCACTAATTGTGACAAAGATATACCAATATAAGATGTTAATAGGGGAAACTAGGTGTGGGATACAACCCCTTGTACTATCTGCACAATTGTCTATACACCTAAAATAAAGAATACTTTTTAAAAAGAAAAGGAAAAGGCACTTTTCCTAAGAACAAAATAAACCCAGAATATTTTACCCCAAGAAAGGGAGGATTTCCTTACTTTGACAATTGTGTGCTAGGCAAAGTTTACTTATTAATGGTACTTCTGTCTTAAAATGAGCCTGGCTAGTTGAGGTGGCACATGCCTTTAGTCCCTGTGGCTCAGGAGGCTGAAGCAGGAGGATCCCAAGTTCAAAGCCAGTCTTGGCAACTTAGGAAGCTTTAAGCAATTTAGCAAGATGCTGTCTCAAAATAAAAAAGGGCTGGGGATGTTGCTCAGTGGTTAAGCACCCCTGGGTTCAATCCCCAGTACCAAAACCAAAAAAAAAAGAAAAAAGAAAAAAACATAAAAACATACAGTCAGCCTTGCCATTTTTTTAATCTTTATTTATTTATTTATATGTGGTGCTGAGAATCAAACCCAGTGCCTCACGTGTGTGAGGCGAGCACTCTATCACTGAGCTACAACTCCAGCCCAGCCTTGCCATTTATTAAGAAAACAAAATCAGTGCAAACGAAGAACATCATTGTAAGCAATCCATTCTTAACATTAATGAAGTAGCCATTTGGGTTACTTAAGTACTCTCTTATCTCCTTAAATAATTCTAAAAGGTGTAGCCGGGTGCGGTGGCGCACGCCTGTAATCCCAGCACTTGGGAGGCTGAGGCAGGAGGATCGCGAGTTCAAAGTTAGCCTCAACAATGGCGAGGCACTTAGCAACTCAGTGAGACCCTGTCTCTAATAAAATACAAAAAAGGGCTGGGGATGTGGCCCAGTGGTCGAGTGCCCCTGAGTTCAATCCCCGGTACCAAAATAAATAAATAAATAAATAATAATAATAATAATTCTAAAAGTTGTGAGGTAGGGCCTGAAAGTAGGTATCTGTGCTAGAACTCCTTGGAGAAATGGCTAATTTCAGGACTGGCATAAGGAAAGAATAGGACAAGATGTGCTGGACATATCTTCCTGTACCAGGAAGCAAGGAAGAGCTCAAAGAAGGAAGGACTTATGTCTAAAGAACACAGAAGCCTCCTTGAAGGGGCACTCACTGGCCAATTGTTGAACAGTTTGAGCATCAAACTAAATAGTTACATTGTCAAATTATAGCCCATTGAATAAATAGGAGTCTTTGAGTCCATAGTGATATAATAAATTAATGGGGAGAAGAAAGGGAATTAGAAAAATCATCATTTGGAAACCATTGTAGTGCAATCAGTTCATCCATGAAATTTAAATAGATGCTAAAATTAATTGGTAAATGTTTGAGGAACAAGATGTTTGCAAAGTCTTAAATTATCTCTTCACAATATATCAATTATGAAAGAAGAATAAGGAATCTTACCAAGAGAACCTGACGATGCCATCCAAATCAGGTGATGAGACTACCATTAATAGTAGCGAGATAAAATACATGTATTATCTGTAAAAGGATGCAGTGAGAGGAACACAATGTCATTTCTATGATACTTCTGCCTGAAAATGCATAACCAAAATCTAATCTTGAAGAAACATTAGAGAATTCCAAGTTGCAGTTACTTAGCGTATAACCTTCAAATTTATAAAGATTATGGAAGTCAAGAGAAATTTTAAGAATTGTTCTGTATGACAAATGCAACCCATGATACTTACCAGATCCTTTTGCTACAGAAGTGGGTTAATTGGTGAAACTCATATGGGGTATATAGATTATAGGATGTAATGTATTATTGTTAATTTGTTGATTTTGATGGTTCTATCTTGGTTATTTAGGAGATTGTCTTAAAAAAATTACAAACGTAAGACTCTTCAGTGGTTCAGGATTTTAAAAAATTCTTCATACTTTTGTATGAAATCTTCATACTCTTAAACTTTTTTGTAAGTTTAAAATTATTTTGAAAGTTTTTAATTAAAGCCATTGTTAGGATAAAAAGAGGAATTCATTTAATATCTCTGATTAACTAAAGATCCCTAGAACTTGAGGAAATTGGAGACATTAAAGGGAAACAGTAAGACAATAAAAAAACAATTCTAGAAGAAAGAGATTGTGGGATGAAATTTTGTAAGAAAAAAATTTCATAATTTTGGAAATTTTGTATTGGGTAAGTTTTGGTAGTTTATGTTTTTTGTTGGCCTGCTACATTGCCAAGGGTGGAAAAAGAAGTTTAACTTCCTGTCGGGTCCCACTGGCATGGTCATGGTGGGGGGCAGGGTAGAGGAGAAAGGGAAGTGAGGTACCAACTAGCACCACCTTGTACCATCTTGTTGTGCTGAGGTGCTGCTCAGTGGGGTAGAAATTTAACTTCCAATAGACCCTGCTAACACCAGGGAAAGATGTAGAAGGGACATTTTTTTTTTTTTTTTTTTTTTTTTGAGGCATGGAAGGAATTTGATTTTGTTTACTGAAGAGAAGATGCCAGTAATGAAGAAAAGAAATTATGAGCCGAGTGTGGTGTTGCACACCTGTAATCCCAGCAGCTTGGGAAGCTGAGGCAGGAGGATTGCAAATTCAAAGGCCAGAATCAGCAATTTGCGAGACCTGTTTCAGAATAAAAAAATAAAAAGAGCTGGGGATATGTCTCAGTGGTTAGGTGCCTCTACTGAAAATGACTCTGGATTAAATCCTTGGTAACCCCCCACAAAATATGACATATATTTTTAATAGGAAATTATATCTATATCTATAATTATATACAAGTCACTCGAGATCCTGGGACAAGTCCCGTGAGACTACGGAAGGCGACAATGCCCAAATCTCCATGGCTCATAGTCAACCGCAATTTCAAGCCATCTCCCCAAACAGGGCTCCTGCATGTATATATATAAAATTTATAAGAAAAAGTTCAAACATAACAATTTCCTACCCTAAGCTATGATCCTGCATATATCAAAGCAAGTAGACTCTTTACACAGTTTGAATTTGGTGTTTCAGAAAGAATAATTTGTAAAGGACCATTTAAACTGTTATATTCCATCTGGCAATCAAGAGTCTAGGTAAGAAATGTGATTAAGAACAGTTATGGGCCGGGCGCGGTGGCGCACGCCTGTAATCCCAGCACTTTGGGAGGCTGAGGCAGGAGGATCGTGAGTTCAAAGCCAGCCTCAGCAATGGCGAGGCACTTAGCAACTCATTGAGACCCTGTCTCTAATAAAATACAAAAAAAGGGCTGGGGATGTGGCCCAGTGGTCAAGTGCCGCTGAGTTCAATCCCCAGTACCAAAAAAAAAAAGAACAGTTATGGGTCTCCTCAATGTTGGAATTAAGGATGCCAAACAGAACACATAGGACATTTTTCATTAATAACAAGTATAATTTTTAAAAGTATAATCAGAGGGCAGATTATTTACTGTTACTTGACATAAAGTACTGTGATATTATTATTTTTCCTTCACACTAGAAAAACTGCTGAAAATGACTCTCCTAATCACTATTAAACCATAATATAACCTGACTCCATATTAGTTTTGTTCAGCTAAAATTAAAGATGGGTAGCCTCTCTGACAAATAGGAACAGTACTATTATTAAACTATTTTTAAATGGCTGAGTTTTCATTAAAAGTTGAAAGCCTAAAACATAACAATAAAAATAAAACCACCTCTTTAAAATCATGTGATGAACAATGCCTTAAGATTAAAAAAAAATGATCGTTATGTTCTTTGGATGATTGAAGAATCAATTAAAGTACCTAGAACACAGTAGATTCAATAAATATTTGTCATGAAATAAATGTCAATTAATAGAAAGATTGACATTAATTTCTCATTGAAAGAAAATTAACTGTCTTGCCTATATTATTCAATTCTCATTCTCTACTCAGTGGAGAGTTTGGGATGTGATAGAAAAGGAATATACTCACATTAATCCTACATTGAAATCACATAGAGGGGAGGGAACCTAACCTAATCATCTTTAAATAGCATGATTGATTTCCTTTTTCCTTGCCACAATTAAAAAAAAAAAAAGTAGCATACAATGTAATTGCAGCGATCACTGCCATTTTAAAAGGGACTCTTAAAATCTGGTGCCATTTGAAAAACTCTTAACTATATCCACTATGCTGCAAGTGACTGGTTGCAAAGTGAGTGTGATTGACATGATATATTGCCTAGTTTACATTTTTGGTTCATAAGAGAAATCCTTTCCAGCTCAGAGATTTTTTAATATTGTTAAATTTCCCAAGGCTGCTAAAAAAAAATGCAAAATTCTGCCTATTTATAGCAGAATTCCTCCTCTGCAATCAATTTTCTTTTTACTCAAACTAACCTCCCCAACCCCACCCCAGCCAACATTGTGAGAAGACTGGTACATCTGAGCTTTTAAGACAGAATCTTTCTGCAGTCTCCCAAACCAGGTGCATGAGTATCTTGGTTACAGGAAATGACAGTTGCTTCAAGTCATGTAATACTTTCTTATAGGAACTGAAATATAGCAAAATAATTCATTGTAAAGTGTGAACAAGGCAGGACAAAGAAGTTTTTCATTTTCCAAGGGAAAAACTCCTTTATCTTCAGAGTTTGATAATTCAAGTGCCCAAACAGGAAGAAGCAGCAAGTACTCCTCTGCTTCTTTTTCTGCTAGGGATTCTTTCTTATTTTTAGCTCTATTGCCTGATTTAATTATTCTGTAATGTTCAGGTTTGTGATTAAAAATAATTTCTGTACTAAGTTTCAAAAGAAATCTGTAGTCTGTCATAAATATTGTTTTTATTTTAAAGGTGTAGATGAGAAATCATGGACTATTTGTTAATAAATCAGCAACTACAAGATTTTTAAAAATATCTGAACCAAAAATTATTATCAGGTTACAACTTACAAAGCTTGGATTTTTACAATCCAGTGCATTTTGTAGTTAGTAAAGCAGTGTCATTGGTCCTTTTGAGGTAAAAACCTAGTAGATTTTTTTTTTCCCATTTCTCTGCTCAGATTTCACATGGCTACAGAATTTAAAGAGTCATAGAACATCTTACTGTTCTAAGAAAATCCCCTGTGAGAAATATTTTCACCTGCTTGACCAGCACTATTGACAACGAGGCAGAGCTGTTATGTCAGCTCAAGTGACACATGCTTGAGGGAAGAAGCAGTCGCAGGTGCTAGTAACACATGCTTGGCTGTAGTGCTAACACAAGTTTATAAGAAAATACACTTTTCTTTTTTAGCTTTAGAGTTAAGTTTGAAATTGAAATATTTTACTTCTCTTAACTATTAGAAGCAGTGACAATGTTGGGTTTAAGTAGCTGCTGTGAAGCATATGCATTTTTCTGTGAATCGCAGTGGTACTTCCCCATAGCATCCATCAAGTAAGCTACCCCAGGGATCATTTCACATTCTGTGTTTATCTTGAGACTTAATTTTAGCAAATACAAATCATCTAAACTCTTCCAAATTTAATTTGCTATCTAATAGGGAATGACAGTGGAATGATATGGATCTTTCAGATCTTCATTTTTTAAAGCTGATTACTTCTGATTAAGTTCAATTGTGGTCATTTTAGACTAAGCTGGAATTTTGATCTTTGATGTATACTATGACAGTGATTGATCTCCTGGGGTATTCTCTATGCTGCAGTACTTGGTATTTGAGCCAGGATTCAAAGTCTGTGCATATGTGTGTGTATGAGAGTGTGTCTCTTCCTTTATAATATTTTTCTAATATTTTCAATTTGAAGAAGAAAAAATTCAACCCTTTGAACACGAGGCCTTCCAACAGCTATCAAAATTAATAATAATCTGTTGCAGGGTAAACTTGCTGTCTACCATTTCAAATCTTTACATGAGAAGGATAACTCATGTACTAAGAAAGCCTGGTTTTAGCTTGCTCTCTTGCTCCCCCTCCTTGTATGTATGTATGTATTTGTGTCAGTCAGCTTTTTTGCTGCTGTGACTAAAGGACCTGATCAGCACAATTGTAGAGGAGGAAACGTTTATTTGAGGGCTCTTGGTTTCAAAGGTCTTCTTAGTCCATAGAAGGCTGGCACCATTCCTCAGGGCTTGAGGTGAGGCTGAACATCGTGGTGGAAGAGTGTGGCAGAGGGAAGCCACTCACATCATGATCAGGAAGCAGAGAGAAAGAGACTCCACTCACCAGATACAAATATATACCCAAAGCCTCACCCCAATTCCTACCTCTTCCAGCCACACCCTACCACTTCAGTTACCACTCAGTTAATCCCTGTCAGTAATTAACTCCAAACCTTCTTGCATTGTCTCATACATGAACTTTTGGGGGACACCACTTCCAAACCATAACAATGTGTATGTATGTAGTACTAGGGATTAAACTCGGGGTGATTTGCCACTGAACTGTATCCCCAGCCGTTTTACATTTTTATTTTGAGTCAGAGTCCCACTGAATTGCTGAGGATAGTCCGGAACTTGCCATCCTCCTGCCTCAGCTTCTGAAGTTGCTTCCTTCTCTCAGATTTTGTATGTGTGTATAGTGTTAAGAATCAGCCCAGGGCCTCATGTATGATAGACACTCTACCACTGAGCTATATCCCTAGCCCCTCTTAGTTTTTAGTGAGAGAAAATAAAAATGTTTGAAAAGTGATGGCTTTAAATTAATATATTTTTCCATATGTAAAATTAAATATGAAAAATGTGTCAACTTTTAATTTTATAAATATTGACACATTGACAAGTAATTTACTGCTTGCTTACTCCAGGTACCCCCAAACTTGAAAGTTTCTTCTAAAACTTTTGTAAGTTTTAGCTGATGAATACAGATAGAACAAGAAGAGCAACATTCTCTTTCTCTTGCTTAAAAACAAAAATCTCTGTAGTTGAAACTGGATAGCTATTGCTAAAAAACATAAACTCATTCTTACCATGCTGACAATTTTTACTTCTTGTTGGAATTGATGTCCTTCTCGTAGCTATAACCGTAAGATAAGTCTGATCCTTTTTTGGTTGTGTTTATGGCCTCGTGATGCTTTAAGTGCTCAAATTTACCAGCTTACAGTCTTGAGGCAGTGTTTTGCATGTGGAATGGTTCCTGCTTAAATGAATCAGAATATGGTGAGTCTTTAATAATAAGGTTAAGGTTGTTGCATGTCTGAGATATGAAAGTTAATTAAATGGACTCGATAGAAGATCATACGCTTCTTGAAAGCATCTGTTGTCTTCAGGAAAAGTGAAGATGCATCAGTTCTCACTATAATATTCCATAGAGATTTTTATTGATTTAGAATTATCATTTTTTCTTCCTTAGTATTCATTACTGTTTTATGTCATACATACTAGGCTTATTTTAATATAATACTCTTTTAGATCAAGAAATATACAACTTAGTTAATATTTGTTGAACAGACCATTGAGGTTTCATTTTTAGAAATACTTTTGACTACCAGTGTGGTCTGTGCATATGAGCTATAAGGTCACCCTAAAGGTTAGTCTTTGTAAGTTCAATCAAGTATTGTAAAGCCAGAGGAAAACTCATGTTTAATGCTCTTACTGTTTGATTTATCATTTGATTTAACTTAGAAATACTTTAGGATCTTGGCTTACTTTAGTACTGTTAATTCATTGGTAGTAATTATTTTTTAAAATATTTTTTAGTTGTCGGTGGACCTTTATTTTTATTTATTTATATGTGGTGCTGAGAATTGAACTCAGTGCCTCACACATGCTAGGCAAGTGCTCTACCACTGAGCTACAACCCCAGCCCAGTAGTTATTATTAATTAATGAATTGGAACTTGATGTCACTGCTCTCTGTTAATCTATTAGTTTTTCATATTCTGATTTCAAATTGTGTATATCCAGACTAAGGTTGTGGCTCCATGGTAGAGTGCTTGCCTCACATGTGTGAGGCACTGGGTTCAATTCTCAGCACCACATATAAATAAAATAAAGCTCCCTAAACAATTAAAAATATTTTTTAAAAAATTGTGTATATCCTATAAATGCCACAAGACATCTATCTGCTTTATTTGTAAGGCTTTTTTTTTTTTTTTTTAAGTGAAGTGTTAGTATAAGGTATAATTAGTTTCTGATAGCAATGTAAGAATAAAGGTCAAGGGGCTGGGGTTGTGGCTCAGCAGCAGAGCGCTTGCCTCGCACGTGTGCGGCCCAGGTTCGATCCTCAGCACCACGTAAACATAAATGCATTGCATTGTGTACAACTAAAGTAAATAAATAAGTATTAAAAAAAACACGAATAAAGGTCAAGACCAAAACCTCATTTAACCATGAACTAATGTCCAGCATTGTAGGAGGTATTTACAGTGTTTTGTAGAATTTTTTTTAGTTGTAGATGGACACAATATCTTTATTATTTATTTTTATGTGGTGCTGAGGATTGAACCCAGTGTCTCACATGTGTGAGGCAACTGCTCTACCACTGAGTTACAGATCCAGCCCAATAATGGTTAATTATTAATTCATATTATTTTTTTTGTGCCAGATCCTTTGTACATACTACATAAGATTGTAGGCTTTGTTGTAGGACTTCCTACCTAGGGCCATCATGTTTATAATATTTCATATATTTCAATAAGTATGCATATTGTTTGTTTCTTTTATTCTCAGAACTAAGTTTGGAAAAAAACAACCATTGTCTTTTAGGTAAACAGAATTCAGCAAGATTGAATGTTTTGCTTAGACAAAAAAAATCAGGCCTTTTGATTCCTTGGTAGTGTTCAGTCTGATACTCTATAGAGAAAGCAATAATCATGTATCATATTTTATGATAATGTAAGGAAAAAAGAAAATTAGAAAAGCAGAGTTTTTATGTTATTACTACAGTTTCCTTTATGAGACTTATAAATTTAGTACATACAAAGTACCTCTATGTGTAGGTACTATATTGGTTGCTAAAGAACGAAAACAATCTGAGCCCTCAAGGCCATGAGGCCATCAAGATACTGTTGGCTAGCCGGGGCGCAGTGGCACACGCCTGTAATCCCAGCACTTGGGAGGCTGAGGCAGGAGGATCGTGAGTTCAAAGCCAGCCTCAGCAATGGTGAGGCACTTAGCAACTCAGTGAGACCCTGTCTCTAATAAAATGCAAACAAAGGGGCTTGGGATGTGGATCAGTGGTCAAGTGCCCCTGAGTTCAATCCCCAGTACCAAAAAAAAAAAAGATACTGTTGGCTTGCTCAACAGATGTGGACTTTGTGATATAAGCCACATTTGCAGAAGGCATTGTTAAAAGGCTATTTTTTTTTTTTCCTGTTAAGAGGGTAATTGTGTGACTGCTACTGTCCTTTGTTCTGTTGTGAATATAGAGGTAATGTCTGCATCTGTGGCAAGCAGCCCCTACCAAGTCAACACACTTGGATGAGCAAAAAGAAAGAGCCTTGGACTTGATGACCCTCTTGAGCCTTTGTACCAAATCTTAGACTACCTCTTGTTATCTTGTGTGTGGAAAAATGTAATGCCCTATTAATAAATATTTGCCACATATAAATCTGACTTTCAGTTCATTGTAGTCTGTCTTGCTTGATTTTCTTTTTTTTACTTTTTATAATGGAAATTTAGTATACACCAGAGCAGGCAGTGATATAATGAATACACATCACCCAGCTATAATAACAATCAGCACTTAGCCAACCTAAAAGGAAAGAAATACATTGTTGTACTTCATCTCTTAGTAATTATAACTAAATTTAAGTAACTCTGTAGCAGAATTATGTGAAAGTACTGAGGAAGCACAGGAAAGAGAGAGACTAAGTTGGTCTGTGATGGAGGCTATGACAAAAGGCTACACAGAGAAGATAACATCTGCAGAAGTTTTAAGGGCAAGTAGTAAATAGAAAAAAAGATCATTCCTAGTAGAAGGTCTAACATGGTAAAAGGCCCTTTAAAACATGGAATATCCCAGAAATGAGAAGTAGATTATTGTGGCTGGAATGCAGTTTATCAGGGACAAGTGTTTGTAGATGAGTATACAAAGGTGGCTTGGTGCCAAATCATGAATGCATGTATACCATACCAAGAAATTTGAAGCTAAATATGAGTACCAGGAAGTGAGGAGTGTGGTTAGTTTTGGGTTTTAGAAAGAAAACACTAATGGTAATGTAGCCTGTGATTTTGGAATATTGGGTAGAGAGGGAAAGATGGTAAACTGTGCCAGTGGTCTAAGTGGTAGAAGGACACTTGGTGATAACTTGGGAAAGGGAAATAACTTGTGGTTATTCACAGACATACACAGAGAGTCAGAAAATTTGAGTCACCAACATGGCAGATTCTCATTTGAGACTGAACTTAGCCTTCTACTTGAGATCTCATACTATAGACAAGTGTCTTTTTTACAGTTGTCTTAATGTCATGTTTTCATATTGTTTTGTGCTTTGTGTTAGTGACTTTGCTATATAAGATGGTTTCCAGGTGTTGTGATAAAGTGTTCCTAAGTGCAAGAAGCCTATGAAATATTTTATTGAGGAAGTATGTGTATCATATAAGTTTTGCTCAGTCCTGACTTAGACTCTTGGCTGTGAGTTCAATGTTAATGCATCAGCAACTTATTAAATATAATGTCTTTAACCAGAAATACTCATAGAATAAGGTTACATGATCGGTTGATGATGATGTTGTGATCAGAGACTTAAAAGAATCTAGTCCTCTATTTCCCCTTTCCCAAAGGGGATATTCACTAATTCAGTGTTTGTGTCAATTTAATAGAACTTAACTACCACAAATAATGAGAATTGACTGTATATAAAATCTACTACTTTTTATCAGTAATCCTTATATTTGTACATTGTAAGCATTAGTTCTAATTTACACTTGAGATCATGATCACAAGAAATATATAACTCAGTGAAAAATCTATGCATACAAGATGAAAACGATTTGCTATTTTAGATCAGACAGATGATTCCATATTTCCCAAGTTGGAAGGTTTTTCATAAATAGAGTACCAAAGAAATATAGGTGACGTTGACTGACGGCATCTAAATGGTCATCTATAACACACTCGAGCATAACATGGTTGTCCGCTTATATTGGTGGACTGCCAGTTTCTTTATGTTTGATGGTTATTCTCTTTAGCAAGCTTGCAATATTATCAGGCCCTCTTCTTTTAGAGAATAAATTTTTATTATGGTATTTATGTGTGAGGAGATTTCCTAATCGAAGACTAGCAGGTATGCATTCATATCTATCAATTTGCTTGAATGTAGCATTTTTTAACCTCTTATTCACAAATATTGGTTCATATCAGTCAAGGTATTTTAAAATGACAGGTATTGTGTGAGAATGAGAATTACCCATACCTTCTGACGTATCATCTATGTTATGATGAAAATTAACATTCAGCATTGTTACTCACATTTTACTTTCTGCAAACCTGAAAGCAAAGAATTGGCATTTACAGAGTGGAGGACAAGAAGACACAAAACCCCATGCAATGACTTTTATACTCCAAAGTAATTCTGTGCTTGTTAGAATTGTCTGTTTTCCAGCCACCTTTTTTCTTGGTATAGAAGATGTGCTGTGGGTATTATACAGCTATATAGTTAAATGTTTAAAATAAAAATGATACAAACCTACATTTAGAGATGTTTCAATTCCAAGTGACTGATTTATTTATCTGACATATCCTTCTGAGTTGGTCCTCTTTGATTCTGTGGCCTTCTAAGTAAGGTATTATGGTGTATGCTGTAACAGCATTTGTTTCCTCTCTTTTTATTTTTGGTAATTAGCCTCAATGTTCACTCTTCATATGGAAATAAACCATAGATCTATTATTATTCTGTATGGTGGCTAGTGTATTTAAGGACTGATACTCTTTAATTATACTGCATTCAGATAGCAAAATATTTGCAGTTGAAGTTTTCTGAAAATTGAGCATTAAGTGCTCTCTTCATTTATATATACTCTATCACTGAGCTACATACCCAGTTTTTGCTTGCTATATTTTTATTTTTCCCTACTGATTTTGAGCACCCTAATTTTTAATATTAATGATTGTTTTGTAAGATTGACCAGCCCTTGACCTACCCGAGTCTGTTTCCAATGTAAAGTTCTCTAGTAAGTGCAAATTAAGTGGAACACCTTCTTGAGCCTGTAAGAATGCAGGGGATTGACTAAAAGATGAAAATATGTCTCAAATTAATATATTTCAAATGGAGGTGCAGGGTATTGTCTAATTGGTAACTGTACCATATAGTTTCAGAGAAAATTCTTTGAAAGTCTATGGTGAATTATTGCTTGTGGTTCTAAGTCTCTTTATAAGGATAGCAACATATTTGAGTTTGTTTTTGCTGTTTACTATACCTCCAAGCCTTGCCATACATGTCTCCTTAGCTTTCTATGAATGTGTCCATTTCCATTTCTATTTTATTCTATTTCCTCTCTTCAACAAACTGTGAATAATTACTCCTTGGACACCCCAGACCAAGACTTTTTCTCCAGTGAAACTTACTGAACACTTTCTAGTTTCCCATCTCACTGGCTTTATATGTGTAAATTATATGCTGATTTGTCACTAGCTTGCTTAGTTTCATTTTTATTCAGTTCAACAAATGTCTCCTGAGTGCTTGTTACAATGATGTATGAACTTAGTGAGGTAGAGAACACACTTTGGTCAGGATTTCCAGAGGAAGTGATCCTGGACCTGAAGTTTAAAGAACAAGTAAGAGTTTCCCATGTGTGGAAGGAGTATAAGGATTTATTAGCAAAGGGAACAGCTTGAGAATATATAAGACTGACAGTTCAATATGGCTGTGGTATGATGAAGTAGGAGATAGGAAATGAAACTGAAGAGAGAGGTACAAACCAGCTCATTGAGGAATTTATATGTCATACTTGGACATTTATTCTATAAATGAACTTGGACTTTATTCTTTAAGTGATAGGTTGTCTTTGAAGGTTTTGACATATGAGGGTTTGACACTTGATACAGCACAATTTTCATGTTTAAGCCAATCATTTTGGCAGCAGTATAGTAAATAAATTTGAGGTAGGATAAGAGTAGCAATGGTGTGTTAGCCAGCTTAGTCAGCTTTTCATCACTGTTACAAAATACCTGATAAAATCAACTTAAAGGAGTAAAGATTTATTTTGGCTCACAATTTCAAAGGTTTCAGTTGTTGGTGGGCTGGCTCCATTGCTGTGGATCTGGGTGAGGCAGAGCATCATGGCAGAGAGGGTATGTTATAACAGATCTGCTTACCTCATGGCCACTGGGAAGCAAAAAGAGGAAGAGGCTGGTGAGAAAATATTCCTTTCCAGGGGAATCCCTTGAATCCTTCAAGTGGGCCCTGCCTCCTACACTTTCCACCACCTTCCAATAATGCCATCAAATTATGAATCCTTAATGGATTAATCAACTGATGAGGTAGAGCCCTCATGATCCATTCACCTTCCCATAGGCCCCACCTCTGAACACTGCTGCATTGGGGAACGAGCCTTCAACACATGAGCCTCTGGTGGACATTCCAGATCCAAAGTATAACAGATGAGAAGATGAATTAAATTGATGATTTGGTTGTATTGAGAGATAACAACCAGGATTGGATACTGTTAATAGAAATAGAGTTGAGGAAGTAGATTGGCAAAGTGTTATAATAGAAGACAATACATAGGTTTTATGATTTCTATTTGTATTTGAAGAACCTGAGGATAAGAAAGATTAAGTGATTTGATTAACTTTTTCCCACATCTGTGTAACTCCAAAATTCATTCTCTTAACCACTGATGACATATTTGTTTAGAACAGCACAAAAACAAAAAAATCCAAACCCAAACAAAAGATTTAAAGTCTAATATTCTGGTTCTATTGTGAAATTACTCTGACTCTAAACCACTGAATTATACTGAATTCTATGTGGTCAGTCTCATGTGGATTACATGGTATTTGGATACCTCTCTGTTTTTTAATACAGTTAGGCCTTACTAATTTTTTTCGTCTTTCTGGGTCACTCTTTCTTCATTTTTCTATCAGCAGTTTGTAATAGATGATCCCTAAATTGCTTGTCTCTAAAATCCTTTAATTCCATACATTTAAAAAACTAAAGAACACAGGTTACTAATGGGTTTTAGAGATCCACAGGTTACATGACTAGGTTTCATGACTCCACTAATATTAAATGAAAACCCTGATGCATGTATTGCATTTTTCTGGGAATGCAATTCAGTTTTTTTTTTTTTTTTTTATTCTCATAGTTTGGTATAATTCACCACTCACTTTCCCTCCAAAATGTTGAGAAATATGGGTCCAGAAATATTTGCTTTTTAACTACAGCACTTCATGCACTCCCTGGGTAGTTAAGTCATCTTTAACAGAGGTATTGTTATTCTTTTTTAAATTTTTTTTTTAGTTGTAGATGGACACAATACCATTATTATTATTCTTATTATTCTTATTTTAATGTGGTGCTGAGGATTGAACCTAGTGCCTCACACATGATAGGCAAGTACTGTACTACTGAGCTACAACTCCAGTTCATTATTGTTATTCTTTAAAAGTGTGTGTGGTAGAACACTTTTAAAGATTAACCCAAGACCTGGCATGTGGTGGGCAAGTGCTGTATTCTACAAACTGCATTTGTAGCCCTGAAAGTAATTTTTTGAAGTAAAGAACAAATTTATTTATTATTAAAGGAAATGGTTATTATTTGGCTACTTAAGCCTATAATGTTTTCTCTTTTGTTAACCAACTAAAACACCTATTGGTTATTTTATTGATTAAAGACAAAATCTATCAAATAGAATAAAAGTTTGATTATGCCTTATGATGAATTAAAAAATGCTTAGTTTTAAAGAGTGATTCAAATGTCCTTCACTAATATATATTCCCCACTTTGCGTCTTTCTATAGGAAAAGAATATTTGAGGTTCATTCATAAAGAAAAGGAAGCAAGGACATAATGCCTAGAATTAGAGCCAGTTAAACTAGGTTTGTATATTTTCTTTCCATAATATAACATGTTTCTTCTACACTTGAATCCCTTTCTATCAATTTCCTGAATTATTCTAGTAGCAAATCTTCTCATTTTGAACCTTGCCATAGTAGTATGGAAGAGATAAAGAAGACATGCCCTTTCAAAGTATTTGCACTGCAACTGTGAATATGAAAGACAGAATGATGAAAAATCTAAATAATATTCTCATTTTAACATGAGAAGCTTTAAGTTCAAAACCTTGAAGACAGGGACTAGAGTTGTGGTTCAGTGGTAGAGTGCTTGCCTACTACATGTGAGGCGCTGGGTTTGATCCTTAGCACTACATTAAAAAGATAAATATGTAAAATAAGGGTATTGTGTCCATCTACAACTAAAATAAAATAAAATAAAAAGCTTGTAAACAGTCAAGCTGGGATTCAGTCTCAGATATGTTGACTCAAAACCACATTTATTTTCTAGTTATGTCTCAAAAGCCCTTGTTTTATTTAGGTTTAGTTTGTTTTGCAACTACTGATTAGTTATATGTATTTCCCTTCAGAAAGCTTTCTGAGAAAGTAAAAGGCGGGAAAGGCATTCATTATTCTCCTAAAGTTTAGAAAATTAGAGAAAGGAACTAACATTTGTAAGCACTTACTATGTGCCAGACACTATCATTAAGGCCTTAACTGGGATAACTCATTTAATTCACAATAGCCAGCTGATGTACTTTGTACTAATCTTCATCTTTAAAATAGAGAAGTAAGTGAATTGCCCAAGATCACATAGCTGGTTAGTAACAAAATGAGAATTAAAGTCCTTTTTGAAAAAGATTATATAGGGTTTCTATCATGCCTGTTAGCTTAAAATTTCATATCACACAAACCAAACAAATAGCTGAAATGTTCAGTCCAAGCATGTTTGGCTGTTAGTGTCATTTGTAAACATTCTTAATTTGACAATTAATAGTTGAATCATCTCACCAAGATAGTTACATACATTTTCTTAATAAGCTTTTTGTTGTAACCAGTTGTTAAAGCTACATGATTCTATGAAGAGAGATTTAAAATTCACAAAATAGTGTGACAGACGTAGCAACAGATGAGAGGAAGGACTTTGAGGTGGGATTCAGGTCTAAGTGCCTTTGTCTCCTTGCTTCCTTTCTAACTTGTGTGCTTTACAGGTCTCTTACCTTGGGTTCACATGTATTTTGTAACATGAGAAGGTTAATTGTTCCCTTAATCTCTTTTAACAATTTTTAATCTATCATATTTTAATTTTTCTCCTTTTTCCACTTTTCATTGGTGTACTGTAATTGTACATAATGGTGGGATTCATTGTTACATACTCATGTATGCACACACCTATCATTTTATATACTTCAAATGTAAATATCAAATAATTTTTAAAGATATCTATAGAGATGTCTTAATTATGACAGATGAGGGAAGTGAGACCATCACATTTGTATAGTACTTTAAACATTTCAAAGCTTTCTCACATATATTAATCTTATACAAAGCCTCACCACTCTCTGGTGGGTTAAATATTATCATTTTCATTGTCCAAATGACCAAATTGAATTGGCTCAGAGTCCCATAGCTGGACCTAAGTAAGTGAATCTGTAACTCTCAAACTAAAGTTTACCATGTTTTCTTGCTTTAAAGGACTAATTACATCTTTGTGATGTAGTTCTGTTGTGTGAGGAAATGAGAGTACAGTGTTTCATAAAAGAAATTAAGTAGGAGAAATAAATGTTTCCTTCTGTGAAAGTTGTAATGGCTACAACAGAAGAAACAGCAAAAACAAACATGTAAGGAAGGGGCAGAAACTAGGGTCTATGTGTTAATTTAATGTTTGTTTTCATTTATTCCTGGATTAAGAATAAGCATAATTGACTTCTTTTTAATAACCTTATTTTATTTATTTATTTTTATGTGGTGCTGAGGATCAAACCCAGTGCCTCATAAGTGCTAGGCAAGTGCTTTGCCACTGAGCCACCACCCCAGCCCTGTTTTATATTTTATTTAGAGACAGAGCCTCAGTGAGTTGCTTAGTGCCTCACTTTTGAAGAGGCTGGCTTTGAATTCACAATAATCCTGCCTCAGCCTCCTGAGCCACTGGAATTAAGGCATGCACCACTGCTCCCAGCCAATAATTGACTTTTAATATCCTTGTATTTATCAATAGCATACTATTTGGTTTGCTTTAGCCTTAGCAAAATATTCAAGGAGACCATACTTTGTAATGAAATGTTTGCAAATTATAGTTGAGCTAAGGAGAACTTAAAACAGTTAATTCAAAAGGATGCCTTAGAAACAAAGGAATAAATAAGTACGAGAAATTAAACTTTACACAAAATTATATGTTTCATTGCCTTTATTGGTGTGAGTTTTCCTTATATTTCTACTCCAGTTGTGGAGATATTACTTAGAAACAGTATTTGTCTCTATGCCCTTGATCTTGCTGGGCAGAACAAATTACTTAACCTTACTAACTTTCTGTAAATAATATTTTTTCAATTAGAAAGAAAATTATTTTAAAATTGGTATGTGGACATAAGCAGTTTTTCTTTTACAGTTTTGATACCCAGGTTTTCTTTCCTTTAAAAATAATTGATTTTCTAGATTATGTGGTATGATGGTGCTTTCTCTGCAAATACAAAAATTTGATCATTAAAAGAATCTCTACTTTTTATTCTGTACTAAGTTTTTTTAAAGATGATAAACTAAAAATATTCTACAGAACTAAAAAATGAAAGGAGGCTTTCCAAGTTGGTTCTAATCAAATAAGGGAAACAAGGATAGAGTTGTAGAAAAAAAATTTGAAAGCAGCATTATAAGATTTGACAAAGTAGAGAAGAAAAAATGTTTTATGTCCTTCCCAAAGTACATTTTTCTTAAGAATCATTTTTGAGATTTTTTGCCCAACTAGTAATGTTCTTTCCACATGCTGTGCCCTATAGAGCCCAGTCTCCTATCCTACTCCCATTCTCATGCCATCACAGATCCTTGGAATTCAGGAAAATTATCTTTGATACAGACTTGTATAGAACTGGTTTTAAGCTCTCAGCTTTGCATTTGACCTCAAAACATGTACAAGGGTTTTTTGTTTGTTTGTTTGTTTTTCCCCAGCCATTGCTTTATGGTGCTTTAAAGTAAAAAATGGAAAGTCCACTACACAGCAGTTAGTTTTTAGTTTTCATTTTGTAACTAGTTCAAACAGTTTCATTATATTATATTTATTATAAATATGATTATGTTTTGCTACCCCAGATTCTATAGCCAGTTTTAAGAACTACTGTTAGCTTCTCATTGGCCAGCTGTGATTTAGTGATCTTAATAAAGTTATGACTTTTAGCAGAGGGCTTAGATTTTTAAAGATGACTGGAGTTTTTCTGTAATTTGTATTTTTCTTGTTTGGCTTGAGTATTAAAGAATTCTTCACTAGAGTCAGCAGCTAGCCAGCCAGGTTCGTAGGCTGATGTCTCATTAATATTAAAACATTCCGGGCTGGGGTTGTGGCTCAGCGGCAGAGCGCTCGCCTTGCACGTGCGCAGCCCGGGTTCGATCCTCAGCACCACATAAACATAAATGCATGCATTGTGTACAACTAAAGTAAATAAATAAATATTAAAAAAAAATTCCCTTGGTACATGTGTGCCATGTGTGTACCCTATGATTCAGAAGACATGATTTTAATACATAAAGTCTTTTAATTTCTTAAACTACTCGTTTCTATAAAGAAATTGCTGAAATATTTAACTTTTGTTTTAATCTCATTGGCAAATCTGCTAGCATTAAACAGGGCTTTAAATGGAGATTGATTGATTTAGTATTGTTATGGGTTTATTTCTCTGTATGTAATATGGTTTCTGTGCTAGGGTACTTTCTAAAAGTGATTTCAATGCCTAGTAAGATGTATGGAAGTTTGAGGAGCTCTCAGATGCTTTTTGATGTTAGGTTCAGTAAATCTCAGGTTGGGAATAAGGGAAATATGGAGATGTTGACTTCTGTGTATAAAGGAGTGTGTGCATGTTTTTGTATGATCTAAACACCCAGGAAATGAAATAAATTTATTTGATTTACCGCTTCCTTCCTGAAAAGGTTAAAGTTTAACATGGCAATGGAGTTATAGGGAAATCTTGATTAGTTTTCCCCTTTCAAATGTATCACTACTTAACAATGAAATGATTAAATGTTGCTCAGGACTACATTATATATCTTAGTATTATATTTGAAAGAATAAAATAGGTTGATTCATATTTTCAAAAATAGAAATGTGACATTAAAGGAAAACTGCAGGATCTGTGGCTTACATATTTAAGATCAGTACATCAGTATTTGACCCATTTGTTAAATCTGTCAAAGAAAATAGTATCAGCAAGTATAAATCTTCAAAATATTTATTATTATTATTATTATTAGTATTATTATTTTTTTGGTACTGGAGATTGAGCTCAGGGGCAATTGACCATTGGGCCACATCCCTAGCCCTTTTTTGTGTTTTACTAGAGACAGGGTCTCACTGAGTTGCTAAGTGCCTCGCCATTGCTGAGGGTGGCTTTGAACTTGCGATCCTCCTGCCTCAGCCTCCCAAGTGCTGGGATTACAAGCATGCCCCACCATGTCCTGCTCTAATTAAATATTTTGTTAGTACATGTATACATATGTGTGTGTGTATGTCATCTTTATTTTTTTTATTTTTCAAAGAGAGAAGACTGGATAATTTTCATAAGTATTCAAAAATTATCCTGCTGGATGAAATTGAGAATATTATTATTTTTTTAAAATATTTTTTTATTCAAAGTTGTTGTATTTGTAATAGTAGAATGTATTACAATTCAAATACACATATAGAACCTCTTTTCACATAACACTTTTGTATACAAAGTATATTCATACTATTCAAGTCTTCAATCATGCATTTGCTTCCTCTAAATATTAAACATGGATCTATCATATAATACTGCAATCCTACTTCTAGGTGTATATGAAAGAGAAATAACAGCACATGGGTCTATAGCCTTATAGATGATGAATGTTTATAAGAGTATTGTTGAGAATATTATTTTTTAAAAAATATTTATTTATTTATTTTAGTTGTACACAATGCCTTTATTTATTTTTAAATGGTGCTGAGGATCAAACCTGGGCCCCACATATGTTAGGCGAGCGCTCTACTGCTGAGCCACAACCCCAGCCCGGGAATACTACTGAAACAATTATTTGCTTCAATCCTTAAATCTATCTCCAAAAAAATAAAAACAAACAACAACACAATAAATCTATCTCCAAAAAAAAATAAAAACAAACAACAACAAAATCCAAAGGCAGTTAATTCCTTTTCTTTGAAAATGGAATAAGTTTGCTCTTATATGAACAGTCTTACTAGCATTGCTTGTTCTTACATATAAACAGAATATTTTAATGTGAGATTTGATAGTCCAAAATGTTGTTAATCTGCAGATCTTTTATAAGAGTAGTGAAAAATTGCAAAAGAATTAGGGACTCAATATTGTCCAGACAATTTGATTGTAATGAGTGAATTTAGTAAAAATGACTTACTTTCTCATCTCAAGTAATGTAAATATCTCATGTCTTATAAAATTAATAATCACATGCATCATTTTGCTAGCAGGAATGCTGTTTCACAGACATTTTTTAGTAGAAAACTTTGAGAAAATCTGATGTTATAAAGGGAGTAGAAAAACCATACACTCTCTATAGTGTGAGGCTTGATTATTCCAAAGAGGAGAGACTGCTTTCCAAATATCATCTATTTAAATTTAGTAAGGTCAGCTGTTCATAGCCCTTAAAGAATGACATAAAACTAATGACAGAGAATATTGGAAGCCACTTGTACTGCCTGAAGCCAAGTTTATAAAACCCACTTGTGTGCATAGAAATGTATTGTTTATTTTTGAGATAAAAATTCAATAGACATGTGGAAGATAAATAGATTTTAGAAGAAGAGGCTTCAGAAATCATTTGATAATCCCCTTTCATTTAATAAAGAGAAATCAAGGGTAAGAAGCTAAATTACTTATTTGGCATCATATAGACAGTGACAAAAGTAAGACTAATATTCTTCACTTTTCTTTTAAAAAATTAATTGAAGTTAGAACTTAAAGAATTGTGATGGAAAAATATTTTTATTGTTGCTATTAATATTTTAAATTTACATATAGTATAGTTGACTCTTTAAAAATAAGTTTGTTAGCCAGGTGTGGTGATACATGCCTGGAATCCCAGCAACTCAGGAGGCTGAGGGAGGAAGATTGCAAGTTGAAGGGCACAGCAACTTACTAGAGACTCTGTCTCAGATAAAAAATAAAAAGGGCTGGGGATGTGGCTTACCTCTGGGTTTAATCCCCAGTACCAACGTAATACAGTACCAAAATGGTAGTAGTAGTAGCCATAGTAAGAAGAAGTTCTGTGAGCTAATGGATACACAGATTCACGTAACTACCATTGCAAACAAGAGACAAATAGTCCCATTGCTCCAGAAAACTCCTTTAAGCTTTTCCATTTTTGGTAAAAAATTCTCCCTAAACTTCACCCTAGGTACATACTGATCTGTATGCCATCACTAAGATTTTTACCTACTCCCGAATATTGCATAAGTGGAGGTATTTAGTATGTACTCTTTTGAGTGTAACTTATCTCAAATGAACATTTTTCAGATTCAGCCATTATTTTAATTGCTTAGTATTCCATTATATCTCAATTTGCTTATTTACTAGTTAATGAACATTTGGTTGTTGCTAGTTTGTTTTAAAGATTTTTTTTTTTAAGAGCACAACAGAATTAAGAGAAAGGTAAATAGAGAGCCCTGTCCCTACAAATATATAGCCTCCCACACCATTAACATCCCCCACCAGAGTGGTATATTTGTTACAATTGATAAACCTACATTGAGATATTACAATCTCCCAGCGTCCATAGTTTACATTAGGATTTAGTCTTGGTTTGGACAAATGCCTAATGATATGTATGTACCATTAGAGTATCATATAGAGGATGTTCACTGACCTAAAAATCCTGTGTTCTTCGTTCTCTTTCCTTCTCTCTTCAATTTCTGGTAATCCGCTGGTCTTTTTACTGTTTCCATATTTTTGCCTTCTCCAGAATGTCATACAGTTGGAATCATAATATGTAGTTTATTCAATTTGACTTCTTGTTTACATATTTTTAGCTATTATGGATAAAGACACTAAGATTCTTTTTTAGAGAAAAGGAAAACTTATAGATAGCATAGAGACCTGATAGAATGTTCCTAAAGAATTCAGAAAGCTAACTTACTTTTTAAACTTTTTATTTTAAGATAATTATAAATCCACAGGAAGTAGCAAACATAGTACAAAGAAATCCTTTTATTGTTTATGGTTTATGTAGCTATAGAACAGTATCAAAATCAGGAAACTGATATTGGTGTAAAGAGAGTATATAGTTCTTTGGTATTTAGTTATTTGGTATTTGGATTTAGATTTGGTATATTAGATTCATGTAACCAACACTGCAATTATGTTACAGAATTATTCTTCACTGTAATATTATCTCACAAGCTACTGGGAATTAAAACCAGGGGCATTCTACTACTAGTTATATCCCCATACCTTTTTATTTTTTGAGACAAGGTCTCACTAAGTTGCTAAGACTTGGCCTCAAACTTGTGATCCTCCTGCTTTAGCCTCCCAAGTAACTGGTATTACAGGCCTGTGACATCTCACCTGGCAAGCTACCTCTTTATATATACTAGTGCCCCCCTTTCCAACCCTATCCACAGAGATACTTTTCAGGACCCCTAGTGGATGCCTAAAACTGTATAAAGTATTGAACTGAGTATATATATCATATTTTGTTCTTATTGTAGATTGTAGCAACCTCAGTAAATGACTTTTGTTTTTTTCCCTTTTCTTTATGAAATGGAGACTTTTCACCTTTTCACTTGAAGAAAGTAGTTTGTAGCTACTCTGTGGTATATCTGGATTACTAGCATCACTATTATTTTCTGTCTCTCCTTTATGTTGGTGATTTCTATCTTCCCTTATTCAGTCTAGCTAGAGGTTTATCAGTTTTATTAATTTATTTTTCAAAGAACAAGTTCTTGCTTTCATTGATTTTTCTCTATTTTTCAGGTGTCTATTTTATTGATTTCTCTTCTTTTTTATTATATTACTTTCACTTGTTTTGGCTTAATTTACTGCCCCCCCCCCCCCGCACCCAGCTTTGTATGGTAGAAGTTTAGATAATTGCTTTTAGGCCCTTTATTCCCTAGTAAAAACAGAAAACTCTAAATGTGGTCAAAGCACCTTTTTAGCATCATCTTAGAAATTTTGGTATGTTGTTTTTTTAAAAAAAATTCTTTATCTGTACATTATTTTAGAAGTATATTGCTTGATTTCTGAATTGGGAACTTTTCAGTATCTGTTATTGGTCTCTAATTCCATTGTGATAGGAGAAGGCACTGTGTATAGTTCCAATTCTTTTAATTTGTAAAGACTCATTCCTGGTTCAGTAAATTATTTGTCTTGAACAATGTTTGATGGGCATTGAAAAAATTTATATTTTGCCACTGTGGATCAGAGTGCTCTATAAATCTCTATTCAGCAGCTCAAATCTTCTTTATCTGTGCTTTTGGTATATCTGTTCCTTCAGTTATTGAGAGAAGAATGTCTATATCTCCAACTGTAATTGTGTCTATTTCTCCCATCATTTCTATCAGTTTTTGCTTCATGTATTGTGTACATATGATGTTGTATCCATATATATTTAGAATTGTTCCATCTTCAGAATGAATTAAGCTCCTGGTCACTACCACATGTCTTTTATTCTGTCTGGTTAACATTCTTTGCTTTGTCTTCTACCTTACCTAATATAAATACAGCTTTTCCAACTTTCTTAATACTTCATTTTTCTATCCTCTATTAACCTATTTCCTTATTTTTAGTGTACAGTTCTTATATTTGGATGCAGCATATATTTGAGTCTTGCTTACTTATATGTCTTTTAAGTGAAGTATTTAGATGATTTACATGCAGTGTATTATTGATATAATTGAGTTTAAATCTACCACCTTGCTATCTTGTTTTCCGTTAATCTTTCTTTTGAATTAATTATGCTTGCTTTTGGATTCCACTTAATTTCTTTGCTTATTTGTTCCCCCTTTTGCTTATTCTTTGTTCTTCTTGCTCATTTTTGTGCTTGCTCTATGATTATAATATGCATCTTTAGCTTACAGTGTACTATTAAGTAATGTTATGCCACTTCTCACATAAGGTAAGACCTTTATAACAGTGTTTTTCCATTGTTTCACAGTCTCTCCCCTTCTCTCTGAGCTTCATTTTGGATAAATTATATTGCTCTGTCTTCAAGTTCACTAATATCCTTTTTTTGTCAACAATCTATCCAGTGAAATTTCATTTTAAATATTATAATATTTTATCTCTAGAAATTCGTTTTTGAAAATTCTCCATTTCACTATTTAATCTGTTTCTGTTTTTCACTTATATTCTTGAATATAGAGCATAATTTTCATAGCCCTTTTAATGTCTTTGCCTGCTAATTCTATTATTTCTGTCATTTTTTGGTCTCTCTCTACTGACTGATATTTTTCTGGTTATGAATTACTTTTTTCTGTTTCTTAGAATTATCTAATAACTTTTTATTAAATGACAAATATTTGTGAATTTAGCATTCTTGAGTTCCTAATTTTGTTTTATCCCTTAAAGAGTATTGGACTTTTTCTTGAAAGTCATTTTTTAAAATATTTTTTTGTAATTGTAGATGGACACAGTACCTTTATTTTATTTACTTTTATGTGATGCTGAGGATTGAACCCAGTGCCTCACTCATTTGAGGCAAGTGCTCTCCCACTGAGCCACAACCCCAGCCCCTCTGAAAGTCATTTTTGTTAATTGCATGTTTGTTTCTTTTTAGGGTTTCAAGCTACTTTCAGACATATCTAGAGAAGCTTTTATTCTAGTGCCACTTAACCCCCTCCTACTTCTATGCTGTGGCCCTCTTGGGCCCCTTGCTGATGATGACCTTGAATATTCAGTGAGGTTTTTCCCTTCTTGCTGAATTCTTGGGCCAGTGACATCTCTTGAGAATTGTTTGTGTTATAACTCTCTGGTAACTTTCTTACCTTAGAAGTTCTTCCCTATTCTCAAGAAATTTTACCCTTCTCATATACAAATTATTATGTAGCTAAACACCCTTATTTAGATTACTAGAACTCTCCCTCCTCTCTGAAACTCTGTCCCATAAGTTCTAGCCGTCTTGTCCTCCTTACACTTTGTTTCTTCAAGTCTGGCAGATTGCCACTGTGGATTCTTCCTCCATGTACTGGAGTGATAAATTGCTTCCTGACTGAGGGGCTAGGTAATGGTAGGGATCACCTCGTTTATTCCCCTTTTCTTGGGGATCATAGTCCAGTAGTGTTCAGAGGTGATATGATTAGATTATGAGAGCTATAACTCCATCAATGAATTAATCCATTTGATGGGTTAATAATTTGAATGGATTATTGGGTTTTAACTGTAGGCAGGTGGGGCGTGATTGGAGAAAGTAGTTCACTGGGGTGTGACCTTGGACTATATCCTGTGCCTGGCTCCTTTCTCTCTCTGCTTCCCAGCAGCCACGAGCTGAGAAGTTTTCATCTACCACATCCTTTAGTGGCGATGTTCTGCTTTAGCCTCAGACCTAAAGCAATGGAGTTGACTGATCATGGACGCAGATCTCTGAAACCATGAACCCAAATACCAAAAACACTTTTCTTCCTCTAAGTTGTTCTTTTTGGGTATTTTGGTCATAGCAATGAAAACTGACTAAAACAGTGTGAAAAAGTGAAAGTGTGCCTATTGTATGATTTATAGAGATATCTGAGATGCTAACATGTATTGCGAATTTTCAAAAAACGAATAGTGAGAATAACTCTACCCCTTGATTTTTAACTCAGGTCTACTTTTTAGAGTATTTAGCTATATTAAAGTTTTGCAGAAGTCATTTTAGAATGATAGGTCTATTGATACTTTTAATTTTTTTCTTTTCTTTTGTCTCACAAACAAGTTGCAAGAATAGTACAGATAATTTTCCCTAATTATTTGACAGTATTTTGTTAATGTTGTACCCTTTTACCTCTAAATATTTTAGAATGTATTTTGTACAAAGACAGTATCATACATAGCCAAGATAATGTAATAAATATCAGGAATTCAGTATTGATAGGTTACTGCTATCTAATGCATAACTCTATTCAAATTATGCCAGTTGTTCTGTCACTCAGTAGTAGAAATTTACAGTGAAAAGGGATCCTCAAAATCTCTGTGTGTGTATGTGTGTGTGTTGTATATATGTATACACACACATATTCCTTTCAGTTCCTTGGCTCACCCCTAACTTCACATGCAAATAGAGAAAACTTCATTGAATCTAGTGGGAAATAGTATCTGCAATGGGAAGTTGTTGAGCTGATATTTCTGATCGGGTTTGGAGTGTTATTGTTTGTTTGTTTTTTAGGTACCTGGGATTGAACTCAGGGGCACTGGACCACTGGGCCACATCCCCAGCCCTTTTTTGTATTTTATTAGCGACAGGGTCTCACTGAGTTGCTAAGTGTCTCGCCATTGCTGAGGCTGGCTTTGAACTTGTGATCCTCCTGCCTCAGCCTCCCAAGTGCTGGGATTACAGGCATGCGCCACCGCGCCTGGCTCAGGTTTGGAGTTTTAAGTCCTACCAAATTAAAGGATTAAAAAAAAAAAAAAACACATCAGGGTTTCCACTGAAATTTCATAAAGGTTCTGCCTTAAAGTAAGACTTGTAATAAGAAAAATAAGACTGTGTCCAAGGCTTAAGGGATTTGTTTTGGGATTTATGGCAAAACTGAAATGTACTCTCCATAACAAAGTGTGGATCTAAGCATCCAGAAGTGTAAGATATCAGCCAGTATTTTAACTGCATGTTAGTAGAGAAATCAACATTCTTCAAAGAAAGAAAACTCAGAGTGTCTATAGCATATCATCCATATTATTCAGAATACCATGAAGAGTGATTATGCAATTGAAGAAACAGAAAAAGATTACCTGTACTTAAGAGAAAAGGAAAAAGGAAAACAGTACAGATGTTAGAGTTAGTGGGCAATAATTAAAAAATAAGCTATTATAAATATGGTTAAGAAACTTAAAGAGAAAAGAGGACATAATGAATAAAAATATAGTTTATCTACAGAGAGAAGTAGAAACTTGAAAAAAGAATAACAAAACAAATTGTAGAACTGAAAATATAATACCTGAAATGAAAAGTGGGTATGCTATTCAGCAGATAAGAAATAGCAGAAGAAAAGGACAGTGAACTTTATAACAAATCAGAATTGTTCTGCCTAAAAAAGAATGAGAAGACTAGGTCATTAAGGAATAAGTTTTAGGATAACCTGAGAACTTCTGTATATTGGCATCCCAGAGGAGAAGAAAGAGAAAGGGAAGGGAAAAAAAATTGAAGACATTAGGGTTTAAAGTTTCTCAAGTTTGGTAAAAAACTAACTTACAAAACCCAGGATCTCAGAGAACTCCAAGTAGATTTAATAAAAAGAAAACCAAATCTAGACATACAGTCATTATACTGCTGGAAAGCCAAACAAAGAGAAAATTTAGGAAACAAAAGATTTTTTGTATTTTCCTCATATTTGGGGTTAAATGCAAATTTTGGATGTATTCCCCCCATCCCCTGCCCCAATACAGGGGATTGATCCCAGGGCACTCTACCACTGAGCTCCATCCCCAGCCCTTAATGAGACAGGGCATCAGTAAGTTTCTAGGGAGTATCACTAAGTTGCTAGGCTGGCCTCAAGCTTGTGATCCTCCCCACTCAGCCTTCTGAGTCACTGGGATTACAATCTGGGGTTCAGTTTTGAATACTTTTATACTTGGTACCCAACAATCAGAAATAGGTAAGAATTTATCAAATTTTAGTGAATTTTAGGAAATTTTAAGCCAAATTGTATACTTGAGTCTAAACTAAAACTGCAAAGTGGCCAGTGAAATATTTGTGCTTGGAGATAACAACTTTCATGTGTTACATAGGCTATACCAAAGTTGGACTTTATGACTTTCAGAATAATATATTTGTAAAGATGAAGTACAGTTCAATGATTTGTCATTCAATCAATATCCATATACATCTAGCAAAATAATTCTACAAGGACAATCAAATGAAGTCTTAGAAAATTTCAAGTACATCATGCTCTTTTGGTTCTTATAAGTTACATGATTCCTAGTTCTCAAGTGTGTAAAGTCCTATCAATGTGTTCACCTAAGTAAGGAAGTTATTTCATAATAACTTAATCAGGAAGGTCAAATTAGGAATATCCAAAAGGAAAGAAAGATATCCAATGTATATGTGTATATAGATAGATAGATAGAGATATATGTGTATGTGTGTGTGTGTGTGTATGTATGTGTATATATATATACGTATATATATATATATATATATATATCTTTTTTTCTCTTGCAGTAAGAATATAAGTTAAGTAATGAGAGCAAGGAAGAAAGGACATTCATCTTGGAAAGATCACAAGCACTTTGAAATTTTGAAGGAATGTAATACTAGCTGCTAAAATCACCAGAATGGATGAAGTTCTTCAAATTTAAATGGTAACCAGAATTCTTCCATCATGTTATGTTTCCACTAAGAACTTTAGATGGTTTGAAAGAATTTCTATTTAAGTTTAAATGTTTGTCTTACAAATGCCAAACTGTGGATAAAGCTGATTGTTTTATAACTTAATATTATCAGGCTTTATTTTGGTCCTAAATTCAAAAGAATTTGGTCCTTAGTTTAAAAGAATTGTTTTTCCCCCAGTTTAACTTAAACTTACTTGGGAATGAATATAGCACGTATTAGTATGTTTATAAGTCCATTTTTCACCAAATGTTTTTCCTCTTGTAGAAATAAACCAAGCAATATAAGTAGTAGTTATTTTCACATATAAAAAACATTATTTGATCTTTTCTGAGTTTATTTCTTGTTGTTTTTAGTTTCCCTATGTAGTGTACGGTCTCATTTTTCCCCGTTCATATCTGACATCTTATTTTTATTTCATCTTTATTTTTACCTTAAATTTCTCATCTTTATTTCGTCTCCTTTCTATCTTAAAAAAGAAAAGAAAATCAGCCTATAGGAACTGAGTTACAAAAGGCATAAGGATCCAGAATAGAAAAGGAGAGAGAAATTTTAAAAGATTATAACATTTTCTTCTCATAAAATTGCACGACTGTTAGATTTCATGTACAGTGAAAAACAATTATTTACAAATTAAGATTTAAGATTATCGGTCTTCTTAAATTTTCTTGATTTAAAATCTTCTTGATTTGCATATTTTGTATAGATTCAAATATCTGCAATTTAAAAAATTTTAAATTATAACTTTTAATCATTGGCTATCATTAATTTGATTTTGAAGAATAATCACTTATTTGCTTGAGTTGCTGTAGATTAGTAGTAAATAGGTATAACTGACTAATGCTGCTTCCTTGCTGTGAATGCTGGAGATATGAAAAGTCAAATTGCAGTACCATGTAGTAGTCTTAAGGATTCTAAGGTATATGGGACCTGTTTTAAGGAAACAGTTCAGGATAAATCATATACCAAGAATGAATGTTCTGCTTTCTCTTCCCTGTAGTAACATTAACCTTGATACAAATATCAGTGACTTAAAGAAAAAAATTCTTCACTTGTAGGCTAACCCTCTATTTATGGCATAATTAGACCTTTTCTTTGATATTATCACAAACAGTCATGTAGTCATATTCAGCCCTTTTTCAATGTCCAGTAAATTCTTTCTAGTCCTCAGCCTTTAAAACAAAAAACAAAACAGTAGCTGGCCATGATGGTGTAAGTCTAAAGCCCTATTGACTCTGGAGGTTGAGGCAGGAGGATTACAAGTTTGAGGCCAGCCTCAGCAATTTAGTGAGGCCCTAAACACCTTTGTAAGGCCCTGTCTCAAAATTTAAAAAATAAAATAAAAAGGACTGAGGATATAACTCAGTGTTAAAGTGCCCCTGGTTCAATCTCCAGTACTATGAAAAAAATTGTTTCTTTTAAATAAATTCAAGAAAGCAGTTTTTGAAGCACAGCAGAAATTAAAGTGCTGAATGTTCATTTGTTAAGGTGTAATAATACATAAAAAGCCACCAAAATTCCTCATCTTCACCTTTAATTACCTAAGTTTACCCATTCAATTATATCTGCTGTATAATCTTATATAATGTTTTATTACAGAACTAAAACCAAAGAATATTGTTAGATTTTTATTGGGATGCATTTACCGTGCTTTATAAAACTCCTAATCCCATTGAAATCTATGTCTTCGTGATTTTGGTTACTGAGGATAGGATCATTAAAATCCATAGAAAGCATCACAGTATTTTTCTAATCATCAATTTCCACTTTTTTTAACCCTGAATTTGTTTTCACTTATATTATCAAAGGACTGACTAGGATTTTGCCTTGCTACAAAATAAAACAAAAGAACTATATTGATTCTCCTACCTGTAATAGTCATGTAACAGATCCAGGAAGTACATAGAATCCTTCTATATTTACATATTGTTTTTCTGGCCCCATTTAAGTTCAGTGTCTCCAAAATCCCAAATCTCTGCCTTTGAAGAGGAAATGGTGCAGTGGCGCACACTTTATAGTCCCAGTGGCTTGGGAGCCTGCGACAAGAAGATCGCTAGTTCAAAGCCAGCCTCAGCAACAGCGAGGCGCTGAGCAACTCAGTGAGACCCTGTCTCTAAATAAAATACAAAAATAGGGCTGGGGATGTGACTCAGTGTTTGAGTGCCCCTGAATTCAATCCCTGGTACCAGGAAAAAAATTTAAAAAGAGGGAATGAGATTTTAGTTGTGCAATTCACAGAATTTCTAACTTGCACAACTAGAAACTTATATTTTCAATTGCACAAGCTATCATGGCCAATGTGAAGAAGTTAAAATTTAAAGGATGATATTTTAGCTAGGTAACACTAAGGTTAAGTCAGACACCTAGTTTTATTTAAGTTCATTTCATTAGCTGTAATCTATGGCCCTTGTGAATGTGAGCATATTTTTGCAGGCAAAAAGACCACTCTGAACAATTTGATATCTCTCTAGAAGCTTAAACTCATAAAGTTTTATAGAGCTTTTAAAGCATTCTTTACAAAGCCTTAATGTAGGAAAACTGTACATGTTGGGGGAAGCCTATGTGTAATTTTCCCAGACAAAGCTGAATTTAAAATAATGGAATTAATGTGTATTGAATGGTAATAACCATATGCCAAGCATTAAGATTAGTTTTTAATATTCTGCCTTAGTCCATTTGGGCTGCTATAATAAGAATACTTTAAATTGGATGGTTTACAAATAACAGAAATTTATTTCTCACAGTTCTGGAGCCTGGTAAGTCCAAAATCAAGGCATTGTTGGAGTTAGTGTTTGGTGATGGCTGCTTCCTGACTCATAAATGGAGTCTTTTTTCTGTGTCCTCACATGGCAGAAGGAGCAAATGAGGGTTCTGGGGTTTCTTTAAAAAGGCACCAATCCCATTCATGAGGCATTTACCACTATGACCCAACAACCTACCAAAGACTTCACCCCCAAATACCAACATGTTATCAACATAGGAATTGGAGGTTGGGACACAAACATTCATTTTATTGCATTTGCATTATCCTTAAATCTCACAATTCTGTTCAACATAGGTCTTATTATTTTAAAAAATCCATTTAACATATGAGTGAACTCATTCTCAAAGAAGCTAAGTAATTGCCTAATATCAAGTGGCTAGTTAGAAGTGGAGCTAGATCTGACTGCAAAGCCTAAGCTCTTAAGCAGAAATGTGTTATAGTTTACAAAGACTTAAACCAAACCTGTTGAAATTATTTCTTCTTTATTTAGTGGCAAACAGGGAGAAGGTCTTTTTATTAGCAGTATTCTTGTTGTAACTCTAAAATTATGCTCCCTCAAGATGTATGTTTCTTCTGCAGCATCAATTTTGTTTCATCAATAATTTGATTGTTTTGATTATGTTATTAATATGTTAGCTATTGTATTATACAAAAGGAAAGATATAGCCATGGAACTTCAATTTGGCTGCTTAAAATGATAACTTAATCTACCACTACTACTTGAAGATGAAAATAGTAGTCCCCACATTTTATTTGAGATAAAGATACAGGAAAAAGAGAATAATAAGATATGGGTGGGGGAAAAATCAAAACTGAGCTTTACACTCATCTGTCTTCCCTTGAAATCTTATTTACCTTTTTCCTTTCTCTTTATTCCTAGAAAAATTTTCAGTGTTTTTCAATCTCAGAAGTTTATACTGTCATTAAAAACTAAAATGGTAGTGAATTCAGAGACCAGTTAATCCTAATGGTATAAATTTTCTGTTCAATTTATGTATAGTCCCTTTCAAATAGGTGCTTCTTATTCTATTAATTGTAGAAAACTAAGTATAGTAAAAACTACCACCAAGATTCAAAATAGTAAAGCTAGCTATTGATATACCAGTTTAACTCAACTCCTTAACTCCCAGCAAGATTTTCATAGAAAAATATTATATTAATGATAAATATTTATATTTATTATGTTTATATATTTATGATAATGCATATATATAATTATTCTAAAATGTATATGGAAGGCAAGAGATTTATAATCACTAATTTTGAAAGAGTAGAATAATATAGAATCACTTTACCTACTTCCAGGACATCATGTAGTCTCAGTAATAAAGATTGGTATTGTCAGTGGAACAGACATAAATTAGTGGATTAGAATAGATAACCCGGACATAGCCCCACACAAGTATAAGCAGCTGATTTGGTTTTACAAATGTATAAAGCAATTCCAAAGAGGCTATCTATTCAACAAATGGTGCAGGAAAAATCAAATACTAATAGGCAAACAAAAAACCTTCAGGATAAGTTTCACATTTTATATAAAAATTAACCTAAAATGGATTGTAGAATTAAGTGGAAAATGTGAAAGTATAGAACTTTAGAAGAAAACAAGAAAAGGTCTTTAGGACCTTGGGCTTGGTGAAGAATAATTAGATATGAGACAAAAGCACAATCTATAAATGTTAGTCAGCTTTCCATTAATATAACAAAATACTAGAGATAATCAAATGAAAAAGAGGGAAGCTTTATGTTGGCTCACAGTTTGGGAGATTTCAGTCCATGGTCAATTGGCCCTATTGATTTTGGGCCTGTCAAGGCAATAAGTCATGATGGGGAGTAATGTGGTAAAGCAAGCTGCTCACCTCAGTGTGACCAGGAAGCAAAAGACAGAGAGGAAGAGGAGGTGCCTAGATCCCACAGTCCTCTTATTGGGTGCACATCCAATGACTTAAGACTTCCCAGTAGGCCCTACTTCTTAAAGTTTCCACCACCTCCCAATAATGCCAAGCTGAGAACTAAGCCTTTAACATATGGGTCTTTGGAGAACATTTACGACCTAAACCATAGCACTGTAAAAGGAAAAAAAAAAAAAAAAAAAAAAAGTAAGTTAGGCTTCATGAAAATTAAAACTTTTGTTTTACAAAAAAAACTGTGAAGGGTGGTTCTGGGAAGATGGCAGAGTAGGAAGTACCAGGAAGCCAAGTCAAGTGTAGGCAACAATTGTGCTAGCAAAATCTAAGTAACTATTTTGGAACTCAAAGGCTTACAACTTTCAGGGGAAAACTTGGAAGGTAAATTGTGGTTGATTTTGGCTAATTTCAACTCTTGGAACAGTAGCAGCTATCCACCCTCCACCAATCCCCCAGCCTAGTGGCAAGTAACCCATGCATGTGTTTCCAGAGAAGCTTACACACAGCTTATAGGGTGGGCCAAAGGCACCCTCTGCTGTACATATCAAGAATCTAATCACCTAACCATGGTCTCATAACAGAGGTCTAGAAATGAAAGCAGGTACCTCTTCCCATCGTTTCAAGTTCCCTATCCTCACCTCTAGCTGAAATACTTTGAGGGAATTTAAAGGACCAATAGACTTTTCTCCCTTTATTTCTCTCTTTCCCCCTTTTGTGATCCAAACATTAAATACTAAGACAAATGCATTAAGTGCAGAAAGTTAGAAAGTAACCATGTATGTCCACGGAAAGGTCCAGACTTAGCACGATCTGACATTTACACTTCAGACTGGTATTTACCATAAAGATTGCCTACAATTAAAACAGCAAACCTTGGGGAAGGGGGTTTCCAGAGAGACCAGTTGTATTAGTTAGTTTTTCAAATTGACTAATATCAAATACTTGACAAAGGCTACTCATTAACTCAAGAGAGGTTTAGTTTTGCTCATTGTTCTGGAGATTCAAGTCCAAGTTCAGGAAGCCTCATTGGTTTGGGCCTCTGGTGAGGGTAGCACATCATGGTGGGAGTGAGTATCAGAATGAGCAGTCACGTCTTTTTTTCCATATTTTTAATTGGTATAATTTTGCATAAGAGTACGATTCATTATTAAATAATTATACATGCATGTAACAATTGCAGTCACATTTTGAGACAGGAAGCAGAGAGAGACCTGGATCGACAGTCCTTTTTGAGGACATTCCCACAGTTACCTAAGCACTTCCCAGTAGGTTCTACCACTTAAAGGTTCATGGGACTTCCCAGTACTGCTACTGTGGGACCAAACTTTTACAAATGGACCTTTGGGGGACACACTCAAACCATCACGTTCTGCCCATGGCCTCCATTCTCACAGTGAAAAGTATATTCACTCTATTCCCAGGAGTCCCAGAACTGTTGCAGCATTGCACTAAAGTCCAAGCACAAAGTCTCTTCCAAGGTGGGTGTGGTGACACACTCGTAATTCCAGTGACTCACTAGGCTGAGGCAGAAGGATTACAAGTTTGAGGCCAGACTCAGCAATGTGGTGAGGCCTTGTCTCAAAATAAAAAGGACTTGTGGATGTAGTTCAGTGGTAAAGCACCCCTGGATTCAAATCCCCAGTACCAAAATAAAAGGGGGGGCATATGAAGAAATAAAGAACTCAACAAAAGTAAATGTAATGAGAATTTTAAATGCTGGTGTTATAACAGTGGTCTGTAACTCTCCTTTCTGCTTTCTGTATGATTTAAGAGATCAGTACATTTTAAAACATTAATCTGAAGGCTAGTATTACAACTTTGGTCTACAACTCCACATTTTGCGTTCTATGTAATTTCAGAGACTAATTTATTTAAGAGAATTATTAGTTTATGGGTTGGGGTACATAGTTTATAAAGATATAATTTTATAATGTTGACAGTCAAGGAAGGTGGGACCTAAGCTGTCAAGGAGCAGAAGTTTTGTGTGTTATTGAAGTTAAGATGGTATAAATTCAAATTAGAGTGCCATAATTTTAGGATGTTAAATGTAATCATATGATAACCACAAAAAACAGCTTTAGAATATACACAAATGGAATTTAACAGTAAGGCAAGAAATAGAAATAAAGCCATCTAAATTAGAACTGAAAAAGTAAAATTTCTCTACAGATAATATAATCTTACATGTGAAAACATTAAAGATTCCGTAAAAACAAAAACAAAACCTTGATGGAATTAATGAATTATTTCAACAGAGTATCAGAATATAAAGTTAACACACATTTATACACATTCATAACCTAGAAAGGAAAAATAATTTCATTTATAATAGCATAAAAAGAATAAGATACATAATATTTGAAAACCTAAAATACTGCTGAGAGAAATTAAAGACATATATAAATGGAGGTATATTCCATGTCCATGGGTTTAAAGACTTATTTTTAAGATATCAATACTACCTTAAAGTGATTGAAGATCTGAATGGTACTTATATACTTTGTATACAAATAGTTGTATGTAAAAAGATGCTATATATGTGCATTATGAATTGTAATACATACTACTATTATAAATAAAAAAAGAAAAAATGCCAAAAAAATAAATTCAATGCGATCTCTCTCAAAATCCTACTGATTTTTTTTGTAGTATTAAGAAAAGTTATTCTAATATTTGCATGCAATCTCTAAAGACCTTGAATAGCCAAAACAATCTTGACAAAGAATAGTAACATTGGAAGAGTCGAACTGATTTTAGAATGTACTACAAAGGTAGAATAATCGAGACTGTGTTACTGGTGTAAAGCCAGACCAATGAAATATAATAGAGGGCACAATAAAACCCTCATATATATGGTGAAATGATTTTTGAAAGGGTACTGACATCATTCAAAGGGGAAAGAACACTCCTTTCAACAAATTGTAGAGGGAAAACTGGATTTCCAATGCAAAGAACAAAGTTGGACCCTTAACCTTATACCATAAACAGAGATTAACTAAAAATGGACCAAAGTCCTAAATGTAAGATCTACAATTATAAACTCTTAGACAAGTACTTAGGGCAAAAGTTTCATTGACATTGGATTTGACAATGATTTCTTGGCTATGACAGCAGAGGTATAAGCAGCATAAGAAATAGACAAATTGGATTTCATGAAAACTTATGAAATTTGTGTATCAAAAGACACTATTAACAGAGTAAAAATGAGACACAGGATGTGGCTCAGTGGTAAAGTACACCCTGGGTTCAATCTCCAGTGCCAATAAATAAATAAATAAACCCCACAAAATGAGAGAAAAATATTTGTAAATCATGTATCTAATAAGCAATATATCAAATATACCAAATATATAGGAAACTTATAAAACTCAACAACAAAAAGCAGACACCTGCTTCAAAAATGGGAAAATTAGTTGAATATATGATTCTCCAAAGAAGATATATAGATATAAGCCCCCAAATAGGAAAATGCAGATCAAAATTATACTGAGATACCACCTGACATCCATTAGGATGACTACTATCAATAAAACAGAAAATAAACTAGTGTTGATGAAGATATGAGGAAATTGGAACGCTTGTGCACTATTGGTGGGAATGTAAAATGAAAGCACTGCTGTGGAAGACAGTAAGGAAGTTCTTCAGAAAATGAATATAATTACATATGGCTGGCCTAGCAGTTCCACCTCTGGATAGGTACTCTAAAGAATCAACAGTAGGATCTTGAAGAAATATTTGTACATTTATATTCATAGCAGCATTATTTACAATAGCTAACTTGTAGAAGCAACTTAAGTGTCCATTGATAGATGTATGAATAAGCAAAATGTGGTATATAAATATGATGAAATACTGTTCAGCTTGAGAAAGGAAGGAGACTCTGACCATATCCTATAATATGGATGAAACTCCAGGACATTTTTCTCATTGAAATAAATGAGACACACAAAAAAAACAAATACTGTATGATTCCAATAATGTGGCATACTTAAAATAGTGAAAATTATAGACACATAAAGTAGAATGGTGGTTGGCAGGGGCTGGAGGAAAGGGGGAAAATGGGAGTTATTAAAGGATTAGCAAGTCAGTTTTACAAGGTGAGAGTTCTAGTGATGGATAGTGGTAATGATTGTACAGCATAATAAATACATGTATTCCCACTGAACTATATACCTAAAAATAGTTAAGATGGTAAATATGTTATGTGATTTTTACCTCAATTTTTCAAAACTTGGGAAAAATAGGGGTGTGTGTGTGTGTGTGTGTGTTTTAGTAGAGGATGATTGGGGGAAGGATATTTACCAAAATGTCAATAGTAGTTTTAACTAAGTGAGTCTTTGGTCAATTTTACATTCTTTATGCTTTTAAGAAATTTTTAAAGGTTTTGCAGCAAGCTTGTATTAAAATCAGAAAATAAATGTTATTTTTATTTCAAAAGCAATGTATGTACTTATAGATATTGATATATCATAGAAGAGTAGGTGATATTCTTTAGTCAATAGTGGAGATATACTGTTGTATTGGGGTTTTGTTCTTGCTAATTATTATGTTGTTAAATCTGCGTTGTATTTTGGAAGAATGTGATTCCATATTCCTCAGTTTTCAAATGCATTTTTAAGACTTGTTGGAAAATAGTTATTTCTGTGGGCTTATATCTATTCTAACATTAGATTTTAAAAATTCTTTACTGTTGAGATAATTGCAGCAGAAATATTCTCTGGTAGAGTAAATGACCAAGAAATGAATGTATCATGTGGCAGAAATTCTCTTTCCACACTTGTATTGCCAACAAGAAGATACTGGCTGTGTAGTAAGATTCCAGTCATTTTATGTTTCTAAGTTCACCTCTGAAAACACTATGAGGAAATGATCCAGGACTGTTTTGTTTTGTTTTTTTTAAGAGAAGTAGTCTCACCTCTGACCTGGCAATGGGCTGAGTGATGATGGAAGAAGAAATAGGGACCTGTAGCAGTTGGGAAGGAGAAAAAGAATATGTCACTGAGTACACATTTTTACATTTTGATGCAACTCTAATTAGTAGTAAATGTTTTAAGTTAAGCATAATCACTGAACATGTGAGTAATTGCAGAACATAATAAATGCAGATATCCTCCTTGTTTCTGTTTCTAGAAGGAAAGTTCACTATGTTCTTAAAATAGTGAAAAACTGGAAATCTGAAAAAGTGCTAAAGTAATTGTCCTCATGTGCTAGCAACAGAATAGTGGAAGAAAAATATAGTTTTATCATTCTGGCATACACCTTTGGAAGATTAACAATTCTGATACATGGTCACAGGAAATTTTTTATCTAAAAATGCCAAATTATAAAAATGAAAGCAAACTTCATCACTAAAGAAATTTCTTCTTCTTGGAGTCACACCCAGCTTTTGTTTCCTTCCATTAGTTTGGCATGTAAAAAAGGAAGGAATATGAAACTATTCTGGTGCGATATACACTTTGATGATATATTGTGGCCATTGTATATAACTTGTGCTAAAGCACAGGTGTGTTTGGTGTGGGGGCTGTTAAAAGGAAACAAGACACATATTCTTTGTTTAGATGCAAAAGGGGGAAATGTACAGCCAGTATCTTTATTTCCAGATATGTTTCTTGACTAGTATTTCTTTTCCACTCCATTGTACATCTTCCAAGAATGGAAAAACACCAGGACTCTTAGACACTTATGCATTCTCCCCAAAACATCAGGCAAGTGTTCAACAAACAAACAAAAAACTACCAACCACAGTGAGATACTTCATACTCATAAGGATGGCAATCACAGGGGTGGAGGTTGGGGGAAACAAGTATTAGTAAGTATATAGAGAAATTGGAGCCTTGTATATTGCTGTTGGGCATGTGAAATTATTTCAGTCATTGTGAAAAAGTGTGTGTTGATTCCTCAAAAAGTTAAAACATAGAATTATCATATAACAGTTCCTATTCTAGGTAGTCACCCAAAAATGGTGAAAACAGGGTCTCAGACAAATATTTGTATACAAATGTTTATGGCAACACTGTTTATAATAGTGAAATGTGGGAACAGTCATCAGCAGATGAATGGATAAATCAGTTGTGGCAAATCAGCAGCAGAACAATATCTGAAAAACACCCAGATATTTGGAAATAAAATAAGCAACCCACTTCTAAATGGCATGTGGGTCAAAGTGGAACTCTGAAGGGAAATTATGAAATATTTTTAATTTAATGAAAATGAAATCACAACATCAAAATTTGTGGAATGCTGCTGAAGCAGTTGACAAACTTCTACCATTAAGTGCTTAGTTAGAAAAGAAAAAGGGTTTCAAATTAAGAACTTAAGCTTTCACTTTGTGAAAGTAGAAAAAGTTGAACAAATTAAACCCAAAATAAACATAAGGAAGGAATTAAAAACAGAAATCATTGGAATGGAAAACAAAATCAGTGGAGAAATTAAATATAACCAAGAGTTGGTTCTTAGAGAAGATGAATAAGTTAATAATCCTTTAACTGGACAGATAAGAAAAACAAAGAATTATTAAATTACTAATGTTAGTAATTAATAAATTAATAATGTTAGGAATAAGTGGGGAACTTACCACAGATCTTACAGATATGAAAAGAACATGAAAGAAATAGTATTAACAAATTATTATCTCCATAAATTTAAAACCTTAAGTGGAAAATTTTCTTGATAGAGTCCAGCTGAAAAAGCTCACTCAAGAAAATAATGGATAACCTGAATAGTCCTGTATGTGTTGAAGAAATTGAAATTGGGATTTAAAACTTTCCACTAAAGAAAACTTCAGGCTCAGATGCCTTTCACTGACAAGTACAATCAATGAATATTTAATGAACAAATAATATTAATTCTATACAAATTCTGACAGAATGTTCCTAATTCATTTTATGAAGTCAGTGTTATAATATCAAAACAAGTTAAATCGATCATAAGAAAGAATACTAAAGACATAGACACAAAAATCCTCAAGAAAATATTAGCCAATCAAAACTAGTAACATAAGAATGATAATACATTATGTCTAAATTTAATTTATCCTGAGAATATAAGGTTGTTTTAATATTAAGTTCAGGGGGCTGGGGTTGTGGCTCAGCGGCAGAGCACTCGCCTCACATGTGTGTGGCCTGGGTTCGATCCTCAGCACCACGTAAACATAAATGCATTGCATTGTATACAACTAAAGTAAATAAACAAATAGTTAAAAAAATATTAAGTTCAGAGTGAATTGGTGCATTTCTCCTTATTAACAAAGTAAAAGGACAAAACCCTGTATGATTATCTCAATAATTATATAATGCATCAATTTATAATAAAGATATCTCAGCAAACTAGGAATAGAAGGAATTTCCTTAACCTGGTAAAGGGCAAATATAAATATTCTGTGGCTAACATCATACTTGAGGATGAAAATCTGAATGCAGGCAAGAATGTCAAAAGGCCAGAAAAAGTAAATAAAAGGAATGCAGATTGAACAGGAAGAAATAAAGTTCTCTGTATTTACAAATTAAATCATTTTCTATGCAGAAAATCTCAATCTACCCAAAGGGGGGGAAATCCTCCTAGAACTTATAACTGAGCTAGCAAAGTCACAGGATTCAAAATCACTATAAAAATTAATATTTTTGTATTCCATTAATAATTAAAATTGAGAAAGCACTGTTTACAATAGCACTTTGAAACATGAGATACTTAGGTATAAATCAAACAATATGTGCAAGATCTATGCTGAAAACCTACAAAACACTGATGAAAGAAATAAAAGAAGATCCTAATATATAAAGACACAGCATTCAATGGTGAAAAATCATTGTCAAAATCCTAGCAGGATTTTTTTTTTTTTTTATTAGTGAGCAAGCTGATTCTAAAGTCTATTTGGAATGATAAAGGAAATAGAAAAGGGAAAAAATTAAATAGAAATGAAGTTGAGGACTCACTTACCTGATTAAAGAACAACTAAAAAACTACAGTTATCAAATAGTGTATTAATGCTTTAAAAAAAATAGCTGCATATGTCTGTGGGAAAGAATAAACCATCCAAAAAATAAACATACAGTCAGTTGAATTTTCACAAAAGTGCTAAGGTAATCCAATTAAAAACAAAATGAACAGTTAGACATCCATTCAAAAGCAAAAGAAACAAAAGATCGTTGGTCCATATCTTGGCACAGGTCTTGGAGATAAATGAAAAAAAGAAAAGGAAAAGATGGGAAGAGATTCACTTTGTAAAAGTTTTTAGTAAAATAATAACTCCTTGGTGAATTGAAGCATGGGAATTGAAGCAGAGGAAATAGTGAAATTAGTTAAATCTTTTGACTTAGGAACATCATATACTTTATAATAATATTTTTTCACTAGCTTATTAAGCATCCTGTTATTCATAGATTGGGGGGGGGGTGCGTTATAAAGTCCTGTTGAGGGAATCACATATGAGTGCTACCTTATTAGTACCAAGAGAAACCGGAGGAGGGAGCACCAAATATCACACTCATCCTGAAGAAGCTTCCTACCTAGCCCCCTGAGCTCTGAGTGCAGAAGAGGACCAAAAGCTGGAGTATTCTGAGCAGTAAATAATGTTAATTGATACACTGCCCCTTTGAAAACTGAGAAATTGTTGTTAATTTGGTAGGTAAAATTCATTTTGGGATCTCTTCCATATGCTGCAGCTTGAATCTGTGATGGTTATCTCAGACTCAAAGAATAGACAAAGCAAAGGAACCTGGTTTCCTTTTACCCTTCCTTTTTGCTGTTATTTGATCTACCCTAAAATGAGTAGTCTTTCTCTTGCCCTTGTTCTAGCCATACTGTACAATCTCTATCACACAAAGAAATCAGCTAAAGAATTTTTTCAAAAAGCTCCAAAACTGTAGGAATGAAAGAAGATTATTTTCCCCCATAAAGGAGTCTCCATCATACACCATGCACCCACCTCCGTTGGGTTTCTAATGCACATTCTCATCTCTCTTTGAAGGATTGTTCATTGCAGTGTGTTCTCATACTTTCCTGAAAGCAAGTTCTCTTATTCTCCCCCAGTCTTCTATCACATAGCAAAAGTGTTGGTGGAAATTGCTTTTCCATAAAAAGAACTATGCCACCTACTCTTCAAATGCCACTGATTAAGAAAATCATTGATCGATTTTTCACCCTAGGGAATAAATGAGGCTTTCCCCTGAGAGTGGAAAGAATGAAATAAAGGGATGTAAAGAATGAAGATGACTGTGTGTTATGAGGAAAATGTTTATGCAGTTGCCATGGAAACAACATGTAGTCATTCAAAACAGGAGCTTATATCTCAGAATTTGTCAAATATAAATAAGATATGATTTGCGTTTATTCTCTTTCTTGGCCTAAATTTATTCTGACACATGTGGTTATGTAAAATATGGTCCTGCTTTAGTATATTTGCTTAATGCTTGCAGGAATCTAGCAATACATGAGCTGCTATGATTTAAAATCAGACACTTGAGTCATAGAAATAAAATTAGGGAAGCAACTCTCCGTAAATAATTCCGAAAAATAAATGGCAATATATTCACAGTGCCCACTGCTGGGCTCTCCTGTGACTTTCATAATTAACAGAACTTATTAATTTTTCTTAATTGAAACGTACTCTCAGTGTTAGACATAATTGGTACTAGCTAGTTCTTTGTAAGTGATATCAAATGCAGAAAATTCATAGTTTGATAGTTTATTCTTATTTAACGTGTGTTTCATTTCTCAAGTGGAATAAGGCACAATAGACAATGTTTCTGAATGGTTATTAGATTTCTCTGTTAGAAAACTTCAATTGCCTTCAATTTCTTATTTTATAAGTGAGGCATGATAGAAATCTTGAGAGGACATACATGAGTTCTAAGAACTTGGAGAATTTGACAAAAATATTCAGAGCTTGCACTTTTATCAGTAACTAATTCCAAAGATAATATAGAAAATGCAAACCCTGCATGCTGCTAATGGGGACACTAAGTAAACAATAGAAGACTCTAAAAACAATTAGAATAGGCTTCTTTTGTGGAAAACTGGCCGTTATCTGCTTAACTTCAATACCTTATCCATTCATGCCAACATTGTTAGTCATTTGCTAGCTCATCAGTTTATCACCCTATGTATTTTCTCTTCTCTCAGATTTCCATAAAGACGAGCACTTAGTGAACAGATAGCCTAGAGGCATAATGTCTTATTAAAGCAGTAATTGTTTATAGTCCAATAAATGTAACAGTAACTTAATGAGACCAAATAGCTATACAGATTGAACAGTAGGAGAAGGCTAAGACTTTTTAGAGGAGATAAATTTTAAGTCAGAATTGAAAGGTAAAGGATTTTTCTAATTTTTGACAATATTAAAATTTTTTAAAAATGTGTACACCTTTTAATCCAAAATTAAACTTCTAAGAATTTATCTTAAGGAAATAAAGATATATGCAAAGATTGTAGAGAATGTTCACTAAAGCCTGTTTATAGTAGAGAAATATTGGAAACAGCTTAAAGGAATGGATAAACAATTTTAGGGCAAATACAGAAAATGAAAGAGTATATAACCATTTAAAACAGTGTTATAGGAGAATATTTACTGATATAGAAAAAATTTGTGATGTTGTCCTGTGGAAAAAAGCAGAGATTTGATTGGAATTATATTAAATCTATAGATCAGTTTGAGAAAAATTAACATAATTGCTATGTTGGGTCTTCTAAACAAAGAACACTATTTTTCTCCATTTAGTGTCTCGTATTTCTTAGCATACAGCTCCTATACCTGTTTTCTTAGATTTATATAGGGTTTTTTTTTATTTTTTTATTTTTTGAGATAATCTGCAAGATATTTTAAAATTTTCAGTTTCCATTAATATATTGCCTGTATAGAGAGATGCAATCGATTTTTGTATGTTGACCTTGTATCCTACAATCTTCGAATACTCAGAATTTCCAAAAAAATTATTTTGTAGATTCTTTGGGATTTCCTGTGTGCCTAATCACACCATATACAAATGGTACCATTTCATTTCTTCCTTTCCAATCTGTATGTCTTTTATTTCTTTTTCTTGCCTTTGTAAATTTTCTAAAATATTTGGGATATGTAGAATAGAAAACGTGAGTGTAGGCCTCCCTACTTTGCTGCCTCCTTTGCAGAAATTTCTTTCACAATTAAATATGATGCTACCTACAGATCTTCTTTTGGATGTCTTTGAATCATGTGGAAGTGTTTCCCTTCTACTCCTAGTTTGCTGAGCATTTTTTTATTATGATGGATGTTGGCTTTTGTGAAATAAATTTTCTGTATCAATTGATATAATCGTGTGATTTTCTTCTTTGGTCTATTAATAGATTGTTTAATATTGAATTTTTATTCCTGAGGTAAACTCCACTTGGTTATATACTTGATTCTTTTTACATATTACTGAAAAATCTCATAGGGGATTTTTGTGTTTTATGATCAAGGGATATTGGTCTATAGTTTTGATTAATTGATATCTTATGTTCATTTACCTGGTTTGGGCATAAGGGTAAAGCAGATCTCATAAAATACTTTGAAAATATTTCTTGTTTGAGTTCTGGGATAAATTAAATGTTTGGTAGGCTTTGCTAGTGAAACCATCTAGTCCTAGAGATTGCATGTGGTGGGGGTCAAAAGGGAGAGAGGTTATTTGGTTTGGTTGGCCTTTAAATTCTTTTAGTGCAAATATTTATTTATTTTTAGAGTAGTTTTAAGTTTACTGCAAAGTTAAAAGTACAGAGATTTCCCAAGTACTCCCTGCCCCCACCCATGCATAGCCTTCATCATTATTGACATCTCTGCCAGATTGGTACACTTGTTATAATGGATGAGCCTATATTGACACATCATAATTACTCAAAAGTCCATAGTTTACATGAGGGATTTGCTCTTGATGAAAAATATTCTGTGGATTTGAACAAATGCGTAACAAGTATCCAGCTGGGCATGGTGGCACATGCCTGTAATTTCAGAAGCTCAAGAGCCTGAGGCAGGAGGATTGCTAGCCTAAGCAATTTAGTGAGACCCTATTTCAAAAGGGAGGGCTGGGGGCCGGGCGTGGTGGCGCACACCTGTAATCCCAGCACTTGGGAGGCTGAGGCAGGAGGATCTCGAGTTCAAAGCCAGCCTCAGCAATGGTGAGGCACTTAGCAACTCAGTGAGACCTGGTCTCTAAATAAAATACCAAAAAAGGGAGGGGGGGTGGCTGGGGATGTGGGTGGCCCAGTGGTCAAATGCCCCTGAGTTCAATCCCCGGTACCAAAAAAAAGAGGGGGGGCTGGGGATGTGGCTCAGTGATGAAGCACCCCTGGGTTTAATCCCTGGCACCGCCCCCCCAGAAAAAAAGGTATTCACCAATATAGTATCATTTAGAGTATTTTCTGCCCTCTGTTTTCTACCCTTCAATCTCTCCTTCCCTTCAATCCCTGGAAATCACTGGTATTTTTTTTCTATTTCCATAGTTTGGCCTTCTTCAGAATGTCTTATATTTGGAATAATGTAATATTTAGCCTTTGCAGGTTGGCTTCCTTCACTTAGTATAACATGCATTTAAGTTTTCAACACATCTTTTCATGGCTTGATAGCTGTTGTTGTTGTTGTTTTTAAAGTGCTAAATAATATTCCATTACTTGGATGTACTATAGTTTATCCATTAACCTGCCAAGGGACATCTGTGGATGCTTCCATGTTTTAGCAGTTATGAATAAAATTACTATAAATATTCATGTTTAAGTTTTTGTGTGTACATCAGTTTTTTGGTTTTTTTTTTTTTGGTTTTTTTTTTTTTTTTTTTATGCAGTATTGGGGGATTTTTTTAAAGTTCTAATTAGTTATACATGACTGTAGAATGCATTTTGACATGCTGTACACAAATGGAGCACAACTTCTCTTTCCTCTGTCTGACCATGGTATAGAGTCACTCTAGTAGTGTAATCATACATATATATATATATAGGGTAATAATGTCCATCTCATTCCACTGTCCTTCCCATCCCCTCACCTCCACTCCTCTCCTCTGTACAATCCAAAGTTCCTTCATTCTTCCCCACCCATCCAACCCCCCAAAATGGATTAGCATCTGCTTATCAGAGAAAACATCTGGCCTTTGGTTTTTTGGTTTTGGCTTATTTTGCTTAGCATATTATTTGCTAAGCTTATTTTGCTTAGCTTCATCCATTTGCCTGTAAATGCCATAATTTAAGTCTGAGTAATATTCCATTGTGCACATAAACCACATTTTCTTTATCCATTCATCTGTTGAAGGGCATCTAAGTTGGTACCATAGTTTAACTATTGTGAATTGAGCTGCTATAAACATTGATGTGAATGTATCACTGTAGTATCCTGATTTTAAGTCCTTTGGGTATTGACCAAGAAGTGGGATAACTGGGTCAAACAGTGGTTCCATTCCAAGTTTTCTGAGGACTCTCCATACTGCTTTCCATAGTGGTTGCACCAATTTGCAATCCAATGGATGAGTGAACCTTTTCTCCCACATCCTCATCAACACTTATTGTTGCTTTTATTATTATTATTATTATTTGGTTCTGGGGATTAAACTCAGGAGCACTCAACCACTGAGCCACATCCCTAGCCCTATTTCGTATTTTATTTAGAGACAAGGTCTCACTGAATTGCTTAGCCACCTCACTTTTGCTGAGACTGGCTCTGAACTCTGGATCCTCCTGCCTCAGCCTCCCAATTACAGGCATGCACCTCTGTGACCAGCTGTTGCTTGCATTCTTGATAATTGCCATTCTGACTGGAGTGAGATGAAATCTTAGAGTAGTTTTGATTTGCATTTTCTAATTACTAGAGATGATGAACATTTTTTCATATGTTGATCGATTGTATTTCTTCTTCTGTGAAATGTCTTAGCCCATTTATTGATTGGGCTATTTGTTTTTATGGTGTCAAATTTTTTGAGTTCTTTATGTATCATGGAGGTTAGTGCTCTGAGGTGCATGTGGTAAAGATTTTTTCCCACTCTGTAGGTTCTCTTTTCACATTATTGATTGTTTCCTTTGCTAAGAAGAAGCTTGTACTTTGAGTCCATCCTATTTATTGATTTTTTTGTTTTACTTCTTGCACTTTAGGAGTCTGGTTAAGGAAGGCAGTTCCTAAGCCAACGTGGTGGAGATTTGGTCCCACTTTTTCTTCTACTAGGTGCAGGGTTTCTATTCTAGTACCTAAGTCTTTGGTCCACTTTGAATTGATTTTTGTACAGGGTGAGAGATATAGGTTTAATTTCATTTTGCTACATATGGATTCCTAGTTTTCCCAGCACCATTTGCACCCCTTCATGTTCAAAACACTAGAAAAACTAGGGATGGTAAGAATACACCTTAACATTGTAAAAGCTATCTATGCTAAGCCCAAGGCCAACATCATTCTAAATGGAGAAATATTGAAAGCATTCCCTCTAAAAACTGGAACAAGACAGGGGTGCCCTCTTTCACCACTTCTATTCAACATAGTCCTGAAAACTCTAGCTAGAGCCATTAGACAAAAGAAATTAACAGGATACAAATAGGAAAAGAAGAATTCAAACTATCACTGTTTGCCAACCACATGATTCTATATTTAGGAGATGAATTCAGCAAAATAGCAGGATATAAAATCAACACCCATAAATCAAATGCATTTCTATACATCAGTGATGAATCCTTGGAAAGAGAAATTAGGAAAACTACCCCATTCACAATAGCCTAAAAACAAACAAACAACAACAACAACAACAAAAAAAAAAACTTGGGAATCAATCTAACAATGAAAACTACAGAACACTAAAGAAAGAAACTGAAGAAGACCTTAGAAGGTGAAAAGATCTCCCATGCTCTTGGATAGGCAGAATTAATATTGTCAAAATATTCATACTACCAAAACTGTTAGACAGATTTAATGCAATTCCTATTAAAATCCCAATGGCATTCTTCATAGAATTAGAAAAAGCAATCATGAAATTCATTTGGAAAAATAAGAGACCCAGAATAGCCAAAGCAATCCTTAGCAAGAAGAGTGAAGCAGGAGACATCAAAATACCAGACCCTAAACTATAGTACAGAGCAATAGTAACAAAAATGGCATGGTATTGGCACCAAAATAGACATCTAAACTAATGGTACAGAATAGAAGACAGAGTCAAACCCACATAAATACAATTATCTCATATAAGACAAAGGCTCCAAAAACATGTTGGAGAAAAGTACTAGGGGTTTTTATGCAATACCAAGGCTCTCATGCATGTTTTTATGTGCTTTACCACTGAGCAACCCCTCTAGCCCCTGTGCATTAGTTTTCACCTCTTTTGGGTAAATACCAAGGGGCATAATTCCTGAGTCATATGATAAGAATATATTTTTGATTTTAAGAATCTGCCAAACTGTCTTTCAACATGACTATACCGTTTTGCATTCCCACCAGTAATGAATAAAAGTTGTCGCTGTACATCTTTGCCAGCGTTTGGTCTTTTTAGCTTTAAGAACTTTGGCCATTCTAATAAATGTGTAGTGGTATCTTACTGTTTTATTTTGCATTTCTCTGGTGACATCTGATACAGAAGATCTTTCAAATAATGCTTACTTTTTTATTCAGTGAGCTATTTATTAGGGTCTTTGGTGCATTTTTTTAATCAGGATGTTTTATTGTTGAGAGTTAAGAGTTCTTTGTATATTTTGGGTAATGGTCCTTTTTCTGATATGTCTTTTGCAAATATTTTCTACTATTCTGTGTCTAAGTTCTCATTCTCTTCACAGTAGGTTTTGCTGAACAGGAGTTTTTAATTTTTAATGAAGACCAGTTTATCAGTACTTTTTTTCAATGAATCTTATCTTTGGTGTCATAATCTAATAAGTCATCATAAAATCCAAAGTTAACTAGACTTTCTGCAATGTTACCTTCTACATGTTTTATAGTTTTGCATTTTGCATTTAGGTCTGACTCATTTTGACTTAATTTTTGTGAAGTATCTAAGGTCTCTGTCTAGATTCAGTCATCTGTGTGTGGATATACAATTATTCCACCATCGTTTGTTGAAAAGAATATATTTTCTCTATTATACTCCTTTTGCTCCTTTCCTAAAGATCAATTTACTATATTTGTGGGTCCTTTTCTGGGTTTCCAACTTTGTTCTGTTGGTTTTTGTTTTTGTTTTTTGGCCAGTACCACATTGTCTTGGTTACCGTAGTTTTATATGTCTCAGTCTGATAATGTCAGTGCTCCAACTTTATTCTTCTCCTTCAATATTATATTAGTTGTCCTGGATCTTTTGCTTCTTCATATAAAGTTATCACTGTTTAGATATTAAATGTCCCCAAAAGGTGCTAAAGTCTTGGTCCCCAGAGCTGGTGGCACTTTTGGGAGATGGTGGAAACTTTAGGAGGTAGGGCCTTTTTGGAGAAAGTATGTCACTGGGAGTATGCCCATGAAGGGTGTTTCTTGTCCTGGGACCTTGAAGGGTATCTCTTGTCCTGGGGCCCCTCCCCACCTGCTTCCCAGCCATGAAGTGAACATTTGTGATCTACCATGTGATGCTCTGTCTTGGCAAAGGAGCAAAGCGATGGGACCAAGTGATCATGAACTGAAACTTCTGAAATCATGAGCAAAAATAAATCTTTTCCCCTTTAAATTGATTCCCGCAGGTATTTTGTCACAGTGATGAAAAGCTGACAAAAACGGAACTCTAGAATCCACTTGACAAAATCCACAATTTAACCTGGGATTTTGATTAGGATTGCATTAAATTCATAGATGAAGTCGGGAAGACCTCATATCTTAACAACATTGAGTCTTTCTATTCCTAAACATGGAGTATCCATTTAGTTCTTTGATTTCTTTCATCAGTGTTTTGTGATTTCCCTCATATAGATTTTGTACATACTTTGTTAGACTTATACCTAAGTATTTCATTTTTAGAGGTACCAATATCAATGGTGGTGATTCTCTGTATTTGCCTTTCTCTCTACTTTTGCAGGCAGCATTTTGCCCTGTGGCCTCACTTCTCTTACAGATCTGAGGAGTTATTGATTTTCCAGTTAGTTCAACTTTTTACCTGTCAGGGCAGCTCTTTACCAGTTGATCTGGACACTTGGCTATTGTGAATAGTGCTGCAATAAATGTTGGAATCCAAAATGTCTTCAACATGCTGATTTCATTTCCTTTGGATTTATACCTGGGGATGAATGGTTGGATCATATGGTGGTTCTGTTGTTAATTTTTGAGGAACCTTCTACTCTTTTCAATGATGGCTATGCCAGTTTACAATCTCACCACCAATGTGCCAGGGTTCCCTTTTCTCTGGCACTTGTTATCATTTGTCTTTTTTGATAATACCCATTTTACTGGAGTGAGATGGTATCTCCTTGTGGTTTTCATTTACATTTCCCTCATTCTTAGTTATGTTAGCATTTTTTTCATACTAGCCCCTGTATGTCTTCTTTTGAGAAATGTCTATTTAGATCCATTGCTGATATTTTAACTGGGGTATTTGGTTTTTTTCTATTGAGTTTTTGAAGTTCCTTATATGTTCTGGATGTTAACCCCCTCTCAGCTGTATAGGTTACAAATGTTTTCCCATTCCGTGAGTTGTCTCTGATGATTATTTCCTTTGCTGTTCATAACCTTTTTTTTTTTTTTTTTTGTAGTTTTTAGTGTACAATCTTGCATCTCCTTGGTTAAATTTATTCCAAAATATTTTATTCTTTTTGGTGCTAGTGTAAATGGAATTGTTTTCTTCATTTTCTTTTCAGGTTGCTCATTGATAATGTATAGACAGTTAACTGATTTTTATATGTTGATTTTATATCCTAAAACTTTGTTCAATCCATTTATTGACTCTAATATTTCTTTAAAAAATTTTAAATGTGTGTGTGTGTGTGTGTGTGTGTGTGTGTGTGTGTTTAGTTGTAGGTGGACACAATACCTTTAATTTATTTTTACGTGTTGCTGAGGATTGAACCCAGTGCCTCACAGGTGCTAGGCAAGTACACTACCACTGAACCACAACCCCAGCCCCTTGACTCTAATATTTCTGGTGTATGTGTGGATTCTTAATGATTTTCTGTGAGATCACATAATGTATAAATAAAGATAATTTTACTTCTTCCTTTCCAATTTGATTGCCTTTATTTTTTTCTTGCCTAATTTGCTGTGGCTAGAATATCCAGGACTGCACTGAATATAAGAGGTAAAGTGAGAGTCCTTATCTCATTCCTTGCTCTTATAGAGGAAATTGTATTAGTCTTTCATTATTGGGTATTATAGCTGGGCATTATGCATTTCACAGACACCCTTAAGCTACGAGAGTTCCACTTACTCCATATCCTTTCTATTGTTTAATATTGTTGTACTTTATCATTTTAGCCATCATAGTTGGTGCAAAGCAACATCTAATTGGGATTTTAATTTGCATGTCACTGATGAATAATGACATCAAACACTTTTCTGTGTGCTTATTGGCCACAGAATTTGTTTTTGAGGGGTTCTTTTACATTGAAAGTCAGTGTTAGATCATTTTTCATGTAAATGTATATTGAATTCAGATGGAGTCAAGGCCCTCAATGATTATTTAGTTCAGGCCTATAAGTTGTTCTTGTCAGTTTTACTATTCTTACTGCAATGGATTTACTTTTATAAATAGAAGTTTGAAAAAAAATGAAGTCCTATTATATAATGTATATGACTATTAGTAATTTATAAACACTTAAGTGGTGTTTTTGTTTGTTCATTTTTTGGTACTAGGGATTGGACCCAGGGGCATTTTATCACTAAATTACAACTCCAATCCCTTTTGTTTTTGTATTTGGAGACAGGGTCTTGCTAAGTTGCTGAGGCTGGCCTCGAAGTTGCCATCCTCCTGCCCCAGCCTCCCTAGTCGCTGGGATTATGGGCATGTGCTGTTGCACCTGGCTCACTTAAGTATTGGAGAACATTTTTTTCCCCAGTGTTGAAACTTTAAAGTAATAAGGTTGTATTTGGAAATGAGTTAAAACTTTTAAAAGAATTTGGTTGATACTACTTATCAAGAAGCTGTATTTTGGGCTGGGGTTGTGGCTCAGTGGTAGAGCACTCGCCTAGCACATGTGAAGCCCTGGGTTCGATCCTCAGCACCACATAAAAATAAATAAATAAGGGCTGGGGTTGTGGCTCAGTGGTAGAGCGCTCGCCTAGCACGTGCGCGGCCCGGGTTTGATCCTCAGCACCACGTAAACATATATACATTGCATTGTGTACAACCAAAGGAAATAAATGAATATTTAAAAAATAAATAAATAAATAAAATAAAGGTATTGTGTCCAACTACAACTAAAAAATAAATATTTTTTAAAAAAAGAAGCTGTATTTTGCCAAGTGGCACACTGATTATTCTGAATAATGTAAACAATAAAGATCTGAACATTTACTTGTCAGCAAATGGGTATCACTGTGTTTTGCTAATGATCTAAGCATCCCTGGAAATGAAGCTGTATCCATCTGGCTGTTTCATGCAAGGGAGACACTGAAATTTCTTTAGTTCCTGAGATCCTCAGCGTTCTAGTTATTCTGCTAATCCCTTGCAACTTTAAAAGGGCTGGTCTATTTCTCACGAAATATTCAAATGAATATAAACAAACATATAATCAGGTTGCTATTGTTTTCACTTTCTGATTTTGAAATGATGTATTAAAGAATGATTCAGAATTCTTATGATGTCCTATAGATTGGTCTTCGTCAAATGTATTGAAATAAGAATGTAAAAAAAAAAAAAAATCCCAGGAGGTATAGTAAAATGTGACAGAAAAACTCCATAAATATCAGTCACAATCAGTTTGGAATAGCGGGTAATGACAGTTACTATAATTTGGAATTAAATTTTAGTCATTATAAGAGTTTAGCATATGAAGGGATGTTCTGTTTCACTTGTCGTCCTTTTTTAATACTGTATTATTTGTCTGCTTACTTACATGTGACTTTAGAAAAACTAACTTTTTTAAGCATTTGCTATCTGCCTTACCAGCTGCTAGTCTCTCTTCTTATATTCTCTAGTCTTCATCAGAATCTTGTAAATCCAATTCCAATTGAAGAACTTAAAGCTCAAAAAACTAAGAAACTAAGACTCTTCTCTGAGGTCACAGAGCTTACTTAGTAAGTGGTGATTTTAACTCAAATTCATCTGATCCCCAAACTTTCAGGTTTTCTACTGTGCTAGTGTTTCTTACCTTAGTCCAATTAGAATAAAATTTCTGGGGTTAGACTTTGATGTTTGAGCAATTGCTCAAATCAGTAATGTACAACTACTGTTAGAAACCACTGGATAAATATCCCATGCTTACTATTATGAGATTACACTTCAGTAGAAAGAATGGTTCAGGAAAAGCACACATTTTCCTTTACAAGTGTGAGCAATATTGTCCATTTCTCTTTGCCAAGGCATATCTGTTTGAAACTCCAGTATGCAACCTCCCTTTACTACACATTCCTAAAAATAATTTTCCTTTCCTCCTCCAAAGAATATGTAGTATGAAACATAACTATGATAGGAAACAAAAAGCAAAATGGGCCAAAACCCATGAATAACCCCAGAAAAAGGAATTGGAATGTAGATGAGAACTATCAAATATGCATAGAAGTAGAATGTTATAAAAGCTATGAGTGACTAAAGAGGTACTTCATGTTTAGCCTGCTGGACAAGCAGATATGTGAATCTACCTCTCCCTCCCATTTTTTTTCCTTGCTGTCTAAGGTGCAAAAACAGGCATGTTGTTGTCAACATCCAAAAGGACAGGAGCTATCTATCCACTGGCACATTTTGTCCCCCACTGCCTAATGCTGTTATACTCACATATATCACTCGTAGACTAATAAGATATTTCTGAGGTCTAAACAAAAATAAACTCACAACCCATAATCACAAACTATTTGAAGAAAACTAATATGAAGAAGGACATCAAACTCTACAAATGGAAAAACTAACACCCAGGATCAGACTTAATAAAGAAAGCAGATCAGGATTTTAGAATAAATATAATTGCTATCCTCAAGACATGCCAAAATGACACTATGTTCCTTGAAAAAGAGTTTAGGGGTTTTTGAAATGAACAGTTCAAAAAGACAGAATAACTAGGAAACAAGAAGGGTTAAGCTGAGAGACATTGAAAATAGGAAAGAAAGAGTGGTAGTCCTATAATTATATTGATAATTATCTTTTCACAACAGTACAGGGAACAAAAAGACAATAGAACAGTATCTTCAAGATTATTAAGAAAAATAATTTTGAACCTAGAGTTCAGTACTTGCTCAAATTCTATGTATAAAAAGAAAAATAATTTTGAACCTAGAGTTCAGTACTTGCTCAAATTCTATGTATAAACATACATGTTTGAATAGAGCAATTAACACACTTGATTTAATAGATATACAGAGACAAACATTTATTTCAAACATACAGGAGACAGTCACAAATTTTATCAGATGTTAATAACATCTAAACACATTTAAAAAGAAAATTATACAGTCATGTTCACAGGCCACAAAAAGTAAAACTGGAAATTTAAAAAACTAAAAGCCCTTCTAATTTCTTTTTTTTAAAAAAAAATATTTATTTATTTGCTTTAGTTGTACACAATGTGTTTTATTTGTATGTGGTGCTGAGGATCGAACCCGGGCCGCGCACATGCTAGGCGAGTGCTCTACCGCTGAGCCACAATCCCAGCCCAAGCCCTTCTAATTTCTAGAAATAAGATAAAAATGGGAATTAATCAACATTTTATAAATTAGTGTTACCAAAGGCCCCACATCAAAAGCTGTGGGGGATGTTGTTGAAATTTACCAAAGGAAAATTATCATTTTTAATTCATTTCTTAGAATGTTAGAGAAATTTAAATGTTTAATCATTTTTATAACCTTTTCATTTAACCTTACAGAAATATTTAGGATTAGTAATCTCTTCTGATGAAAAAAAAATACATTCTCTTAAAAGTATTTTTACTCTTTTACAAGTGTTAACTTTTTCTGTTTAACTCTGTAAAATTAATTCTACTTATGTTTTAATTATATTGATAGTATTGTACTTATATGAATATTAGGTCTATATATCAAATCAAGCTTATTAATTGCTATATTGAAGCATACATACATACACATACATATGTATGTATGTTTTCCCCACTTTGTTACTTTGTTCTGTAACTTTTTCAAGAAAAGTTATAAAAATTTCCCACTATGGTAGTGGCTATTATCAAGTTTTGATTGTTTTCTTTTTTGCAGGTCTTGGGATTAAACCCAGGGCCTTGCTCATGCCAGGCAAGTTCTCTACTACTGAGCTACATCCCCAGTCCCAAGTTGTGTTTGTGTGTGTGTGTGTGTGTGTGTGTGTGTGTGTGTGTGTTTATTAGCTTTTACTCTTTATGTCAAAATTTTTATTTTTTTAAATTCTTTTCTGTAATTTCAATATCTCTATGATTCTATCTATATTCATCCATTTATCTCCACATATACCTAGATGTATAGAATTATACTGGATTCTCCTATCAAAGCCTTCCAGGTACCTGGGGACCACAGGCATGAAATACTACAACCTGTTATTTTGTTGTTGTGTATTATATTTTCATCTTATGAAAATTAGGTTATTTGTTTAAATAAAATGAGTTAAATAGTTAAATTAAAGATTTGAGAATAATTAAACAGTTTGATGAAAATAAAGGACCAGGGGCTGCGGTTTTAGCTCAGTGGTAGAGAACTTGCCTGGTATGTGTGAGGCACTGGATTCAATCCTCAGCACCACATAAAAATAAATGAAATAAAGATATTGTGTCCATCTACAACTAAAATAAATAAATAAATAAGTTAAAGATATTTAAAAGAAAATAAAGGACCAAAAAAGGATAAAAGTAGAAATATAACAGCAATGTAGATTAAAGATGTTAACAAAAGATAAATAAAATTGATAAATTGTTGCAAGTCTGAAAAAGAAAATATACCGATCAATTATTAAAAATTAAAAAGGAAGCATAACTAAAAATGCAAAGATTTGTAAAATAATAACAACTCTGTGGACAAGTTTATACTAATAAACGTGAATGCCTAGACATATAGATGGGTCATTTTCAGGAAAATATGATTTTTTCAGATTGCCACAAGGAAACCTAACAACCCTGAGTTAGCTAGTAATTATGGAAAAGAACAGAAGAGAACTTTAAAATTGTGTTCCTACAATGGAATAGGTTTTTATAAACTTTCATTGTGTTTTAAGAAAAATATGACCCTACCCAACTGACTTTATGATGCTAATGTAACAATAATACCAAAACCAGAGAAAAGCATATTTTTAAAAAAAAGGAGGAAGAGGAGAAAGGAAGGAAAAACTATGATTCTTTTTCACTTATGGTGATAAGAATCAAAAATCATAAATAAAATATTAGCAAATTGAGTCTACCAGTGTATTGTTTATGGAGAATTGTAAGCTGCCTGTCGTGGTCAGCCACAACGCCGCGGGAGGAAAACTCTCGGAGGCAGAGTAAAGATACTACTACTTTTACTTCTACTTTCTTAGAGAGAGCTTAGAGAGAGAAAGAAAGATTTTTCTTCTTCTTAGAAAGAGCTTAGAGAGAAAGATTAGAGATAGCTTTTTCTTCTTCATCTTCTTAGAGCTTAGAGAGAAAGAGCTTTTCTTCTTAGAGCTTAGAGAGAAAGAGAGAGAGCTTGAAAGAGAGAGATTTCTTCTTTAGAGAGAGAGAGCTTAGCTTTTAGAGCTTCTTTCTTCTTTCTTCTTTCTTCCTTGGGAGCCTCGGCCTGACTCTGACCAGCATTTACTTCTTCTATCTGGTTTCTCTTCTGTAACTGCTCTGCCTACGTTCTGGCCGCTCTGATTCTTTTCTTCTTCTCCAACCCGAACTCTTCTTCCGACCGAGCGACTGCATGACTGACTGAATGACTTCATTCTTCTCCTGACTCCGACCACTTTCACCCGGTTATATACCTTTAGCTTTGCAGGTGCCTCACATGCATTTACAGGTGCGTCACATACATACTTATTATCAGGTGGAACTTATGGCTTCCAGCTGACCGCAATAGCCATCTCCCTAATTGGGGCTCCTTCAGAGAATTTATCCTAGGAACAAAAGTGTGGTTTTGAGCATTATAAAATCTATTTGTGGGGGCTGGAGTTGTGACTCAGTGATAGAGCACTTACTGAGGCATGGGTTTCAATTCTCAGTACTACATATAATTAAATGAACAAAATAAAGGTCCATCAACAATTAAAAAAATTTTTTTAAAATAAAATCTATTTGTGTAATTTACTCTGTTAGTTATTAAAGGAGAAAACTATGCAGTCATCTCAATAATGCCCCTAAAACACATTCAGTAAAATGCAACAGTATGGTTTTGGCATAGAGAAAAACAACTAGATCAATAGAATAGAGTACACATTCTGAGACTGGCCTGAGTAAGTATCTAACAAATAAAGTGAATAATAAATGTGGTATTTAGAATCAATATTTAAAGAATGTACTACTAATAAATGGTGTGCATTTAGAAAAACCTCTCACACCATTCATGAAAACATGTTCTAAAGGTAATAAAAATCCAAATATAAAAAACACTTGTAAATGTCAGAAGAAAGTGTTATTTATGACCATGGGGTAAGAAAGACCTTCTTAAGTGAGATATCAAGCTCAAAATTCATGAAAAATGAAAGATTGATAAATTTAGATATAACAAAATAAAAACTTCCTTATGATAAGATACCCTTAATAAGTTAAAAACATAAGTGCCAGACTTTAAAAACTATTTTCATTGGGTCAAAGAAAGTATTTCTATATATCTGTAATGAGAAAAGCAAAGTAAGAAAGAAAATGGGGACAGAATATGAGCCAGGAATTAATAGAAAAGAAAGTAATTAATAAATATTGGGAAAGATGCTTAATCTCACTAGTAGTCAGGGATAGGCAAGTTTTAAAAACAATAAAATTGTTTTTTTAAAATATTTATTTATTTGTTTTAGTTGTACACAATGCCTTTATTTTTACGTGGTGCTGAGAATCGAACCCGGGCTGTGCACGTGCTAGGCGAGCACGCTACCGCTGAGCCACAACCCCAGATTAGAAGAAATATTTTAAGTTGATCTATCTAGTGCTAGCAAGAGTTTATTGCAGATATCTTTTACCTATCTCCTAATGCCACTGCAATGTTCTTTGCACTCCATGATTGCTGTTTAGGTAAAGGTTAAACATGAGCCAAAACTTAAAGGCAAGTCAATCCATATCATATTTAGGGAATGGCTATATAGTTCTTTATGATTAGAGGGTGGTGGTTGAAGGGACTGAGAGAGAGAGCTGAAAAGGTAAATTGAGTTAAAATTGTGGAAAGTTTTGAATACCCTAACAATTGGGTTTTTATCCATGAATGCTGAGGCTCCATCAAAGGTTTCTGATCTGTGTGATGAGTGGTTTAGAAGGGGAGACATTTGGAGCAGGAAGACCAGTTAGATATCAGAGGCAGTTGTGTAAATATGAACTAAGCTAGTGAACATAAGCTTTCAAAGAGAAGGCAGGGGCAAGAGGCATGGAACAGGGTTGACCAACACAGAATCTGGCATCAGGTACTTAAAGGGACTATTTCTAGCTTGCCCTGTTTAAATTTGAGATCTGTATTAGAGATAAAGTAGTAAGATTTAACTAATGCACTGGATTAGAGGAGAAAGGGCTGAGAGTAAGAAAAAAGAAAGGGGAGGAAGGATGAAGAGGGGGCATGGGGGCAGGAAAGATGATGGAATGAGATGGACATCATTACCCTAGGTACAAGTATGACTGCACACATGGTTGACGCTGCATCGTGTACAACCAGAGAAATGAAAAGTTGTGCTGCCATTGCATACAATGAATCTAAATGCTTTCTGCTGTCATATATGTGTAATTAAAATAAATAAGCAAAAATTTTAAAATAAATATTTTTAAAAATTACTCCTAGTTTTTGTCTGGGCAAGTAGATGAATGATGATATCTTTCATGGGATAGGAAGACTTTGTATGTAAAGACACCTGGATGCCAATAGTTCTTTTGAGATCTTGTTAAGTATTAGTCAAGAAGGCAGATGTATAAAGGAGGCTAGAATTCAAAAGAAAGATATGGGTCTAGAGATACAATTTGAGAGGAATAAGCATATAAATTTGATTGTGTCCAAAGCCATGGGACTGGACAAAATCACTTAGAGAAAATGGAAAAGGAAGAGGGGAAAAGGCTAAGGAATGTTCATGGTTGCTTCAACATTGAGAAATCTAGTATTCAAGAAGCCCGTAAAACATAATGAAGAGGAGGAGCCAGTGATGTAGAAAGAAAACAAAAAGAGTAGGGTGTCCCAGAAGTCAAAGAAGAAAGTATTCCAGGAAGGACAGACTGGCTTTGGGAAAAATGTAGTCCTTAAGTCACCTTAACTCACAGAGTTTCACCAAACTGATGGAAACAAGTTCCAGGATGGAGTGGGTTGAGAAGAAAATCGATGGAGAAAAATGAAAGGTAATCTTTTAAAGTAATTTTGCTCTGGAAGGTAACTGCACAAATGTAATGGTACCTAGAGGGGAAATGAGTACAAGGAGATTATGGTACTTTCATATGCCAGTGGGAATTATCCAGAACCCAGAAATCAGTGATGCCGAACAGAAAAGAGGTATTGCAGGAACAGTCCTTGTGAAGTCACAAGTAAATGGAATCCTGGCCAGAAATTGTGTTAGTCAACTTTCTGTTGCTATGACAAAATACCTGATATAAACAACTTAGAGGAGAAAAAAATTATTTTTGGCTCATAGTTTTAGAGGTTTCAGTCCATGATCAGCTAGCTTTGGGCCTGTGGCAAAGCAGTATATCACAGTGGGGTGTGCATAGTAAAGTAAAGCTGCTAATCTTATGGTGTCTGGAAAGAAAATAGAAAGAGAATGGGGCCTGGATCTTAATATACCCTTCAAGGAAATGCTCCCAAGTGACTTAACTTCCTCCAGCTGGGCCCACCTCTTAAATGTTCCACTATCTTCCCATAGTGCCACAGGCTGGTGACCAAGCCTTAAGCATATGGCTTTTGGGAGACATTTAAGGTTCAAACCATAACAGAAGAATTGAGGAACAGTGAACATTTCTTCCATTGTAAAGCTAGAGAAGACAAAGATTGTGAGAGTAGATTGTTAGATTGGTAAAATTCCTGGGAAGATGGGATAAAATTCATCTGAATGGATCTATTTTCCCACTAAAGTATGAGGCAAGGTTATCAGTAGTTAAGTCACCTGGGGAAGGGATGTTGAATGGAAGAGACAAGTAAATTTGTGAAGTTGTTATCTTAAAATAGCAAAGTAAATATATAGAAAGAAATGACTGGATTCTGTGTCTGACATTGTTAAGTCCCCATTTGAGGTTTGTGGCAATAGATTTTAAATGAGCACAATTAGCACAATTGTGTGGTTTCTCCATGGCACTATTCATCTGCTCAGAAGCAGATGAATAGTAAGGGTAAGCTGATGGTTGAGTTGTCATTTTACAAACAGAGGAAAGAAGAAGGAGCAAGAGAGTGTCTGCAAAAAAATTATTTGTCGAATTTAGTCTAGGTAAAGAGGAAGGGTAAGAATAATGATTAAAAAGATAAGGGGGGCGGGGGTTGTGGCTCAGCGGCAGAGAGATCGCCTCGCACGTGCGCGGCCTGAGTTTGATCCTCAGCACCACGTAAACATAAATGCATTGCATTGTGTACAACTAAAGTAAATAAATAAATATTTAAAAAAAAAAAAAAAGATAAGGGTAGCCGGGCGCCGTGGCGCACGCCTGTAATCCCAGCACTTGGGAGGCTGAGGCAGGAGGATCGCAAGTTCAAAGCCAGCCTCAGCAATTGGCGAGGCACTTAGCAACTCAGTGAGACCCTCTCTCTAATAAAATACAAAAAAAGGCTGGGGATGTAGCCCAGTGGTCGAGTGCCCCCGAGTTCAATCGCCTGTACCAAAAAAAAAAAAAAAAAAAAAGATAAGGGTAATGATTTTATATCTTGCTGAGATCCAAGAATTGTTGGAGAAGGAATCATATTCTATGCAAGCATACCAGGTGAATCTGATACACATGGGCTAATATCTGTTTTCATTCAAATTTCACATGTCTATTTAAACACAGTGAGAAATGCATATAAGAAAATGAATTTATATGAGTGTGTGGGAAACTATTGATCATCAAGATTTTAGTAGTGAATAGATTAATAGACAAAGGAAATGGATATAACAATTTTTCCATTATAGGGTTAGCTTTTAAAACATTAAATGAATAACTCTTGTATTATACTTGCATGCATTATAATTTTTCACAATTATATTGCTCAAATATTTAACAATCCATTTATTTCTGACATTTTTGAATCTATATTATATATTTTGACTATTTTTTTTACTATTTTTTGTTGTAGATGGACATAATATCTTTATTTTATTTATTTATTTTTATGTGGTGCTGAGGATTGAACCCAGTGCCTCACATGTTGCTAGGCAAGCCCTCTACCACTCAGCCACAACCCCAGCCCCTAATTTGACTATTTTATGTAAGTGTGAAAGTTGTACTGTAAAAAATGTTTTTAGTGAAAGAAAATTTCTGATTTTTTTTCAGTTTAATTTGGGCAGTTTATCAAACTAAAGATGTCAGTTCCAACTTCCTCCATTATGCCCAATTTTATACTTGAAGCATGTTCTCAGTTGAACTTTATCTTTAATTTTAACTGCCTCCCTTTGCTTTGGGAAGCCATTGTAGTTTTCTGCATTAAATTAGTTCTGTACTTTTCTTAGAAGACTTGATGAAAAGTGGACTGAGTAGACTCACCCACTTGAGGTTCTTTTTCATTGAAACTTACTTATATGTAGCTTTTCACACAGTTTATTTCTAAGCTTCATTGAAAAAAATGTCATGAAATTAGTGGGGCCTATTGCAGTTTTTCAATTTACATTATAAGAAGTGGTAGAATGTTTTCCCCAAAATCTGTTCTCAATTAATCATAGCTGTTGTATAATGACTTTGGTGGGGATTTTTTTTTCAAGTAACATATCATTGTAGATTTACGGGAATGATTAGATGCTTTTGAATAAGTACCTTTGGATTATTGTGTATATTGTTGATGCTTTTTCTGGGGCGTTTAAATCAATTTCTAAATGTTATATATGAGCAATCCTGGACTGGATTTACAGAGAATAAAAACAAAGCACATAATGAAGTACCAGACCTTAGTCTTTTTAAGGTGTTTATATTGTGATCCTAATTTTGCTTTTCATTTTATACTAGTATTGCATGCCATAAAAAACAAAATTATGCTGCTGGCTGTTTTATAACTATATTATACACTTTGCTTCTATCATTTCTGTGCTATTTCTCTTCAGCTTCTTTCCAGTTCTGAATAATCTTTCCTCAGGAAGAGTCCTCTCAAATGCTGCTGCTTACATGGCATCTTTGCAGATACCTTCTTCACCCATGATAAGTACCCCATAATGGTACTTCAATGTTGTGTCCTATTTAAATATTGATACATTTTATATTATCCTCTCCCTTAGTTGAAATTACTCAAGAGCAATACATTATTTTAATAATCTTTGTGTATACTATGCTATACCTGGCAGATGGAGGTCACAAAATAGTATGTTGCATTTAAAGATCAGAAACAACTAAAGAAAAAGAATGTGTGACAAAAATGGCCAGGAGTAAGAAAACAAGTAATGACAGAGTGATAATGATGAATTATTGGAGAGAATAGAATTTTGCATTGAGCCTCATGCATGGGGATCCTAAAGTAAAACCTATCGGAATAGGGGCTATGAGAATGATAAATTCCATTTTAAAATGGCAGTTTCGGGGCTGGGGTTGTGGCTCAGCGGTAGAGCGCTCGCCTAGCATGTGAGCGGCCCAGGTTCGATCCTCAGCACCACATATAAATAAACACATTGTGTACAACTAAAGCAAAAATAAATAAATAAATTTTAAAAAAATGGCAGTTTCTTTAAATAGGTAGATATATAAGGAGATTTGACATTGTTTTATGCCCTCCCTCCACTTATTATAACAGAGTTACACTTTCTTTTGTTTTATGAATGAGATAGTCTTTTCACACCACAAATGTACCAGAAAATTCTTGAATGTATTCCTAGAGTAAGGATGTCTCTGTAGGTAATAACTAGCCACATTATGAAAGATGGTAAACATCAATGAAGTATTCTGTCCAATAGTCTTTTTAAATGTAGTAGAAAGGATTTTTAAAAAGTGTATCTCATTTTGGGACCCTGGAGCTTGTTTTCTTTTCCAGATGTTTGGCAACTGAGCTTTGTTAAATACTCTAGACTCTCTTGGAATGGTTTTCTAAGGGACTACCTGTTTCAGAATGAGGACGTAGATTCTGAAGGGCTGTTAGAATGAGAATCTTTGGAGTCACTTGATAATAAAAGGCTGTCCTTTCCATGGCCCGAGTCGTATCCTGAGTCATAGAGAAGCCTCGTGTGTAGTCCCTGAGGCAGACCCAAGTTGCCAAGAGGGGAGTACAACTGTTTAGACTATCAAACCTAGGGTCTTCATTGGCTTTCAGGGGCCCATAAAAATGTTTTAATGTCTTTTTAAAGATTTCTTTAAACCCTTTAGAATTTTACAGAAAATTATAATTTAGTGTTGAACAAAACGTTTTAATATGTGACATTAACATATTTGTCTTCATACCATACCAAAGCAATCAAAATGCAGTTTTTAAATTTTTCCCTGGAGGAAGACAAAAGTGTCAAGAGCACACAAATGCCATTAATGGGGTCCTCCTGAGACCCATTCATCCTCTTAGGTTTGGTGTTAGACTGTGAAAGAGCAGCAAGTTCTGGGCAGATGTGAGGTATTTTAATCCAGTTGTTCTCTTTCTCTGTACCTCAGTGTCTTTATCTGTACGATGAGGAGTTTGGATCAGGCAGCCTGTTAGGGCCTGTGCAGGTCAGACTTTCTTAAAAGAGGTTATAAATCAGAAGCTCTGGACAAATTTCAGGCTAAAACATATTATCTAACATTGTGAACTCAGGTTTGTAATAGCCTCTGTAGAACAGCCTGGTAGCCACTCTACATTTTTGTGAGCTCTGTAAGAAACACAAAATCAGAAATGCTACAACATGAGGAATGTGATAATGTAATGTAACTGGTGAGAGATTTGAGGTAGTATAATGCCTTGTATGTTGTAAGTGCCCAACATATATTGATGGAATGGGTAAATTAATAACGTATATAGAACATTAGCTTATTTTCTTCGAGAGAAAAATATATTTATCAGAAAACCATTAAACTAAGAGATTTTTTCATTATTTATTCTTTACATAAAGATACCATAAAATATTTTGGAAATGGTTATATCTCAAAGTGTTTAAATCTCATTTCTACAAATAGTAAGATTCTGAATATTAAGCCTAGAGCTCTTTAAATTATGTTTTGTACTTATTTCTATAGTTTTACTTTTCTCTAATTCAAAATATGTGTTATATTACTATATTAGAGCTATATTTCTCTTCTTCTTCTATCTGTAAAATGTCTGTTTTTGAAGTTTATTCCACAGTCTATGTGGTTTTGTATCGCTTTTACTACCCCAACCCTCTTATCTGCTTAGGGATTTCATACTGGTGGAAAATAGGAAGATTCAATGGATGCCTGCAAAATATGTATGTAGAAAAAAATTTGTTGAAAAACAAGCATGGTTATATGCCACATAATGATGTTTCTAACAGTGACAGACTGCATATATGGCAATGGTTCCATAAGATTATATTGCCTAGTGATATCCCGACCTTCTCAGTTTGTGGAAGTACACTTTGTGCACCTAACAACACATTTCTCATGGTGCAGCCCTGTCATTAAGCCATGCCTGGTTATGTTACAGAATAACAAAGAAATTCCTTCTAGCTTCTAGATTGTCCTGTTTTTCTTTATCCGGTCTAGTAATAAGTACATGTTCTCAGGTTGAGGATGTAGTTCAGAGGTAGAGAACCTGCCTAGCATGAGCCAGACCCTGGGTTCAATTCCCAGTACTGCAAAAACAAACAAACAACAACAACAACAAAAATACATTCTCCCCTTTTGGTGTATATTAGTAACGCCTGAACTGTTTCTTAAAGATGTTTTAGCTTTATCTCAGACCTGCTGCTTTAGGATTTATGAGGATGTAGTCCATGTGTCTGTATTTTGAAAAAGATCCCAGATGATTGTGAGAAGCACTAAAGGTTGAGAACTACTGCAGTGTAGTAAAATAGAAACAGACTCTTGACATTAGATATATCTGGGTCCAGACTTCAGATCAGCCACAATCTAGGTGTATGATCCAGACCTAAGTCAAGGGTGCACGTTAACTTACTTAATCTCTCTGAGCTTCATTTTCCTTGATATAAATAGGAATGGCAATATTTTATAAAGTAGTGGGGGGATTAAAGGAGATGGTAAATTAAAAGTGCTTGTCATATCCTAAGTGGCAGCTATTGTTATTCCAGTAGAATGAAGTCTTCCTCAGTTTTCATTTGACTTATGAAGAGTGAGGTGTATCTCAGAGATCCTTTTTCTACATCCAAAAGGATATTTATGTAGAACTTCCTCAAGATACCTTTACATATTTTTAACTTTATTTTATTTATTTATATATGTATTTCTTTTTATGTGGTGCTGAGGATCGAATTCTGTGCCTCACCATGCTAGGCAAGCGCTCTACCACTGAGCCACAACCCCAACCCTCAAGATACCTTTTAATTAGAGTGATTTACTTTGGGCTTTGAACTTTCCTCAAGTTTACATTTGGACTACTCAGAAAATAGTGGCAGAGAAAGTAGGAGGCCTCTTAGTCTTCAGTTCCTTAGCATCTTCTGGAATAGCTGATTATTTCTGGAGCCAGTCTCAAATTTATTCTGTCTTATTTTTTTATTTTTTTAAATATTTCTTTTTTTGTTGTAGTTGGACACATGCCTTCATTTATTTATTTTTATGTGGTGCTGAGGATCAAACCCAGCACCTCACACGTGCTAGGTGAGCGCTCTACCGCTGAGCCACAACCCTAGCCCCTTCTTTGTCTTATTTTAAAAACAGGTGGGGCTGGGATTGTGGCTCAGCGGTAGAGCACTCGCCTAGCATGTGGGCGACCCAGGTTCGATCCTCAGCACCACATATGAATAAAACGCATTGTGTACAACTAAAAGCAAATAAATAAAAATATTTAAAAAAAAAAACAGGTATATTGATGTGTCATGAACTTGGGACAAAAGTTGCTAGTCGCTAAGCCATAGAACAATGGGTTTTTGTCAATGAAAGAAGATATGAATGCCTAATTATCCATCATCATATGCTTATGTGGTCAGTCTCTGGATTTGTAAATGATAATGTTTCATATTTCTTTTAAACATCTCAGATCAAAGACAGGTTTCGTTTTGTTTTACTTGAAATATCTTCAGACTATTTAACTAGCAATGTAATGCAAAAAAAAAAAAAAAAAAAAAAAAAAAAAAAAAAAAAGGGCCACAAGAGAAAAGGAGAAGAAAAGAGCTACTGTTCTTTTTCCCAGCAATGGTCTTTCCTGTCTGTATAACATTACCCGCATATCCTTTTATTTTAGTTGCTGCAAACTTGACAGAATTGAAATGAAAGTATTGGGTTCTTTTTTCTTTTTTTTTAACGATTGATTGAGCCAGGTGCGGTGGCGCATGCCTGTAATTCCAGCAGCTCAGGAGGCTCAGGAGAAGTATTGCAAGTTCAAAACCAGCCTCAGCAACGGCGAGGTGCTAAGCAACTCAATGAGACCCCGTCTCTAAATAAAATACAAAATAGGGCTGGGGATGTGGCTCAGTGGTTGAGTGCCCCTGAGTTCAATCCCTGGTACCCCCTATAAAAAGCACCTTGGTCACTAGCAGTCAGTAAATTGGGCACATTTGCACCCATTCTAAAGAAGGGAAAATTAAGACCCACAAAGGAAAGAATAGTAGTATTCCCAAAGCCTTGAAATAGATGCCCAGTGTTCCCCTAGCAACCCTCTGCCCCTAGAATCACTTGTGAATAAGTCCCAAAATCCAAGCTATGCAACCATCGTGGCAGTACCATGCCCTGATAAAGGATCAATCAATGGACAGCCAGACTCAGACATACTGGAGTTCATAAATGCCTGAATCCAAGGCCTTGTTCTGTCCAAAGCCAGAGGCCTTTCCTCTGTCCCAGGGCTCTCTATGCTGACAGGAGTCTTGATCAGAAGGTCACAGCTGGGATCCAGAGACCCAGGCGAGAACTAGTGAGGAGCAGATCCCATGGTCTCCATGCTTTCTCCAAAATAAGCAGTACAACCAGTGCCCATCTTTTCCTGCTCCCACTGAGCAGAGAGCTCCTATTCAGATACCACTCCCACCACCAGACCTGCATTCCCACCTGCCTGCAAAATTTGTCCACCTGGAGGGCCTGCTGTCTCTAAGACCCAGTGAGCCCACAGCTGAACTCAGTATTATCCTCCTCAAAGCTGAATGGCACAGTCTGCATTTCTATCACCTGGACTCCAAACTTCACAGTACCCACCACCCTGTGCCTTCTCTTACCTCCCACCCATCCCCACAAGTACCCCCGCAAAGCTACTAAGTCTCACCTGGTTTCTTCTATCATGATTTCTGAATCTCCCTCTGGCTGCTCTGGCCCAGACCTGCTCCTCATCTGGACCCTTGTGCCCATGTCCCACCTGGTCTCAAGCCCCAACCTCTCTCTCCAACTCACACACTGTCTGCATTTTACTTTCAAATTATGATGAAGTCACCCCTTACTTTAACTCTTGGGGCGAATCACCATTATTGAAGAAAGCTTGAGCTCCTTGGTCTGGCACCCTGTTATTCCTTCCCTCTTCTCCCTCTTACCTCCTGTTCCCCGTCCCCCCACTCACCCTCTTGCTGGCCCCATCTACATCCACATCCTCATTCCTTTTCTGAAAACCACCATCTTTTGAAATCTTCTCCCTCATTCAAGGCCCAATGTCTTTCTCCTCTGTGAGATTTGCCTAACCATGATCCCTGCCCTGGGCTTGTATGTCTATTTTAGCAGATGTCCCTGCCCCTTTCACCAGATAACATCTGACCCTCATTTTAGCCCCTGCAAAAGCCATGGAACCTAGTGATCCAGAAGTCCTAATGTCTAAGAAAAGGATGGAAGCTGGAAGATTCCCCTCCATTTGTGATCTAGCCCCCTGTTTTTCAGGACCAACAAAGATACTACCTGAAGTGATAATAAAGACAGTGAAAATGGAGGAGGGCAGCAGTCAACATTTGTTGGGCAGTTACTATTTGTCAGGCACTAATCTTAGTACCTTGTATGTATTTAAGCCTCATAGAAACCCTATGAAGTAGTTACTGGGATTATGCCCATTTTACAGATGAGGAGACCGAGGCACACAAAGTTGAGAACTTTGTTATACATGGTAGATCAAGAAATTGAATTCAAGCTGGGCATGGTGGTTCATGCCTGTGAATTCCAGTGGCTCTGGAGGCTGAGGCAGGAGGATCGCAAGTTCAAAGCCAGCCTCAGCAAAAGCAAGGCACTAAGCAACCCATGAGACCCTGTCTATAAGTAAAATACAGAATAGGGCTGGGGATGTGGCTCAGTGGTCAAGTGCCTCTGAGTTCAATCCCTGGTATCCCCCCCAAAAAAAAGATTGATTGAATACTTAAAGCATAATGCTAAACACAAGTATTTAATTTACATGAACTTTGCCTAGGCTGCATTCTCTCATGAATGGGCATTCACATTGTCTTCTTATCGAAGAAACTTTATTTACTTTGTTGGGTTTCATCACAGTATATACTGAGTGTTAGAAAACTGCTGAAACATAGTTAACTTAGCTGGGAACACCGTGTTAGTGAAATGAAAGGGTTTATTGGGGTGCCACGTGGGCAAGGGTAGGGAAAGGAAGGGAAGGGGGGTAGGGAAGGGATGGACGGGAATAGGGACAGGCAGGAACCGAGGCAAGCGCAAACAGAGAGCAGGAACAAGGGGCGAGTTCAGTCCGGGGCTGGCTTAAATAGAGTAGGGGCCATAAAACCCCCTTGGAGTGAGTCCTTGTCCTATAGGCCAGCAGAGGTCAGGGGGTGGGGTAGGGGTAGTGGACAAGGGACTTGCTGGTCAGGTTTTTTGGTCACGCTGAGGATCCTGGGAGCTGTAGTTTTTCACAAGGCACCTGGGGAGGTGTGGCCTTCTGCCTGGGAGGCGCAGCCTTCTGCCTAGAATCCAACACTGAGTGTATTAAATGTAAACATTGCAAGTATTAGAGATAATATATAACATGCTTGATGTAGACCTCCTATTTGTTTTATTTCTAGGATTGCCATTTATGTAAATTACACACACACACACACACACACACACACACACACACACAGTTTGAGCATCCCCAATCCAAATCTGCAGTGCTCCAAAATTTAAAACATTTTGAGCACTGACAAGATACCACAAGAGGAAAATTCTACACCTTGAAACTTTGTTTCATGTGTAAAGTTATTTAAAATATGGTATAAAATTATCTTCATGCTATCAGATATAAATATGTGATGCATAAATGAATTTGTGTTTAAACTTGGATTGTATCCCCAAGTTACCTCATGATGTATATATATAGATATTCCAAAATCCAAAACAATCTGAAATTCAAAATTCTTCTTGTCTCAAGTATTTTAGATAAGAGATGCTTAACCGTGAAGTTAGCCAATCCCAAAAATCCAAATACCGAATGTCTTCTCTGATATAAGGAGGCTAATTCACAGTGCTGTTGGATGGAGGTACATAGGAGGATTAGAGGAACACTAGAATGGTCAAAGGAAAGGGAGGGGAAGGGAGGGAGCAAGGGGGAGGGAGGGGGGAAAAAAGGAAAAAACAAATTGGTGGTTGAATGAGATTGATATCATTATCCTAAATGCATGATTGAAGATCTGAATGGTACTTATATACTTTGTATACAAATAGTTGTATGTAAAAAGATGCTATATATGTGCATTATGAATTGTAATACATACTACTACTATAAATTAAAAAATTGTAAAAAAAAAAAAGAAATACTTAACCTGCATGTACATATATTTTTGTCTCCACTCAGATTGAAGCATTGCATATTTGTGGGTCAGAACACTTTCTAGGAAAATTTGATGCCACAACTGTTTTTAAGCAGAAACTACAATAGACAAGGATATAACTAGATGAAAACAATTTTAGTGGCCTATACCTTAAGAGAGATTTTGGCTCTAAGAAGTTGGAATCTTGGCATTGTGGTTTATCTGTATAACCATTCTAGTATAACATTAGTGACTTAAAGTGTCTATTATTTCAGGCTCCATGTTAACATATAAACAAAAAGTGTCTTACAATAATGTAGGTGGGAAATAATCTGGAGACCATACAATGCAATTGCAAGGTAATAGTCACACACTAACAGGGGCAGTGTAGTGTGATGCTGGAGAGCTCAAACTCTGCAATCAGATCACCAGGCCTGAAATCTAGCTCCTCTAACTCTGTGATCCTGGGAAAGTTACTTCAAGTGTTTCTGTGTTCTCATCTATAAAATAAAAATAATCATTGATTTGAAGTGTAGAAAATTTTGCAACCCCAAAAGCTAAGAAATTTGGGTTTGATATACTAAATAATAGGGAACCACAGTAAATTTTTGAACAGTCGTTTGAAATTTCATCATATAAGTTACATGAGGAACATTATTTTAATGACTGCATACGGATGGAAGGTCTAGTCACAAAGATACCAGCTGGGAGTCTGCCAGAGCAATCTGGACATGAAAGGTGGAACTATGGAAATAGAAAGAGATGGTCAAGACCAAAGGGAAAAAAATCACTATGGAAAAAAAATCATCCAAATTTCATGATGGATTGGATGTTTTAAAGCACCCCTCTCCCTACAAATGGCATCATTCAGCACAAATCTTAGAAAATGCTAGTGTAGCATCTCAGTGAAAGTCTTCTATAAGTGCTGTCAGAAGTTATAAACTCTGGGGACTCCAGCTGGTAATGTGTGCATTCACTTACAGCTTCCTTTGCCCCTTTATACACTAGAACACAACAGGAAATATTGGCTTATCCCTGTAGGAAATATCTCTATAGGAGACGCTTACTGAATGAATGCCTTTGTTTAGAACTAATTCACCCTTCTTAAAACAACAGTTTTTTAGAGCTGACTCAATTAGGCAGACTTTACCCATCTGATAAGTCAGAGACAAATCAAGGTCAACAGTCATATAGGAAAAGAAAAGAAAGCATAAAAGGAAGCACCATAATACAAAAGAACAACATACCAGTAAAAAATAGGTAATTAAGAAAATGTTATTATAATTTGAACATTGGATTATATCACTGATCCTTTTCCTGCATTATGTTAACAGGCTGATCCAATCTTTTTTCAGTCCTTTTTGTAGTAGAGTGTAAAGATGTTCATAAATTGGAGAAGAGTCTGAAATTAGAAACCAGAAAGTATCCCAGTCTCTTGATCTATTTTAATTTAATGTCAATGATAAAATGAGAAAATAACTTAAAATTTCCTTAAGATATACCAGAAAAAAAATGGACTTTGACTCAGAGATAGTCTTCATTGTTATGAGTGTTTGATAAACCTAACCAATGTAAACAAGTAAGTAAAACCAAAAAATCTCTGAAATGACACTATTATTTTCCCTTTAAAATTAATACATTGTATAGCCGGGTAGGAGTCTGAAGCAGGAGGACCCCCAAGTTCAAGGCCAGCCTCGCCAATTTAGTGAAACCCTGTCTCAAAATAAAAAATAGAAAGGGCTAGGGAAGTAACTTAGTGGTAGAGTGCCCCTGGGTTCAATCCCCAGTACCCTAAAAATAAACAAACACACACATTGTCATTTTATCATATACCTTCTAGCAGATCTTTTTTTGTTGTTTTTAATTTGTTCTGATTAGTTATACATGACAGTAGAATGCATTTTAACATATCATGCATAGATGGAATATAACTTCTCATTCTTCTGATTGTACATCATATAGAGTTCCACCGGTCATGTAATCATATATGCACATAGGGTAATATTGTCTAATTCATTCTACTATCATTCCTACCCCTATACTCCCTCCCTTCATTCCCCCCTCTGTCTAATACAAAGTACCACTCTTTTTCCCTGCCCCCCCCAATTAGCATCTGCATATCAGAGAAAACATTCTGCCTTTGGTTCTTTGGGATTGGCTTATTTCACTTAGCATTACTGCTCCAGTTCCTTCCATTTACCAGCAAATACCATAATTTCATTCTACTTTAAGCCTGAGTAATATTCCATTATGTATATATATCACAATTTCTTTATCCATTCATCTATTGAAGGGCACCTAGGCTGAATTGAGGTGCTATGAACATTGATGTGGCTGTGTCACTGTAATATGCTTATTTTTAAGTCCTTTGGATATAAACTAAGGATTGGGATAACTGGGTTAAATGGTGGTTCTATTCCAAGTTTTCTGAGGAATCTCCATACTGCTTGCACCAATATGTAGTCTCACCAGCAATGTATGAGTGACCTTTGTCCTCACCAACATTTATGGTCAACAGATCATTTTTTAAGTATCTGGCAGAGCTACTTTTTCAGTGAAAAGAGGAATATGTCAATAGTTTTGTTTTAGTTTATATAACTGGATGGTGGTGATATCAATTACTTAACAAATTTAAATAAGTATTCTATGAGCAAATGCATTACTACTCTTCTTACTAGTCTTTTTTATATTTATTTATTTGCTTTAGTTGTACACAATACGTTTTATTCAATGCATTTTATTTGTACGTGGTGCTGAGGATCGAACCCGGGTCGCCCTCGCACTAGGCGAGTGCTCTACTGCTGAGCCACAATCCCAGCCCCCTTACTAGTCTTATTTGAGTAGTGACACCAATATAAAAGAAGTTACTTTCACAAGACCTTTTATCTCGACACAAGAATTCATAATTCCCTTCTGTTAGCCAAGTATTAAAGACCACTGCTCAAAAACAAAACAAAGAAAATATGTTTTGTGAAGTAATATCTAGGTTGTTCGCTTTGAAAGTTAAATCATAAGGAAAACTTTGCTTATAAATGCATTTCATCCCCATGGAACATATTTTGGCTCTAATCACTCTGCTGTTTTTCTGTTGATACTCATAGAAGCTAAAAATGAGGTAGTGAAAAAGGCATGAGGTGAAGCCAGGTTCTTTCCAGGTTGAATTGAAAGAATGAAGTAATGACTTCAAAGTTTGCTGCAAAAGTAAAAGTTACTATTAACAACTTACATTATTAATCAAAGGATGAAAAAATACATAAAATATTTTGTTTCTGGAAGCTTTGTTGGCTTGTAGGCTAATTTCTACTTCTTTATACCAGTTTTGCCAATCATTTAGTCACTATTAGCTTTATTATTATTAGACTTGGGTATGTAACTCAGAGTAGAGTGTTTAGCATATGCAAGTCCCTGGGCTTAATCCCCAGCACCAAAAAAGAAGGAAAAAAAAAAAAAAAAAAGGCAGGTTTCTCAAACTTTCATGTTCATATTAAACCAGACTGATTTGAGGTTCTAAAGTAGGGCCTGAGACACTGCATTCCTTGTTCTCTTTTTGCAGTACTAGGGATTAAACTTAGAGGTACTCTACACTGAGTACACCCTCAGACCCCTCCCCTTTCTTTTTTAGAGACCTGGTCTCACTAAATTGCTGAGGCTAGCCTTGAACTTGTGATCCTCCTGCCTCAGCCTCACAAGATGCTGGGATTTGGGCTGCGGTTATGGCTCAGCAGTAGAATGCTCACTTAGCATGTGTGTGGCCCTGGGTTCAATCCTCAGCACCACATATAAATAAATAAATAAAGTGAAGGTATTGTGTCCAACTACAACTAAAAAATAAATATTAAAAAAAAAAACAAAAGTGTTCAGTTCCTTAGCCCATTTATTGATTGGGTTATTTGGTTTTTTTTTTGGTGTTAAGATTTTTTGTTGCCGCCTGCAGCAATGATACCGCGGGAAAGGAATCGGAGACAGACTGGGAATGAGTGGTTCCTTTATTGTTCCTTCTTCTTCCCTTCTCTATCTTCTCTCTCCCATTCCTCTCTACAGTCTGGTTAAATACCCTTCTTTTCCCATCACAGGTGCATTAGTTTTCCTAATAAGCATACACGTGTCTATCACAAGCTCAACTTAATGCTGCAGCACGCAGTACCCATGAGCACGGAAAAATTCTTAGCCAATTACTATAAAGGTCAGGTGTAAGTTGTCTGACAAACAAGTAAGTGCCACCTTTTGGCTCTCAGCCAGCCACCATCTTAGAGCTACTTCCTCATATCAAAGGCTCTTACAATCTTTAAGTTCTTTATATATTATAGAGATCAGTGCTCTATCTGACGTTTGTGTGGTAAAGATTTGTTCCCAATTAGTAGGTTCTTTATTCACCTCTCTGATTGTTTCTTTTGCTGAGGAGAAGCTTTTTCGTTTGAATCCATCCTATTCATTAATTGTAGGTTTTAATTCTTGTGCTATAGGGGTCTTATTAAGAAAGCAGGGGTCTAATCCGATATGATGGATGTTTGAGCCTACGTTTTCTTCTAATAGACACATGGTCTCTGGTTTAATTCCTAGGTCCTTGATCCGCTTTGAGTTTTGTGCATGGTGAGAGATAGAGGTTTAATTTCATTTTGTTGCATACAGATTTCCAGTTATCCCAGCACTATTTGTTGAAGAGGCTATCTTTTTTCCAATGTATGTTTTTGTCACCTTTATCTAATAAGATAACTGTAGTTATGCGGGTTAGTCTCTGTGTCCTCTATTCTGTACCATTGGTCTACCAGTCTATTTTGGTGCCAATACCATGTTGTTTTTGTTACTGTTGCTCTGTAGTATAGTTTAAGGTCTGGTATTGTGATGCCACCTGCTTCATTCTTCTTGCTAAGTATTGCTTTAGCTATTCTGGGTCTCTTGTTTTTCCACATGAGTTTCATGACTGCCTTTCTATTTTTATGAGGAATGCCATTGGAATTTTGATTGGAATTGCATTGAATCTGTATAATGCTTTTGGCAATATAGTCATTTTGACAATATTGATTCTGCCTATCCAAGATAAGGGAGATCTTTCCATCTTCTAAGGTCTTCTTTAATTTCTTTCTTTAGTGTTCTGTAGTTTTCATTGTAGAGGTCTTTCACCTCTTTTGTTAGATTAATTCCAAGGTATTTTATTTTCTTTGAGGCTGTAATAACCCAATCAATAAGTGGGCTAAGGAACTGAACAGACACTCCTCAGAAGGTGATATGCAATTAATCAACAAATACATGAAAAAAATATTTGACATCCCTGGCAATTAGAAAAATGCAAATCAAAACTACTCTAAGATTTCATTTCACTCCAGTCAGAATGGCATCTATTAAGAACACAAACAACAATGAATGTTGTACAGGATGTGGGGGAAAAGGCACACTCATACATTGCTAGTGGGACTGCAAGATGGTGCAGCCAATATGGAAAGCAATATGGAGATTCCTTGGAAAACTGGGAATGGAACCACCTTACGACCCAGCTATCCCACTCCTTGGTCTATTCCCAAAGGACTTAAAAACAGCATACTACAGGTACACAGCCACATCAATGTTTATAGCAGCACAATTCACAATGGCTAGATTGTGGAACCAACCTAGATGCCCTTCAGTAGATGAATGGATAAAGAAAATGTGGTATATATACACAATGGAATATTACTCAGCAATAAAAGAGAATAAAATAACAACATTCACAGGTAAATGGATGAAGTTGGAGAATATAATGCTAAGTGAAGTTAGGCAATCCCAAAAATCTAAATGCCAAATGTTTTCTCTGATATAAGGAGGTTGATTCACAGTGGAGTTGGTATGGGGAGCATAGGAGGATTAGAGGAACACTAGAAAGGTCAATGGGGAGGGAGGGAAAGGGAGGGGGTAAGGGGGTTAAAAAAAAGGAAAGAAAAAAAAATGATGGTAGAATAAGATGGATATCATTACCCTAAGTGCATGTATGAAAACACGAATGGTGTGAATATAATTTATCTACAACCAGAGATATATAAAAATGTGCTCTATATGTTTAATGTGAATTGTAATGCATTCTGATGTCATATATAACAACTTCAAATAAAAAATAAAAAACAAAGAAAAAATAAAAACAAAAAAGATGCTGGGATTACAGACAAGTACCATTATGACCAGCAAGACACTACAGTTCTAACAAGCTCACAGGTGTTACTGATGCTTCTGGTTAGTGGGTTATATTTTTTTTCTAATTTTTTTAATTTTTTAGTTGTAGAAAGACATGATATCTTTATTTTATTTATTTATTTTTATGTGGTGCCGAGGATTGAACCCAGTGCTTCACACATGCTAGGTAAGTGCTCTACCACTGAGCTACCACCGAGCCCTTAGTGGGTCATATTTTGAGTAGCAAGTCTAAATGGTTGTTCTTGTTACTTGTAGTATCTGTTTCCTTACTTTGTTTGACTTCTTTGCTTATAAGATTATCTCTGTGTACTGTTTATTTTGCCACTTGAAGCTGTTTCATAATGCTTAATTTTTCTTTGGCGAAGAAAATTCCCTCTGGAAGACATAGTGGGAACTCAAAGCTTTCTTTCAGGGCTATAGTGGTATGCCTCAGAGGAGCCTGTTGTTGCTTCTCTTTGCAAAATATTGAATGACGAAGACCCATTGATTAACAGAGACTTTCCCATTTAACCAGGGTTAACCCTGAAACATAGATTTTACACTAATACCTGGACTATGTGACCTTGGGCAAGTAATACCTGGACTGTCTGACCTTAATTTCTTTGATCTTTAATTTCTTAGTCTAAACTAAAAATAAAATGAAAATTTTCTAAATAAAATGCTAAGGTTGTTGGAATAATTAGTGATTAGCAACCATTTATATTAAACACCTGGTGTAGTATATTATCTCCCTATAGTAAGCTAGGAATTGAACAGTTAGTAGTTAAGTATTGTTGCCAGTGAATGGAATGAAGCAAGCATTAAAAACTATTTAATTTTTGCTATGTCAGGTATTTCATTAGCAATGTAGTTAACAGAGAAAAAAATTGTGAATTGTTTTCTGTGAAAGAAAATTAAAGATTATGTTTTGATTTCACTTTATGTTTGTTTTGTTTTGTTTTGGTGGTGCTGGGGATTGACCCCAGGGCCTTGTGCATGTGAGGCAAGCACTCTACCAACTGAGCTATATCCCCAGCCCTTACTCTATATTTTTGCTTTATTTTGTGGGGTTTTTTTTAATCCATTTAATTACTTTTGAAGACTGAGAGTCACATCACCTTTCTGAATGTCCGTTAGAACCCTGCTGATACAGAAGAGATTAAATTTTAGATTCTCAACTTTATTTTTTAAAAAGGGAAATTAATTCCATTCTATCCTAACTCACCTGGTTTTTTTTTTAGGCCAAATAGGGGCATTGTTGCTGTATATTTTTCCTGAGTACTTTAGTATAGAGGAGAATCATCAGGAACAACACAGCTGGTACCTCGAGGAACATGACATAAAATTGGCATTACATGTAAGCCTATGAAAGCCAACAGTTGTTCAGTTACTAATCTTTTCAGACAGAGCCTTTAATTTGGCCTCAAACTACTGCAAGTTATCATAGAAGTATTTTTATTTGCTGCCAAAATCCTTCACAAAACTTCCTAGTAAATTCTGAAATGCAAGCATAGAGGCTATAATGGTTTTTTTATTCCCTTTTCTCCCTCACATTAGATAGTTTTCTTATAGTGGGCTTAAAACGTTAGCTCAGTTAGATGCTATATAACAGAGAGTCTTTCGGCTACCACATTTGTTCCAGGATAACCTATTAGCTATATTATATCAATGAGAACTCTATCTGATGGGGTATTCATCTGTAAGAAAATATTCTCTCAGTACCCCTGGGCTTAGCAGTGCAGATCCTCACTATCATTTGTCTCACTTCAGAGCTAATTGAAATCAGCCAGCCTATGTTTCAAAATATCCTACACATATTACCAACCATCTGGCTGCTCACAAATGATGAAGACATTTAATATAAAACCTAGTTAATGCACTACCCTCTCACCTCTAGAGAACAAATCTTGCCTAGGACACACATAGTCTTCCTTTAATATCAGTCTGTAACGGGGCAATCATTTGGGTCCCCAAACTCATAACAATTTGGTATAATCCTTCCCAAGTGACTGACCATGTGATAGATGTTCAGAATGATCTTTACCAGGCTCATTCAAAATGGCAATGACAGAGCAGAAGGTTTATGTGTGACATCAGATCTAGAATATCTAGAGTACATTGAATGTGGGTAAATGGCTTATGCAACTGTTTTTAGTAACTTGGTGTTATTTTCTCTGATTATATAACAATCAATATTGAATGAAATATGTTTATGGTAGAAATTTTGGAAAATAAACATTTCCATTTAACATTTAGTTACTATTAGTCTTTAATTCTTTAAAAAATAGGTTTGTGTGTATTTTTAGCAAAATTGGGATTATCTATAGGTAGTTTTTAATCCTTTTAAACATAGTAATATTTTATTAATTTTTTAAATACTAGAGATTGAATTTGGGGTGCTCAACCACTGAGCAACATCCTCATTACTTTTATGTATTTAAAATTTTTAAAGGCCTGCTGAGGCTGGCCTTGAATTTGTAATCCTCCTGCCTTGACCTCCTGAGTCTCTGAGATTACAGGAGTGTGCCACTGTGCCTGGTGAACATTTTTATTTATGTAGTCATCTCTATTTTAGTAACTGTCATTGTATACCATCTTAAGTTTAAGCTGTTCGCTACTGTGAGACATTGAGGTCATCTCTCTTTTACCTATCCTAAGTTAACACTGTTGGAACATCAGTGTTAACTTATGATAACTTACTTGTGCATATAGACTTGTGCATATAGATTAATCATTGAGCCTATCATTGCTTTTCTTTAAGATAAATTCTTAGAAATTAATTGCAAGATCAAAAGACATGTAAATTTTTAATGTGCTTTGTTTGCTTTTATTTTGTTTCATTATATGTTTTGAGAATAGTTTCATGTATATTGTCTTATCATTCTTGAAAATAATTGCACATTGTTTGTACTTTCCTTAGAATGTGTAGAATACTGCCTAACCAACAGTGAAGCAGAGACTATTTTTTCCCAATTTTAGAATAATTTGACAGATGACTAGCTGGTTTCTCATTATTGTTTTAATTTTGAATTCTATGAGTTTTTGTAAGGTAGAGCACTGGTAAAAGAAAAATTATTTTTGCTAAGATGTTTGGGGCAAAATACCTGTTAATTCTATCCATATATTAATAAAAGGGTTATCTTCTTCCTTAATCCATGTTCTAGGTGGTAATGTCTTTATTACAGGGGTTTGGGTCTCTCTAGAGGCAAAAGAGACCTCTACTGAACTTCCAGGCCCTTGATACATCACAGAAAAGAATTTAAGGATACATCAGGTTTTAGCAAAGACGAGGAGCTTTATTAAAAAATTGAATGGTAGCCGGGCGTGGTGGCGCACGCCTGTAATCCCAGCACTTGGGAGGCTGAGGCAGGAGGATCGCGAGTTCAAAGCCAGCCTCAGCAATAGTGAGGCACTTAGCAACTCAGTGAGACCCTGTCTCTAAATAAAATACAAAAGGGCTGGGGATGTGGCCCAGTGGTCGAGTGCCCCTGAGTTCCATCCCCAGTACCAAAAAAAAAAAAAATTGAATGGTGACAATGTGCATTCTCAGAGCAGAATATGGACTATCTCCAGAGTGAAATATACCTCCAAGACTTATTAGCTTACATGACTAGGTAGAATATGTATGATCCAAAGGGCTGGACTTCCCTCAGAATTAGGAAGTACCAAGCAAGATCACATTTCCCCATTAGGGGGTATGGTCTGGCATGAAGCTTTCAGCTTACATCAATGTCTCTGCTGGTCAGGTAGTCAATTTGATGATCAAGCCAGAGGGTCTTTGTCCAGTCAAATGTTAGTTAGCCCCTAGCTTCACAGGGATAATGTTCTCTTTCTACCCCTTTGGCTCCTTTGCCCAGCTCGTGGCTCAGAATTCCAGGAATCACCCATTCTGCATTCCAACAGCAACATTTCTCCTTTACAGATTCATTTTTTTCCCCATTTTCCCAAATTTCTATCTCAGTAATAAGCATTAGGATTGTAACTTTTTAATGGCATTAAGTTTGTTATGTTTCCTTGAAGCACCTAAGTTGTTATTTTTAAACCAATCAAATATCACCTCATAGCACTTTTTATTTATAATTTTTTTTATTTTTAAATTTTAATTTGTTATATATGACAGCAGAATGCATCACAATTCATATTACATATGTAGAGCACAATTTTTCATATCTCTGGTTGTACACAAAGTAGAGTCACACCATTCGTGTCTTTCATACTACATTTTTATTAATTGTGTCTTTAAAATTCAAACAATCTTACCAAGATCTCCATAATCTTTTACCAAATTTCTCATGAAGAATTTCTATTGCCAGTCTTTTCACTGAAGAACATTTCTTTTACCCATTTATCTTACTAGTTAATCATGGCCATCTCCTCCTACCCACCACCTATCTTTACTGTTTTTCTTTCTGGCCTTGCTGGTAGTTGAACTTAGGACCCCCACCCTCCTTTGATAAACAAAATCCAATTACATTTTGCTCTTGTCATACTGAATTGCTAACCTCTGAGAATATCTTAATTTTGTTGAGAAGAGAGGGAATGTTGATATCTACATTCTTCTCAATATGTGAGAAAAAATACTTGCACAAATAAAAAATTATTTAACAGTTGGAATAATAAAAGAATTGCCTATTAATAAATGAATTTTAGTATGTAAAATTAGGGTAGTTTAAAATTATAGTAGAACTATTGAATTAAGAGTCTTAATTAGTTAATGAGGGTAAAGTACTTTGAAGATAATGAGCACTTTTGAAGTGTTAGATATTGTTTTTCTTTGTGGTAATGATAGCTTGAAAGTCATTTTCACTTTTTTTAGTATCTCAACCAAAAAGAGTTTAGTCCTTTACTGGTCTTCACAGTCCAGACCCTTTATTGTGTAAGAGTGCTGCTGGGAATGTAGCATGGAGAGCCCTATAATTAGGTTTACATTAATGGCACCTTTACACTCAAGTAGATTTGGTAAATAAGGTTGGTTTTAAATTCCTGCCTATACAGGTGTAGCCTGATTAAAGAGCACTTATTTTAAGGTATTTGATATTAGAGCCCTTAGAGCCACAATCTGTAATTGTCACTCACCAAGCAAACCAGTCTCAGAAAGAAATAATATTACATTGATATATTTTTATGGGTTCTCACTATTAAATAGTGGGTATACTTCCTGCCTAATAATAGTAAAATTTAATATTTTTGTGATAATTCAGATTATTGAAGAATTTCAGGATCATCAATCAGTCATTTGCTGAATCAGTTCCGTTCCTTCCTTTCTATTCCCTCTGCCACTAATCTAGTTAAGACCTCATTACCTCCCACCTGCACTTCTGGAACTGCCTCCTTATTAATCTCCCTACCTCCAGTCATTCTCTATATTGAAGTTCATTTTATATAGTGCTTATAGATTAATCTTAATCTAAAATATATATGATTATTTTATTCTTCTGCTTAAAATATATATTTAATTGACCATATTTCTAGAACTATCTGGCATTTAACAATTTACATTATTTAATCCTACAGTGAGATGCCGATGGGAAATAATGCTAGAAATAATGAACAGTGAGATGGGAAATAATGCTGTGATGCTTTAGCATTATTGGGTAGTGTTTCTTTGTTCAATCATGAACAGTGAGATTATTTCTTACCTTCAGAGCTTTCCTTTTCTAGTCTAGGATGTCCTCTACTCCTCTCTTTTTACCACCCCACACTCAGAGCCATGGACTAAATGCAGTCTTTGCATTGTTAAATGGGTGGCAATGGGCCACACATGAAAAAAATCTGTAGCCTTTTTGGTGTAGTGAACCAGAAAAGAGAAATTGGAAAATTATGAATGTGGCCTACAAAAGAAAGAGCCAGCTGGGAGATCCTCAGATTTTTGTCTACCTACATCACTGACTGACTATTGAACATACATGCTCAGAATAGACTCAGACCAGTCTGAATAAAAACAAAACATCTGCTGCATGAGAAATATATTTGTACTCAGATCTTAGTCAAGGAAATCATCTACTGGAACAAAGGAAACACTATCCACTAGAGAAAAATAACAGAATCATGAATCTCCACAACTCAGGGTACAATCCAAAATTACTTGATATACAAGGAACCAAGAAAATGGAACACATTTTCAATTGAAATATGATCAATTGATTCCAACCCCAAGATGAACCGAATGTTGGGATTAAGAAACAAGGGTTTGAACATAACGTAGATGCTGTCAGTGAAGTAAAAAAAGACATGTTTTCAATGCATGAAAATCTCAGTAGAAAAATGAAGTCTTATCAGGAAAGTAAAAACAATAAAAAAACCAAATGAACATTCTAGAACTGAAAAATACTATTTCTGGAATGAAAAATTCACTGAATGAACTTAATAGTTGAATTGTGCAACAGAGGAATAAATAAGCGATCTCAAAAGGATCGATATTAATTTTCCAAATTGAAAACAAGAAGGAAGAAAGATTGGAGGTGTAGGGGAATGAACAAACCCTCAGAGATCTATTAGATGATATTTAATGGTGAAACTGACCTGTAATTGGAATGCCAAAAAGAAAGGAATGAAAAAGAATGGAGCAAAAAAGGATATCTGAATAACTAATGGTTGAAAATTCCCCAAATCTGATAAAAGACAACAGTTTGCAAACACAAAATGCTAAACTAAACCAAGCCAGATAAATACAAGAAAACCCTTGCCAAGGCATCTCTTGGTCAGAATGTTGAAAAACAAAATAGCAACAAGAGAAAAATGACATATTACATGGAAAGGAACAATGATCTGCTGATGGTTGACTTCACCTTGGAAACCATGAAAGACTTGAAAAGAGAAGAACAGCATCTTCAAAGTGCTGAAAGAAAGTGTCCACCTAGACCTCTAGGCCCAGTGAAAGTATTGTTCAAGAATGGAGGCAAAATAAAAACATTTTTATTTATTATTGTGGTGCTGGGAATTGAACCCAGGGCCTTGTGCATGCAAAGCAAGCAGTCTACCAACTGAGCTATATCCCCAGCCCAATATATTCTTATATAAAATAAAGAGCATTTGCTACTATAGACCTTCTCCACAAGAAATGCTAAAGGAAGCTCCCAGGCTGAAGATAAATAATTCTAGATGGGAACTTGAATCTTTAGTAAAGAATGCAGAACATCAGAAGTGCTGTCTGAGTAGAAATCAAGGGCTTTTTTTTTTTAACCTTTTTTCTCTTAATTTCTTGATAGACTATAACTGCTTAAAACCAAAATTACAACATTATCTTGTAGGGTTTATGCTGTGTGTTTGGAGGTGGAGGCATATGGGCCTAAAAGATTACAAACCTTTATTTTATGTGAAATAGTCCATTATTAACTATATGTGTAGTTAATATTTAGTGTGTGTGTGTGTATACACACACATATATATATATATATATATACACACACATATATGTATTTATATCCATCCATCCCTGGGGCAATTATTATTTTAAAATGCAAAATATTATAGAAATCTAACAGGAAAATTAAACAGGAACATATGACCAACAAATCAATGTTTAATTGGTAAGCAGATCCTAAAAAGGACTAGAAAAGCCGAAACAACATTGAAAAAGATGACAAAGTTAGAGAACTTAAACTACTTGATTTGTAAGCCTACAGTAATCAAAAGTGTCTTGCCAAGAGAGACAAATAGATCCAATAGAAAAAAGGGGGGGGGGTGTCCAGAAATAGACACATTCCTGTATCATGTTTGTTTGTTTTAAACAAATGTGCCATGTTAATTCAATGGGCAGAACATAATCTTTTCAACAAATGGTCCTGGAAACCATGTTGCTATGTTAGAGAAAGAGAGAGAGAGAGGGGAAATCAATCTCTGCCTTTACCTTTCACTGTATACAAAAATTAACTCAAGCAGACCATAGATCTCTAAGAGCTAAAACTACAAAACCTAGGAAATATAGAAGAGGGCATTCATTAGAGCTCTTGAGTTTGCTGAAAAGTTCTAAATCAATAAGCACAAAATCTTTTTAAAATACAAAAAAAAAAAAAAAAACCCTGTATGCCATCAAATTAATAATCTGAGCCAGAGATCAATAAACTATGTTATTGTGGGCCAAATCCAGCATCCCTCCTTGTTTTTCTAAATAGTAGTGGATGACAAGCCAGGGCAAAAGAAGTATATGCTGTCATGCTCATTGTTTACATATCAACTCTGGCTAAATTCACACCACAGTGGCAGAGCTGGGTAGAGACAACTAAGCCTGCAAAGCCTATGCTTAGTATCCAACCTTTTCCAGAAAATGTTTGTCAAACTCTAAGCTTCTCTTTTAAGAATTAAAAAAGGAAAAGTTCAACACAAAGCAAACAGAAAGAAGGAAATAATAGAAATCAACTACATTGAGGGGGAGGAAGAAAATGAAATAAAACACTGATTCCTTGAAGGAAAAAAATTAATGAGAGAAGATATAAGTTACCAATATTGAATAAAAAAGGGACATCATTTTAACACCCTTCTGATGTTAAAAGCATAACAAAGGAATATAGTCCCCACTTACAGGGGTTTTTTCTTAAAATTTTTCAACTATATGATATAAAAGCAATACATATTCAGTAGAAACTGTACTCCAACTTTTGAATTTTGATCTTTTCCCAGGCTAGCAATAGTTTAGTACAATACTCTTCTTGATATTTAGTGGGAGCAGATCTAGTGCAAAGGGGCACAGTGTTCTTTTTTTGAGTGATGAAACTTTTATATCTTTATTGTTGTGTTGGTTACAGAGTGTGTACAAATAAAAAAAAAACTGTACACTTGAAATTTATGGATTTTGTTATATGTAAATAACACCTTAATATGGATTTTATTATATGTAAATAACACCTTAATAAACAAGGAGGAAAATAAATCCTGTTCATCCTTGGTTTATGCCACCTATTGATAAAAACTTCCTTTATTTTTTTCTACCAGAAGCAATATTCCATTTCTCACAACTCCCAGAATTCTCTATTCTTATCTTAAGGTGCTACTTGTCATTTTCTATGTTTTGTCATTTCATTTGTATATTTTGATTCCCCTACTAGTATCATTTTTTCCTCATTTTATCCTGGTTGCCCCCCAAAGCCTGATTTTTACATATCTTGCTATTTATCTTTTCTTAAAAACAATGGATAGAATAGCATTCCAGTTGATGAAGGGTTCCAGTTAATTGAATTTCAGTTTTTTTCTGACTGCAAATATACTACTTTAGAAATACAAACGGTGTAGGGAATTGTGATAACTTAGAATTTCCTTTATCCAAAGAAACAATTTTCTTTGTACCTCAGAAACCAAGCTTCTGTGTTCCTTTAAAAAGTTTCTTGATTTTTTGCTGTCTGTGAACTCTAGGAGTTATCACCTGCATGTAAAGAGCATTGGGTAAATAACTCAGGCTGGGGTTTTGCAAAAAAGTTGTATATTTTCTCTGATTATATTTCCATATAATTTTTTATTTAAAAATCAGGCTCATGACATTAAATCTGAATTTTGATAGGATCTATCTTTCTCTTATCTTTCTGTCTTTGTGATACTGGTGGTTAAACCCAGGGTTTTGCACATGCTAGGCAACCATTCTACCATTGAACTATATTCATAGCCCTTCTTTTTATTTTTTTAAATTTATTTTATATTTTTATTCTAATTTGTTATGTATGACAGTGGAATGTATTACAATTCATAGTATACATATAGAACACACTTTTTCATGTCTCTGGTTGTACACAAGTATAGTCACACCATTTGTGTCTATATATATGTACTTAGGGTAATGATGTCCATCTCATTCCACCGTCTTTTCTACCCCCATGTCCCCTCCCTTCTCTTCCTAATCCCTTTGCCCTCTCTAGAGTTCAGCTAATCCTCCCATGCCCCCCCCCCCAACCACCTTAATGAATCAGCATCCTTATATCAGAGAAAACATTCGGCATTTGGATTTTTGGGATTGGCTAATTTCACTTAGCCATTATATTCTCTAACTCCATCCATTTACCTGCAAATGCCATGATTTTATTCTCTTTTAATGCAGAACAATATTCCATTGTGTATATATACCACATTTTCTTTATCCATTCATCTACTGAAAGGCATCTAGGTTGGTTCCATGGTTTAGCTATTGTGAATTGTGCTGCTATAAACATTGATGTGGCTATGTCTCTGTAGTATGCTATTTTTAAGTCTTTTGGGTAAAGACCAAGGAGTGGGATAGCTGGGTCAATTAGTGGTTCCATTCCCAGTTTTCCAAGGATTCTCCATACTGCTTTCCATATTGGCTGTACCAATTTGCAGTCCCACCAGCAATGCTAAGCCCCAGGCCAACATCATTCTAAATGGAGAAAAAAATAAAAGCATTCCCTCTAAAAACTGGAACAAGACAGGGATGCCCTCTTTCACCACTTCTGTTTAACATAGTTGTTGAAACACTGGCCAGAGCAATTAGACAGATGAAAGAAATAAAAGGGATACGAATAGAAAAAGAAGAACTCAAATTAGCACTATTTGCCAATGATATAATTCTATATCTAGAAGACCCAAAATAAATAAAATACGTAAAAATAAATAAATAAAATAAAGGTATTGTGTCCAACTACAACTAAATTCCACCAGAAAACTTCTAGAACTAGTAAATGAATTCAGCAAAGTAGCAAGATATAAAATCAACACCTATAAATCAAAGGCATTTCTGTATATCAGTGCAAATCCTCTGAAAGGGAAAAAGGAAAACTACCCCATTTACAATAGCCTCACAAAAATAAATAAATAAATAAAATACTTGGGAATCAACAAAAGAGGTGAAAGACTTGTATAACAAAAACTATAGAACATTAAAGAAAGAAATTAAAGACCTTAGAAGATGGAAAGATCTACCCTGTTCTTGGATAGGCAAAATTATTTTATTTTTTGAGATAGGGCTGGGTAAATTGTCCAGCCTGGCTTTGAACTTGTGATCCTCCTGCCTCAAACTCCCATTATAGGCATACACTACCGTACCCAGCTTCACAGGATTTTTGAGATACCATTGCCCTGGTTTGTTGCTTACATTTGATCTACATACAAGTATAGGGTTTACTGAAGACAGCAGGTATCTGTGCCAAATATACAAAAAGGTCATTGCATCTGAAGACATTTTAAATTGAAAAAATAATGAAAAGAACCTTGGAGACTGAAAAACCAGAGCTGCAGTCCCAGTTCTGCCACCCAATAGCTGGAATGATGTAATCTTGGAGAGAATGTTTTATCTTCTCAGACATTTATTTCTTTGTCTGTAAAAATTGAAATGAGAAATCTTTCTTAATACATTTATTTTAAAAATTCAGGACTGGGATTATAATTCAGTGATAGAGTACTTGCCTAGCATATTCAAGGCTCTGGGTTCAAACCCCAGCATTGCAAAAATAAACAGAAATTCAATTGTTATATATCTTAGTTCCATACCTAATAATTATTAGTTTTTTCCCCATTCCTCAGTCATAAGAAAAACATAAGTCTTATAAAAGATATAATCAAGGCTGGGGTTGTGGCTCAGCAGCAGAGCACTCGCCTAGCATGTGCACTGCCCTGGGTTTGATCCTCAGCACCACGTAAAAAATAAATAAGTAAAATAAAGGTATTGTGTCCAACTACAACTAAAAAATAAGTATTTTTTAAAAATAAATAAATAAATAAAAGATAATTCTGCTTAGAATGAGGAACTGAATAAGTAAAAATGAATAAATGTTTTTTTTTTTTTAAGTACCATTCAGATCTTTAATCATGCATTTAGGATAGTGATATCCATCTCATTCAACCACCATTTATGAATAAATGTTTTATGTAAACACCTGAGAAGGAAACATAGTTGTACATTGTTTTTAATCAGTAATTTTCAGTATAAATTATGATCAAACATTTTTACAGTAGTTTTTATTGAATAATGATTATAGCAATAATAAGTCATTATTTTGCTTGACATTTGCATGCTAAGTAATTTTCTTGTTATTAAATCAACATTATTTAGCCAAAATTGAACTCACCTCTCTGATATCTTTGTGGAGTCCTATCACCTACACTGCCCATGATTTCATCCATTTTTAATAATCTATGATACATTAAACCATAGTATTCCTTTTGTTCTGTTTTTTTTTTTTTATCATTTACTCAGTAGCACTCAGTTATGCTATGTGATCTCTGTAACAGAGATTGTTATTTTTGTTAATCCCCATATGAAGGTGGAAACTGAAGTTCAGAGGTATAAATAACTGGCCCAATGACACATTGTGGTACTGGGATTAGGCAGGATGTCAAAACTGAGATTGAATCCAGTGTGTTAATTTCCTATTGCTGCTATAACAAATTGTCACAGATTTAGTAGTTTAAAACAACATAGATTATTATCTCACAGTTCTGAAGGTCAGAAATCTGAAATGTTGGGGTTTTAAGCTAGAGTCAAGATTATAATTCCACAGGTTTGGGGATTTAGGGTGTGAACATCTTTGGAGATCATGATTCTGCCTGCCATACCCAGTAAAAGAAAAAAATTTGGGATAGGGACATAGCTCAGTTGGTAGAGTGCTTGCCTCATATGCATAAGGCCCTGGGTTCTATCCCCAGCACCACCAAAAAAAAATAAATAAATAAATAAAATTCCACTTTGTCCTCTCAGCATCTTAAAGAAAGAACTAGTTATTGTCATCCCATTGTGCAGATAAAAGATCCTGAGGCAGAAAGAATCTGTGACTTTGCCAGAGTTTTGTAACTATTTAGCCTAAGGTGATCTTTTAAGTCCCAGAAAACTTTCTACCAGTTCATACTTCCATAACATTTTTATCAGTATTAGGCATTTGATGCTAATATAGGTATATTGCCTTCACGTCTCCAGATAATCAAACTTGAATTCAACCCAAATTAGACTTGATTCAATGCCCTTGCCATCTGTTAGCTTGTTTGATAGTTTCTAGTATAAAAGACATCTCTTCTTGAAGGGTAAAGAAATACGCTCAGGATAAAATGGATGCAGTGTCCTGACTTTAATCAAGTACTTTGGAAATTTCTTGTTGCTAGTGTTTTAACTCAATAGTTTAAGGTCTGTGGAAATCGTGGGCTTATATAGATATATTCTATCTTATGCATCAAACAATTTTTAAATTTTCTATTAAAAAGACATAAAAGGTTTATCTTAGACTAAATATTTTTTAAGATCTACTTTCAATTTCTTTTCCTTTTATACTTTCTCAACAATTTCCTGTCTTTCCGTTATGCCAGTAAGTAGCTGAATCTATACTGTAAATTTACTTGTTGGTCTATAGACCTTTAACTCTTCAGAAATGGTAGCTATAGAAAGAAAATAGTCCTTCAAAATGAATAATAGTTAAAACAAACCCTTTAGATAATGTATGTTTTACAGCTGCTATACAAAGTAGAACTAAGGGCAGTAAAAGACTTGTACCATTATTTAATAATTGCTTATGACTTCTCGCTTTTTCTAAGACCATTCCTTCAGTTTTTCACCAGTTAGTTCTTCATAGTCAGATGTTTCTATCTTACCCAAACCAGGTGTTTTCACATAATTAGACTGTTTCAGAATTCATCATTTTTAAAATTGTTTTATTTCAAATAGGAGGATTTTGTTTGTTTGTTTGTTTGTTTGTTATTTTCCTAGCTTTGCTGCCTGGTGGTGAAGGACAGTGTTTTTCTCTATACTACATTGCCTAGAAATCACAGTTACTCTAGTTAATTTAAGCATCTTAACTAAGAAGAACTACTGGTAGCTCTAGCCAAGTACAAAGTGGAATGGGATGTGCTGAGATCAGACCAAAGAAGGCATGTGATGGTTACCAAAGAGTTTAGAAGCAGCATGATTTAACAGAGTTGATGGAACTTTTTAGTGAGTCAAGCCTAAATTCAAATCCCAGTTTTCTACTTAAAGGCATTAGGCAAGGAATTCAACCTTCAATCCCTTGTTTTGTCATTTGTTAAAAGGCAATATATTAAAATGAACATATTAAAACACAACATATGAAAGCAGTAGACCAGAAGGAGAGCAGAGTTTGACACAGGATTTTCTCCCCAACTCTGATTAAAGTCTTGGCGGGGAAAGGCACACTTAAAGCCTTCTACCTTATATCAGAATAGCATAGATCCATTTTTAGCTCAACCTGGTCCCAGGCCTTCACTGAGCCTGGAGCTGAGGACGAACAGTGTGAAAGTCCTGAAAGGAGAATTGACAACACAAGCGGAAATGGATAATGCACTGCTCTTTGTTAGAAACCCTCCATCAATCCTGTATGTTCCCTTCTAACAGCCACACCACTACTCAGGAAATTCCTGTTATGGTCCCTATTGTTGAAGAAAGGACTCCCCTTTGCCTAGTCAGTCATTCAGTAACCATTTAGTAATAAAATCTCATTTAAAATTTCTAAATTCAAAAGATGTATGTGCTTTCTTGTATATACCCAAATTATTTTACTAATTTATCCATGGAAATTTTTCATACTAACCAGTAAGCCTTTTCTATAAGCATCAGATAAATGGGTGCTCTTGATTTTTGTAATCACAGACTTTATTTCTTAGGGCAGTTTTAGATTCACTGTAAAATTGAAGGTACAGGATTTCCTATATACCTCCTAACCCACCCCCAAACAAACCATCTCCCCACTATCAAACACTCCACATTAGTGTGGAACATTTGTTATAGCCAATGAACCAACACTGGCATGTTATCAGCCAAAATCCACAGTTTACAGTAGAGTTTAATCTTTATGTTATATGTTCTATGGGTTTTGACAAATGTATAATGACATGTATTCACCATTATAGTATCATACAGAATATTTTCAGTGCTCTAAAATTGCCCTATGCTCTGCCTTTTTATTCTCCTCACTGATCTTTCTACTATCTCCATTATTTTGCATTTTTAGGATGTCATATAGTTTTAATCACACAAGCTATAGCCCTTTCAGATAGGCTTCTTCCATTTAATAAGGTACATCTAATGTTATTCCATGTCTTTGCTTAATTACTTAATTTTTTATCACTGAATAATATTCCCATTGTATAGGCATTATGGTTTGAATGGGGTTTGTCACCACCCAAATTCATGTTGAAATTTGGTTACCAGTGTAGTAGTGCTGGGAGGTAGGGTCTATAAAAAGCAATAATGTCATCTTCCAGTGATGACAAGTTTTCAAGGAACAGATTGTTTTGTTTGGTTTGGTTTGGTTGGTTTATTTCTTTTTTCTTTTTTTTTGGGGGGGGGGGTGGGTAATGGGAATTGAATCCAGGGTGTCTCTACCACTAAGCTACATCACCAGCCCTTATTTATTTATTTATTTTTATTTCACTAAATTGCTTAAGGCTCCACTAAGTTACTGAAGATGGCCTCAAATTGCAATCCTCCTGACTCAGTATCCTAAGTAGTACACCATTGTGCCTGGCTCAGATTAGTGTTTTGTGAGAGTTCATTGTTATAAAGTGGGTGGTTCCTTTGTGCCATCCCTCTCTTCTATATGCATCTGTTTATCACATTCCTGCCACATGTTGTATCTGTCATGTTATGACATAGCTTGAAGTTCTCAACAAACATAGCCACCCAATCCTGAACTTCCCTATCTCCAGAACCTCAAGCAGAATAAACCTCTTTTCTTTTTAAATTATCCCGTCTTAGTATTCTGCTGTAACAATAGAAAATGGCCTAAGACAATGACTGTAGCACAGCTTATTTATCCATTTACCTTTTGAAGGACATCTTAGTTTCTTTAAGTATTGGCAATTATGGGGAAAGATGGTGGACAGCAGAGAGATGCTCTTGAGAGACTGTCACTAAAAGAGGCTTAGCGGGAAGTTTGAACGTGTTCCTAGCAATACTCCTGCAACTGAGAGGGAGCTGGGACATCCACGCACCTCTGGATGGTAAAATACAACGAACTCCAGACCACTGACACACAGGGGCCCAGTACAAGCAGCCACAAACCAAACCAGCATTAGTGGCGCTGCAGCCGCGGTAACATTGTAGTAAGGGAAGTACAGATGATGGCTTTAAAATCGAACAGTGCAGAAGAATAAAAGGGAAGCTAGACGCGGGCGTCCTCTTAGACTTCTTTCACGCAAATTGCTGAACTGGACCTACACGCTTCGGAGTGACACACAGCTCTGGGGTACTGCTGTTGAGACCGGGGAAAGCGACGCCATCTTGGAGGAAAGCCTCGGCTGAACAGGACAAAGAAACAAGGAAGAAAAGCAGCTGCAGGCATCCAAGGATCTAGCCAGGGCTCTAAGAACAGCACACAGCACACACCTGGGTGAGATGCGGGCAGTCAGCAGGGGAGGGCCTGTCTGAGGCCAGTGCAGCAACCCCGAGAGCTGTAACTGGGGGCGGGCATGGGGAATGCACGCCTTTTAGATGAACCCTTTCCTGGTGCCATTCATGTGCTGACACCCCACCCCAAGCAGCCACACATCCGCTGTGCCATTCTACTGCTGGCCAAAGGTGCAGACTTGACTCCACTAACTGGTGCTCTGTGACTGTCTAGGCGTGATCCAGGACAACTGGCTTAAACTGGAAGGGAAATAAGAAGGGCTTCCCAGGGTCCTGTTTGTTTGAGACGTGTGCCTGGGTTTGACTGTTTTTTTTGTTTGTTTTGTTTGATAGTGTGTTTATTTGTTTGTTTTTGTTCCTCTTTCTTTTCTTCCCTTCTCTCTTTTGTCTCTTTTCTTCTTCCCTCATCTTTTCTATTTACACCCTGTCATTGCGTACTCATCAGAGGCGAAAACAAGTTATACGCAGAAATTGGGATTTCTAGATCTGGGGCAATTGAACTATACAGCAAAGTGGTGTTATATATAGTTTACTTTCTATTTTCTTGACTCACTTTCTCCTCTCTCTCTTACACTAATTCTTACTTCTTTGTTATCTTTTATTGATCCTTTTTATTTTTTCTTTTCCATCTTTGTTTTTTTTTTTTTTTTCTTCTCTCAAAGACTACGTAAGTTTGGTTTGTATATAAATCGGTCTTCCCTCTAAATCACCCACTCCATTCTCTTTCCTGTCCCGTCTGCTGATATTAAACCACTTCCATAGAATTCTATTATCATACTTCCTAAGAAAGAACATCTCAATAACATCACTTCCTTCTTCCTAAACATATCATCTCTGTGTCCAATACTGAAACTGTAAACCCCAACACAAGCGTACAGAGTAAATTGGAAACAATATCTGAGTTAACTAAATCTGTACATTGTGATCAAACTGTGATTTGCTGAATAGAAAGTTTTAGATCTTAAAGTGTAAAGTATTTATAAGGGGATCTGACAGCATCGTACCACAGGAGCAACATAAGGCTATAAGGTGAAATCGAAATAGTCAAGGTCCCACAGTGCAAGAAGAATAGACACACAAGCATTATGAAGAAACAAGAGAAGAAAGTGACTGAAACAAATCAACATACCCCCTCAGTAGATTCCATGGCAAGCACAGTTGGTCAAATGCCAGAGATGGAGTTTAGAAATTACATATTTGAAATTTTTATGGATCTTAAGAATGAACTCAAAAATGAGATGAGAGAGCAAATACAGGCGGTCAAAGAGCATTTTGACAAAGAACTCCAAAAACAAATACAGGAAGCAAAATATTACTTCAGTAGGGAGATAGATATTCTAAAGAGACACCAAACAGAAATTCTGGAAATGAAAGAAGCAATAAACCAAACTAAATGCTCAATTGAAAGCATCACGAACAGATTAGACCACTTGGAAGAAAGGACCTCAGATAATGAAGACAAAATATATATCCTGGAGAAAAATCTAGATGACAAGGCAAAAGTGGTAAGAAATCAAGAACAGAGCATTCAAGAATTATGGGACAACATAAAAAGACCAAACTTAAGAGTGATTGGGGTAGAAGGTGCAGAGTTTCAAGCCAAAGGAATGAGTAATCTATTCAATGAAATAATAGCAGAAAATTTTCCAAACTTGAGTAATGAATGGGAAAACCAAGTTCAAGAGGCTTACTGAACACCAAACATACAAAATCACAACAGATCCACACCAAGGCACATTATAATGAAAATGCCTAATATACTGGGCAAGGAGAGAATATTAAAAGCCACGAGAGAAAGGAAGCAGATTACATATAGGAGGAAACCAATCAGACTATGCTCAGATTTTTCAACCCAGACCTTAAAAGCTAGAAGATCCTGGAATAGCATATTTCAAGTTCTGAAAGAAAAGGGATGTCAACCAAGAATCTTTTTTTTTCTCTTTTTATTTTATTTTATTTTATCTTTATTTATAATAGTAGTATGTATTACAATTCATAATGCACATATGTAGCATCTTTTTACATACAACTGTTTGTATACAAAGTATATAAGTACCATTCAGGTTTTCAATCATGCATTTAGGATAATGATATCCATCTCATTCAACCACCATCTTTTTTCTTTTTCCCTCTCCATCCCCTCTTGTTCCCTCCCTTCCCCTCCCTTTCCTTTGACCATTCTATTGTTCCTCTAATCCTCCTATGTACCCCCATCCAACAACACTGTGAACTAGCCTCCTTATATCAGACTAAACATTCGGTATTTGGATTTTTGAGATTGACTGATTTCACTTAGCATTATATCCTCCAACTTCATTCATTTACCAGCGAATGCCATTATTTTATTCTGTTTTATGCTGAGTAAAATTCCATTGTATATATATACCACATTTTCTTTATCCACTCATCTACTGAGGGACATCTAGGTTGGTTCCACAACCTACCTATTGTGAATTGTGCTGCTATAAACATTGAAGTGGCTGTGTCACTGTAATATGCTGTTTTTAAGTCCTTTGGGAATAGACCCAGGAGTGGGATAGCTGGGTCATAGGGTGGTTCCATTCCCAGTTTTCCAAGAAATCTCCATATTGCTTTCCATAGCGGTTGCACCATTTTGCAGTCCCACCAGCAATATATGAGTGTGCCTTTTTCCCCACATCCTCTCCAACATTTATTGTTGTTTGTGTTCTTAGTAGCTGCCATTCTGACTGGAGTGAAATGAAATCTTAGAGTAGCTTTGATTTGCATTTCTCTAATTGCCAGTGATGTTGAGCATTTTTTTCATGTGTTTGTTGATTAATTGTGTATCTTCTTCTGAGAAGTATCTTTTCAATTCCTTAGCCCATTTATTGATTGGGTTATTTGCTTTTTTGGTGTTAAGTTTTTTGAGTTCTTTATATATTCTAGAAATTAGTGCTCTATCTGATGTGCACGTATTAAATATTTGTTCCCAATTAGTTGGCTCTCTATTCACCTCACTGATTGAAATAGAAGACGCCATCAAAAAACTACCAGCAAGAAAAAGTGCAGGTCCTGATGGGTTTATAGCCGAGTTCTACAAGACCTTCAAAGAAGAACTAATACCAATGCTCTTCAAATTATTTCAAGAAATAGAAAAAGAGGGAGATCTTCCAGATTCTTTCTATGAGGCTAATATCACATAATTCCAAAGCCAGGCAAAGACACAGCCAAAAAAAGAAAACTTCAGGCCAGTATCTTTAATGAACATAGATGCAAAAATCCTCAACAAAATTCTGGCAAATCGGATACAAAAACATATCAAAAAGATATTGCACCACGATCAAGTGGGGTTTATCCCAGGGATATAAGGTTGGTTCAACATTCAGAAATCAATAAACATAATACATCACATCAATAGACTTAAAGATAAAAACCATATGATCATCTCAATAGACACAGAAAAAGCATTTGACAAAATACAACACCCCTTTATGTTCAAAGCTCTAGAAAAATTAGGAATAACAGGAACATATCTCAACATTATAAAAGCTATTTATGCAAAATATCAAGCTAACATTATCTTAAATGGAGACAAATTGAAAGCATTCCCTCTAAAAACTGGAACAAGACAGGGATGCCCCCTTTCACCACTGCTATTGAACATAGTACTGGAAACTCTGGCCAGAGCAATTAGACAGACGAAAGAAATTAAAGGGATGCAGATAGGAAAAGAAGAGCTCAAATTAGCACTATTTGCTGATGACATGATAATATACCTAGAAGACCCAAAAAACTCTACCAGAAAACTTTTACAACTAGTAAATGAATTTGGCAAAGTTGCAGGATACAAAATCAATACCCATAAGTCAAAGGCATTTTGTACATCAGTGACAAAGCCTCTGAAAGGGAAATGATGAAAACTACCCCATTTACAATAGCATTTAAAAAAAAATAAGATACCTGGGAATCAACTAAATGAAAGAGGTGAAGGACCTCTATAACAAAAAACCATAGAACACTAAAAAAGAAATCATAGAAGAACTCAGAAGATGGAAAGACCTACCTTGTTCTTGGATAGGTAGAATTAATATTGTCAAAATGTCCATACTACCAAAAGCATTATACAGATTTAATGCAATTCCAATCAAAATCCCAATGACATTTCTCAAAGAAATAGAAAAAGCAGTCATGAAATTCATCTGGAAAAATAAGAGACCCAGAATAGCCAAAGCAATCCTGACCAAGAAAAGTGAAGCAGGTGGCATTACCATACCAGACTTTAAATTAAACTGTAGAGCAATAGTAACAAAAACAGCATGGTACTGGCACCAAAACAGACTGGTAGACCAGTGGTACAGAATTGAGGACACAGAGACTAATACATATAATTTCAGCTATCTTATATTAGACAAAGGTGCCAAAAATGTACAATGGAGAAAGGATAGCCTCTTCAACAAATGGTGCTGGGAAAACTGGAAATCCATATGCAACAAAATGAAATTAAACCCTTATCTCTCACCATGCACAAAATTTAATTCAAAGTAGATCAAGGACTTAGGAATTAGACCAGAGACAATATGCCTAATAGAAGAAAAAGTAAGCTCCAATTTCCAACATGTCAGATTAGGCTCCAAGTTCCTTAATAAGAATCCTGTAGTGCAAGAATTAATATCAAGAATTAATGAATAGGATAGATTTAAGCTAAAAAGCTACTTCTCAGCAAAAGAAACAATCGGTGAGGTGAATTGAGAACCAACTAATTGGGAACAAATATTTAATACATGCACATTGGATAAAGCACTAATTTCTAGAATATATAAAGAACTCAAAAACTTAACACCAAAAAAACAAATAACCCAATCAATAAATGGGCTAAGGAATTGAAAAGACACTTCTCAGAAGAAGATACACGATTAATCAACAAACTCATGAAAAAATGCTCAACATCGCTGGCAATTAGAGAAATGCAAATCAAAACTACTCTAAGATTTCATTTCACTCCAGTCAGAATGGCAGCTACTAAGAACACAAACAACAATAAATGTTGGAGAGGATGTGGGGAAAAAGGCACACTCATACATTGCTGGTGGGACTGCAAAATGGTACAACTGTTATGGAAAGTAGTATGGAGATTTCTTGGAAAACTGGGAATGGAACCACCCTATGACCCAGCTATCCCACTCCTGGGTCTATTCCCAAAGGACTTAAAAACAGCATATTACAGTGACACAGCCACTTCAATGTTTATAGCAGCACAATTCACAATAGGTAGGTTGTGGAACCAACCTAGATGTCCCTCAGTAGATGAGTGGATAAAGAAAATGTGGTATATATACACAATGGAATTTTACTCAGCAATAAAACAGAATAAAATAATGGCATTCGCTGGTAAATGGATGAAGTTGGAGATTATAATGCTAAGTGAAATCAAGTCAATCTCAAAAATCCAAATACCAAATGTTTTCTCTGATATAAGGAGGCTGGTTCACAGTATTGTTGGGTTGGGGTACATAGGAGGATTAGAGGAACACTATAATGGTCAAAGGGAATGGAGGGGAAGGTAGGGAACAAGGGGGGATGGAGCGGGAAAAAAGAATAAGTGGTTGAATAAGATGGATATCATTATTCTAAATGTATGATTGAAGACTTGAATGCTACGAATATACTTTGTATACGAACTGTTTTGTGTAAAAAGATGCTCTATATGTGCAGTATGAATTGTAATACTACTACTATAAATAAAAAAATTTTTTAAATAAAAATTTAAAAATATTGGCAATTATGAATAAAGTGATGATTAACATTTATGTGTAGCTTTTACTAAAACATAGTTTTCAGCTCCTTTGGGCAAAACCAAGAATTGATGGATTTTATGTTAAGAGAATTTTTTTTTTAATAAACTGCCTTTCAAAATGACTGTAGCATTTTGCATTTGCAATTGTGATGAATGAGAGTTTCTGTTGCTTCACGTCCTTGCCTAGCATTTGGCTTTGTCAGTGTTTTGGATTTTAGCCATTCTAATAGGTGTATAATGCTATCTTACTGTTTTAATTTGTAATACCACAATGACACATGATGTAGCATCTTTTCATATGCTTATTTGCCATCAGTACATCTTCTTTATCCATTGCTCCAGATCTTTTGCTTATTTTTAAATTGATTGCTTTCTGATGTTGAGAGTTAAGAATTCTTTGTAAATTTTGGTTAATAGTCCTTTATCACATAAGTCTTTTGCAAATATTTTCTACCAGTATGTGGCTTACATTCTAATTTTCTTCATAGTATCTTCCATTGAGTAAGAGTTCTTAACTTTAATGAAGTTCAATCTATCAGTTCTTTCTTTCATGGATTGTTTTAGTGTCATATCTAATGAATCATCACCACATCCAAAGTTAACTAGATTTTCTCCTGTGTTAGCTTCCAGATGTAAAGTTTTGCACTTTACATTTGGGTTTGTGACTCATTTTGTGTTAATTTTTGTGAAGATTGTAAGGTTTGTGTTTAGAGAGTTTTTTGTTGTTGTTTCTTGTTTTAAGGTGAATGTAGTTATTCTAGTACTATGTGTTGAATAGAGTGCATTCTCTCCATTTTATAACCTTTGCCCCTTTGTCAAAGATCAGTTGACTATATTTGTATGAATCTATTTCTGGACCCTGTTGTCTTCCATTGATCTGTTTATCTATTGTTTTGCCAATACTGCATTGTCTTACTGTCTTACAGTAACTTGATGTCTGATTAATATCAGTTCTCCAATTTTATTCTTCAGAATTGCATTTGTTCTTCTGGTTTTTGTTCCTGGTAATTTCATAGATTATGCTATATGATACAAGAATAGAACTTCATCCTTATATTCTGTGTTAGGTACATATATAAGGAATAATATAAGTGATTTGTTTTTCCCATGATAGAAATCAAACCCATGGCCACATACAAGCTAGGCAAGCAAGTGCTGAGCTATATCCCAAGCACCAATGTAAGAGAAGGGGATGCTGGTGAGTTCTTAATTTTCATAGCTACTGTTTCCCAGCTTTCTTTCATCCCCATGTGTTGTGTATATTTTTTTATTTGTTCTTTTTAGATATACATAACAGTAGAGTGTATTTTGACATATTCTAATTAGGATCCCATTCTTGTGGTTGTACATGATGTGGAGCTACCCTCGTCATGTATCCAAAAACAAGGATAGGAAAATTATGTCAGATTCATTCTACTGTCTTTCCTATGCCCATCTCCTCTCCCTTCTCTTCATTCCCCTTTGTCTAATCCAGTGAACTTCTGTTCCTCACCCCCTTCCTTAGTATGTGTTAGCATCTGCATATCAGAACATTCAGCCTTTGGTGTTTTGGAATTGGCTTGTTTCACTTAGCATGATTGATTCAGTTCCATCCATTTACCTGCAAATGCCATAATTTCATTCTTCTTTATGGCTGAGTGATATTCCATTGTGTATATATACCACATTCTCTTTATCCATTCATCTGTTGAAGGGCACCTAGGTTGATACCATAGCTTAACTGTTGTGAACCAAGCTGCTATAAACATTGATGTGGCTGTGTCGCTGTAGTAGCTGATTTTAAGTCCTTTGGGTATCTACTAAGGAATAGGATAACTGGGTCAAATGGTGGTTCCATTCCAAGTTTTCTAAGGAATGTCCTCTGCTTTCCAGAATGGTTGCTGTTGTGTATATTTTAAAAACTGCTACTCAAAGTATGATCTGTGGCCTTAGACATACTGAATCAGAATCTACCTGTTTATAGTATGCCAAGGTACTTTGTAAGTGTATTATTAAAGTTTAAGAATCCCTGCACTAAAAAACAGCAAGTTTTATGTAACTATGAATGACGTTGTAGCTTCGTTTTTTTGTAATTTGAAAGTCACCTTACAATTTGAAAACCGCATTCAGCATCTGAAAGATTTTTCTTTATTCATTTATTTTGAGAATCTGCTCATTTCTGAACTTCTGGTCAGACAATTAGAGACAAGTGGTAAAACTGAATTTATTCTCAATAGAAACTTTAATGTTAACAGGTGATTGTTTCATGCTTGAAAGAGTTTAAGTATGGTCTAATATGTTTCATGTACTTCTTTGTATTGAAATGGTTCAATTTCTTTTCTTTTTGCACTTTTTCTTTTGACTACCTTTAGACAGTTATTACAAATAGAATCCTACAACTTACCTTTAGAGTAACATATTTGACAAATGCCATTATTGTGTGAAGCATAAGGTTTGGAGTCAGACAGGCCTGGGTTCTCATAATAACTCCACTATAGGGTGGTTAGAAGGATGAGATGAGGTAACATATTTCCTTTTCGGCACAGTGATACTGTGTCAATAAATGTTGGTGTTTTTCCTTGCCTCCAACCCTCAAAAGTCAATTAAATTTCCTCTCTATGCCCATACTGTGACGTGAGCTTTTGTTGTTATCAAATTATGTTGATGCTAACAAATATTTAGTATTTCTTAGATTTACATACCTAACAGCAAATATAACAAGTCTAATTCAAGCAACTCAAGATTATTGTTGCTGATTTCGGGAGACAGCTTCTTAAACAGAGATTTCACACTGTCTTTCATAAGACCTATATATTAACCCCAAATTTTATTGTGTAAATTGATAAACCTTTCATGTTTTAGCACCACCACTTCCCCATTTACATATATCATCTCTCTCTCTTTTTTTTTTTTTTTTTTCTGAAAGAAATGATCAGTTCTGCCTTCCTTTGATCAGTCAAGGCTCTTTCTAATGTTGAAAGTACTGCATGAAATGTAGCATATTCTAAATATTGTCTTTTCATCATTTTTTGGTATACCATCAGGGAAAAGCTAATTCAGAATCTGTGTTTATATTAATGTATTCATGGCCCCCTTCCAAGGGATTTCAGGCACCTTAGAAGTAGCCTGACATTTAGCCAAAGGCATAAATGACTAATCCAGAGTTGCATCTTAAATAAAGAAGCAGAAATAGAATCCCCAGCTCTAACTGCTAGATGTCATACTTAGACCACATTGGCTCCCTTTGTGCATCTAATTCATCTGCTTTTTGTCCAACTTGGTATTTATTTTTGATTCTGATATTATTCCAAATCAGGCTAGGCTTTAATATTAATGCAGTCTTCTGGGTAGAGCTGCCTATAATCTAAGAGTGGGTGCTGTGCTTTTTTTTCATGTAGCTATTCACATTAAGCTGTTCACAACCTCTGCATTCAAAAAGCATCATGTTTTCTGGGTTTTTTGCCTAGATGTGTGGGGTGCTGATCAATTGTGCTTTTGAAAAATAAGCAACAGATTATTTCTCAGAATAGTTTGAAAATTGTCTTAATCTACTTATGTTATTATAAATCATCGTTTTACCTTCAGATAGTCAGGGTTCTACGTTTTCTGGCTTGATTCTTTTTAAGTGTTTGGGCTAAGAATTATGGTTAGTTTTGTTTTTTTTTGTGTGTGTGTATTGTTGTTGTTTTCTTTTGTGGTGCTGGGGCTGGGACCCAGGGTCTCATTAAGGTTAGTTCTGATGTCTTGTTGGGTTTTAGGCTATCTCAGAACAAGTAACTCTTACAAAAACCTACCCATATGCTGAATATTCTACCTCAAAATATTTTTTTTTTATTTAAGGAGGTGGGTAGAACCAAAATTTTAAAAATAATAGAAATCTACCAAAAATATCAAACCCTTAAGGGTTGGAAATTTTTAAAAGATTATTCAACCATTGCACAGAAACTTCTTGATGAAATTGTTCAGTTATTTTGGACTTTTAATTATGTCCAAATTAATTAAGTTGTTTTTTTAATAATACATAAATTCTACCTCTCATTTTTTAGGCAAGAGCCCAGGGAAAGTAATTTTTAAAAATCACCTTTGCCTCTAAAGAGGCTTTTCTGGTCTGTAACTACATATTTTATTGTTTCTACTATTGGTTTACCTTCCCCTAAAGATTCTTTGGATAATACTCTCATTTTAAGCAATAACCATTGCCATACATCACAAACAAGCATAAATTTCTCAGAATTCTGTCCTCTAGGCTTATTATTTTAAAGGTATGCTGCCAAATCACATTTTCTATCATAATCTGAAAATTCTCCAAAGGTAATCATGTTCAGTCTTATCTTGTTAGGTTTTTCTTCAAGTTGGTTTTTGAAGGAGCAAGTAGTAAATTTCACTACCATTTATTATTATCTGGGGGAGAAAACCAACATGCGTCACTGCTTGCCATATACCAGACAACATGCCTGTCTCACGACACTCCTTCCTTCTCTGCCATCCATGTTTTGTCTGTGCCTTGCTGCCTCCTTCCTGAATCAACCACTCAATTTTCAGTGCTTTCAACAAATTAGAAACCATTGTTTCCTATTGATCTACCAAGACTTGGGTAGTTTTCTACTATTAGAATGTGCTCAAAATTCTGGTGATCTACGATATTATAAAATAGAAGAGTATGGGGCTGGGGTTGTGGCTCAGCGGCAGAGCGCTCGCCTCGCACGTGCGCGGCCCGGGTTCGATCCTCAGCACCACGTAAACATAAATGCATTGCATTGTGTACAACTAAAGTAAATAAATAAATATTTAAAAAAAAAATAGAAGAGTATGAGAAGCTGAGAAAATAAATGACTTCTAGGATTTCTTTTTCTTTCAAAATGACTGCTAGTAATATTTTGAGAACTACCAATACATTATACCTTTCTCTCCAATGCTAATAATATTTGAGGAAAATCAGAGCCTGGCAACCTGTCATGCAGGATCCCATTTGCACTATTTTATTCCTTCAGTTAGCAGTGCTCAGGCTTTCACTGCCTGACAGACAAATTGCCGAGGAAGGAAGTTGGATCAAGGGCCCCATTTGATCTGTCCCTCACCTATTGTCCCTTTAACAAATAACCTTGATGAGTTTGTAAGATCTTTTCTTTAGAAGAGAAAGTATAGACCCAATATTTAACTGACTCTTGCTTACGAAGGTTAAATAGATTATAGAGGATAGCAGAGCTTACGGCTGCTTAGCATGAAATATCGAGTGATCCAGAGGGAGACGCAAGAACAATGGTATTGCTGCTGCAAATAATTGCGGGAGACACTTGTGAGTACTGCACAGTAATCTGCACTTTCCATGGGCACACATTTAAGGGGAGGCCTCCTCAGGATGCAGCATCGGCAACACATACCTAATAGGTGCATTCATTTTAATATGCTCATTCATTGAATAGTCCTGATTAATTAGTACATATCACCATCTGGTACTTAGTGAGACTATTCATTTTTAAAATGTTGAAATTGCAGGGAATGATGCACACCAATTAAAATCCTTTTAACTGGATTGTGTTGGTATAAAGTATACGTGTAGGAGGACTTCATTGGAATTCAGTATGCATCTAAGGGTACACACATCATCCTGAAGTCAATTAGAACAAAGGAAGTCAAGAAAGAGAAAATGAAGGAAGAGCTGTCCTTTTTCTGAATGTGTCTGTTCACATACTAGGCTTTCTCTGTTTATCTATATTTCCTATCACTTGTCTTGATTGTCCTCTTGCCTTTTAATTATGGGTCCCCTTTCTTTATCTCTCACCCTCTATTTTTTTATATTCTTTTTTGTTGTTGTTCCCCACTTCCTTATCTCCTCCCAACCCATCATTTTCCAGTCACAGATTAAGACCAGAGAGTTGGGTGAATAACATTATGTAATGAGAAGAGTAAAATCTTAGCTCTCTCTGTTTTTTGAGAGAATGAGTTCTGGTTGGCCAAATTTCCTGGATAACTGGGGACTTGAAATGTTTAAGCATTAAAATATTTTCAGTTACAATAACTATTTGGTGCTTATGTAACCTGATTTTTTTTTAAATGCAGAATTGAATTTAGGGTGTTTTTTTTCCTCCTTCTGTCTACTTTCTACTAAATATCTAATGGGTATTTATTTTATACTTAGATAAATTTTTAATTAATAAAACCATTTTTATGGAAAGGCTTCCAAAATACATTTCATACTTTTTTGTTTTCATCCCTTGCTAAGTACAGGACACTGAATGTAATTTAACATTTTATTGATATCTTGCTATTATAATTAGTGTCAACATCAAATGCATTTCTATTCTTGAATATAATTATGTCCTTAAAGGATATAGGGCTGTTTTTCCCATAGTGAAATGCTTTTTGAGTTCTTAAAAGTTTGATTTTTGTCTTCTTCTTTCTCTCCCTTTGCTGTCAGGGAGTCACTTGTCACTTGCCACTTCTTGTCTGAATGCTGCTGTCTCCTTCTAAGTTATTTTGGTCTATGAAACAAGATAGCAAAGCATCATTTATTCATCTGTTCAAGAAATATTTAGTGCCATTACTGAATGAGAAATTCATCCTGCCTTTGAGGAGCTAAGACTAGTAAGTGACGGGAATGTACAAATAGCCATAAATGCCATGTGATAGGAATTTGAGGAAAGAGGCTGTTAATTCTAAGAGGTGGATCTGAGACTTCACAGAGAAGCTGACATTTGACTGGAGTATCAAAAAATCTACAGATTTTATGTATGTATATAGTACTGGGAATTGAAACCAGGATCTTGCATGTGATAAGTAAGCACGCTATCACTGAGCTATACTACCAGCCCTATAACTGTAAAATTTTGAATAATAATTATATGAGTGAACATGTAAGAAAGAGATGATGCTGTAAAAAATAAATGGAAAGGCAGTATCAAATCACAAAGAGCATTACATTTTATTCTAAGAAGTTCAAATGTATTATATAGGCAACTGAGAACTACTAATGGTTTTATGAAGAAGCAAAGTAGTAATGAGCTCTATTTTAAAGGAATTCAGAGATAACAATTCATTCTCTCTATATTTTAAACAATAATGAAATTCAGAACTCAAATTATGTCTTGAAAAGTCAAAGATGGAGGATAGACTAGGAAGATAGGACCTGGAAATTGATTGGACATTCCATGAGAAAGACCAAGAGGAGTCAAAGTTGACCAAGCCTGAATGCCTACTAGCGTTGTAATACCATTCATGTTACAGTACCCAGGAGAAAGTTGAATGTATTTTGGAGGAAAGATGAGTAGTTCTATTTAGAGAGGCCTAGCAGGCAGCTAGAAATCTGAAAGCTTCAGAAGAAAGGAGCGAGAAGTATAGGCCCAGGAAGTTATTCCACCCTTAAGTATTTGGGAATATAAAAGACCACAAAAGAGAATGGTTAGAAAGTCTTTTTAAAAGTGTAATCATGGTGGATATCATTATCCTAAATGCATGATTGAAGACTTGAATGGTACAAATATACTTTGTGTATAAACAGTGTTATGTGAAACGAGGCTCTATATGTGTATTATGAATTGTAATGCATTCTACTATTACAAATACAACAACTTTGAATAAAAAAAAAGTGTAATCATGAAGGGCTGGGGTTGTGGCTCAGTGGTAGAGCACTTGCCTATTATGTGTGCGGCCCAGGTTCAATCTTCAGCACCACACAAAAAAAATAAATAAAGGCATTGTGTACAACTAAATAAATAATTTTTTTTTCAAAGTGTAATTATGGAAAGGACATTTGTGTACCTTTTTGAAAGAGCAGTGGGTGCATAGTAAAGTGGATAGGAGGTGTACAAATAAGGCAGAATGAGAGAGAGCTATAACTTACCATATTTTTAATATATTTTTTAGTTGTTGATGGACTTTCATTTTATTTATTTATATGCAGTGCTGAGAATTGAACCTGGTGCCTTGCACATGTGAGGCAGACACTCTACCACTGAGTCACAACCTCAGCCCAACTTACCATATTTTACGTAGAGCTTTCACCTTTGTTCTTTATGAACAATATGAATAAAACTAACTTGAGTTGATTAAATTTATGTGTGAAACAAGAGTAAGAGTCTATAAATGAAACTTGAGAGGTGCTTTCCTACTTTATCTAATTTTTAGCTATGTCCTGAATAGGTTATTTTGCTGGATAACTCTTTCCATAAAGAAGAATTGTTTCTTAATATATGAGAAATATTTTTAATTGTTTGATATTACTAAAGGACTCTCATTGTAACTTCATCTGTTCCATTGTTAAATTTGTTTAATTCAAAATGATATTTTATGGCTGGGGTTGTGGCTCAGTGGTAGAGCACTCGCCTAGCTTGTGCGCGGCCCAGATTCGATCCTCAGCACCATGTAAGAATAAAGGAATTGTGTACATCTAAAACAAATAAATATATATTTTCTTAAAAATGATATTTTAACCCAGATTTGCATTTATATAATGTTTAAAGATTGCAAATTTTGGAAAAGACTTTATAGATATTCATGTTACCAGACAGAACATGCACTAAGCTAAACACATCTGTGTGTCTGTGTATGGAGCACTTGATCTGGATATCAGAAAAAGATCCAGAAACGGTACATACTAAGATTTGGGGGTTTGTGTTTTACATATATTTATTTAATGATTGTTTTATAATATAAAGATTAAGTTATTCATTTAAAAAGATGATAAGGACCATAAAGCCTTGACTGTTTGAATAATTTATGTATGTAGTTTCCATAAACTTACATATGTAGTTAGTAATGGCCTTGACTGTTATTAATTTGTGCCTCTGAAGGTTCTCTCAGTTGGTGGATTGTTACAATAGAATGGAATTGCCACTTACACTCTGGCCACCACAAGGACCAGGAGCCCAGGGCAGAGCTTCTGGAATGGCTGGCATCCAGGCTGTCACTTTCCATTCTGAGAAGCCTTGGCTGTCCTCAGTAGTCCAGTGATATAGACACAGGAAGGTATTTTCACCAGTGAAAATGAAGACCCAATATATTTTATTTTATTTATTTATTTTTTTTTTATTTTTTATTTATTTTTTTTTTTTTTTGTGGTACCAGGGATTGAACTCAGGGGCACTCGTCCACTGGGTCCCATCCCCAGCCCTTTTTTGTATTTTATTTAGAGACAGGGTCTCACTGAGTTGCTAAGTGCCTCGCCATTGCTGAGGCTGGCTTTGAACTCGCGATCCTCCTGCCTCAGCCTCCCAAAGTGCTGGGATTACAGGCGTGCGCCACCGCACCCGGCCCCAACATATTTTAATTGGGATAATTAAACTTTTCCTCTATCAGATTGTGGGGTTTTTTTTTTATATTAATATCCAGTAACTCCTCAGAGTCCAAGCTTCTGCTGCTTTCTTGAGACCAGCCCTCAAGAAATGACTGGAAACCTGTTGGTCTGTGTTCATTCCATCTCGTGTGTTTGAATCCTCTGACCACAGTTTGCATCCTTCTTGCTCCGTCACTACCCATCACTTCAGTTTCTCAGCCCCAGACTTATTTTTCTGTCTTTATTCTGTAATAAAATAAAGCTATAGAGGATTGTCACTTTACCTGTTTCATTTTCTCCCCCAGCCACGTCAGCATCCTGTGTCTTTTATATGGATCTCACCAAACCATTGACACTTAAGGTTGAGAGTCAAGTTTATATGTAAGGATAGTGATTAAAGATACTGATATTTCTAACAGGAAAGAATCTATACATAGTTAGTTTTAGAATATATTTGCTATTTCCATTCAGATATCAGTTGTTGTTGTTTTCCCATTATTCTCTATAGTTAACTTGGCGCAATTGGTGCAATTGGTTGTGCATGCACACTTCAATATGCCTCTGGGAAAATCATCCTGGGTTTTGACCTAGAGAAATGCCCAGGGTCATCTTCAGCCCTTCTTCCCCAGTGTCCCTGTGATTGCTAAACCTTATCCATTTGGCCTTTCAAATCAACCCCTGCCTGTTATTCCCATTACCACTGCTTTAGTTTTGGGCCTTACTGGTTTAGTATTGTAATAGTTGAACCAACAACTTCTCACCTTGCCTCCTCTCAGTGTATCCTTTCCATTTCCACCTGAATTCTTAAAGCACAAGTTGTATTACATTACCCTATTGCTCAGCAACTCCCTCCTGATATCATCTGATACAAGTCCAAGATGGGATGCTAAAGTTTCTTTGCAAGGCAATTGCTCAGAACTTGGAATACAATTATCCCTGTAGAAACAGATGGTAAATAGGTTTGCAAGGCAGCTGAAACTTTAAATCAAACCATCCATGATCACTAAAGCCTAACCAGCATGGTTAACTGTGTTTCTATAGAAATAGCTTCCCAAATTCCCAATTGGTATGTCAATATGGGGTATGGATATGTGTAGCATGGATTGGAAGTGATCATTCCCCTTCCTGTCCTCCACAGGATATAGAAATTTAAAACAGCATAGAGAACTGTTGTTTATTATTAACTGCTTTCTCTGAATCAGCCTCTGAGTTAGGCACTTCACACATTTTATCTTAATTCATTTTCATAACAGCTCTGTAAAATACTTATTATACTCCTTCAACGGATGGTTAGTAAATTAATATTGTAAATAAGATCACAAGAGGAATGTTTTATCTGACATAAGAGAATACCGTTTTTAAGCACTACTTTTCAAACTTCAGTAATTTATAACCTTCTTTTAATTAGAAAAAAAACTGTGGTCTCTTAGTATTGTCATACATTAATTTTATGTAAATACAAATGTAAAATTAAGTATGAATTCCTTATATTCATATTTCTCATTTACTTCTAAACCTCAACAATTATAAAATTTAAGTACCAAAAAACTGTAAAATGAATGAAATGCAAATTTACAATAATATAACAGGTGATATTTTACTAAAACTAAATTGCTGCTCTCAATGTGCATATGGAGCTGCCTGCCACCCCACAATTTACTTTGCAGCTTTCATTACTATTGACTTTCTTCTCAGGCCATATTTCTTTCTAGGATATTGACAATCCACCATTGGTACAGTACACTGAGATTGCATCACATGTCATTTGGGTCTTCACTTGGTGGGACTGAATCATTTACATGTAAAGTCAGCCTCTTTCTTTTCTCACTATCCCTTACAGTTAAAGTGTATGTGGGCCTGGAGATCATATTACTATGCTTAGGTAATAAGTAACCTTTGCAGTGATCCAGCATATGCTTATATTAATTTATTTTAGATATAAACTTAGTTGGTGCTTAATTTGCCACCTACTATTCACTTCCTCAATACCCTGAAGCACAAAAAGTGCAACTTTGGGGCAGCCCCTCACATAATATGAATCTATTGGTTTACCCTGGCTTGTTCTGCAGTTAAGCATGTAGACCTGCCTGACTGAAAGCTGAGCTGAAGAAGGCACGGATGTGCCTCATTTTAACACTTTCTTCATTCATAGTAGAATTACACTCTGGTAGGCAGTGCCAATGGTACTAAGTGGACATCTTTTGGGGACTGCCATGCTTTTATCTAAAGAAGGCTTCAAAAGTTGAACTCTACCATTTATGTTATCCTGACTGCCATTTACTAGCTGAGTGACTTTGGGCAAGTCCCAGTTTCTTCATCTGTAAAGTAAGACTCATAATAGTATGTATATTACAGGGTTTTTGTGAAAACTTAGCATTTTATGAATAAATTGTTTCAAATAGTGCCTGGTACTTACTAGAATTACTATTTTTCAGCAAGTACTTATTTAGTATCCAGTATGTTTCAAACAGTCCAAGAAATAAAAGGGTAAAAAAGATATGGCCTTGCCTTCTAAGAATTTACATAATTATAATGCAAGGTGATATTATAATAAAGGTATTTAGGGAATCAGGAAAAATTTCATCACAGAGGTAAAATTTGAACTGGATCATGAAGGATAAACAGTTTTTCCAACTGGAACAGCATTAGAAGAAACACATTGTAAACAAAATAAAACTGAACAACTATGGAGTTCTTGGTTACTAGAAAACATATTAAACTTTTCTCTGATGTTTACCTTCTTAAGTAGGGGTCTGAGGTGGGTTTAGGGAACATTTTGGAGTTTATAACCTTATAACTAGTTATTACCAACTGTATTATAATAATAATGAGTAGTATTCATACTATTTAACTGGTTCATCAAAGAGTTTAAACTCAGAAAATGAGCTGGGAACTAAGCAGCACTGCTGTGCCATGGTGCCTTTGCTGTTGCACAATTCTTTCCCCGAGGTGACTACCATATGACAGGAACAGTAAATTGTTACAGAAAACTCTTGTGGTTAGAGCAGTTGGAATTGGATGGGCTTCAGCCTTTTGAAGGAGCTTTAAAGTTTTCAAAATTAAGCAGGTCTTACTTTGGTTTCTTCTTTAGACAAGAGAACATCATGTCTTAAGATCTTGTCTCTTCTTATGATAGCGAGGAATTGTGATTTTTTTTCCTTGTCAGATCTCAAATTAAGACATTTTCTTCTACCCATGGAATGTTCATTTGTGTACCAAATTAAAGCTGTGTTTTATCTCCTGCAAAACCTCTTCCTGCAGCTTTGCTTTCACTTCCTCTCCCCACCCTTTTAGTCATATACTGAAGGGTTTGGCAACTGGTCGAGGTGTCAGGTCAGCATTTTTCACTGTGGCAGAAGGAAAGGTTGGGAACAATGACGTGGGGATTGTCACATTTTCCTTTGCTTTTTTTTATATAAATGACCCACACATTCCATTACAAAAGCCTAATCAGAACCTTGACTTATAAATTTTACCCTAGCATCCTGGAGATGAATTAATGTGTTGGATGATGTATGGGGGATAGTTCCTCAATGAATGTCCTTAAAAGCCCATGTATAGCAGTGAGGATCCTTGACTCTGCTTCTGGGGCAATATGACAGATTTTATGGAGAGAGATATTGGCCTTCGGGAGTTACAGGATTGGAGAAGGAGCTTAGCAGTCCATTCCCTGTCCTCCTTTATTATTAACAGGTTCTCCTTGAATGCCTGCCGGGAATGCTCTCTGTGTGGTGTTTAATAGACCACCCGCACACCCCCTTTTCACTGCCAGGCATTGTATTCTGGCTTGAGGAGCTCCAGCTTTCTGCTGGCCAGTTTATTTCACAATCGAAATCCAGTGTGGATTTGGTTGTCTCACATCAAATCTGCCGGAAACTGTTGGACTAGAAGCAAACTAATTATTATCATTGTATAGCAGCAGAGAGAGTAAAACACAGTAATAGGTTCTTAAAAGGCTGTCACAACTTGAAGTGAAATAGGCTACTCTTGAACAGCTTTATCTATAGCCTCAAGGGCTCTGATCCTGAAAACTGTCAAATATGAAATAGGATTTTAGATCATGGAGTCCTGGCTAGCTTCTAGGGGCACTTTAGCCATTAAACTCTCCCTTAGACCATTTCATCTGGAGGATTTGCTTTAAGATTATAAAGAATATGGAAGCAAATGAGCTTTTCTTATCAAACATTCCATTTGGGTGCTCTGTATCAGACCTGTTCTGGCAAATAAGTGGAGGACACCAGCACAGACTGTTACATTTTCTCGTTTAAGTGCCTCAGGAGACATTTTTTATTTCACAAGCATAACTTTGATAACTAGAGTTTTCCCTTTGGGGAGTGTCAGTTTTGAGCAACCAAAGCTGCTAGTTATTATTGATTGCCACTGAAGTCATTTCACAGTGGCTGCAAGCCCAAGGATTGCTCTTTGGACTGACCTGCATCTGGTACAGCTTCTCTTGCTAAAAGCCTGTTATAAGTTAAAATAGTTTTGACAATGTTTTCAAGTGCATATCTTTGTCTCCAAACATAATTAGCATTTAAAATGAAGCCCTTAAAGTTCAGGCTTTGTGGCTTAGACAGCAGCTCCATCTGGTGCTTGCTAAAGGTGTGTGTTTGTTTCATCTCTTGGTTTCATGGCAGCATGAATGCAGATGTACACAGAACTTGTAAAGGAATGTCAACTCCAACATGGGTTTCTATTTCACACAGCTCTGACATAAGTTAATTGTGTTCCTGGCGAATCTCATTTAGCAATTCTGTCGATAATGTGATCGCTGCTAGTCAACTCAACAGCAATCTTTCGACTGAATTAACTTACACTCAAAGTGGGGAATTATTTTTTCATATTTATCAGTCTTGGGAAAACAAAAATATACTACTTCACAGAAAAAAACTTAACCCTTTCTTATCAGGAACGGATTTAACTTGATTAACAAGATATTGTCTTCAGTGCCATATAGTGTTAAATACACACAGGCAATATTTTAAAAAAAAATTATTGATGACTGATAGGAATGATTCAAACTGCTACTAGAAGTTATGTCTGAATAATAGAATTATATGTGGTTTGTTTATTTTTTTTAATTTCCACAGTAAGCATACATAACACAAGAAAAAATATCTAACAAAAGAAAAAATAATTTGAAAACAAAATATACTGTAGGTTGCTATAGCCTTATATCCCAATTTTGGATCTCTCATTTACTGTGCGAACTTAGGAAAGTCACTTTCTCTTCAGGGCTTTAGGTCCCCTGTCCATAAAACAAAAGGATTGAGCTAGGGTCCTGCTTAGCTTTAACAATCTGAGGTTTGTGGTTATCCCCTCTTTCTCCTGTCTTGTCAGCCTCTGCCATCTCCTGTGTCTTTCCCCAGTATTATTCAACCGTATCTAGTTTCTCCCACCTTAGAATGAGAAAATCCTTTCTGGACCCCATGTTCCCAGCTCTTTCTTTTTTTCTTTCTTTTTTAAATATGTATATATTTTTAGTCATAGGTGGGTACAATATTTTTATTTTATTTTTGCGGTGCTGAGGATCGAACCCAGGGCCTCACACATGCGAGACAAGTGCTCTGCTGAGCCATAGCCCCAGCCCCCAGCTCTTTCTTTCTTCAGCTTTCTACTTAAACTGTTCCAAAAAGTTATCCATCATTGCTCTGTCACCTCACTCTTCAACCCCCTGCAGTCTGGTTTCCATCCCACCACTGCACCAGAAGGTGCAGTTCATCCTCGGGTCACTGATGAGTTCACGTTGCCATGTCCAATGGGATATGTAAGTCCTTATTTTCCATTACCTCTCAGCAGCAATTGAAATAGTTGCCTTTTCCCCTCTTAATGACATTTCCTCCTCTGGCTTCTGTCTCTTCACACCTTGACTGTTACTATTCTGTTTTGCAGGGAATTATCATCTTCTTCCTGGTTCACACACGTTTCCAGCTCCCTATCAGTCTTCTTTTTTGGCCTAGGTATTTCTGTACTAGTAATTCTCAAATAAACAAGAACCACGGAATTCTCTTCTATGTTCCAGGACTCCTGAATTCACCCATCTATTTTATTCTTTGAAGGCTCCAAAGTGTGAACTCTTTCCCTCAAAGTCATATATCCTCCATTGCTCTCTATCTTAGTAAACTGTTCCACATATCACTGGAATAAACCCAAAACCTCAACACTTATTTGCTCAAAAATCCAGTCATTCCTTCATATTCCTTTCTCTGCCTTTCCTGATGCCACATTCCTAATCCAGATCCTCATCAGAACTTCATTTGACCCCCTGTCTCTAATAAAATACAAAAAAGGGCTGGGGATGTGGTCAAGTGCCCCTGAGTTCAATCCCCAGTACCACAAAAAAAAAGAAAAAAGAACTTAATTTGCCCAAATTAGCCCTTTACTTAGTCTCCTTGCCATTCATCCTATTCTCCAAAGTCCATTTTCTTTTTTTTTTTTTAATGTTTATTTATTTGCTTTAGTTGTACACAATGCAATGCATTTATGTTTACGTGGTGCTGAGGATCGAACCCGGGCTGCCTACGTGCTAGGCAAGCGCTCTACCGCTGAGCCACAATCCCAGCCCCAAAGTCCATTTTCTTTTGTTTTTTAATATTTTTTTTTAGTTGTCAATGGACCTTTATTTACTAATTTTTTATTTATATGCAGTGCTGAGGATCGAACCCAGTGCCTCACACATGCTAGGCAAGCACTCTACTACTGAGCCAAAACCCCAGCCCATCCAAAGTCCATTTTCTATTCCACAGCTAAAACTGGTTTTTTGTGGGTTTTTTTTTTTTTTTTGTAAATTAGCTTTGCTTAAGCTTAATTTACATATAATAAAATTCACTTTTTTATTGTACAGTTCTATAAGTTTTGGCAAATGGATGCAGTTATATGACCACCACCATACAATGTTTTAGCAAATGGATGCAGTTATATGACAATGTTTAAATTGTTTCCAGTTTTTGTCTACCAGTTTTAGTGTAAACGGAAGTTTCCATTTATCTTGGGTAAATATCTTAAGAATAGGGTTGCTAGGTTCCAAGGCAAGTTTATGTTTAACCTTATAAGAAACTGCCAAACTGTTTTCAAAGTGCTTGAACCATTTAAATCCCCATCGGCAATATACCATAGGAGAGTTCCAATTGTTCCACGTTCTGACTAGCATGAGTCAGTTTTTATTTTTGTTTTAATTTTATTTTAATCATTCCAATAAATGCATAGTGGTAGCTCATTGTAGTCTTGATTTTCATTTCCATGTGGCTAAGGATTCTTAGATCTTTCATATATTTATATGTACGCCATATATCTTTGGTTAAGTGCTCAAATCTTTTAACAGGTTTTTATTGGGTAGGCTTTTTTTGTTGAGTTTTTAAAGTCCTTTATATATTCTAGATACAAAGTCCTTTGTCACATAAAATTTATTTTACAAAAAAGTTCTCATCTGTGGCCTGTCTTCATTCTCCTGGTGGTGTCTTTGGCAGAGCAAGCATTTTTTTATTTTGAAGTTCAAATTATTGGTTTGTTCGCTCTCACTAACAGTGTTGTATCTTCAAACTCTGCCTAACTTAAGATTGCAATGATTTTCTCCTTCATTTTCTTGTAAATTTTATAGCTTTACATTTTATACTTAGGTCTGTTATTCTTTTGGAGTTAAATTTTGTGTGTGAAGTGAGGTATAGATCAAGGTTCATTTTGTTGTCTGTAGATATCTAATTATTCAATATCATTGGTTAAAAAGACTATCTTTTTCACTTTTGTCAAAAATCAGTTGAGGGCTGGGGTTCTAGAGGCTCAGCGGTAGAATGCTCGCCTAGCACGTGCATGGCCCTGGGTTTGATCCTCAGCACCACGTAAAAATAAATAAATAAAATAAAGGTATTTTGTCCAACTACAACTAAAAAATAAATTTAAAAAGAAAAAAAATCAGTTGACTATACTTATGTGGGTCTATTTATGAACTCTATTCTCTATTCTTTTCTGATCTATGTTAGGGGTCAACAGCAAACTTTTTCTGCAAAGGACCAGGTAGTAAAGATTTTAGATTTTGCAGGCCAAAAGGCACAGTGAAAGATATTATCTAGGTACTTGTGTGTAACAAGAGAGAATACATATTTCTACCAATTCTTTATGAAATTTAAAAATATATTGAAGTATTCTTATCCAATAAGAAGAATGGGATTCTTTTGGGTGAGATAAATAACATTTTGCTTAAGTAGGGTTCAAAGTTAGTATTTCCTCTTATCCAAATTGATTTTAAAATCTTCATCTATTGTTGCATATCTGTAATGAAATATTTCATATTTTAGCTTTGAAATGTCTTTTACATAGGTGGTACAGGTTCCAGTGGAAACCCTGCAATTTGTAGAGTGCCATAGCACTGCAAATCAGTTGCTGTCATAACTGTTTAATTCTCCATTGTAGCGCAAAAACAGCCAGAGACATTATGTAAACAAGTGTGTGTAACCGTGTTCTAATAGAGCTTTATTTGTAAGCGCTGAAATTTGAATTTCATATAATTTCCACTGGTCACAAATATTATTATTCTTTTGATTTTTTTAACTATTTAAAAATACTAAAGCATTTTTAGCATAGGGCACAAAAACCAGGGCAAACTAGTTTTAGCCTATGGACTATAATTATTCCCTCTTCCCCATTCCCCACCTGAGTTTCTATCCTTCCACTAATACCACACTGTCAGGATTACTATAATTTTATCCAAAGTCTTAAAATCAAATAGTGTGAGTTTTCCAACTTGTTCTTTTTCTAAATTGTTTTAACTATTCTAGTTATTTTACCTTTCCATATAAATTTAGCTTATTGTCTTCTACCAGAAATGTTGCTCTGATTTTGACTGGAATTATGTTGCCTCTGCAAAGCAATCTGGGAAGAACTGACATGTTAACACTATCTAAAGAACTTACTTTGATTCATTTATCAATGTTTCATAGTTTTTCCCATGTGGGTTTTAGATTTTGCACATATTTGTTGGATTTATACTTCAGTATTTCATGGTTTTGGTCAGAGCTGTCTTTTAGTTATTGATTTCCAACTGCTCTTAGGACAAATTCTTTAATCTTTAAAAGCCTAAAAACTTTTAAAGATTAAAACCTTTCTGGCCCCTTCTCTCTTTTTTTTAGCCAAACTTTTTGCCACCCCCCCTCATTCACAATGTTCAGGTCTCAGAGTAGGAGGAAATGGTTTTGTGTTTGTTTGTTTAATTTACTAAGGGATATGATTTTTAGAATATCTAAAAGAGCAAATAAATGTGTTCAAATAAAAAGCTGAAGGATGTATTTTAATCTTACTGGGTCACTGGCTTTCTATGTGGACTTCTTTTGCCCCTTAAGTCTGTAATTCTACTAAGACAGAATGCTTTATAATTATTGATTATGAGGGACTTTGCTTTGTAATATTAGCTTTTAAAAAAATGTTTTCATTTCTTAGAAACTTGGGGGGCGGGGCAGAAACTGGCTTTCTGACCAAGCTAAGGATCCTGTCACTGTCATTATACACAGATGAAGTTAAACTTTTCAGTTATTAAAATAGTTTTTACAAGCCTACTGCAACTTTATTATAATAGTCAAAGTAGAAACACAGAATTGTAGTGGTTTTCTGTGAAAAGGTCTGCAGCTGTTTTAGTCAGCTTTTTCAGCAATGTGACAAGAATAATTTAGAGAAGGAAAAGTTTACTTGGGGCTCAAAGTTTAGAGGTCTCAGTCCATAGATGACCGACTCCATTCCTTAGGGCCTGAGATGAGGCAGAACATCATGGCAGAATTGTGTGGAGGAAAAAAGCAGCTCAGGACATGGCCACCAAGAAGTAGCAAAGTAGCAGAAGAAAGTAACTCAGGACATGGCCACCAAGAAATAGAGTCTACAAACCAAGAACAAAATATATACCCCAAAACCGTGCCACTCAGTGACACATCTCCTCCAGCCACAACCTACCTGCCTACAGTTACCACCCAGTTAATCCATTCAAGTATATTAAAGCACTGAATAGGTTAACTTTCATAACCCAATCATTTTACCTTTAAACTTTCTTGCATTGTCTCACACATGAGTTTTTGGGGCACACTTTATCTAAACCGTAACAGTAGCTGTGAACCTGAAACAAGAGAGAGCCATGAGATTTATTGTTCTAAACCTAAAAAACAGTACATTTAATCACCAGTGTTTATCCATTATGCTAGACCTACAGAGCTCAAAAACTAATGGGGAAACAATTAAAAATGTAAGCACTTGTTCATAAAGGCATATCTAAGAGAATTTAATAATCCAAAGAGAAAAGAGTAGCCCAGTGGAATTGAGAATATAAGACTAGTTGATTTTCAAGACATGAGATGGAAGGAAGGCAGGGACCACATGTTGAAAGGTAAGGGGCTTGGATTGTATCCTATAACTCAGAGGTTCTAACACTTCACTGCACTTAAAATTACCTAGAGGAGCCGGGCACGGTGGCGCACGCCTGTAATCCCAGCACTTTGGGAGGCTGAGGCAGGAGAATCACGAGTTCAAAGCCAGCCTCAGCAATGGCGAGGCACTTAACAACTCAGTGAGACCCTGTCTCTAAATAAAAAACAAAAAAGGGCTGGGGATGTGACCCAGTGGACGAGTGCCCCTGAGTTCAATCCCCAGTACCACAAAAAAAAAAAAAAAAAAAAAAAATTACCTAGAGGACTTGTTAAAATTTCAGAGTCCTGGATTTTTCCCCCAAAGATTGACTGAGTAGGACTACAGTGATTCCCTAGGTGTGCACACTGACATTTAAGAGCCAATACATTAGGTAAAATTGGTTCACAGAATAGTTTTTAAGCTGGTTAATATGATGATTATAGTAGCATTTTAGAAAGTTAAATCTGATAGTATTGTTAACTGGAATCACCTGAGATTAAAATCCAAATTCTGATTCATTAGGTCTGGAGTTGGGTCTAAGGTAACTGTATTCTAACAAATTCCCAGGTGAGGCTGGTACTGCTTACCTGAAACCCACATTTTAAGTAGCAAAGGAAATAGAGGCTATATTAGAATGGGTGAGACTACACATCCTGGAGATTAGTTAATGGCCCATCACATTTATCTAGGCAAAAGATAGTGAGTATCTAAACTACTAGTAGTATTTGATTATGGCAAGAATGGGTTCCAGTGAAATGTAATAAAATATAGTTGACAAGATAAAATTGATAGAACTGACTTAGGGAGTTTAGTAAGGATTAGACTTAGGAGTAGGAGGAGAGATGTCAAAGATGATCAGAAGGTTAACATTTAGCTGTCTAGGTGGATGGTGATGACATTAGCTGTAATATAAAATAAAGGGTAAGAAAGTGGCTTGGGATGTAGAGGAGAACTGATTAGAGGAGATAAGTTACTTGGAGTTGACAAATGGGATAGCCAGAGGAGGATTCATTTTGAATGCTTTGAATTCAAAGAATCTATGAAATAACTAAAATTGCAAGGGGTGTTGGAAGAAGAGGAACTCATAAAGAACTAAGAAATATTAGAGAGATTGGTTGATAAGAGAACAAGCAGTATCAAAGGCATTTCCAGGTGGTTGGAGATGTAGCTATGTGGTAGACCACTTGGCCTAGCAAATGCAAGGCCATGGGTTGGATCTCTAGCAATGCAAATACACACACACACACACACACACACACACACACACACACAATTTCCAAGAGAGGAAAGTCATATCATTGCCACAGAGATATCAAGCCAAAGATTATATCTGGTTCAAAAAGAGTGCATAGTTCTAATTAAGAGGCTCACTTTCTAAGATGCTGATTGGCTAAAGGGAAATTATGAAGCCTCCAAATTAGCTCATCTCTCAATCTTTTAATTTAAGGAAAGTTTATGAAGGAGCCAGTTTTTTCAAGTCATTCATAATGTTAAGCCTCATAGTGCCTTTTTCATTCAGATTAATTTTTCCTTTTTCCTCCACAGATTGATCATACTTAGAAGAGCTGCTGTAATAACATAGGGGAAGTGAAAACTAACAGATGAAAGTTTTGCCATGCACTGAAAGGAAAGCATTGTCTGTGAAGTTCTATTTTTAAAAATGTCTGCTTGTAACACCTTCACTGAACACGTTTGGAAGCCTGGTGAATGCAAGAATTGCTTTAAACCTAAAAGCTTGCACCAACTCCCCCCAGACTCTGAGAAGGCATCTACCACCCATGGCAATGTGAAAACTAATGCCAATCACAGTAATAACCACCGTGTCAGGAACACCGGAAATTTCCGGCCTCCTGTGGCTAAAAAACCCACTATAGCTGTGAAGCCCACTATGATGGTGGCAGATGGGCAAAGTGTGTGTGCTGAGCTTAGCATTCAAGAACACTGTGAGAATAAACCTGTCATTGTGGGGTGGAACCGAAACAGGACTGCCTTGAGTCAGAAACCACTTAACAATAATAATGAAGATGATATTGAAGGATTTAGCCATGTTCCTAAGCCTTATGGCAATAATGATAGTGCAAAGAAGATGTCAAATAATAATAATGGGCTAACTGAAGTGTTAAAAGAGATAGCAGGTTTGGACACCAACCCTCAGATAAGAGGAAATGAAACAAACTCCAGAGAAACATTCTTAGGAAGAATAAATGATTGCTACAAACGATCATTAGAAAGAAAGCTTCCTCCAAGTTGTATGATCGGTGGCATCAAGGATACTCAGGGCAAACATGTTAGTTTGAGTGGGAGCACAGAAGTAATCAGTAATGAAGGGGGCCGGTTCTGCTACCCAGAGTTCTCTAGTGGCGAGGAAAGTGAGGAAGATGTACTTTTCAGTAACATGGAAGAGGAACACGAGAGCTGGGATGAGAGCGATGAAGAGCTACTGGCCATGGAGATTCGCATGAGGGGTCAACCTCGCTTTGCGAACTTTAGAGCAAACACTTTGTCTCCTGTTCGATTCTTTGTGGACAAAAAGTGGAATACCATCCCCCTACGAAATAAATCACTCCAGAGAATCTGTGCTGTAGACTATGATGACAGCTATGATGAAATCCTGAATGGTTATGAGGACAATTCTGTGGTCTCCTATGGACAAGGAAGCATTCAGAGCATGGTGTCATCTGACTCCACATCACCAGATTCTTCTTTAACAGAAGAATCACGTTCTGAGACAGCCAGTAATTTATCCCAGAAAATTTGTAATGGGGGCATATCTCCTAGTAACCCAGGAGAGTCTAAGGACATGAAGGAAATTAAACCCAATAATGAAAGCCTCCCTGGTAATAATCTGGAGAAGGAATCATCACAAGCTTCCAAAAGCTCAGTAAAAGTTCCAGAGACACACAAAGCAGTCCTTGCTCTCCGATTAGAAGAGAAGGATGGCAAGATTGCTGTGCAAACAGAGAAGCAAGAAAGTAAAGCCTCTACAGATATTGCTGGGCAAGCAGTAACCATAAACCTCGTCCCTGTAGAAGAGCAAGCGAAGCCCTACCGAGTTGTAAATCTGGAACAGCCAATATGCAAGCCATATACTGTCGTGGATGTGTCAGCAGCCATGGCCAGCGAGCACCTCGAGGGCCCTGTTAATAGCTCTAAGACAAAAAGCTCATCTTCTACTCCAAACTCCCCATTGTCTTCACCTGCATTGACACCAGGACAGATAAGTGCCCATTTTAAAAAATCCAGTGCAATCCGATACCAGGAAGTGTGGACTTCTAGCACCAGTCCACGACAAAAGATCCCTAAAGTGGAATTAATTACTGGTGGAACTGGACCAAATATCCCACCAAGGAAAAACTGTCACAAATCCGCACCTACTTCACCCACAGCTACAAACATTTCCTCTAAAACCATCCCTGTTAAGTCACCTAATTTGTCTGAAATAAAATTTAATAGTTACAACAATGCTGGTATGCCGCCTTTTCCAATTATCATTCATGATGAGCCAACTTATGCTCGGAGTTCCAAAAATGCCATTAAAGTTCCCATTGTTATTAATCCAAATGCATATGACAATCTAGCCATCTACAAAAGTTTTCTGGGAACAAGTGGAGAACTCTCAGTGAAGGAAAAAACCACAAGTGTAATAAGCCATACTTATGAAGAAATTGAAAGTGAAAACAAAGTGTCTGATGCCACTAGCAAACCCACTGAATGTCCCCAAGCCAAAGGGTTTTCAAATAGCACAGAGCGTAAAAGGGGCTCCGTGGCTCAGAAGGTTCAGGAGTTTAACAACTGTCTCAACAGAAATCAGTCTTCCCCACAGAGAAGTTACAGTTCCAGCCACAGCTCCCCAGCAAAAATCCAGAGAACCACTCAAGAGCCTGTGGTCAAAACAGAAGGCACACAGGAGCCTCAGATGGTGGACAACAGTGGCAGCACCAGGGAAAAAGCAAGCATAGTGCTTTCTCAGATTGTGGCTGCGATCCAACCCCCCCAGTCTCCTCCAGAAACACCTCAGTCTGGCCCTAAGGCTTGCAGTGTGGAAGAGCTTTATGCTGTTCCTCCAGATGCTGATGCTGCGAAGAGTACACCTAAGAGTACACCAGTCCGACCCAAGTCTCTCTTCACATCTCAACCTAGTGGTGAGGCTGAAGCACCTTCATCCATAGAAAGTCCTACCAACAAAGTACAGAAAGACCCATTCTCAAAGCCAGTAACCTCCCCTCCTTCCAGATTAGTGAGCAACCCCCAAAGTGAGCCACCACCTCCCTTTCCCCCACCTCGCTCTACTTCTTCCCCTTACCATGCAAGTAACCTTTTGCAGAGGCATTTTACCAACTGGACCAAGCCAACCAGCCCTACCAGATCAACGGAAGCTGAATCAGTTTTGCACTCTGAAGGTAGCAGGCGGGCAGGTGATGCAAAGCCTAAACGCTGGATCTCCTTTAAAAGCTTCTTCCGCCGTCGGAAAACAGATGAAGAAGATGACAAAGAGAAAGAACGAGAGAAAGGGAAACTGGTGGGCCTGGATGGCACAGTCATCCACATGCTGCCTCCTCCTCCAGTTCAGCGCCATCACTGGTTCACAGAGGCAAAAGGAGAGTCCAGTGAGAAGCCAGCCATTGTCTTCATGTACAGGTGTGACCCTGCCCAGGACCAGCTTAGTACAGATCAGAGTAAGGCCAGGGCTGAACAGGCAGCAGTCACAGAAAAGGGTAGAACAGAGGATGCATTACTGCGGGACTCAGAAAAGAAGAAAAGTATTCATTCTTCTCCATCACAGATTCCTGATAAAGTTCACAGGTATGTAAAATAGACTGGCAGAATATGGGAATTTTTTAAACACATTTTCAGGTGCTAAGTTTTTTATATCTTTTAAGATTGCATAAGAGCCATTCCTGTTTGTAAGTAGCACTCTGTGGCCATCATCCATCTTTATAACTGCATTCCAAGATTAGAATATTATTGAAGTGATCTTATTGCACTGAATAGGGTTTATGGCCCTGGATCTCTAGCTAAAATAGCCTGCTGCATTCTAGTAAATACAGAGGGACTTTAACAGAAAAAAAAACAAATCCACAGCACCATAACAGAAATAAATAATACATTGTTCTGAATTGCTGTGATGGTGTGAGGAAGAAACAGAGTCAAATGAATGCTCTTTCTCTCACTGTAAATGAAATAAAACTGCATATGCAGTTCTGTTTGGCTTTCACCAAGGCGTTATCTCTATATGTATTACTTTATTTTAAGGGAATATTTGGGTTTTTTATTGCTGCCTCTTTCTGTCTTCCTTTCAAGTGTTTTGGGAAAATGGGGAGCAGGGACAAGCAATTTATAGGTATTTAACATGTAGGAGAAACAGGAATAGGTTATTGAGGTTGAGACCCTATGGTATAATCCTCATTTCAGCTAGGCAGTTTGTATGTTCATGAGATCTTTAGGCATGGATTTATTTTATTGCCTTAATAATTTGTCATTGATCTACTACTCTAAAATAAAGATATTATTCCACCTATAACTAAAAAATAAATATTAAAAAACATAAAGATTCTATAAGAACCCCATAGCTGGTTCTTCAGATAAGGAAACTGAAAATCAGAGAAGTTAAGAACTGGCCAGAGTTGCAAAGCTAGTACTTGTCAGCTGGAATTTAAACCCTTATCTATGTCACTCTCAAGCTTGTATCCTTTCTAAAATGTTGCATTATTAACGAACACAAGACCAAATAAAGGGCTGAGGATATAGATCAGTGGTAGAGGGCTTGCCTAGCTTTCATGAGGTCCTGGGTTCCATTGCCAGTACCCCACCACCACCACACACATTCACAAAACCAAACAAAATTTTTCTGTTTTGGCTGGTAATCATTCACATAAACATTTATATTCAGGAGGTTTTTCTTTCTCATTTGTATTATAAACAAAATTAAATAACTGCCAATAAAAATGGAGGTTTATTCCAGGTTTTTGACAAATAGGGATATGCCCTGAGTATTTCATTCTTCTGATTCTGAGTCCTTCTCCCTACTTACATAGAGACAGATAGTAAACCTTCTCTACCTGGCCTGACTTTCTCTCTGGCAAAGACATCAACCTCTGATTATTGGGGTATATTATCTTACCAATTTTTCTTTAGAAAAGTATAAATAAAAATGAAGTGAATGGTTAATGCCTTTACTTTTCCTAACAAAATGCTAGAATGTTTATATGTATTCTTCATTAAAATTAGCTTTTTACATACCTCCAAATACTTGTCAAAATGGAAGCAAGTCCCTGTTTTCCTTAAATCCATGTAATAACAAAGTAGCTAAAATAGTGGTAATATATTCCTGAAAAGAATAGTTTTGTCATTGGTAGTGGAAAGTCATATTCCATTTTTACATACTTAGTGATAGAATGTTTTAAGCCAGTAGCAATATAATTCATGTATTGCAGATTACTGTTTTATTTAGAAAAGAAACAATTTAAAAGCAGTTGGTTAGAGTTACCTAGGAGGGAATGGCAGATAGGTCTTGCAGATCAATAAGCAGCTTTACTCCTAATTAAGTACTGCTGTGGTGGATGTGTTCACACCTTGGGAGGCAGAGCCAAGGAATGATAGAACCTTGGCTTCTCTTATGAGGATGTGATCTCTCCTTGGGCTACATTCCACTATATGTGGGCTTGAAGGCAGCCCAGACTCTGGGCATGACAGACCCCTTGCTATACAGCTTATGTTTTCACTGATTTTGTTATATATTAACCAGTCATGTCTCCCAAAATTTATCAGCTCTTTATAGTTGACATCATGAATCCAAACAGCACAACCAACTTGCCCCTTGATGCTCAAATTTGACCATGTTTCATAATTATCTGGAGGGCTGTTGAAACACAGATTGTTGAGCCCCACCCCCAGAGTTTCTGAGGCAGAGGTCTGGGGTGAGTCCTGATACTTTGTATTTCCAACAGGTTCCTGGGTGAGGCTGATGCTGCTTATCCTTGGGCCACACTTTAGAACCACTGGCCTCACCACCAATCTAAAGATAACATTGCTGTAGTCTAAGTGAAACCATGATTGAAATATTAAGCTGTTCTTAGGGGCACATGGAAAATTTCTCATTTCACAATATCCAGAGTTAGAAGAAAAAGAAGTATTCAGTGAACTATTTTTAACATTATGAAAAGCTTAATACATGAATATGCATATTGAAAAATATACACCATTTGCTTTTTAAATAATTACCTCATTTGCTTGGATATGCCATTGGTATTTACTTGAAGCAACTTTGAGAGGAAAAACATTACAATCAAATGTCAACATTTGTGTTTCTGGCTTGATGGCAGTGTGATCATTAAATTACCATCCCATGGCTGGGAACACACTGCTGAAAGAAATGAAAATATGGTTTTCCTATAAGTAAATGAAGGTTCCAAATCTAAACTGTCATAAGGAATGAAGAATGAAAACATACTTTGCTGAAGGCCAGACCCCAGCCTCTGAAAGATGAAAGACTTTATAGAGCCTTTTATTATGGAATTAGATTATTTCTAATTTTATTTATTAGACTGTTCAGAAAACATAAATTAAGTATGTGCCTGGAACAAGTAGGGAAAAGGACACTGCTGAAATATGGACTTGGGTTTGACTTTAGCCTCAACTGTCTATCTGGTCCTTCACTAAACAGGGTTGTAATGATTCCTATCACATAGAATTAATTTGAAGATTTCATGAGAAAATATACAATAGGCTTAACACAGGTCTGGTACATATTGGATACTTTAAGAGTAGTAGCTCCTCTGCCCTCTGTGCAATAAATGTTAAATGTACAGAAGCACAAAATAAAAAGGGATTAAATCAGCTTAAAACAGATTTCTTAGAAATGAAATTGAAATATGATTTTGCCAGCTGGTTGGGAAAGACATTACAGGCAAAAGGAACAGTATATGAAAAATCATAGCAATGAGTATGGCAAACAGAAACAGAACATGTGACTAAAATAGTGTAATGAATAATCTAGAAGATCAAAAACAAGCTGAACTCATGGAAGGAGAAGCAATGTGGGGTTGGGGTACACTGGGAAAAGTGGAGGGTGCAAGGTCTCTACTAGAATGAATATGTTTTACTGATCTATTGCACAGCTTGGTAACCATAGTTAATGTAATATATTCTTCAAAATTGCTGAAACAATTTATTTTAAACGTTCTCACCACAAAAGAATAAGAAGATGAGGTGATGGATATACTAATTTACTAATTAGTTTTGCTTAATCTTTCTACAATGCATATGTATATCAGTGTGTGTGTGTGTTCATATATATATATATATATATATATATATATATATATATATATATATATATGTTGCTGCCTGAAGCGCCTGGAGCAACGGAGCCGCGGGAAGAACTTTAGAAGCAAACTGGAGACAAACAGCTTTTCACTCTGATAACTTTTCTCTCTGGTCCCAACAACAACCAACTCACGCCAAACACACCCCAAAATGGCGCTGACCCGATCAGCAATTTCGGCCAAGTCACTCGAGATCCCGCAACAATCCCGTGAGACTACGGGTGGCGACAAAGGCCAAATCTCCACGGCTCATAGTCAACCGTAATTTAAGTCAATCCCCAAACAGGGCTCCTACATATATATATATATCATGTGATGGCTTTGATTTGTGCTAAGGTGTAAGTGGTTTTACCCACAACTGTTTTATATATATATATATATATATATATATATATATATATATATATATATAATCATTAGTTGTCAAAAAAACATTTTTTAAAAATAGTCCAGTGGTTCTTAAAGTATGGTCCATGTAAGGTCAAACAGTGACCATGCAAAATTCTCTATTTCATAATAATATTGCCAAATTTGGGGTCTTAAATGTCATCAAAAGGCCCATTTGTTAAAGGCTGAGTTACCAGTCTGTGGTCCTATTGGGAGATGGTGGAAACTTCAGGAGGTGGGGCCTAGTAGAAGGAAGTTAGGTAATTGAAGGTGTGTCCTTAGAATATTCAGACCCCAGCACCCTCCTCTCTTAATCTCTCTTTGCTTCCTGGCCACCATGAGGTGAGAAGTTTCCTTTGCTACCCGCTCCCTGCCATGATGTACTGCCTCACCACAGGCCCAAAGGCAGTGGTCCCAAGTGACCATGGACTGAAACTTCTGACCAAAATAAACCTTTCCTCCTTGTAAGTTGATTATCTCAGGTATTTTGTCACAATGACAAAAAGCTAATTAACCCAAATAGTAAGACATTTGTCTTTTTCACTGTGTTGACCTTTGCACTGATAGTACAAAAACAGTTGTGGGTAAAACGCCCTATACTTTAGCACAAATCAAAGCCATCACATGATACTGTACTAGGAATTGAAGGGGAAAAAAAAGAGTTTCATTTAAAAATGCCCTTAATAAAGTAGTAAATTTTATTAAATCTCAACCTTTTAGTATCTGTCTATTTAAAAATTCTTCATGATGAAACAGGAAATAGATAGAGAGTACTTCAGCTGCATACACACAAAAATCACTTGTGAAATGGTTGGTGTCGCAAAGGTTGAGTTAGGAAGCTTAACTAGCACTCTCTTTCATAGACCACCTTGAAAGAACAACAAGCAGATCAACTCATTATTCAAATGAGTGTCTGTCAGATATTTTCTTAAAAGTCAACATAGAAGCCTGTTAAGCCTGTTACTTTTCAGGAAAACAACTGACTGTATTTGTTGCCAATAATAAAATTCAAACTTTCAAACAAAAGTGAAAACTTTTTAAAACTTATATTTGACACTATGACCATGACAGCTTAAGTATTTTTCCTATGAAATTTTTTTTGGTAGAATTAGCAAGAAGTTTTTAATATATTATTTAATGTCATGTGTCCACATTTGGAAGATATGCATAACTCAGTAAACTAGTAATTTCTGAATGACCCCCTACAGAATAATACAAAATTACATATGAGTAAGGATCCAAGCCAGTGGATTTTTTTTAAACATTGATTTTTTTAGTTGTATGTGGACACAATACCTTTATTTTATTTTAGATGTGGTGCTGAGGATCGAACCCGGTTCCTCACACATGCCAGGCGAGTGCTCTACCACTGAGCCACAACCTCAGCCCCTAGGCCAGTGGATTTTAATGTAAATACAAAAAGTTCATTGATACGGTTTCAGATTCCACATGGCAGCTAACCTTTAAGAAATTACCACTTATCAAGTTCTGGTATAATAGCAAAGAATATCCACAGTCATCTAAAAGGCTATTAAAATACTCCTCCTTTTCCTACCTATAAATCTGGATGAGAACAGATTTTTCTGCCTATTCTTTAATTGAAGCAATATATCATGGCAGATTAAATATAGAAGCAAATATGAGATTTTGGCTGTCTTCTATTAAGCCAGATGTTAAAGACACCTGAAAATATTTTACAGGTTTTTTTGTTTTGTTTTGTTTTGTTTTGTTTTAGTTTTTTGTTTTTGTGGTGCTGGGGATTGAACCCAGGGCAAGCACTCTACCAACTGAGCTACATCCCCAGTCCCAGAAAGGTTTTTGTTTTTTTTTTTTAATTAACTTTTTAGATTTCCTCAGTTTATATTTCTCATAAACATCAATAGGTACAACCCATACAAACGAGTGCTTATGGTTCTTGATTTTTAAGAGCTTTACACCCTGAAACCAAAAAAGTTTAAGAACTGCTGGGACAGGCTGTCTAGACCCCTGCATGATATGTTGAAATGTTAGGCCTTTATCTTTTAGCTTTTTTGGAGGAAACAGTTTTTAAGTGGGAAAGTACCTTTTTTTTTTTTTTTTAATAAAATATTTTCTAGTAGTAGTACTAAGTGGACTAGAGGGTGGGATACCTTCATTCAATTTTTGGTTCAGGAACATATCCTTGTGCATCATTTCATGAGTTTTTTTTTTTTTTTTCTTATGCATCATTTTTATCAAGCTAGTTTGTATCAAGGGAAGTTAATCTGATGGTTAGTCTGGTCTAGGACCAACTGGGAATTTCTCAACTATCATTTTTAGAATGACACCTTCCTCCCATCTCTGCAACTCTTTGGAGTCCATAACATGGGGAATAATATTGCATGGTAGGAAAAATGCAAGTACTAGAGTCAGACAGAGATTTAAATTCTGATTTTACCACTGAGTAGCTGACTTTTAACTTGACTTCTATAAAGCATCTAGCACAATATCTAGCAATAGGGGTTGGTTTCTTTACAAAATTATACTTTAGAAACCAGAACTTAAGATATCCCTGTTCAATGTCTTGCCCCCTGTGATCAATTCTAAGAATAGCTAAATGCTCTTTCTGAAGTATAAATCCAGTCATACCTGCACACCGTAGAAGACCCCTACAGATGTGACATCTGCCTGCTTAATCTTACCTTCTTGCTCATGAACCTCCAGTTATTCTGGCATCCTTTCCTTCTGAATGCCTGATATATGCCTTTAATATAATGTTGACCTTGGAATCAATCCTATAGGATTACCTTTTAATACATACCATCTTAAAATGGATCACTTTATGTTTATTGTGAACATTTTGCGATAGAAAATTTTAAACATATATGAAAGTAGGTAGATGAATATAAAGTACCATTTCCCACAGAACCACACTTTAATACTTACCAACTTACGGACAATCTTGTTTCACCTATACCCCAACCACTTTCCCCATTGTTTTAAGCAAAATCCAGACATTGTTTCATTTGCAAATATTTTAGTATGCAGCTCTAACAGATAAGCTCTTTCAAAAAAATCATGACCATATACCAAAAAGAGTTCTTTAAGTCTTAATGGCTAACCCCTAGCTAAGCACTATAGAGTATCAAAAGTTTAAATACTATATACATTTTTTAAAAAATATTTATTTATTTGCTATAGTTGTACACAATGTGTTTATTTGTACATGGTGCTAAGGATCGAACCCGGGCCGCGCACGTGCTAGGCAAGCGCTCTACCGCTGAGCCACAACTCCAGCCCCCCTTAAATACTATATGCATTTTGACTCCTAAATTTATATTTCCATCCTCATTCTCTTCTTTGCAACTAATGTGCAACTTATCACTTGATATCTGTACTTAAAATGAGCATTTCAAATGAAATGTGTTTAAGACAGAGCTTAATCTTTCTCTGTAGCTCTGTTCCATCCTGTCTCCCTTCTTGGCAAACGACTCTCGATCCATCCATTTGCTTATGCTAGCAAACCAAGAGTCATCCTTGATTCTTCTCTTCCCATCTTCTCAACATCCAAAATATCAAGGCCTGTTTACTAGATGTCAAAAATATATCCCACATCTGTCTACTTCTCTCCAACTCTGCTTCTACCACCCTGGTCCATGCTTCATCTTTCACCTGGTTTACTAAAGTATTTTACTACCCCTTTGCCTAATCTCTTGCCCCCTTATCTGTTTAGAATATCCACAATGGGCAAATCCCATTGTTTCACCACAGTAAAAGAAGTCCCTATATAATAGGACCTCTACCTATCAGGTTAACTTAACTACTCTTTCCTTGCTCATGAACTTCTCAAAATACTAGCTTGCTTTCTGTTCCTCAGACATGCCAAATATAACCATTCTTTAGGCCATTTTTATAAGCTGTTCTCTTTGTTTGGAATGCTTCCTTCAGATCTTTGCATGGTTGGTTCCTTGTCATTCAGCCTTCAAATTAAATGTCACTTCCTCAGAAAATTATTCACTGACCTCCCAATCTAAAGATACTCCCTCATCCTGTCACTCTCTGTCACTTCATCCTTTTTATTATTTTAGGTTTATCCACATTTTCATAATTTCCGAAACTACTTCTTCATTTCACTCTTCTTTCCTTCAGTGATTACAATCATTTATTTGCATATTAATTCAGTTTTCAGACATAATTTCTGTGTCCAAATGGACACAGAAATTGGATGTAAGAACATTGTGAAACACAAATGCCCAGTTTAGACAATTAGTTTCACCCTTATGGAAATAATGTTTTCATAATTAACAGGCAAAATCTTTTACCAAACACATACATGTCCTTAAAATTTTAGTTCAAACAAAATTCTCTTCGGATGAGAAAAAAAGAATCTAATCTAGTGATTAAGAAAATAACATTCCAGCCAAAGTAGAGTATACCATTTGTCACCTGAATGGCATCTTGGTCTTCAGATGGCCGTTCTAATTCTACTACCTCTGAACATCATGCTCTTACTATCATGTATTCTAGAATTCCATGTAAATCAGGTTTCTTTAAGACTCTCAGAACCATCTCAGAAATTCAGCTGTCTAGCACAGCAGGAATTCTGTCCAAACCCCCACCAGCTTCTGATTTGGACAGGTAGGTTGGATTTGGCACACCTTTTCTCCCTTTGGAATGCTATTCATCTGTATAAACTTTCCTTTACACTTCCAAGGCTTTTTTGATCTTCTCAGAGACTTAGGGCTAAACTGTGTCTCAGTAGTCCAGGAGTCAACCCTGAGAGCATCTTAATTCACTCCAGAGTTCAAGGGTATAGATCCAGAGTTGGTTAACTATAGTTGGTTGGCTAAATCCAAACTGACATCTATTTTTGTAAATTATAAAGTATTGGAAAATAACCACACTCACTTTCACATGTTGTTTGTGACTGTTTTGCATTATAATGATAAGGTAGAGTAGTTGCAATATAGACCATACATCCCACACATCTTAAAATGTTTACCTTTGCAGAAAAAGTTTGCTGACCGTTGGACTAAGCTCTAATATCAGATTTGTCTGTTGTTGTCAGCTGTGGTAGTGGTCTATAGGTATTTCAGCCAAACACTAGAAAGATTTGGTACTTGCTGAAGTAACCAGAGCCTGGGTCTCATAATACACATGTGTGTATACATAATATACACATAGTATGGAAAAAGAAACTCTAAACACTCCTTAGACTATGGTAAAATGTGCTTTCCTTCTCTTTGGAAAATTCAGTTGGAATTTTGGTTTTAATATTATGCTCCAGTTATCTTAATTTGCATTATTTCTACTTCTTACTAAGAGAATCCTTTCAAAGTCATCTCTTCAAATTTAGGATAAATGTGGCCCCTATAGATCAAATACCTGCTTCTCATAAAGGAAAAATAATGGGAGACAGAACCTCCAAGTAGATACTTGCTCTCCTGAGCAGATATTTTTTTGCTCTAAAAAAAATTCTGAATTATCACCATGCATAAAGATCATACCTACATTTGTTGGACATATTTTTCCTAGAGTTAGGTTACATCTTTGCTATTGAATTTTTAAGTAATCTTATTGTAGAGGAAACTGATAATTATCTTACTTCATCCTGATTACAGAGTGATACAGAATGGTTAAGAGTACATACACCATGGTGGGTATACTCTTCAGACAGCTTTATGTTTCTTTTCCTTTTGGGGATGATACAGCTACAGAGAAGTCATCTGACTTGCTTAGAGTCTCCTAATGAATAGTTTCCAAAATGAAGAATCAAACTGAGAACTCCCTACTTGGGTCAGTTTAAATGCTCACTCCCTAATGAATCTGAAGTTAAATAGCAGTACTTGGGTAATTCTTACACTTTCCCACCTATTATTTCAGAGCTGTCCTAACAGATCTGACAGTGCATCCTTCCTATTAGATAGGGAATTGAGACAAGAGAATCATTAATACTCTCAGGGCCACTCTACAAGTAGGTACAAAGCCAAATTGTGACTTCAGAGGCAGTTGAGACCCCTAAGTGGTTTTTGTTGCACTATTGGTGATAATTATTGAGTCTATTATTGTCTTCCATGCCTTTTATTAAAGTCAGCCTGAGCATAGGAACACACATCTGTGACCACTAAGGACCACAGTGATGTGTACTGATTCATTGACCTGTCAAGGAGTCTCCAAGTACCATTGGCACAATTATTCACTCTCTTGAAAACACTTTGTGCGAATGTCCTAATTAATACCTACTCCTGTAAATGTCACTATACCCAGTTTACAGAAAAATAATGGGAGACATGGACATAGTAACATTGGTGGCAGAGCTGAAATTAAATTTGAGTTTCTAATTTCTAGACATGTCTTCAGACCTCTAGGCCACAATTTCAATGTGATCATTTAATGTAACTGCAATAGAGTATTGATTAGAGTCATTGGGTAGTATTTAAAGGTTTAATTTTAGGACAAATAGTTTATTCTCATGTAGTATCTCTAGAACAATGATCTCTTATAATATCAGGGAAGTTTCACCTAAAAAAACAACAGTACCTATGGCACACTTATCAGTTCTCTATCAACACTTCTAATTTTCACAGGGTGAAAGTTTGAAAAAAGGGTGAAAACACATGTGTAGCTCCATTGAAAAGGGTCTGTAGACCTTTCTGGGTGGCCACAAAGATCTATGGATGCTGTGGAACAGAGGAATAGCAGATCAAAAGAGGCATTTCAGGAAGCGGTCTTTCGCAGGGTGGTTAGAAGGTACAGACACTGTGGTTCCTCTTATAGTAGTTTTTAGTTACTGGGGTCGGTCCTTCATGCTCACCTTTGTCCTCTCTTGATAGAATAACTGAGACATTACTGCATGCTAGGACCCCTACTGCTGGTATCTCAGACGTTGTTTCTTACTTTTAGAATGGCCTTCAGCCAGCCAGGACTTACAACAAAAATCAAAAATGTCATGCTAGGCCAAATCCTCATTTCCTAACATTTTATGAGTGTGTATAATCGTATTCTAAGAATAAATCTCAAAAGGTTATGAATGGCTCCAAAGTCTTACTCCATTACTCCGTCTTTGTTGTTGTTGTTGTTGTTGTTGCCCATTATGAGTTTCCCATCAGTCTATTTAAATCATTTTATTTCCCCATTTCTGCTTATATCACTTCTGAGGAATGATGTTCCATTACTTAAAATGTTCCTGCTCACTTTCCATGTCTTGTTCCTTCTGTACTTATTGCCCTTTTCACTCTGAAAGAAGGAGGTAATGAAAAATAGTTTCTTGGTGTGTAGTCCTGGGACCAGCTACATCAGAAGCTCATGAGGCAGACAAATGTGGATTCCTCGGCCATCCCCAGGGCTGTTAAATGTATTCCTAAAGGTGAGAGCTAAGAATCTGCATGTTAAATGAGCTTCCCAGGTAATTATCAGGTTCCTTAAATTTTGATAACCATTGTCATAATAATTTAAAATATAGACTTTAAAGTTACCCAGACCTGGGTTTGAATCTTGCTTATGCCACTTATTAGCTGTGTCATTTTGAATGAGTTAGTTGAACTCTGCTTATCAGTTTCTTTATCTATAAATGAAGAGGCAGAATCTGAAGCTCTTTAGAAGTCAGACTTCACAGCTCATCTGGGCTCCACCCCCTACTAGCTGCTTTATTAAAGGCAAGTGATTAAACCAGTCTGGGTAATAATTTTTTCATTTGTAGAACACAGATCATTACCTGCCTAGTAGGTTGTTATAAAACTTAACTAAATTTATGTCAAGAGTTTAGAAAAAAGGAAAGGGATTGCCCCCAGGGCACCTTTGACAATGTCTGGTGCCAGTTTTGGTTGTCACAACTGGGGACACAGCCAGTGGTTCCAGTATCTAGTGGGTAGAAGCAAGAAATGCTGATAATACCCTGATATGTGGACAGCCCTCTACAACAAAGAATAATCTGGCCCAAAATGTCTATAGTACCACTTTTGAGAAACATGGCTTAGAACAGGCACATAATAAGCACTATGTAAGTTTTTACATATTATTATTGCTATTATGGGAATAACAAGCCTCGCTTAGAGTGTTATTGTTAGAAGATATATGTTTAAGTACAACACCTAGCACTCAGTAAATGTAAAGGAGGTGGTGGAGGTGATTATTATTAGAAAGCCAAATATTTACAAATATTCTAAAACTAGAGAGCATTTTCTATTTAAAGAAATTGCTTTGCAATATAAGTAATGACTTTTTGGTTTGTTTGCTTAGGATTTTTGCAAAGTAGAACACATCTATTATCATTATTACCTCATATTTCAATCTCAGGTATACTCTTTTCAAAGACATTTACTTCTTTGACTCCATAATTAAGCATTTATTGAGTCTCTACAATATGCAAAGCTTGCTTTATGGCATCAATGTGGTAGGAAAAACACAGGCATTAAAACTGAATATATCAGGTCACATCCCTAACCATGTGATCTTGGGCTATTTATTTAACTTCTTTCAATCTCAGCTTTCTCATCTGTAAAATGAGAATAATTGCATCTACTTCTTGAGGGTTTTTTTTTTTTTTTTTTTGTAAATTAAATGGAAAAGTGCACAACTTGTTCCAGATTGAGTAGGAGTATGTTCTGAGAATTTTTAGGTCCCATTCCCTTCCTACATCCATTCCTTCAAGGAGCCTGCCATGGTTTTGGAGAGGTAAGTGTACATGCACGTCTCCCTGCTTCTGACTTAAGGATAGAGGAAGGTAAAACAAGAGTGAGAAAGGCGTACTGACTTGCTTCTCCAGTGCTTTGGGGCACATGGGAAAAGTTCAGGACTCCTTTTCCTCCCCAGGTTAGTCCCCTTGGTGTAAGGACTGTGGGTATTTTCTTCTACGATTTTGCTTTTTCAAGGAATGCACATTGATCTCTTACCACATCCTTCAGAAGTGAGCCAAGGCTGAAATGGGATACTGAGGAGCTACTTGTACACCCCCCTGATTGAGAATGGCAACCTCTTTTTTAAAATTAATTTATCTTTTCTGTTAATTTGCACAGATGCTATCTGACTTCGTATTTCACAGGATTTTAAAACTGTAATTTTTCTTAGTATTATGAGCATGACAGTGATTTACAGTGGCCTATATTTTTATCTACTTTACTGTCATGAAGTCTGGTGCCATGAAGACATTTTTAAATTTGCTATTCACATCTGTTTTTTTTTTTTTTTTTAAGTGAATCTGAGTGGAAAATTAGAGTCTATTCAAGACCTTGCATTCAAGACATGGCTGCCAGTCTTCCCTATGCCAAGACCAAGCCACTTCATTCACATCAGGAAGAGCTACCTTTGTTTCTCTAGACTATGTTAGACATATTACCAGGAATTCATCAGATCTCAGTTAAAGGTTAATCTCAGTTCAGGATGAGAAGTTTGACGTTTTCATTTAAAGACTACAGAAGGCTTAGTGGAAAATTGGAGATGCTCGATAGTGATCAGTGGACACAACACTTTCTACCTGAGAATGCCAATGATTGGAAAGTATAGCAAAACCAAGCTGATGACCTGGAAACCAAGATAGGATTAAGAAATGTCATATTGGTAGGGGGTCCCAGAGGTAGAGAGACAAAAAGATAGTTTTTATTTTTTTTCCCTCCCTTCCAATAGATTACCAAAGATGCGGGGTTTGATAACTTTGAGCTCTCCTCTTTGTGTGTTGATGTAGATCCCATTTCTACAAAGGTCCATCATCCCCAGCAACCCCAGAAATATTCAGCTCAGGAGACCAGTAACAAAATCATGAAATTTTGTTTCTGATATACTTTGGTCTGATTTTTAGGGAGAAAGGAAGATTTTAAAAGTCATACATTTGCTTATTGGTGATCTTGGGCATGTATAGATAGGTGTAGCTGCTGAAGAGAGCTGGCAAATGGTAATCTAAAATACTATTTGCCCCAGTGGCACATACCTGTAATCCCAACCACTCTGGAGCCTGAGACAGGAAGATCACAAGTTCAAGGTCAGTCTAAGCAAGTTAGCAAGATCCTTTCTCAAAATAAAAAATAAAAAGACCTGGGAATGTATCTCAGTGAACCCCTAGCTAGGGTTAATCCACAGTACCAGGAAAAAAAAAAAAAAAAAAATTGCCCCAAGAGGCAGATAGTCTGTGTAGAAATCTGCTTTCATTTACTGTCCCTTCTGAAGCTCAATCAAGGTAGTTGAATTTGAAGATAAAGATGAACTAAAATTGTGGGAATATTTGGATGCATAAAAGTCCTTTTAATCTATTCTAATGTGGAATTTGACTTGCCTTTTTAAAAAGTACATGCAGACATTTAACAGAATTTTTACAAAAATCTGTCTTAAACAAATTTGCCAGGAAAAAAAAAAAGGATTATTTCATTTGATGGTACAATGATTAATCCTACCACCTGGGTAAGCCAAGTGAGCTTCCCAGAGGAGATTGCTTCTGTAGCTTTGAATTATGTATGAATATTGCAGACTGATGAGATATAACCTTCCAAGGGATTCATTTACATAACAGACAAATCTGTGAGAATGTTACTATTTCCTTTGAACACCTTACATTCATTCCACATGTTCATAAAGGTGTTGTCTTTATGGAGATTATTATGTGGTTTTTAAGTGTCAGGTCAGACATGCCAAATTGCAATTAAAAAACTGGTCATTGATGTTGGTGTAAGAGTTTAAAGTACAGTCATCCCTCAGTATCTGCTGGGGATAAGTTCCAGGATCCCTCCCCAGGGATATCAAAATTCTTAGATGCTTGAGTCCCTTATGTAAAGTAGTGTGGCATTTACATATACTCTATACTTATCCTCTTGTAGACTTTAAGTCATCTCTAGATTACTTATAATAATCTAATACAATGTAAATGCTGTATAAATAGCATTATACTATTTTGTTTAGGGAATAATGGCAAGGAAAGGAAAAGTCCATTCATGATCGGTATAGACCCAAGCCTTTGTTGTTGTTGTTTTGTTTTGTTAATGTTTTCAATGTGAGGTTGGTTGAATTCGAAGATGCAGAGTACAAGGATTTGGAGGGCTTACTGTATAGTCAAATGTATATTGTTTTTCATAATAAAAGCAGAATGATTGCTGAGGGGCCAGGCAAAGAGTAGGCTAAGTTAGGGTTTAGGGTTTAACTCAACCTGAAGATTAAAGACCTAGATACCAACATACTATAGTGATTACAGACTTTCCACCTTACATTATAGGACTAGGGATTGTTTCAACTTGAATTTAAATAGCAGGGCTATAAAAGCTTTAACTTCCTCTTTGTGGGCCACTTATCACTTAATAATCTGTCTTATAGTAATGAATATCAAATTGTACTTACCCTGGGGAAAAAAATGTGGTTATCTTGGTCATTATTTTAAGACATGTGCTAACATATAGTGTATAAGAAATTCTTATAATTTTCATCTAGAGAACTTTTTACAATCTGACCCATGGATGAAATGTCTTCTCCATTTCTGCTTTCTGATGGTGTCAAGTTTGTTTAGAAGATCAAAGTAATAGGTAAACACAAAACCCAATTCTGGTTCCCATTTTGGTATTTTCTCCAGTACATTAAACATTTCCCAGTGAAATGGTGGTGTAACACTTTTTTAGGAGATAAAGCCTGTGTTTGTGAAGTATCATTTTAGTATTTGGGTTTTCTGGGTTAATGTCTGAAGAGAAAACAAAATCAATGGTCAAAATTTAAATTCCCTTATAAAATTAATAGGCCTAATGATAACTTAATAGTAAGACTTTACTTTCTTTTCCTGAATGATTTTTCTGTTTACATTGTTTACATGTATACATGGGAACTAAGTCAATCTTCTGTGATGCTATTCTCAGTGCTTTTTCATTTCATAGTCTTAAAATGTTACCATACCTAAGTATGAATTCTCAGAACCTCTCCCTTTTCCTGTTATTATTATGATTGTACAAAGAGCAGTTCTTCCTTCAAGCATTAGGACATAACATATCATTGTGATGCATTTTTAAAAATTTCTTACTCCTGTTAGACATTGCTATAACTGTAAATGCAGATTAAATATTTTAGCATCCATTTGCAAATCATATGGTTTTATTTGTATCAACTCTTTGCATAGTTCTTTGTAGTTGACAATTACTTTAATTGGTGATTTAATATCCAAGTATGTTTATTTAAAATATTTGCATAAAATCTAATCTTCATCTGGAATGTGGGCTGTGTTACCCTGATCCTCAAAGAGTTAATAAAACTAGCTTTCACTTTGCTTAGCTCCCTAGAGGTAATTTGGCACATTGCCCAGACCAAACCCCTAAGGTAAAGGTCAAGGTGCAGTGGATGTTAAGGTGCAAAATTCAAACCTCTTCCTATAGCCTGCCCAACTTGTAGCTCTGCAGAACACAGTGGACTCTGGTTCATCAGAGTTTCAGAACATGATTAACAGACTCAAGAAGACCCTGTGAAATTTTTCTTTAATGGGGAATTGTGTGAGTGAGTACAGTGGGTGAGTCTTTGATATTTCATGCTTTTTAGCATCTGTGTTTTGCTTTGCCAAGGCCTTCATAGCACAGAGCTGTGTTACATGTATGTGGAGCAGGCTCAGGGAATTCCTCAACAGCTAACAGCAGCTGCTCTTTCAGGAGTTTCACAATAACTGAACTTCCTTGCAAATAGTCCATTGCCTGGGAGGAAATCAGACATGTGAGAGTGGAGTCATGACATTTGAAGATTTCACTAACCTTTTTAACAAATGCAAAGAAGAGCTTTCTTTTAGTAACAATCAGGAACTTGGGGAAAGAAGAAAAATGGTAAGAGCAAGATTGCAAAAATTAGGAACCCCAAAACAACTTTTTACAAAATCTCTAAAGCTGACTCTAAAACTAGAAGAGAATATCTGGAGCTTTAACATTTTTCCTCTCAAAGGAGGGCTGGTATTTTTAAACCACTTACATTTATTACTTTGAAATTAGAATGGGTTTATATTAACTTTCCCAGCAAATAACATTTGCTCTCTCCTGAAGATGTTGATAACTACTCATGATATACAGTCTTGATGCTAAATGATGCCTGAGAATGTCTTAAAGTGTCACTTTGCTTTGTCGTTGCTAATGCATGGAGAGTGGAGCCCCTAGTTACCTTGATTTTATGGTGTTCCATATTATGAGATACCTGCTTTGTGTAGAGTCCTTTTTTCCTTTTTTTTTTTTAGTTGTAGTTGGACACAATACCATTATTTTATTTATTTACTTTTATGTGGTGCTGAGGATGGAACCAAGTATCTCACACGTGCTAATTGAGCGCTCTACCGCTGAGCCACAACCCCATCCATGAAGTCCCTTTTCTGTGTTGATGTCCTAAGGCAGCCCATTGAGAAGAGGCAGCATGCTTTCCCATGTAAGGCCTCCTTACAGACTACCCTGACTATCGTGGAGTGATCCCTTCCACCTCACCACTCTCCCTAAGAGCTGGATCCCATAATAGAACTTCCAGTTCATTGCCTGTTGCTGGTGTAAAGAGACCTCTAGTTCTGCCAGCTTTGTAAGAAGACTTTTGAAGTTTTGTATATCCAGCAGACTTCAAGGCTTATTTTTCTGTTCAGGCATAATTATAATTTTCATAATGAAATATTGATAAGGAGGTACTCCTTCTCCTTCAGATCTGCTCCCTTAAATCTGCAGGTGATTTATATTCTGATGATACATGGTCAACAAAGTACCTCTTCAAGAAACCCATTATTTCCATTGACAAGAGTGATTGAACCCAGGGCCTTGTGCATGTGAGGCAAGCACTCTACCAACTGAACTATATCCCCAGCCCACCCTACCTCTTAACAGAACTTTTGAGTACCAGTGTGACAGGTAGTCTGATTTGTTTCAGTCACGTGACCCATGAAGTGACAGAAGAATTTTCTCCACGGGATCCAAGAACTGTTGTTGTCAAACAAGATGTTGGGGGCCACACCTCAGTCACACCAACACTGCCCACCCCTGACCTGGAAAGGGAAGAGGAAAAAGAAGACACTTCAGATCCTGTGGACCTGAACCCCTGTAGTGCAACATACAGCAACTTAGGTAAGTACAAATCACATAAATAGTATTTAAACCTTGCCTTTTTATGTACTAGACAAATGTTCTGTTTTCATGGAGAAATTATTTTTATTGCTCCATGGAGCAAAAATTGGACCATTGGAATTATAAATTTTAACTCACATCTGTGGGGGAAAAAAAGTTCTAGCATTTACCAGTCTTGTATTATACACCTGCTAACACGAACCCTGTGCCATGTGCTAAAGATACTAAAATTGCCCTTTCCTTTAAGCATTCACATGGGGACAAAGAAATGAATTTATTAATGAATTTGGTGTGATGTGGTAAATACAATTATAGAGATACGTATAGGATATGTTTGACATTACATGGAGATACATGGAGAAGGGTGTCAAAAGATGCCTTCTTGGAGATAATTCCTGAACCGATTTATCTGTTTAACAGAAGGGAAGAAAGTATTCCAACCAGAGGCAATAATATAAGCAAAACTATGGAGGTGCAAAATAGTTGGGTGTATGTGGGTTCCACAACCATTTAGTGTTGTTGAAATGTGAGGTGATGGGTTAGATAATATCATGCATGTCAGTCTAAAACTTTTGGCTTTTTGCTATTTGTGATAGTGAACCATCTAAGGGTTTTAAACAGAGTTCTAATATGATTAGATTTGTGTTTTAAAACATCTGCTCTCCACTCTGCTCTATGTGAATGTATTCTGTGATAGCAGGAAAGCTGGTAGTGAGAAACTATTGCAGAACCACAGAAAGAGATGAAAAAAGGAGGCCTCAACTGAGATAGTTGCAGGAGGAATGGTGAACAGATCTGAGGGATACTTAAGCAGTAAAATATATAAAAAATATATAAACATATAAATATATGTACATATATATATATATATATATATATATATATATAAAAGGTTGGATGATATGAAGAGTCTATGATGTATCTCAGGTTTCTGGCTTGGCTCAAACTGACTGGAGGAAAGTATGATCCCTGTTGTTGAAGGTATTTAGGCAGAAGCTGATGGGCCATCTCTTAGAGTTGCTATGAAGGAGAATGCTGCACTACAAGAGGGCTGAGCTAAATTATTCAGAGTTCCTGCCAATGCAAAGATTCTTCGATTCTCTGATCCTCTTCACTCTTCTTCCTTGAATGCCCAGTGAGTTCCTATCTATCTCCCTTGAGTGTCACACGGTTCCCTTCCTTCTGAAAATCAAAGTCCAGGGCAGGATAAAGATTACACAGTGCTCTTCTCCTGTGAAGTCAGGAGAGAGGTGAGTACGAGCAAGATTCTTAAGAAGCACTGACCAATCCTTGAACCCTGTTTGAAAACAGCTGGCATATGTCACTGAAGCATTCTTCTACCAAGTTTCTCCTTTCTTCTTTTCTTTTTCCTCCATCGGGTTATTTTAAGGAAAAATCATTTGAAGATCAGCTAGTGTACTTGGAAGTAAGGTAGTCCTTAAGAAGGCCAAAATGTTGAACCAACACTATAGGAGAAATGTTCTAATATCTCCTTTTAGGAAACTCAGTCATAACAGTCCACATGCTGTTGAAAATACATCCTGTAAGGAAAAGACTTCCATTATAAAGTTCCAGAAACCGTATATGATTTGAGAGTAGGGGAAAATATATTACAGTTTGCCCAAGCATTCTGGATACCATTTTCCAGTTTGAACAGATTTTTTTTAGTCCAATAACTTACTGAACTTTTCCCATTCTTTTATTTTTTTTATTTTTATTTTTATTTTATTTTATTTTATTTTTATTTTTGGTACTGGGTATTGAACTCAGCGGCACTTGACCACTGGGCCACATCCCCAGCCCTTTTTTGTATTTTATTAGAGACAGGGTCTCACTGAGTTGCTAAGTAACTTGCCATTGCTGAGGCTGGCTTAGAACTCAAGATCCTCCTGCCTCAGCCTCCCAAGTGCTGGGATTACATGTGTGCACCACTTCGCCCGGCCCATCCTTTTATATTTTATGAAACACATTACAAGATGAAAGTTTTATTGTTTTCTTAATATATGCCCTCAGCATAATATATTAGGAATTATATCCTAGATATTCTTACTACTCCAAAACTTCTTTCATGATGTTCTCAGGAAAATATAGACTTCTTACTAATTGTGAGACATTTTATGGCATCTCTATTTAAATTTTCCTTAACCAAAATTAGTTTAAAATTATTATTTCATCTCATTGTAATCTCAGTTACAAAGATAGGTTGGAAAACTAGAACATTGTTTCCATGAATATTCTCAGTACCTTATATATATTATCTCATTCAATCCTCACAATTACCTAGAATTATTGTCCTCATCTTTCAGAAGAAGAAAATGAAGCACAGAACCTTGCCCAAAGTCACAGAACCAGTAAGAATTGAACCAAGATTGGAACCTCGTTGGTTGGAGCCACTAGACTATAATACTCTTAATAATTAAATTTACATAAAGGACTAAAGGACTGAGGGGCTATGATGGGTCTCTCTCTATTTTTTTAAAGTCATCTTTCAGACACTAAATTTAAGATTTTAAGAAATAGCTGGATGCAGTGGCACACACCTGATCCTAGCCACTCGGGAGGCTGAGACAAGAGGATCACAAGTTCAATGCTAGCCTCCACAACTTAGCAAAACCTTGTATCAAAATAAAAAATGGACTAGGGATGTGGATCAATGGTTAAGCACCCCTGGGTTCAATCTCTTTTACCAAAAATAAAAAATACAAAAGTTTTTTTTTTAATTATGGTTACTTAGAGTGCAAAAATACAAGTTTATAGATACCCTACCAAAAAGATAGTTTTCTTTCTATGTATTGTTTTACTTTTTAAAGTATGTGATACCCATAAAATGTTAAGTACTGAAGTGGTTATGTATTTTAATACATAGTTGCTTCTTTGGAAAGGCAATGGATAGGATTCACTCCCTCAGTTCTATAAGCTGAGGTTTTTTTGTTTTTTAATTTGTTTTGTTGTTATTTTTCCTAAGTACTTGCCAAGGCATTTGGAATTTACCTTTTGTAATATTTTCAACAAATCATTTCCATGCAGTTTTAAACCACCCCTTTGAAGTACATTTTTATAATTTTAAAGCTCTGGTAACTTTTTTTTAAAATGTATGTGTTTGGAGGAAGGGGCCACAGAAATGATAAACTCCTCTAGGACATACCCCCAATGACCCAGCTTTCCTCTAGCCATACCCCACCTGCCTATAGTTACCATGCATTCGTTCAAACTAGGATGGACTGATTAAGTTACAGGTCTCGTAATCCAATCATTTTACCCCTGCTCATTTTTCCGTTAACACAGGAGCTTTGGGGTACACCACACATTCAAACTATAACACCAAGAAAGTCCCCACCCACGTTCTGCACATGGACCATCACAATGGCAGACCTTTTGCCACACCAGTTAAGGCTGAAAGCCAATTAACAGGCTTGAGATAAGAGAAAAATAAATAGCATTTCATGAAGAAAAAAAAAATGGTGTTTTTAAAAACTGAAAGGAAACAAAACCTCTCAATGTAATAGCTTTAGATCCTTTCACATATTCCAGAATTGTGTCATAAAAACTCCATTCTTTCTTTCTTTCTTTTCTACTCCATTTTTTTTAATAAGGTAGAAGATGGATGGAAAATATATGGAAGAAACTAAGAGTATCTATTTCTGAAAAATTACACTGTAAAGTGGGCTTACGAAGCAGTGTAATATAGCAAAAAAAAGGTGGGTTGGGAGGGGTCAGAGAGATTCGAGTTCATATCATAATTGTGTCATTACCTGCCTGCATGATTGTGGGCCAGCTTTTAAAATCCCTGAGCTTCAATTTCCTCATCTGAAATGAAGAATGGTATCATCTGCTTTGTAGGGTTGATGGTAAAAGTACTTGGTACATAGATGTCCTTAATAATTGTGAAGCGTTTTTATTTCTCCCCCCAAGTATAACCTCCTTTATCCTTTCAATATGTTGGATGTGCTGGCCAGAAAAAGTTGAAATGAAGTGAAAAGGATTAAAAATGTTTATTAGATGGTGCCAAATTAATAGGACAATAAAAATATAAATCCAGAATATTGTAGGCTGTGCACACAACTGATGACCAAAGGTATGAAACACTGAACAAGTTACAGGATGCCCAAGTAGCTAATGGTGACCAGAAAAGAGATGACAAATAGCAGCAACATACTGTGATAGATCCAGTCCCTCAATATCTACCCATCATAGCAAAACAAAGGGACATGGTTTGGATTTATTTCGTACTTCCCACATTTCTTGTATAGTTCTGAAAACTAAGTTCAAAAAAACAAAACAAAAAACTCAGCTGGAATAGGCCTTGAAGACCCTCCTTCAGAATCTCCCATTAGACCTTTAACTTTAAAACAGTCTTTTTATGACACTGTAGTGCAACATGAGCTGTGATTGAATCATTCCCACTGAAAGCTACTGACTTAGGCAGCCATAATTTGTCTTGACCTTAGAAGTTGTACTCCAGAGCTAATTTGATGCCACTTTTCCTTTCCTTGACATAAATAAAGCAGAGTTTATTTTGTTCATAATTGGATTATTAGGTTTTAGAGCTGCACTAATACAATAGCTGCTAGCCACATCTGGCTATTTAAATATAAATTCATTAAAATATAAATAAAAATCAGTTCCTCAGGCTCACAGACAAAAATTAAGTGTCCAATAGCCATATGTGACTAGTAACTACTATACTGGACTGTGCAGCTATAAAACACATTTCATTTGCACTGTCCCAGAAAGTTCTACTGGATAGCACTGCTTTAAAGAATCAGTGATTTGGAAGACTTGTATACTCCTCTGTGTTACATAAAAATCATATGGGTCCTTAGGCAACTTGACAACTCCTTTTGAAGGTTGCCTCTGAAAGAGTGATGTCTGTACTCTGGGTAGTGGTTATATGAGATCACTGAACAAACTCTGACCCACAGTACCTTAGTCCTCCCCAAACTCTAAAGAGGGTATCAGTCATCCCAAATGAGTTCCCAAAGAAATGATAGAATATTTTTGTCTTTACCAAAACAAAAGTTTCAACATTTTCCCATGTTTCTTATGTCTACCTCAAAATGTCTAGAAGAAAAATCACTGGTTGTTTTTATGTGGCATATCTGACTACCTTATCAGCATGCTAAAATCAGGAGCATCTAATGAGTTCTACTCTATTGGAAATAAATTGGTGACTTTAGCTCTCCTTCATTCACTTTGTCACTAAGTACTCTATACATCGCTTTTTAAAATAATCTATCAAGTTTCCCTCTACTTGACAGATTTTTGGCTTGCTCCTCTTTCTGTATTCCTACAACTTAACACATTATCTAAAACACATAGGAGGTGCTAAGAATATGTTTGAATGAATGAGCTAAAAATGACTGGAACTTTTTGAAGATTCCCAGATGAGGGAAATCTGAGTCCCCAGGAAAATTTATGTAGGAAAATTTCAGGTCACAGTTTATATGCTCCATTAATCATATAACTTTTTTTTTCTAATGAGGGACTTAATCTGTGAGTTTCCTAATTAAGGAATTATAAGTCCCCACAAGAAACTACCCACATTTCTCATTTTACTTATTTGATCATGTCTTTAGCACTACACCCTTCTAACTCTGAAAGAAAACACCCAACAACATTCTGTCTCCAGAGTATATATATATGAATATCATTACATTACTGGCCTTGGTGTCATAATTATGGAATAATGTCATTATAAATGCCAGCTTTTAAAAAAATCATTCTGAAGAATATATTACCATTCATTCACTCAACAAGTAATTATTGAACAGACATTATTCCACACACTGCGGAGTTAATTATTTGAACCAAAGATTAAATAATTGCACAGTTCTAGATTATCTGGATGTTTAAAAAAAAACTGAGGTTGACATCTTTGAACATTTGTTTGAGCGTTTGTTGTACTTCCTAAAATTGTAATTATGTCTATTTTAAAAGAAATCATAGACTATGTCTCTAAGTTATCTGCATTCATATTTAAAAATAGTTTCCCATATCCTGGGAATTAGTTGGCAGAGGTGCAATATTCAAATTACATGGATAACTTACCCCCAAATAAATAATCTCTGTTTTTGGAGAGATTTTCACTAATGAGACCATACAAACATTGAACCTTTCAGCTGCTGTACCACTGACATTCTTTGAAGTGGTCTTTCTATTCATGTGAGGCTAAGTCCTAAGTGATCTTTGGAGGTCAGCTTTGTTTTATTATTTGGTATAAAGTTGATGTCCCTCGGGGCTTGCCAATCATTGATCAATTATGTTAATTGTGGTAGGGCCCATCACCCCAATAATGCCTAGATAAATTAAAACCATTTCTCCTAAGCTTCTGATGCTTGCTGCTAGGGGTTGATACATCAAGTGCTGGGTTCAGCCAGTAGAGACCCAATTCATTTGACAAGGCTGGTGCACAATGGTAGTAAATGACTTTTATATCTATAAAGTACAGTGCATATTTCCCTGTCCAAAGATGACCATCTCTTCTTTTGTTCTCTCCTTTTCCATTCTTGTCTATAGTACTTGTCTTTAAGTCCTGGGGAAAAAAGGAAGTGAAGATTAAAATTACAATTTAGGAAGATATGTTCCATTTATTGGGATTTCAATACTTTAATTTAGCAAACATTGGTCGAACACCATCTCCCTGGCACCAGTCAAAATCCTGGGAATATTGGTGCAGCCTTTGAGGATTCCTGGTCTTTGGAAGGGACAGACATAGCCTGGACTCTGAAGTCCCTGTAGTAGTTGCCATATATTTAAAAGTTTAATGAAAGCTTCTGCCTGGAGGAGTTTGGGAAAGGGTCACAAATAGTATATCTTTTACCTATAGGAAGCAGTCACTGAAGAATTTTGAATAAAGGCACAGTTGGGATTTTTAAAAGATTCATTCTTGGAGCTACTTGTGGAATGATTAGAGGCAAGAAGATTGACTGGAAAACCATGTTCTTCTTATTTTGTTGAAATAAGGAGCTAACTGTGGTCAGAGGCTGCTCCTGTCCAAGTGCCTTCCATCCCTAGGATTTTATGACCATCATATTATGTGGTCATGAGCATTTGTTTTGATTTTTCTTGGTGTATATTCAGATTTGCCTTTCTGTAGATTGCTGTAATGAGGTACTTATTATTTTGAGTTTTTCAGCATGTAGTCATCTTTAAAATTTATTTTATAGATTTTAAAATTTTCTTTTGTATCTATTATACTAATCCTTACATAATAAGAACCCTATATCAGTCATTCTCTTTCTGGAGGTGTTTTAAACACCATTTTGAATTAATATCATTAAATTATTCTTTCATTCATCTTTCATCATTTGTTTTTTGAAATCTCATATAAGGCCTTATCTGTCTGAAAACATTTTTAAATAGAAAGTAAAGAGATGGAATACAGAAACTCAAAAAGAAGAATGTAGGGTTTGAGTGTGATCAAGTCAAACATATTTGTCCTAAAGGACTATTTTAGCATATAGCAAGACAAGATTTAGAACATAATCTATTTTTTTTTCTATTTGGAGAGCTGGTATGCCACAAAAATGTGGAGTATGTAATGTTATATCAGGCCACTGAAAACTGAACTTGTGTCTGGTCCCAGAGGTTTGAGAGGAATGTACAGGATTAAAAGTTTAAAATAAAAACAGCTAAGATACAGCCGGGCGCGGTGGCGCACGCCTGTAATCCCAGCACTTTGGGAGGCTGAGACAGGAGGATCGTGAGTTCAAAGCCAGCCTCAGCAATGGCGAGGCACTTAGCAACTCAGTGAGACCCTGTCTCTAAATAAAATACAAAAAAGGGCTGGGGATGTGGCCCAGTGGTCAAGTGCCCCTGAGTTCAATCCCCAGTACCAAAAAAAAAAAAAAAAAAAAAAAAAAACATCTAAGATACAAAACTTTTAAAACATTGACCCAGATGATTGGAATTTAGTTAAGAGAACTATCTTTCTTGGAGGGAAAAAAAAATCCTAAAAATACGAAGCACTTTTAGACTTAGGAGAATGGCTTGGCCTACTCACATGGGTGTGGAATGTTTGTGGTTTCATTTGGGACGCATACGTTTCTGATTCTCATGTGGAAATCTCCTTAGCTCCCAGGAGTTCATGTACTGCAATTTGGGAAGAGAATCCTTGTTAATTTTCTCTCTTTCCTTGCTACCTTGACTACCCATAATTCCATTTTATTGTTCAGTCCAGCAGCCATTTCCAATACATGTGCTGTGTGCCTCATACCACACCAAGTTCTGAGAGGATATAAAAAAACAAATGCTATAATAGATCAAAAAGTGCTAAAAGAACATGGGAAGAAGCGATGGCTCCCAGTTTGAGGTCAGGAAGTATAGAGTAGGGAAGGCTTCAGTGGAAAAGGGTCATGAGCTGGGCCAAAGACAGAACACCCTTGCTAAGGCAACAATGTAAAAATAAAAACATGGAGCATATTAAAATAACAGGAAGTGAGTGATTCACATGGAAGTGTCAATGAAAAATAGTGGTGGATAAGACAAAGAGCCTGACCAACTTCTTGAGGAGTTTGACCTTTATTCTGTAGGTGATAGAAAATAGCATGATCAGCTCTCTTCCACCCCTACTGATAAGCACTAAAGAGCTGCTGTTGTGACAGACCTTATCTCTCTTGCCAATTCTGAGATAATAAAAGAAAAAAAAATCACATTTGGAATCCTCTATTTTCCCAAGTCTATAGTTATTTTTGTTTGCACTAATTTAAATAAATGGGTAGAAAATGGCAACCCATATAGCCTCTTCAAGGGCTCACATTGGAATGGGCAGAAATAGGTTTACGTTTCTAGTTTTTTATTTATTTACTCCATTCCATTCTTAAATTGTTGGTCCTGGTTGTATAAATGAGACACAGCCCATGCCCTTGTTGAACAGCCCAGTGGGGAATTCAGATAAGGACTCAAGGCAAGTGGTATAAGTGCTTAGAGAGAATGCTTTACAGGACATATCTGAAGTCCCCAAGAAGGAGAGGTCAGTTTGGAGGAGTAGAGGAAGAAACACTCCCCAGAGCACAATGTTTGAAGATGAGAGGAGAACTGGGCGTGCAACTCAGTGATAGAACCTACCTACCATGTGTGAGGCCCTGGGTTCAATTCCCCCAGCACCAGGGGGAAAATAAGAAGAATAGGAAACTATTCCTAGAAGAGGATCAGCATGAGCAAAGACACAAAGCATAAAGGAAGCATGAAGTAGCCAAGAGTGCTTGGAAAACTACAAGCTGACTTAGGATGCAAGAGGAAATGTTGTACGAGAAACAAATATACCAGGGCCAGGTCATGCAGGGCTTGCTTGCTGTGCTTGAAGATTTGGAATTGATCTTGAGGACAGGATTTTTTAAGCAGAGGAGTGCTATGGTCAGCTTTGCTATTTGGAAAAAAAAAAAAAAAAATCTCCTAGTAGCTAGAGAAGTGAGGGAGGCAAAACAGGAGAGAGTGATAATAGAAGACTGTCACAGTAGTCAGGGAAGGATAATCAGGGTCTGAGCTGGTTAATTTACTGCTTCTAACCTTCTTCATGGCACTTTATCCCTGGAAGTTCTAGATCAGCAACTGAAAAATGAGGGCCTACAAAGCATACTTCTATCACCTTGTAAATAAACCATGGTTCTGACTTCTCACATTAGCAGAGGAAATATAGGGCTAGGGCAGTTCTGGGAAGGAGTCCTCTGTATCACAGAAGAGTTCAGTGAATGTCATGCCCCCACTTCCTGGGTGATATTAAGGGTACAGAAGAATAGGAAGAAACTCAATTTATGAATAAATTGAAACTCAATTTATGGTGGTTTCTAAGAAGGGATTGTTGATTTGCCTTATTGAGATGTAATTTACATGCCATACAATTCACATTTGAGAGGGTACAATTTAGTGAGTTGTAGTATATTCTTAGAACTATCACCATTATCTAATTCCAGAACATTTTCATGGCCCCAAACAGAAACCCATTACCAATCACTCCCCTATTTTCTTTTTCTCCCATTCTCTGGTAACCGCTGTCTCTGTCTTTCTCTGTGGCTTTATAATGGAATCATACAATATGTAATCATTTCTGACTGATTTCTTGCAGTTAGCATAATTATTTCAAGGTTCATCCTTGTATCATGTATCAGTACTTCATTCCTTTTCATGGTGGAATACTACTCAGTGGTATGGCTATACCACATTTTGCTTATTCATTCATCAAGCAGTGGACATTAGGGTTGTTTCCAGTTTGGGATTATTGTGAATAATGGTGCTATAAACATTTATATACAAGTTTTTGTATGGACATATTTTCATTTCTTTTAGATTTAACCATAGGTATAGAAATGCTAGGTCTTATGTTGATTCTATTTATCTTTTTGAGACAGACTATTTTCCAAAGTAACTGTACTATTATAAATTCTTACTAGCAATGTATGAGCTTTTGAATTTTTCCATATCCTCACCAACAGTTGTCTGTATTTTTAATTATAGCAAACCTGGTGGATGTAAAGAGGAGTCATTGTGATCATGTTTTGCATTTACTTAATGAGTATAATACTGAACATCTTCCTATGCACTTATTGGCCATTTGCATACCTTCTTTGGAGAAATGTCTGTGAATTTTTTAACCATTCTTAATTGAGCTATTTATCTTTTAGTAAGATTACTTTATATATTCTGGATCAAATCCTTATCAGATACACAATTTGAACATAAGTTCTCCCATTCCTTGAATTGTGTTTTCACTTTCTTAAAGGTATCCTTTTAAACATAGACATTTTAAATTTTTAATGACTTTCACTGTATCAATTTTTTTCTTTTGTCACTTTTGTTTTATGCATCCTATTTAAGAAAACACTGCCTAACCCAGGGTCACAAAGATTTATTCCTATGTTTTGTCTAAAGAGTTTAATCGGGCTGGTTACATAGCTCTGTGGTCTAGTGTCTTTCTAACATGCACAAGGCCCTGGGTTCAATCCCCAGCACTGCAAATAGTAAAAGAATTTTATTATTTAAACTTATATTTAAATCTTAGCTACATTTAGATTTAAATTTTGTATACTGTGTGAGAGAGGAGTCCGATTTCATTCTTTTACATGTGGCTATCCAGTGGATCCAGGATCATTTATTGAAAAGACTATTCTTTCCCCATTGAATTGTTTTGGCAACCTTGTGAAAAATCAATTGTCCACTAATACAAGAGTTTATTTCTGGCCTTTTAAATCTGTTCCATTCATCTGTATTTCTATGCTTATGCTAGTACCACATAGTCTTGATTACTATAGTTTTGTAATAAGTTTTTTTTTTTTGGTACCAGGGATTGAACTCAGGAGCACTTGACCCCTGGGCCACATCCCCAGCCCTCTTTTGTATTTTATTAGAGACAGGGTCTCACTGAGTTTCTAAGTGCCTCACCATTGCTGAGGCTGGCTTTGAACTCGCAATCCTCCTGCCTCAGCCTCCCAAGTGCTGGGATTACAGGCGTGCGCCACCGCGCCCGGCTTGTAATAAGTTTTGAAATTGGAAAGTATGAATTCTCCAACTTTGATCTTTTTCAAGATTTTTTTGGTACTCTTAACTCCCTTGTATTTCCATACAAATTTTAGGATCAGCCTCTCAATTTATGCAAGAAACCCAGCTGAGATTTTGATAGTTATTACATTAAATCTGTAGATCAATTTGGGGAGTATTCCCACCTTAACAATATCAAGTTATCAAGTTTTGTTTCATGAGCATAAATAAACTGCATAAAATTAGTCATTTTAGTAATGTGACTAATTTTTAATAACATGACTAATTTCATTTAGTTCTTTTTACCTTTTTCAACAATGTTTTATAGTTTTAAGTGTATAGTCTTGTTTTATTAACTTATTCTGAAAGTGTTTTTGTTTGGTTGGTTTGGTTTGGTACCAGGAATTGAACCTAGGGCACTTAACTACTGAGCCACATCCCTGGCCCTTTTTTTTTTTTTAATATTTATTTATTTGCTTTAGTTGTACACAATGCAATGCATTTATGTTTACGTGGTGCTGAGGATCGAACCCAGGCCGCGCACGTGCCAGGCGAGCGCTCTGCTGCTGAGCCACAACCCCAGCCCCCTGGCCCTTTTTATGTTTTTATTTGGACACAGAGAGTCTTGCTAAATTGCTTACGGCCTCACTAAGTTGCTGGGGTTGGCTTTGAACTTGGCAATTCTCCTGTTTCAGTCTCCCAAGTTGTTGGGATTACAGGCATGTGCCACTGTACCTTGTATTCTTTTTGATGATATTGCAAATAGAATTGTTTCCTTAATTTCATTTTTGGATTGTTCATTGCTTGTATATAGAAATGCAATTAATTTTTGTATATCAGTCTTGTGTTTTGCAATCTTGTGGAGCTGGTATATTAATTCTAATAGGTTTTTAATTTTTTTTTGTTTGTATTTTGTTTTGTGAATTCCTTAGGCTTTTCAATTTACAAGATCTGTGAGTAGATATAGTTTTACTTCCATTTTTTCCAATCCAGTGTTTTTAATTCTTTCTTTCCTAATTTTCCCCGTTAGAGGCTCAAGTATGATGTTGAATACAGATGGTAAGAGCAGAAATCCTGCCTTGTTCCTAATGTTAGGGGGGAAGCATCCAATCTTTTGTCATTAAGTATGATGTTAGCTCTTGATTTCTGCATCTTTCAAGGTAATCACATGAGGCTTTCCCCCCCATTATTCTGTTAGCATTGTGTAGTACATTAGTTAATTTTCAGATGTTAACCAACCTTGCATTCTTTGGATGAATCCCACCTTGTCATGATGTGTGATCCTTTTAAAACATTGCTAGATTCAGTTTGAATTATAAAAATATTGCTACATGCCATTGGTAGAGAATGGAGATCCTTAGGTTTGCTGTGTGTATTGTGGTAGTTTATTTAAACTCTTACGTATTCTTGAAAAATCTCAAATGTGTGAGAAATATAAAATAAAGTGAGGATTTTTCCAACTGTATTTTTAAGAGCTATAATAAATTATCTAGGTAATATTGGCTCCATAAAATTTGAGAGAGGAAATGTTTTCTATTTTTTTTAAGAGGTTGAGAAGGATTGGTGTTAATACCTCTTTAAACATACGAAGACTACATCAGCCATCTAGTCCTGGGTTTTTCTTTGTGGGAATTTTTTTATTTTATTATTTGTTTACTTAATAATTTCTGTGGTGTTTGGGGTAGAACCCAGGGACCATTGCATACTATGCAGGCAGTCTACTATTAAGCTATATCTTCAGCATAGAGGTTTTAAATTACTAATTCAATTTCTTTCCTTGTTATGTGTACATATAGAATTTTATTACTTTTTCAAACCTAAATATTTATTTTTTTAGTCATTTAAAATGAAATATTTATTGAGTATCTATTATATCTGTTGAAGGTTTGAGTTCTCATATTCTTTCTCACTCTCATGTTTTCTCTATATACATGTTTTGTTTATTTATACTTAAAATAACTCTATTCCTTGTAAAAAATATTGCTACATGCCATTGGTAGAGAATGGAGATCCTTAGGTTTGCTGTGTGTATTGTGGTAGTTTATTTAAACTCTTACGTATTCTTGAAAAATCTCAAATGTGTGAGAAATATAATATATCATCATCATCATCATCATCATCATCATCACCACAGTTTATATTGGTGCTTACCCTTGATATTTCTTCAAGGACATGATTGTAACAAAACAATCTATTACCCCTAAATTTATTCTCTGACAATTATGGAGGTTAAGAATCTAAAACCAAGGGCTTGTCAGCCAGGCTGTGCACCCTCTAAGACACTGGGTAGAACCCTGGCATCTGATGGTGGCCATCAATCCTAGGCATTCCTTTGCTGGCAGCTGTATCACTCCAGTCTCTGCCTCACTCATCACATGGTATTCTCTGTTTTGTTTTATTTTGTTTTGTTTTTTCTCTACATGCACATGGTGTTCTTATTATGTATACATCAGTCATATTGGATTAGACCCCATCCAAATGGCCCCATTTTAACATGATTACCTTAGTAAAGACTTTCTTTTTCTTCTGAACCGAGGATTGAACCCAGGGTTTTTAACTACTGAGCCACATCTTCAGCCCTTTTTATTTTTCATTTTGAAACAGAGTCTCATTAAGTTGCTTAGGGCCTGGCTAAGTTGCTGAGGCTGGTCTCAAACTTGTGATCCTCCTGCCACAGCTTTTTGAGTCACTGGGATAACAGGTGTGTACCACCACACCTGGTGGCAAAGAATCTCTTTCTAAATAAGATCAGGTTCACAGGTACCAGACGTTAGAATCTCAACATATCTTTTGGAGGAGACATAATTCAATCCATAACAAAGTATTATGCTCTAACTCTGAGATCTTGAGTACAGGTCTCATTTTAATATAACATGACTAGTTTTTAAGAGCTTTTATGGAAGTTTCATGGTGTATCTGTCTTTAAAAAACATGTCCTATTTACATTTTACAATAAGCCCTGAAGGTATCTTCAAACCCACACGTGCATTTTATCCTTATGTTGGAAACTAAGCAGAGATGATATGGATTGAATTATGTGCCTCCCCCCCAAAAAAAGATGTTTAGGTCCTAAATCCTAGTACCTGTAAACATGATCTTATTTTGAAATAGATTGTTGGTATGATCAAGTTAAGATCAGGTTATTAGGGTGACCTCTGATCCAACTGTTGTCCACATAAGAAGAAAAAAATAACATGTGAACACAGAGACAAAACAGAAAGAACACCTTGTGATGATCTATAACTAGGGCTCATAAAAGATGTTCCAAAGCAGCATCTCTCAAATCATAATGTATATGCCCCTGAAATAAACAGTCAGATAAAAGTTTATGAATAACTATTTCAAATAGCAGTTAACTGTTCATATGCTGTTCCCTGACCACAATCACAGGAATCTTTATATAGACCAGTTTAAACAATGTCAAAAGCCATCTCAGCAGTGAAATAAAATAATATGGCTTATGCAATCAACACATACATATGATTTGTATACATATATGTATGTGTATAATGGTAAGTACTACATACACTGTAAATTGGAACAATGTTTAAAAAAAAAAAAAAAAAAAAACAGGATAGCATCTTCTGAGCCCCTGTCTGGTGGTCCCATTGGTAGTTTTAATTCTGTTTTCAATTATGCTCCCACGTATTTTCTTGATCCACAAATGTTGTCATCTTTATTCTGTCATAATGCAAGTGTTTTTGAATGTCTGTAATGGGATGGTGAGTTATAGCACTCTTGCGGGCAGGTCTAGAGAATCTGAATTATTTTTTGTAAAGAAAGCCCATCATCCAAACTACTGCCCTGTTCCTCTAGCAGAGAAATGCTGAGACATTCATATTTGTTGCTCCCACCAAGTCTTGGACTCATACCTTCAATGTTCAAGTGTTTGTTCTTCAGTTGCTTTCCCATTTTGAATGAAAGCATTGGATAATTCTTACATCCCCCATGGCTACCTCACTCATTTCTACCCAACTTTCAATTATGAAATAAGTCTGAAAACTTTGCTTAATTATTTTTTCTTCTTTCTTTTGAAATAACACAGGGCAATCTAGAGCAGCCATGATACCTCCCAAGCATCCACGGCAGCCCAAGGGAGCTTTGGATGATGCCATTTCCTTTGGAGGGAAAACAGACCGAGAAGCACCAAATGCTTCCCAACCCACACCACCCCCACTGCCAAAGAAAATGATCATAAGAGCTAATACAGAGCCAATCTCCAAAGACATCCAGAAATCTATGGAAAGTAGTCTTTGTGTCATGGCCAATCCCACCTATGATATTGATCCCAACTGGGATGCCAGCAGTGCTGGTTCTTCTATTAGCTATGAACTCAAAGGACTGGACATTGAGTCTTATGACTCCTTGGAGAGACCTTTGCACAAGGAGCGACCTGTCCCTTCAGCAGCAAACAGCATTTCCAGCTTAACCACTCTCAGTATTAAGGACAGATTTTCCAACAGCATGGAGTCACTGTCCAGCCGACGTGGTCCCTCTTGCAGACAGAGTCGAGGCATGCAGAAGCCACAGAGACAAGCACTTTATCGAGGACTTGAAAATCGGGAGGAAGTGGTGGGTAAAATCCGAAGCCTTCATACAGATGCCTTGAAGAAACTGGCTATTAAATGTGAAGACCTCTTTATGGCTGGACAGAAAGACCAGCTCCGTTTTGGGGTGGACAGCTGGTCAGACTTTAGGCTAACCAGTGACAAGCCATGTTGTGAAGCTGGTGATGCAGTTTACTACACTGCCTCCTATGCAAAAGATCCACTTAATAACTATGCAGTTAAGGTAAGAAAGTATTACAATCTCATTTTAATCTTATCCAACACTGTTTTTGAGATGGAACTATTTTTCTTCCCTTTTCTTTCCTCTAATTCCTCCATTCCACAAAAGTCACTGCACATCTATCTTACAAAGGATGCTCTTTTTTATTTTTTTACTTTTTATTGGTGTATTATAATTATACATAATAGTGAAATTTGTTGTTAAATATTCATACATGCACACAATATAACAATATAATTTGGTCAGTTTCATCCCCAGTACCTTCTTTTTCCCTCCCACAGGGACGCTTATTTATTATTTAGAAGAGAAAACAGACAAGAGATACTATATGCTAAGTTAGAGGTGAACAAGATTTTCATGGAAGCCTTGGAAGGACTCAGACTCTAAGTCTTCTTAAAGGAAGTAGTCCTTGAGCTGTAACTGCTTGCGGCAGCTACCTATAAAAATGAAGTCTGCTATGTGCCTTCTACTACAAGTTTCTGTCTTTATTTCCTACTAAGAGACCTTTGTCTACCTCAACTCTGTAATTCCTCTGCTTGCCAGAGAAACATTTATAGCAGAAGATAACTGATGTTTGTTGATGTTCCAGGAACCTTGTTTTATAATATTTACATCAACTTTATGAGGTTAAGATCTTTTTTTCCATTTGATACACAAAGAAAATGGAGTTGAGCCAGGCGCAGTGGCGTATGCCTATAATCCCAGCACTTGGGAGGCTGAGGCAGGAGGATCATGAGTTCAAAGCCAGACTCAGCAATGGCGAGGCACTAGCAACTCAGTGAGACCCTGTCTCTAAATAAAATACAAAAAAGGTCTGGGGGGGCTGGGGTCGTGGCTCAGCGGCAGAGCGCTCGCCTCGCACGTGCGCGGCCCGGGTTCGATCCTCAGCACCACGTAAACATAAATGGATTGCATTGTGTACAACTAAAGTAAATAAATAAATATTTAAAAAAAAAAAAAAGGTCTGGGGATGTGGCCCGGTGGTGGAGGTGGAGTGGCCCTGAGTTCAATCCCTGGTACCAAAAGAAAAAAGAAAAGAAAATGGAACTGAGAGGTAAACTAACTTGCTTAGGGTCACAGACCTAGCTAGTAGAGCTGGAATTTTTTTAAAAGGGTATTTAAAAAAAAAATTATTATATTTTTATACCTTTATTTTATTTATTTATTTTTTTATATGGTGCTAAGGATTGAGCCCAGGGCCTCACACATGCTAGGCAAGTGCTCTACCATTGAGCTATAACCACAGCCCCAGTAGAGCTGGAATTTAAACACAGATATCTCTTGACTCCATAGCCTTCACTTTTTCCATTGTGTCACTTATTAATTTCTGATATATATTCCACCCATTCCAGACAATCCACTGCTACAAGATGTCCAGAACATTTGACATCAAGAATTCTTGCCCAGTTACATTCACTGTAACACTAAGCCATGTTTTGTCACTATAATAAACATGACATGACTGTGATCCTGGCTGTGCCATTTAGTATCTTTGTCAATAATAGTACCTATCATATGGGGCTGTTGTTTGGTTAAAAGAAAACAAAATGTCCCTGATGAGTAGTCATTTCTTTCACTACCATTAGCTTCTTCCCTACTTTAAGAGAGTAACAGTCTTTGGTCCTCAATTTCCTCTTTTTTTTAAGATATTTATAATATCCCTATGGAGTTGAGGTAAGGATCAAGTAAGAGAATGCAGGTAAAAGATTTTGAAAAACACAAAGCTCTATGTAAACTTAAGGTAATATTCTCCATTCCCATAGTTCCTTTTTACTGATTCTATTCACTGGTTCAAAGCCATCTAAATGGCTTTTACATGTTAATTTGGCTTAGAAAGTCCAGATGGTATCTTGGTAAATTAATGGATAAGGTAAACAATTGACCTTATCCATCTAAGACAGAATGTACATTTGGACCAGATCCTCAGTTGACTGCTCTCTGCACTTGCAGCATCCATACCTATTAACCATCTTATGGTGCTAGCAGTGACCCTATGGGGTCCAGCCTATACTTTTAAAATTAAACCACAAGCAAACTGCAGAGAAGGAATCTGGCTCCTGTTAATTTATTACTATTGAGTCTAAAAGGCATTTTGAGATTCTGTGTAGCACTCAAGAGCTGTTATATCAATTGGGGTTATGGTGCCTTATCTACCTTGAGTCTTTATTGCTACAAGATCACCAGTGCAGAATGAGTACCTATTTCAGAAAGGGGCACTGAACTATCTGTTCTTTCAAAACAATTGAGAAGTAGGGCTTGACTAACTTTATGTATTATTGCCATGCAATCTTGTCTCTTTCCTAAATCAATGGTCTGGTATTGATTTCTTTACTTGTAATGATGCAAAAGCAATCTCAAAAGTACAGGTGGCAAGTGATTATACACTGGAAGTTGTTGGCAGGTTTGAAAAAGGATGTTTTACACTAAATGCTGAATATAAATGACTCTTTGAAGACCTTTTGTATGTTTCTAGAGGTGCCCAATTTACTGTATAGTCTTAGAGTAATAAACTATGAAGATGCTGAGAACCCTCCTTTTGCAGAGATAAGCAAAAGAGACCAGCAATCAGCCCATATGAAACAACTGTTTCTGCTGATTGCTTTCTTAAAATATCCCTTCCCATACTGTTGGAAATTAGAATAGGCTAATAGGTGTGACTCTCTCTTAAAATGTTGCAAAAGGAAGTCAGTGCTGGAATTTAGCAATCTGAAAGTCAAAGGATACTACCCTACCCCTACCAATCCACTGCAGTCATAGAGTACAAAAGTCTTTATTTTGTGCATTATCTTAGTTTGCTCAGACTGCCATAACAATACCATAAACTGGTTGGCTTAAGCTACAGAAATGTATTTTCTCATATTTCTGTAAGCTGAAAGGTCTGAGATCAAGGTTCCAGCTTATTTCGTTTCTGGTGAGGGCTCTTCCTAGCTTACAGACATCCACCTTCTCTCTGTCTTCACATGGTTGGGAGAGAGCAAGAGGAAACAAATCCTCTTGCTCTTGTATCTCTTCTTTTAAGGACACCAGTCCTGTTGTACCTAGGCCTATGTTAGTCACCTTTCTCACTGTTGTGACTAAAAGACCTGACAAGAACAATTAGAGGAAGAAAAGTTTATTTGGGGGTTCATGGTTTCAGAAGTCTCCGTTCACAGATGGCTGACTCCATTCCTTAGGGTTTGAGGTAAGGCAGGACATCATAGTGGAAGAGTGTGGCAGAGGAAGGCAGCTGGGGACATGGCACCAGGAAGGAGAGAGAGAGGGAGAGGGAGGGTGGAAGAGGGAAAGAGAGAAAGCATGCGAGCGCACTCCACTCTTCATGGACAGAATATATTCCCCAAAGGCACACCCCCAGTGACCTAGCTCCTCCAGCTAACCCTACCTGCCTATAGTTACCACCCAGTTAATACCTATCAGGGGACTGATGCGCTGATTAGGTTAAGGATCTCATAACCTAATCATTTTACCTCTAAATTTTCTTGCATTGTCTCACACATGAGCTTTTGAAGGATACCTCATATCTAAACCATAACAAGGCCCTAACCTTAGGACCTCATTTAACCTTAATTACCACTTTGTAGGCCCCATCTCCAGATGCAGTCACATTGAGGTTTAGAGCTTCAACATATGAATTGGAGTGGGGGGACACAATATAGTCCATCACATTCTGTCCTCCGCCCTCTCAAATTCATGCAATGGAAAGGAGGAGTGATGGATCCCAAAAACCCAAAATCTAGCAAGTCAATTTCCATTCAACCTTAAGACTGGCGAATAATCCTCCTTGGTTTGGTACTCTGGGTCCAGTGGGGTGGCAGCATCAGTCCTGTGGCTCTGCAAGGTGGCTCCACCCCTGAGGTACTGCTCACTATCATCCTGACCCTCTAAATCTAGAGAAGCAACCTCACCTTTGAAGCCCAAGAGGGAACAGTCTTGGGGCTGGGGTTGTGGCTCAGCGGTAGAGCGCTCGCCTAGCATATGCACGGCCCAGGTTCGACCCTCAGCACCACATAAGAATAAAGGCATTGTGTACAACTAAAAGAAAGAAAGAAATATTAAAAAGGAGAGAGAGAGAGAGAACAGTCTTGCCCACTGGACCTGTGGTGGGAAGAGCAGCCTGATGTCTCTATCACCTTTGGGGTCATTCCTCTCTTTCCCTGAAGAATAGTGCATGTTCACAGCCAAGCAGCTAGCTCTGTGGTGCAATAGTATAGAACTCTGGCAGCCTTCTTTCATTCCATCCTACTTTCTCCTCTTGGTTTAAACTGGCAGTGTCTTTTCTAATATAATCCCATCCCTATTCCTGGCTTCTGCTGAGATGGCTGGTTAAATCTGTGAGTCTTACCCAGGATCTTTTTATCAAATGGTCATTTAGCTACACCCTTAGTGTTCTGTAAAGACTGGGCTTTCAAGGCTGGGGATGTTGCTCAGTTGGTAGAGTGCTTACCTCTCATGCACAAGGTCCTGGGTTCAATCCCCAGCACCACCAAAAAAAAAAAAAAAAAGAATGAGCTTTCAGAGCTGGGGTTGTGGTTCAGTTGTAGAGCTCTTGCCTAGCATGTGTGAGGCACTGGGTTCGATCCTCAGCACCACATAAAAATAAACAAGTAAAATAAAGGTATTATGTCCATCTACAACTAAAAAAAATTTTTTAAAGAATAAGCTGTCACTCTTTTTCCTGTTTTTTTTCAACATGGGTAGACTGATAATTTTCTACATCTGGTTCTGGTTCTTTTTTTTTTCTTAACAATTCCTTCTTCAATTATCTTTCTTCTTTCCCATTTTACTATAAACTGTCAGGAGGAATCAAACTACTTCAACACTTGTCTTAGAAATCTTCTCAGCCAAAAATCCAGTTTTGTCTCTTGCGTCTTTCACAAAACACTATTCCATGGTTAGGCCGAGTTCTTTCTCTTTATGAAAACAATCACCTTTCTTCCAGTTCCTCATTTCCATCAGAGACCTCGCCAGAATTGCCCTTAACATCCATATTTTTAGCAACTATCTGCTCACGGTTATCTAGGCTTTAGTTAACATGCATCTCAGAATTCTTCCAGCCTCTTCCTACTATCAAGGCTGCTTCTACATTTTTAAATTTTTCCCACCTTTCAGTATCAAAATCCCAGTCTTAGTCTGCTCAGGCTAAAAAGTACCAAACACTGGATAACTTAAACCCCCGGAAGGTATCTTCAGTTCTGGAGGCTAGAAAGCCCAAGATCATCAAAGTTATGGCTGACTGAGGTACTAGTGAGGACTCCCTTCCTGGCTTACAGATGCCACATTTTTATTGCATTCTGACATCACAGAGACAGCAAGCAGCTCTCTGGTGTCTCTTCTTACACCAACCTGTCATATCAGAGTTCCACTCATGACATTATTTAGCCTAATTACCTCCTTACTGGCCCTGTCTCCAAATGCACTCATATTGGAGATTAGGGCTTCAATACAGTAATGGGAGCAAGGAGAAAAACAGTTTAGTCCATACTAAGTGTTGTATTCATTATAAAGCAAGTAGTTCTAACTCAGGACTTTTCCTAGATTTTGAAAGTTTTCCTGTTTCTTCTAGTTTTTATTTGACATGAATTGCTTTATTATTTGGATTGGTCTTAAATGGAAAGGCATTAAAGAGTATTGGAGTCATCTGACCTGGGTTCAAATTCTGAATCTCTCTGTATTCTTAACGTAGGTTATGTAACTTCTCTGAGTTTTTACATCAGTGGAAACTGACTGCCCTACCTACCTCATATAAGACTGTTATAATGCCCATGTTTATGTAGTAAAACTGCTTTTATAACTGAAGTATATGTAAAATATAATAATGTATTATTATTAACAATAGTGGAAAATTACTGCTCCACTTTCTATAGTTCACTATTATTCTTTAATATTGGGCATTAGCCTGAGCATATTTAGATAGGTTCTACACTTATTTTCTTTCTCATTACTTCAAAGATGTAAACATCTTTTCTTCTTAAAATTATGAGAGAAGCCTACAAAATGTAACAGCCTCAAGAATTTCAGTGCTGCCAAAAATTGGAAACAAATTAAGTGCCTGATATTAAGGAAACAATTTAATAAATTGTAGCACATCGGCCCAATGGAATGTTTGTAGCCATTAAAAGTGGTAATTATGAAGGCTATATAAAATGAAAAATGTTTGTTGCAAAATGTCATAGGCACCAAATAATATGATCATAACTTTAAAAAAATTAGCATACAAAATGGTAATATGCAAATAATTCCTATATTAGAGTGGTGGTAATTATAGGTGATTTTGATTTTGTTTAAAAATGATGTCTTAACATGCACAAGGCCCTGGGTTTGATCCCCAGCAAACACACACACACACACACACACACACACACACACACACACACAAATGATGTCATAATAGCTTTTCAGTGAAAGAAAACAAAAGCATTAGAGATTTTGGATCATTTGATACTGAATTTCTTGAAGGCGCAGGTTTCCTTAGTTACTCATCTCTATAGTCACATCCTCTAGTATAAATTATAAATAGCTCCTATTTCATGCTCCTTGGCTTTTGCACATGCTGGCTCCTCTGTCTGGACTGCCCTACTCCTGGGAGGCAGTCTGATACAATGAGGAACTTCTGTATTGTGAGCTGCAGATGACCTATTTCAGAATTATCTGAGGGATCCTCATTAAAAGTGTCATTTCCATATCTATAGATATCTATGGCAGTGAAGCCTGCAAAACTACATTTGTAGCAGGTGGTTCCTACATATAAAATTTGAGGACTTTTGACAAAGTGCTTAAAAATTAGGCATTTTGTTTTGTTTTAAGTTGTTGATGGACCTTTATTTACATGTGGTGCTGAGAATTGAACCTAGTGCCTCACACATGCTAAGCAAGTGCTCTACCACTGAGCTACAGCCCCAGTTGAAGAATTAGGCTTTTAAGTCAGACAGAACTGGGCTTTAATGTGTTGCTTAGCCACATATTAGCTGTTACTCTGGCCCGCTTACTTGCCATTTGTAATTCTAGTGTCTTATCTATAATATGAAAAATAATACTTAATTTGTCTCAGAGCCATTGCACAAAAATAATTATAGGAGTTAATATATACATAGTGGTGGATATAGCATACATAGTGCTCAGAGCATCATTTGGCACAAAATGAAGAATTCAGTAAATGATAGTTATTTTTTACTCCATTCTCTTCTCATGTACCTAGAAAGTTCCTATCAGTTCTTAAAGAATCCAGCTGTGGTCACCTGTGATAGCTTATAGCTCTTTCCTATATACCCACAAGGTACCTGGTGGATTTCTCTGTCTGTCATGATAAATTGTACAATTCAGGGCTGGGGTTGTGGCTCAGCTGTGGAGTGCTCGCCTAGCGCGTGCGCGGCCCGGGTTCGATCCTCAGCACCACATTAAAAAAAATAAATAAATAAACGCGTTGTGTACAACTAAAGCAAATAAATAAATATTTTTTAAAAAAAGCCGGGCGCGGTGGTGCACACCTGTAATCCCAGCACTTTGGGAGGCTGAGGCAGGAGGATCACGAGTTCAAAGCCAGCCTCAGCAATGGCAAGGCACTTAGCAACTCAGTGAGACCCTGTCTCTAAATAAAATACAAAAAAAGGGCTGGGGATGTGGCCCAGTGGTCGAATGCCCCTGAGTTCCATCCTCGGTACCACAAAAAAAAAAAAAAAAAAGTTGTACAATTCATCAGTTCTACCATCATACAATTACAGGAACATGCTTCTCCTTCCCACAATCACATTTCACTTTCTCCATGATGAGAATCATGGCTTATTAATTCTTCGGTCCTTAGCATCTAATATAATGTCATGTACATAATGGGTATTTGATAAATATGTCTTAACCTTTCAAGAAAACATAAACTATATAAAACATTATGGTATTTGTCTGGGTTTATAGAAATACATGAATAAGTCAAAGACCTTGCCCTCAAGGAGCTTTGTCTCCTTGTGGGAAGATAAAAAATGACTTTCAAACAAGACAGATCATAATGAAGGGTCAGAGTGGTATAGAGAGATAAAGATGAATGAAAATTAATGGATAAAAAAAAAAAAAAAAAAAAGGCTGGGGATGTGGCTCAGTGGTCAAGCACCCCTGGGTTTAAAACCCCATACCATAAATAAAAAATAAAAGGGCTGGGGACATAGCTCAGTGTTAAAGTGCCCCTGAATTCAATCCCCAGTACCTCTCCCCCAAGAAAAAAAATATTACCAGAGTTAGAGGCTTTGAATTATAAGTTCAAGAGGTTAGACTAATCGGGCATGGTGGTACATGCCTGTAATCCCAGCTATTCTAGAAAATGAGGTAGTAGAATTGCAAGTTTGAGGCCAGCCTGGACATCTTAGCAAGACCTTGTCTCAAAAAATAAAAAGGGCTGGGGAGATATAGCTCAGTGGTAGATCACTTCTGGGCTCAACCCTAGTATTTCAAAAACATTTTATATATACATATATTATTAAAATTAAAAATAAATAATGAGATTAGACTTCTTTGAGTATTTTGTAGGAAGCCATGAAGGATTTTTACTTTTTGTTTTGTTTTTGCTTTGTTTTTTGTGGTGCTGGGGATCAAACCACACTAAGCAAACGTTCTACCACTGAGCTACACCCCTAGCCCCAAGCTATTTTTAAAGAAGATGACATAAAATCAATGATTTTGGAAGAAAACTGTGGTGGAAGAAACTGAAGGACTGGAAACAGGGAGGTTAGTCATTATGCTATTGCAATATCCAGATAAATAATAATGAGACTCTGTAATAGGATAAAAGAAAGGAAGAGGCAGGATAGCTCAAGAGCTGAGGAAGGCAGCAGACCATGTCTAGTGAGTGGCTGAATGAGAGAAGCATTGCTAAAATTACAAGGTAGAACAACCCCAAGAGGATGATGATGCCAGCAACTAAAATATGAATTAAAAAAAATAATACAGAAAGAAGAGCTCTCTATGAAGCATAGAAATGGGTCAGCCAAGTTTAGAGAAGCCCAATAGCCAGATAAAACTTTGAATTTGGGAGCCGGGAGCAGTGGCGCACGCCTGTAATCCCAGCACTTGGGAGGCTGAGGCAGGAGGATTTCGAGTTCAAAGCCAGACTCAGCAATGGCGAGGCACTTAGCAACTCAGTGAGACCCTGTCTCTAATAAAATACAAAAAAGGACTGGGGATGTAGCCCAGTGGTTAAGTGCCCCTGAGTTCAATCCCTGGTACCAAAAAAAACAACTTTGAAGTTGGTATTCAGAAGAGAGGCAAGCCTAGAAATATGGTTTCTTAGTCCTAACTAACTTTATTTAGTTCAAACTTTGTTGTATATGAGATTGTAGTAAGAGAGTTTATAAAGTGGGGGGAAAAAGCCTACATATACATCTAAGTGACCCAAAGCAGGAGGAGTTGGAAAGAGCAGGGTCCCACAGGCCACCATGTCCATGGTTATAAAGGGCTTGAACAGAAAGAGGACTCAGAAGTCAAGAGTTCAATCTCTGGTAAGTTTCAAGAAAATACAGTCTCAGTAGTGTTGGGGATAGATATCCAAACAGAGACAGGGAAAAGGAATGAGGAGGCCATGGAGGCACTGAGCATGAAGGTAAGGCCAAATTGATTCCCAAACACTATTTTACCTTCAACTCCTATTTCTGTCTCATCCATGTTTTCTTTTATCCTCTCATCACTTTGGCAAACCACCACCCAACAGATTAGACTGTCTGTCTCTGTGGGCTGCATGCTGGCTGGCCTCCAGCCCTTAACTTCCCTGCTTTCTAAATAAAACTGAACATAAACTTAAGCATGAACTTAACTTTCCTGTTCTTTAAATAAAATCTACCTTGCTTATTTCTTCCTTCCAAAGAATCTGACTAGTCACTGACCAAACCCATAATCCTCACAGTAAACAAATCAACTTTAGAAGGGTCTTCACCATTCTACACTGGAAGAAATTGAGGTCAGAGGCACTTTTGCACAGGAATAGCAGCTTCATGGCAGGCCACCTCCTGACTGCTTGGTAGAACCTTTCATATTAGTCACAGTAGTCAGTAAACTGACCCTGCTGTGCCTCAGTGTTGTTCCTGGATGGATAAATGACAGCAAACAGGGTGGACACTTGCTAAAATCATGGCCCAGTCTCACAGAGACCTTTCCCTCCCACACTTCTCTCATGAGATCATTTTTTAACAAATGCTGCCTTGAGAGATCACATAATAAATTTAGATAAAGTTACTTTGAAGAAAATGCTAAAAGTCTCATGTAAGTAAAAAGTATAACTTTCTGGGTTTGTTTGTTTTTTTAACCCCCAACAGTTCCAAATTGGAGTAGTAGCTATCTTGTCCTTTTAAAGTTGTCCAGGTCTTTGTTCTCAAGGATAGGGCACACAAAGCTCAGTGAAGATACACGCTTCCCTATTCCAAGAGTGGGGCTACTTGCTTTCCTCCAGGTATACCAGAACCTTGTTAGAAGCTGTAATAAAGTAGAGGTGAACTGTGGAGACCAGCATCTTTTATTGCATTTTTGACTCCAGAGTCTCCATTTATCTTATTTGGATGGATGCTGAGAAAGCAAGACACTAAATGAAAAAGCATTAACAGGAATAACTGTGATTGGTAAGAATTTACGAGTTCAGACTATCTACACAGACAATTAATTACTGGCTTAGTGGTAAGGAAAAACTAGATGGGAAACCACTTCCACTTTCATAATTCGGCACAAACATGCCCAACATTGAAACTTTACAGAAAGCAATTGATCAAGCCGGGCGCGGTGGCGCACGCCTGTAATCCCAGCACTTTGGGAGGCTGAGGCAGGAGGATTGCGAGTTCAAAGCCAGCCTCAGCAATGGCGAGGCACTTAGCAACTCAGTGAGACCCTGTCTCTAATAAAATACAAAAAAGGGCTGGGGATGTGACCCAGTGGTCGAGTGCCCCTGAGTTCAATCCCTGGTACCACAAAAAAAAAAAAAAAAAGAAAGAAAGAAAGCAATTGATCAGCAGCCAACTGCATATACGTATATCCATCCTAGGTTAGTGTCCACTCCATTTCATGGCTCAGTGCATACAGAGGTGCCAAAGAGTCTCATCTGAAAAAAAAAATGCTTTATTAAGGAGAGGTTTGGGGTGCTCACTAAACTTGGAATCAAAATGTATTGTATAGTAGGGAAAGGGAGCTGTGCCTTTCATTAATGAGACAAAAGGACACTGGGAATTAGATATTGTGATTCAAATTAACTGAGCAGGTTAGTGAGCTGCTCTGTGCCTCAGTTTCTCTTGTATGAACATACTAAGGTATTGTTCTGTCAGCCTAAATAACTGGCTCAGGAATACATGTGATTTTCTTTTGATCACATACTGAGGGAGTGAAAAGATTTGATGAATAAAAGTCACAAATAAAATGATAAAATTTTATAAAATTTCCTTCTTGAATTTCTCTTTTAGGCCCCAAAATGGGTTTCTTGGGTATGTGAACATTTTTGCAGCAATTCAAGCTGTAAAATACCTGACCTACTTGATAGATCTTATGGCAGCTTCCCATGGTATGAAATCCTGAGTAATTTGGGCCCAGATCGCGTTTATATTTTAGACACTTAATCCTTTTGGAATGTAGATGCAACAGCACTGACTATGTAGGGGTCTTACCTGTGTAGTTGCAAGCAAAGCAGTACTCCTTCCAGGAAGATCAAGAAATGAATGCAACTCAGTAATGAGCCTATATTCCTAGAGTGAGGTAATATCAAATACTGGGTATTGGTTTAGAAGGTTTTCATTCTGCACACTCCCCTGTTCGCATTTGTGGTTTTATGTAATGTGGCAGAATAGCACAGATGGTCTAATGTGAGTGATCGTCAGTATTTCTCATTTTTGTCTCTCTACAATTCATTCCCTGCAATATCCATCTCACTTAAGGTTCACTGAGGCACTGTAAAATGCCCTGTATGAGATGGAAATGAGGTTCCCTGCTGATAAAGTGGAAGTAGGCTGAAGGCACACTGGGCCCATAATAGAAAAATAAAAGCTAATGTAGACCAATTTTGAAGAGTCCTGTATTTTGTAATTATTGCTTTCTTTGGGGGAAAGGAGAGAAAATTGAATGGAATGATGAAGAGTCATGTCGTTTTGTGTAGTTTTTGTACAGTGCAGAATCAGTGAGCCTCCAGGGCAGCCTGGACTCCGCAGACAGCCATCATTGATCCAGTCTTACTCAGTTGTGTAGTCAGGTCATTCATGAGTGTTCGTTATTCAGATTGTCTGCCATTGCCCCTGCCCCATTACCTTGCCAACTTTCATCTGTTTCATAAAAACTGTTCATATAATATAGCCGCTCTGAGTAAATAAACCATATGGCCACACTGGACCAGATGTATCCTTTTCTTAGTGTTTTGTATAGACATATTGAACATGCACCATGTGCCTTGTCCTGTGTTAGAACGTAAAGATACAAGTGTCTGCTCTTAAGATAACAGTATGCTAACTGTAATAAGAGAGATGTAGAAGTAATGCAGAAAGGGGCTCTAGAGTTTAGCATTTTCTCTAACAGAAGCAACACCTGAGAAGAGCGCAAACGAAAAACTAGGAATCAGATGAATCTCTCAGGTGAAGAGGGGGAGGAGTAAGAGTGAGGGGCCTACTGCAGACATTTTAGTATGTTAAGTGCAAGTAGAAAAGAGATGGAAAGTAAGGCTAAAACTAAATGTGAGGCCAGGAGCTTTATCCTGTGAAAATAATGGAAGGAAGTTTAAATAGACACGTGATAACATGTGGAAGGTATATTTGAGGGAAATCACATGAGAGGTAGGGAGACCCATTGAAAAGCTTTTGTGATTGGCTTACTTCACTTAGCGTTATATTCTCTAACTTCATCCATTTACCCGCGAATGCCATGATTTTATTCTCTCTTATTGCTGAGTAATACTCCATTGTGTATATATACCACATTTTCTTTATCTATTCATCTACTGAAGGGCATCTAGGTTGGTTCCGCCAAATGTTTTCTCTGATATAAGGAGGCCAATTCACAGTGGGGTTGGGATGGGGAACATAGGAGGATTAGAGGAACACTAGAATGGCCAGTGGGGAGGGAGGGGAAGAGAGGGGGCAAAAGGGTGAAGGGAAAAAAAAAAAAAAAAAAAGATGGTAGAATAAGATGGATATCATTACCTAAAAAAGTCACGATGGTGTGAATATACTTTGTTTTTGTTTTTGTTTTTTTTGGTACTGGGGATTGAACTCAGCGGCACTAGACCACTGGGCCACATCCCCAGCCCTTTTTTGTATTTTATTAGAGAGAGGGTCTCACTGAGTTGCTAAGTGCCTCACCATTGCTGAGGCTGGCTTTGAACTCGCGATCCTCCTGACTCAGCCTCCCAAAGTGCTGGGATTACAGGCGTGCGCCACCGCGCCCGGCTGTTGTGTGTGAATATACTTTGTATACAACCAGAGATATGTAAAAATGTGCTCTATAATATGAAATGTAATACATTCTGCTGTCATTTCTAACAACTTAGAATAAAAAATAAATTTGGGAGAAAAAAGAAAAGCTTTTGTGGTAGTTAAGGCAAGTGATGGGGTAAACTAGAGATGGAAGGTCAGCAGTATTAGACCATATGCTGTCTTTTCTTTCCATGCTGCTTGTAATTCAGCTTTAGAGTCTTATAAAAGTTAGCTAAGTTGAGGTTCTTATTACAAACATAAATGCTTGATAATGGCAAATTTGCCTCAAAGGTATGCAGAACGGTTGCCATGAGCAACACAGAAAATAATCCCCTAAACCAAAATGCATGTTTGAAATTAAACTTTTTAGGTTGCGTGTAAGGAACCATCATCAAGCTCCATTTTCCTGCTAAGATCAGGCTGTGTGTCATGTGCTTTGACCTGGATCTACAGAAGGTCTCAGAAGAAACTAATTTGGCTCTGATTCTAAAAACATGGTTTTTTGTTTTGTTTTGTTTTTCCATTGCCCAACAAATGATAGTCAGTGGTTAAAGAGCCCCCTCCCCTGTATTTGGGAATCTTGTCAGATTGCTTCAGGATGCTGTGCCTTACAGTTGGAAGTACTGAGGAGCCTTCAGTACTTGTGAATATTCACTTGGTAGGAACCAGTATTTCTCCTTTCTCTTCTGTGTCCTCACTGATCTTTATTAATGCAAACAAGTGCCCAGTTTCTCCTTGAGCCCCCATTTTTGCAACAGTACACTATTCACATGGGGGGAGGGATGAACCTACTAGCTATTGACTGTTCCTTTTGATGTTCCTCTGACTCCTCTGAAGAGTGGCTCCAGCAGGTGAGGTCACCATGCCCAGGATGGGCTTCTTGTCCTGTTCATGCTCTTCATGTGCAGTGTTCCCTTTGCATGAATTCTCCATCTTCCCTTTCACAGAACCAAGATTTTTCCAGAAGGAGGCCCTGTGGTGTATTTTACAAGAAGATTCGCCCTTCACCAGAGCCTAGTTTTGTTTCCCTGCACAGTTTACAAGTAAATGAGGCCTGGATGTTGATATTGCAGCTCCCTCTAGTGTCTCTGTGGCTGAGGCTCTCATAGTGTTTTTCTTCCCCTTCAGAGAATGTAGACAAGAAAAGAATCTGCCAAAACACGCAGCATTTTAAGTAGGTTTTTCCACCCATAGTTAAATATAAGATGATTTTTCTTACATTAGAAAAGGGAACCTTGGGCTGGGGGTGTAGCTCAGTGGCAGAACACTTGCCTAGCATGCATGAGACCCTGGGTTCAATACCCAGTTCCCCAGCAACACATACACACACAAAGGAGAAGAAAAGGGATTCTTACATGAAGATAGGAGACCATTTTAGCTCTCATTTTATTCCTGTTTTAAAAGTGGGGTGAGCCGGGCACAGTGGCACATGCCTGTAATCCCAGCAGCTCAGGAGGCTGAGACAGGAGGATTGCGGGTTCAAAGCCAGCCTCAGCAATGAATGAGGTGCTAAGCAAATCAGTGAGACCCTATCTCTAAATAAAATACAAAATAGGGATGGGGATGTGGCTCAGTGGTTGAGTGCCCCTGAGTTCAATCCCGGTATCCTGCCCACAGCAAAAAAAAAGCCATCTGGGGGGAGCCAAAGAGTCCTGTGGAAATCATTCTGTTTGGAAAGTGGACTCTTTCTTGAGATTTCTCTGGTTCAATTCATCTACCCTTTCTAAGGAAAGAATGTGAATTCCTTTCAAGAAAGATAAATTAAAATAAGAAGCCAAGAAGAAGTTACTTTGATCCCTGGTAGAGAAAATATTGAGTTAGAAAAGAAAAACAAACAAAAACTGGCAATAAGAACCCTGTCCATTTATTCTGGAAAGAGTGGCTTGTTTTCTGAAATAACTTTTGGACTAGAAATTTATCATCTGAAGTCAGGTCATTTTGAGGGTTTTTTTTTTTTTAAACTAAAGGAGTCAAGATATTAATATTTGAAAAATGGCTACTGTGTGATGCATAGAATAATATAATTCTCCTACCTAAATTAACATCATCGCAGGCTCCATAATAAAGATTTATGAGATACTCATTGTGTGAAATGCTATTATGGAAATCTCCATAGGTCTGTGTTTGGGTTGTAGCTGGTTTCGTGGTTATGAACCAATGAAAAGCCTGAGTATTTTCCTCTCTTTTACACTCCAGTCTTGTCCCATTTTCTTTTGCCCTTAAACTGGAGCCACCCATTATTCTTCAGCATGTCTGTATTGTAAAAATGAAGAGATAAGGAAGTGCTGCCTACTCACGTTGGCTATCTAAGCAGACCATTTTCCTTCAGAGCATCCAACATGGTGGAACAATTTATCATTTCTTCTTCGTAAATCACTTTGATCCTTTATCTCAAGTTGATCGGTGAAACTGAACATAAATTCTGGTTGTAGTATCCATGTTCTTATCTACAGCCAGAGCTCTGGAGGACCTTATAAAAACGTGTGTGTCTGTGTTCATGTGTATGTAATAAAATTAGAATATCACAATCAGAATATCTTCTCTGCTTCTGATGTTAAATTACCAGATGGTAAGTTCTCTTCAGTGTGACTTGGCGTAATAAAAACTATACACTTGATCAAACCATTCATTCTCTTAGTCTGAGTTTGGCCTAGCTTGGACTAGAACAGATGCTGGTTTTAACTTGTTAGGGCTGACCCTGGCACAGATGTGTTGACCTTTAACAGTTGCTCGTTGGCTGCCCTCTATCAAACCCATGGTCAGAGAGCCTCACTGCTATGGCAAGTGGCTCTCAGGAATCTTGTTCTCTTTTAAAATTATATCATCACTTTTAACATTTGCCAGTTATCATTATTGGTGTTAAATTTGTACAACTTGTAGTATGCAGATGTATTCTACACATTTGATCCTATGTAATCTTCACAACTGCCCTGTGAGGTTTTAGTATTTTTTATATTGTTCGCTTTATTAAGAAGATTGAGACCCAGAGAAGCTAAGTGAACATACCCAAGGTTACACAGCTCATGGCAGGGCTGTATCCCAGGCCACCCAAGTCCTTGATGAGTGTCCTTTCTACAACATAATAGCTGGAGCTTAACTTTCAGTGTCATTCAGCTAAACTCAATGATATTTGATAGACTTTTCAAAGACTGAGGAGTTGGGACCCTTGAGCTTTCGCTCCAGCAGGCAATGTGATATTGAGTAAATTATTTAAACTGGCCATGAGGTTAATGGTGCCATGTGCCAGATCCAACTCCTATATGACTAAATTATGACTAGTATAGAATTTTTAAATACCTAGTGACACATAAACATGAAATGTTGCCAACAGTACATTATAGAAAGAATTCATGTGATTGATGAACATATAGGATTATATATTACACTGCATGTGCTAAGACTATGAGAGCTTTCTAAAGATAGTATTTTCTGAAAGATATATGATTGAACTTGAACTCCCCTGGGGACATCTGTTTCAAGATCAGAAATTTGCTTTTTAAAAAATGCTTCATACAAAGCATTTCTCAAACTCATCAGGTAAGTGGTAGAAGTGTTGAAGGAGCTTCTTTTCTGATCTCTTGATAGATATGAGAGATCCATAGCACTGACCTGTGACAGCAAGTCTTAAGTGTAATGAGTTCAGTAAATGAGAAGGAGATGCTCTTGTCCCCTGAGACTCACTTGCCTTTCTTTTCTTTTTAATATCTATTTGAATAGAAATCAGAGCATGCTGCTTCTCAGAACTGGGGACCCATCTGCATCCTCCTAAGAAAATGTGCATTTTTCTTTTTAAGTAAAAATGACTAGAAAATCCTTTTTAAAAAATTTGCTCCTTTTCTGTGTTACTCTTAGAACCAGGCAGTGTACACTCTACAGAGAGTACTTATTGCTAGGAGGCTTTGGTATCTGAAATGCAGTGGTGTCCTGCTAAGGAGGAAGAGCAGAGCATGCACTGTGAGCAGACCCCTAACCAGGCTATGATGGCATGTGCACTAGCATGAGAAACTGTCTTCCACAATCAGCCTCTCTATCTCATGAGAATAAACCTATTTGGCAGGTGATTTTACTTACTTGCTTTTCTAGCCTTTGAGACTAAAAAATACTTATTACAGTATTTGGGACTCTTGGCTGATGTTTTTGATCAAAAAACTGCCTTAATCCATAACCACTTGATAAAGTTCTTTTTCAAAGATCTTATTGTCTGAATATTGTGCATTAAATTAGGCCTGGTTAGAGAAAGTATAAAACTCAGAATCCTACCATTGAAAGTTGGTTTTGTTCTGACAAGGTCAGACCCATGACTCTCAACTCTTTACCTCTTCCCCACCAACAAACTGTGAGTGCCAGAGTTGTGACCACGACAGTGACATTCACTGAAAAGTTAAGAGAGCCTGGCTTACAGGGCCAACAGTATGTCACACTCCTAACCGAAAGAAATTAACACAGAAAATTATGGGTTAAGAAATAAGGTATCCTGGCCTACATTAAGAGCCATGTGTTAGCCTCCTTTGTAAGTCTGGACTGTAAACTACTATGGAAAAAACTACTATTATTCTAGCTTTTTTGAAATATCTAGTTCCTTATCTATAGTCACCTTACTGTGTAATAGAACACCTGGCCTTCTTTCTCCTACCTAAGTATTCTTAGTACCATTTGACCACTTTTCTCCATGCCTCCCTCTCTACTCCACTCTCCCCAGCCTCTGGTAACCACTGTTCTTTCAACTTATGTGAGATCAGTCTTTTTAGATTCCACATGAGTGAGATTATGCAATTGTCTTTTTGTGAGTGGCTTATTTCACTTCCATCCAAGTTGTCACAAATGACAGAGTTTTATTCTTTTTTATGTATATACACCGCATTTTCTTTTCATTCATCAGTTGGTGGACACTCAAGTTTCTGTTCCTTGGCTATTGTGAATAGTGCTATAGTAAACATGGGAATACAGATGTTCCTTTAACATTATTGATTTCATTTTTCTCCCATTCTATAGGTTGTCTCTTCACTGTTGTTTTTCCTGTGCTGTGTGGAAATGTTTTAGTTTAAAATAATCCCATTTGTCTGTATACCTATTGGATGTATACCCTGGAATGGGATTGCTAAATTATATGATGGTTCTACTTTTAATTATTTGAGGACACTCCATACTGTTTTCCATAATGGTTGTGCTCATTTACATTCCCAGCAACAATTGGGTTCCCTTTTATCCATATCCTCACCAACACATATCTTGTCTTTTTGATAGTCATTCATTCTAACTGGAGTGTGGTGATATTATGGTTTGATTTGCCTTTCCCTAGTGATCAGTGATGTTGAATATTTTTTCATATACCTGTTGGCCATTTATATGTCTTCTTTTGAGAAATGTTTATTTAAGTCTATTGCCCATTTTTTAAATTCAATTACTTGGTGGGTTTTTTGTTGTTGTTTGTTTTTAAGCTTTATTTTTATTTATTTTTGCTCTTAAGTTGTTGCATTCCTTATATATTCTGGATATTTGCCACTTGTCAGATACATCATTCGCAAATATTTTCTCCCATTCTGTAGGTTGTCACTTCACTGGTGTTTTTCCTTTGCTGTGTAGAAGCGTTTTAGTTTAGAATAATCCCATTGGTCTGTTGTTGCTTTAGTTGCCTGTGCTTTTGGAATCTTTTCAAAATATCGTTGCCCCTTTCAAATCTTGAGGAATTTCCCCTGTGTTTTCTTCTAGAAGTTTCATAGTTTCAGGCCTTACATTTAAGTCTTTTATCCATCTTAAGTTGATTTTTGTAACTGATGAGAGATAGGGATCTAGTTTCATTCTTCTGTACGTAGTTATCCAATTTTCCCAGAATCAAGAAAGAGACCCTCAGCCTAATTTGAGGGGTCAGTGTGAGGACTAGAAATAGTACATAGAGTGAAAAGCACAGTCTTGTGTGTAGATGGCCATCAGAAAGGGTTACTACCATTAGTACTGTCACTCAGCATGGGACTTCTAAGACCTTTTCTGAAGACTCCACTGTTTGTTCCTAACCAAGTTAAACCTTCCAAGTTAATCCTCTTCAGTACATTGTAAGTCTGGTTGTGAAAGTGTAGATCTCAAATTATGTTATATGCTTTCTTTTTTCAGATCTGTAAGAGCAAAGCTAAAGAATCTCAGCAGTATTATCATAGCTTGGCTGTCCGGCAGAGTCTGGCTATTCATTTTAACATCCAGCAGGACTGTGGGCATTTCCTTGCTGAAGTCCCCAATCGTCTGCTTCCCTGGGAGGATCCCGATGCCCCTGAAAAGGCAGAAGATGAATTGGAAGAGAACGAAGAAGAAGTGAAGGAAGAAACTAATGGGAAAAGCCCAGAGGCCTGCTCTGAAACAGAGTCATCCCAGAAAGACAGCCAGGGAGTCACAAGCAGGAAGCAGAGAAGCCATGTTGTGGTCATCACCAGAGAGGTTCCCCATCTCACTGTGGCTGATTTTGTGAGAGACTCTCTGGCCCATCATGGGAAAAGCCCTGACTTGTATGAGAGGCAAGTGTGTCTGCTGCTCTTACAGCTGTGCTCTGGCCTTGAGCACCTCAAGCCCTACCACGTCACTCACTGTGACCTACGCCTAGAGAACCTGCTGCTTGTCCACCACCAGCCTGGGGGAGCCACCCAGGGCCTTGGGCCTACAGAGTCCAGCCCCACCTCATCTTGTCCCATGAGGCTTATTGTGAGCAACTTCTCTCAGGCCAAGCAAAAGAGCCATCTGGTGGACCCTGAGATCCTCCGGGACCAGTCCCGCCTTGCCCCTGAGATCATAACGGCCACCCAGTATAAAAAGTGTGATGAGTTCCAGACAGGCATCCTCATCTACGAGATGCTGCACCTGCCCAACCCCTTTGATGAGAACCCAGAGCTGAAGGAGAGGGAGTACACACACGCAGACCTGCCTCGCATCCCTCTCCGCTCCCCCTACTCCCGGGGCCTGCAGCAGCTGGCCAGCTGCCTCCTGAATCCCAACCCTTCTGAGCGCATCCTCATTTCCGACGCCAAAGGCATCCTCCAGTGTCTGCTCTGGGGCCCCCGCGAAGATCTCTTCCAGACGTTCACTGCCTCCCCAAGCCTAGCACAGAGGAACACCCTGCTCCAAAACTGGCTGGACATCAAGCGAACACTGCTGATGATCAAGTTTGCTGAGAAAGCCCTGGATAGGGAGGCAGGGATCAGCCTTGAGGACTGGCTTTGTGCTCAGTATCTGGCCTTTGCCACTACAGACTTCCTCAGTTGTATTGTGAAAATCCTGCAACACCGTTAACGTGGCCCGGATGCTGCTTTTCGTACATTTCCACCTTCTTCATGATTCCCCCTGTGCTGCCCCGTCCTATTATACAGTTCAAAGTAAGGAGAGAGACAAACCTTCTATCCCCGTCCATAAACAGATGGGTCCATCAGAAGGCTATCACAACTGCGGATCAAGTGAGAAGCTGAGTCTGTTTTCACTTTACAAAAGTTCAATTGCACAAACATGCAGTTTCCTTCCCTTGGAACATCTTTCATCCTAGTAGTCCCCCAATGCAGGTAAAAAATGAAAATGCACCTCTTTGAAAGGACAACTCCTGTGGTGTGAACTCATTGAACTGTGACCAGCTCCTCCATAATTCTGAAGATCACCTGTCTTTCTATAAACAAGTATCTATTCTCACTAGCAATAGTCAGACATAACCAACCTCTGCCATCATCCCGTAAATCTCACAACAGACTCCTTCTTCCTTTAGGGTATCAATAACTGAGTCTTTGCCAGACAGACTTGCATCCTTAGCATCAGTCCAGTTTTGGTTACCAGGGACTATATCCTTGTTCCAGCAGACAGTAGAAAGAAAAAGAGCAATCCCTACACTTTAGGTCATAGACCCATTTTCATTTCTATTATCAATAAGTGTGTGCACTGCACAGAGGACAGCTCTAATAGTCTCCCCTCTGCTGCCACTGCCTGATTCTCCTTCACCTCTGCTCAGTCCCCACTTGCCGATGAAGTTTGTGTTTATCAGCCACTTGCAGCCCATTACAGAGCTGACCCAAGGTGGTGTCACCAGTGCCTCGGCAGGGTGGAGCACAGTTCAGAGCTTATAAATAGCTGGCAGGACATGAGGAGATGGTTTTCTTGCATGTGCAATTCTCTAGGGGCCACCAGGGAACAGAGTTTAAAGTACTATTCTTTGATTACTGTCAGAGCTGTCAGCGTTGGCAGCCAGGGCTGGCAGTGCCTGGATCAGAGTTTCCCCTGAGCAGTAATTGGCCAGCTTCCTTCTATCAGTAGCCAGTGTTAACTAGTCAACCAAATGCTGTAGACAACAGCCCTGAATGAAACTGCTGTCAACTTAGCTCTAAGATCTCCTTAGATGGCACTGTGAGGCTGGCTACTTGGATGGCCAGAAGGCAGGGGACAGGGAGAAGGCCATTGGTGAGATGCTGACCCCTACCCGAGAGCCTTCCTTCTGGTGTAAGTGGCACATTGCTCCTAGGACTCTCAGATGGCTCTGGAGGACAGCTCACATGGAGGCTGATTGCTGAGACTGTGGCTGATAGCAGCTCGCTATGGGGCCCGTGCTCCTCTCCCGTGGATGTATGTGCAATCTTTGTATCTAATTTTTAGCTATATATTACAGTGTCTGTGTTGCAACCTCACCTGAAGCGAGATCTACAGAAATCTTCCCCTTCTTCCCTCACCACATATTTGCGCGAAGACAAGTGTTCCTTCCACCTGTGTGTGTGTGTGTGTGTGTGTGTGCGCGCTGCGCGTGCGCGCGCCCGCGCTTGTTGTATACAGAACTGTGAGTATTTGTTTACTTCAACCTTGAAATCCCAAGAGTCACTCAAGTGTGTATACAAGCATAAGTGTGTGTACAAGTGTGTGCTTCTGTGTCTGTGCACACACGTGCTGGAAATAGAAGCCAGGCCTCTGGGAAAGCAGCCTGTGTGACAGGGTTGACAGGAGTTCTCTGCACCTAGGTGGCAAGGAAGCCTGGGGCCCTTATCCACCAGTGCAGAGTTTTCTTAAAGCTGAGACTGTTTGTGCAGTATTACTTAGATGGCATATTAGTGGCCTTGGAACTTTCTAAACTTTTAACATTTATAACAGCCTTTCAAGTGATTCGCCTGTGTCAATGAGGATCAAGAAAGGAGAAGAATGTATTTTATTGTGCTCTTTTTTTTTTTTTTTTTTTTTTAAGAGAATGACATATGTGAGGCTCCACATGGAGGATGTCCTTGTCCTCCTGGCCAGCAGTACAGGACTCCCAGGAAAGAGGCTGGTGGGCCCACAAAAGAGTTTTGCCTAGGAATGGCCATGGAGTGGGCATGCCGCTGCAGGTCAGCAGTCCACTCCCTCAGTGTCCTGTGGCATGGCTGCACCTTGCCTGGCAGGCTGGTGTTTGGTTCATCTTAGCATAGCCCATGTGCACATAACTCCTTGCCTAATTATGCACTGAACTGGCAACACAGACCACTGACCATGTCGGCCAGCACATTCCCACAACTCCCGCAATAGTTTGCAAATTGAGACATACTTTCTCAATGTCATTCTCCTGGTGCCTTGCCCATGTAAATTTGAATGTTGACTATTTAATGAGGTTACATATTTAATGCAGAATGTTCCCTGGTCCCTCTGTTTGTTCTGTCTCTGGTTATCTTTTTTCACCCTCTGTTAAACTGTGTTCAGCCTTCTCTTTCACTCCACAGTAGAACAAGCACGGACACCCCACTACCATGGTCTTATAGCACTGGTAACTGAGCACCTCTTCATACTACACATATTTAGTACTGTTTCTACGTCCATGTTTTTGAAGGGCAAAAGAGGAATGCCAGCTAGTCAGAGAAGGGCCTCAGGCTTCCCAGAGACAGGTGGCTACATTAATTTTCTCTGGGTGATGGCCAAAGAATGTGAGGGGGAGGGAAAAAGGGTGTTACAGGTCAGAACAGAATAGAGAAAAGAACTGCATTTCTAGGTAAGCAGTACAGCAGATGGTCCTCAGAATATTTTTCCAAAATAATTAAATTCAGTCATTCTGATATTATCATAAATATTTTACATTTCCATTTTAATTGTGGTAGGAACTTTCAATTAATTCGTCCACTGAAAAGAAATCCTACCCTCTGTAGAACCAACTACATACACATTTAATATATATAATATATTACATATTATATATAACACAAATAATATATATTATATATGTATATGAGTTTTGAATTGTGACTAGTATAGCACTTTAAGTTTTCTCAAGTAACATCAAGTTATTGTCTTCAATATTGATTGGAAATCTTTTTCTTTTCTATTGAAGTCTATAGTGTAGATCCTTCCATTTGAGCTGAGGGTTTGAACAATTAAGCCCATATTGGAATTTTTCCTTAAGCCACATGAGCATGAACAATCTCTGACACATTTGGGTGCTAGAGAGAGAGGCCAGTGGCTAGAGCAACCAAGAGCAAGAATGAATGTATCGCAGAGTGCCTTGCTGAAGTGGTAACCTAATCTTAAAAGGAAGAGGGTCCAGGGTGTTACACAGAAAGAGCTAGGACTGTGAAATCCTCCTGTGCCAGCAGAGGCAAGTCTTTTTGGTATGTGCATGCTAATGTGAGGCTCGGAAACTAGTCAGGAAGAACAACAGCAGGATGAGAAAAAGAGCAATTATGACCTGTGGAACAACAATGTGAGAATCACAAATGAGGTCCACCAACCCCAAGGCTGAGTCAGAACTGGAAGCCAGGACCATGGCAGTGAGTTTTGGGATTTACCCCCAGAAGGTCAACTGGGTGAGGTGGAGGGACACAAGCATCCCTCCTACCTACCTACTGATGTCGATGGATGGAAAGAAAACACACCAGGGTTTAGAGTCAGAGCATCTCCATTGTCAGACTAGGCCCGTCTACTTCCAAATGCAATAAATAACATCTGTGAACACAGAAAACTCTAATCCAAGAAGTCTCAACCTCTAGGAATGCTAATGATATTTCTGGGAATAGAACTACCTAAAATTGTATTTTAAATTCTCTAATATTATAAAATTTTCATGAGAGAGCTTTGGGGCCCCCTAGGTAGTAGGCCCAGAAAGATTGCACCCTGCTCTCCAAAGTTGAGCTGTAACTGCTTTGGAACTGGGAAGTAACCTGACATTTAATTTTGCCGGTAACATACAATTAGGAGTTTCCCCTACCCTTTATCAGTAATGATCTGGAAAAAAAAAATACAGACTAGTCCCAGAAATTTGGATGGATTTAGGATCCCACACTGTATTTCAAGTGATTTAGATGTATAAGCATGAACATACTTGGAGAAGGGACAAGAGGAACTTGACTCCCTGAGCTGACACTGGCATGCTTTTCATTCCCCTCACTAGTGGATAAGGATTGAAGATTCTGCCCAGTCTAATAAGTGAACAGGATGGCTGCCCGTGAAACTGGTTATTAGATTTACCTCGCTGGAGCTCATATTCTCAAAGGCCCAAAGCACTGTGCCGAGACAAACCCAAGTGCTGCTCTTACTGGAGAGTGCACTGAAGTCCAGCTGTCCGTACTCACAGCAACATGCACGTGGGGATTCCAGGGACCAAAAACAATGCCCTGGGGAAGTCAGAAGAGGCACAATGCAAGATCTTAGACAGATTATACCAAAGAAATCAAGCTTTTTTATCCCAATGCTTCTCCGATGAGGAGGTTGAGTTGTGACAGATGCCAGGGGAGGGAAATTTACATACATTCCATGTTAGGGTATTCAGCTGATAAATCCATCCTTTAAAAAGCACCTATTTTTTTTTTAAGCAGTCCATTTTGTATATTAGAAGAAGATGATGATGAAGATGGTGGAAGCCTGGAGCAGACAGTGAAGTCCCTGGTATCTAGGGAGAAGTTCTTCCAGCCCTGTAGTAAGGCTGTGGCTGTTGTCCAGATCGCAGCATGGGAACTTCATATAATGCTGAGATCTGAGATTTTGGGGTTTTTTTGGGGGGGGGGGAGGCAGTTTTTTGTTCGTTTGTTTTTTTAAAGAGAGTATAGTTTCAATAGGTTTAAAGAACTCCTGAGAAATTTCTTAACATATTGTACCATTTTTGTAAACCTTCCTGCAAAGGTGTTTACCATTCAGCATCACCATCATTTAGTATTTATAAGTGCCCAGACTGTACAAGGTGCTATACAGCTGTTACACACTCCCTCTCTGCAGCTGTTTGAAATTAGAATAGATGTTGCATCAGCCACTGCTGGAAGCTTTGCCCGCCTAGGTGGGCCGCAGGGGCCTGCATTCCAACAGCCCTCCCACACTCCTACACTGAGAGCCTCCTAGGCCCTTCCTGCTCACCTCACCCATCCCACCCGCCCCCATGGATTTTTTTAATCAAGGAAGTTTCAGGGAATCAAAGAAGTCAGAAAATTTTTTAACATAGAAGAACTACAGAGTTATATATTTTGCTATGAATATTATTGTAGTACAGAAAATCCCCTTTGCCCGTTAGTGTGTGCTAGCGTGTGTGCACACTCTGGATAACTTGAATGTTGGACCAGCCCTGTGGCTTCAGGGTTGCGTTGCTGAAAGGTTAAACCACACTGCACCAGGAAGCCTGCTCCAGATACTACCTGGTTATCCCTTCCCCTACCAGTTCTCAAGAGGATTGTATGTGAATACACCGGGCTGGGATTTTCTGCTGATATGCAGGACATTTTGGCATGAGATGAAGGCAGAAGCAAGATGTCATCCATCTCAGTGAATTGAATCACGACGGTCCTCATTCCGATCTCTCTTTAATTCTCCATGGCATTACCCACACTATATTTGAAAATCTTGTTTCTTTTACTCTTTGTAGAGCTTAATCTTCCTACTTTCATATTTTAGAGTTATATTAATCATAACAGGTTCCCTCGGCCATCAATGGCGCCGCCCTTTGGTTTGCTGTGGTACTTTGCTGTGTACTCTGTGGCATCATGTTACTGTGTAAATAAATTCATTTTAATATACATTAAAAACCAGTCTTTGAGCACTCATCCTTTAACTCTCCCACAGACATACCAGTGACCGTTTGATTGCACACATTGTTGTCTTAACCCCAGGATGGACACTGGTTCTTAAGACAGGAAATGATGGCTATTAGTCATCATGCCCTCTGCCCTCTGGATCCTCTTCCCCTGCTGACATGGACTGCATTTTCTCTTTAGTCCCTCTCCATTCTGGGAAAACTAGGTTTCAAAGAGAAAGTGGAGGCATTTCGCTTCCCCCAGCCCTCAGAAGTCTGCAAGTTTGCTGTGTGAGGTCGCCCCCTGCTGACCAGACACCTGTAGGCCACCTGGGTTTGTGCTGCACCTGAGAGGCTTGGTTAACCACCAGATCTGGCAGGGCCTGTTTGGCATCATCTACAGAATCCACACACACCCTTAACCTGTTCTGTATGGTATACAGTCACACACCAGCTCCTCACAAAGGCAGACAAGATAATAGGTGGAAACTGCAGAGCAGAAAGAGGAGGCCACCTGGCTTAAGCAGAAAGAGCCAGCCATCAGCAGTGGTAGCAACAGCTGCCACATTATTAGCATGGAGGAAAGTACAATCATGCACACTTTAAATTTAGACCACATTTTAGTCTCCTAACTTACAGCGCATGCTGCCTCCAACCCACTGTTTTCTGCTGTTCTTCACTAGCAAGCAAGTACTCTGAAATTTGCAGACATTTTTTTTCAATATTTTTAGATGCAGTTGAACACAATACCTTTATTTATTTTATTTTATTTTAACATGGTGCTGAGGATTGAACCCAGCGCCTCACATGTGCTAGGCAAGCACTCTACCGCTGAGCTGCAACCCCAGCCCCGGCAGACATTGTTTTTAAGGCATATTCCAGAAAAGTAGCTGCTGGACTCAAGTTTTGTGTTATTGAGCAGCAAAACCCATATTGCTGTGGACCTAAAATCTATGTTGCCCAGGCCCAGGAGGAAAGGCCAGCAACAAAACCAACCAGACAATCCTGGGGACACAGGCTCTGCCTCCTGGTGGAGAAGAGCCTAGGAGACTGCCTGCACAACATGTGGGCTTCTGGGGAAAAGAAATGAAGAGGTAGGCTGGGTGCTCTTCACTAGGTTGGGTGGCTACCTAAAACTGCCTCGTGAGTGACCACCCCAGGGCCCTGAAAAGATATGGGCCAGGGCATGGTGGGACCAGTTTGGGGTTGGCTTAGCCAGACTCCAGGGGAACAGATCAGAGGAAACCTGAGTGCCTGTTCTTAATGAGACTACTTTGTCCTAAGGGAAAAGAGCCTAGAGAAAAGTCCTGTCCCCTCTAGCACCACTGCCCTCCTGACTCATGATCGACCACTGACACCTGCGTGGCCTTTGGCATCACATGCCTGCAGTGACAGCTTTCAGTCCAACAAACATTTTTTGCTATTTTTTGTTTCTTTTGTTGTTTTGGATCTAGATATTTAACCCAGGGGTGCTTTGCCACTGAGCCACATCCCCAGCTCTTTTTGTTTTTTTATTTTGAGAGAGGGTCTCACTAAGTTGCTTAGGGCATCACTAAATTGCTGAGGCTGGCCTTGAACTTGAGATTGATCCTCCTGTCTCAGCTTCAGGAGCTGCTGGGATTACAAGGCTGCGCCACCACACCCGGGCACACAGATTCTTGATTTCTTTCCTGCCTCAAATAAACTGGTAGTGGGAGCTCCCCAAGTGCCTGGGGTTCTAAGTGTGCACCCTCTGCTCCAGGAGCTTTTTGCCTGCTCTCCAAAGCCCATCAAATTATGCTTCCTCTCAGGTGAGCCTGTGCTCTGCTAGTAAAGGAGCTTCATTAGTGCCTTAGGAGCCAAGAACTGCAGTTGGCAGATCACAAATTGTCGTTGAGAGCAGCTCAAGGCAATTACAGCTGAAACTTAAAAACTGATTTCATATTAGGTCCGGGGGGGGCAGTGGGGAGTTGGCTCCAAGATCCAACTCTCTCAAATTTGCAAACTTCTAAGAGGAAACAGGCTGCTTGGGCACAACTCAACTTCTTGGAGATCCCAGATAACAGACCCACATTCCAAGGACTGCTCCCCTGCCCTTTGGAAGGTGCATAGATGCAGCCAGAAAGTGGCAGTGGTCCCCAGTCCACATTTTGGAATCCAAGCAGTGGGGCTGGGGTGTAGCTCAGAGGTAGAGTGCTTGCCTAGTGTGTGTGAAGCCCTGGGCTCAATCCCCACTACTGCAAAAATAATAATAGTAATACAAGTAGGGCTGGGAGGACTTCTATGGAATCCACCAGCAGGAGTGCCAGGGGCCTCTATAGAAGGAACTTGCCTGCCAAGAGGGGAGTGGAGGACTCTGCCCTGAGGGGCAGTGCTCTCTGCAGTACTGTCCCTAACCACCATCTGTCACTCACCAGTCCACGCTTGAGCTGGAATCAGGGGAGAGTGAGAACCTCCAGCCTGCGGTTCATGTTTCCATTCTCCCTCTCACCCAAGTGCCTCTTATACCACTCTCCAACAGAGGTGGGTACATCTGAAACCTGCCCAGCCCCCACCTCTGCCTCTCTCCATCTTGATCCAATCTGACTCCATGGCCACTTCTTGTCAGCCTTCCTGGCAGTGCCCTGTTGATGCCACCTGATACTTAGGACAGAGCCCCATCCCAGGCATCAGACTCTGCTGGCCTCCCCTCTCAGGGCCAGGGTCTGCACTTCTCTGCTTCCTCCACTGCCTCCTCTTGCTATCTGGTCTCTGAAGGGCAGGGCAGCTGACCTTAACCAAGTACCTCTGTGCTCCTGGCCTGGGCACTGCTCCAGAGCCCCTAAGCTACAGTGAAAGCTAACAGTAAGGAACCCCAAGCAAGCGCATTCAGCTACCCACCCAAGAATGGCCCCAATCTTCTGATTTTACAGATAAGGAAAAGGAGGCCCAACTAAACAAAGCCAGGATTCGAACCTATATGTGTGTGACTTCTAGTGCTATGCTCTTTCTTTCACTCCATTTCTGCCATCTGTGCAGCAGGGCACGGGCAAGGGGGGGCAGGAGGACAGTAGGAGGTAAGAGAACAGGGAGAGTGCTCTGGGGAAGGCCATGGGGCCCGCAGGAGTTCAGGCCTTTTCTGTTGCTGTTCTTCCACATATTAAGTGTTAGGTGCTAGGGGCCTGACAGTGGCCTGCAGGAGCTACAACCCAGGGCTGACAGGCAGGGAGGACAGAAGGAGTACCCACTTGATGGGAGCCAGGGACAGAAGCTCCTGCCCACCTCTGTGTGCCTGGGGAAAGGTTTGGAGGAATGAGACCAGGGGATGGAACAAATCGTTGTTCCCAGAACCAGAGGCCTGTCTGATGGGCCAAACACTTACCCAGAAGACAAAGGCAAGGCCCTCTGGAAGCCCACTCTGAGCCCTGGGATGCTACCAAGCTCAGTTTGTACTGGAGCCCTAAACATGGGCTCATGGTGGGTGGCCCAGCCTCCCTCCCAGGACCCGCCTTCATGTTCTACACTGGGCTAGCCAAACCCTCCCTGCTTCCAAAGCTAGAAGCCTGGTGTGGAGAGATCTTGGGCAGAGGTCCTGACTTCTGTGAACTCCACTCTCCTCCTCTGTGGAAGGGGCCTTGCCTGCCCATCCTAGGCCAGTTCTGGGAGAGCGAATTAGCATGTTAACGGTTGTGCAAATGTGCCAGTCTCAGGTGAGCAGTGGAGCCCACCTGAGGCCTGCAGGAGACAGGGAAGGAAAGGGGTGTTGCACCAGTCCAGACTGGTCAGGGAAGAGGGGCCTCTGCAGGAACAGCTGTGGCCTGGAAAGGGTAGTGTTTAAGGGCCCCAGCCCAGCATCAGCACGCTCCTGACTTTGCCCACTTTCTGCACCTCCAGCCAACCACTGGCCAGTTCACCCCGCCTTGCTGAGCAGGCAAGGGTCCCTCCTTGGAGCACCTGTGTGTCCAAAGGGTCAGGCTCGTCAGGGGCCGATCTAAGTGAGGAGCCACAGGGAGATCAAAATGGACCCCAAGTAGAGGGTGTGGAGGAAGGCAGCTGCAGAGCGCTTGACCACACTTGCTTGATTTTATCCTCACCACAACCCTGGGAGGTATTTTCCAGAATTATGCTCATTTTACTGATGAGAAAACAAGCCAGAGAGGTTTTATCTGCCCAGGTCACTAGTAAGGGAAGAAGGGTTTGTCCTCGGTAAGTCTGACTCCACCTCCCAGAGACCTAGCACTCCAGCCATCCTCCCTCACTCTCCAGCTGTCACCCCCAAACCGTCAGTGGCTTCAAGGTGCCCAGTGAAGAACGCCCAGTTGCAGAGTCCTGCTGTCTGCTGACCAGATGCCCACAGCAGCCTCCAGCCTCCATGCCGGCCTCTGTGCCACCCCCGTCAGATGCACCATGAGAGTCTCCACATTGTCCCTGCCTTTCTTTTCCCTGTTCTTTGGGCCTGTTCAGCTGAGAAGCTTTTGGGAGAAGGCTCTGGGACAACTCCCCATGGAAACATTCCCTCACCCACCTGAAGTCACCAACTTGCTTCCCAGACCCAGCTTCTGGCCTGAGGCTTATGAGTGTGTGCCCCCCTCTCTGTGAGTCGCGGGCGCCCCTGGCTTCAGCTGCTTTCCTCCATGTCCAACTCACACATCCGAGAAGGGAAAAGGCAAGAACTGGCTGCAGCGGCTCCCTTGTTCCTGCTTCTAGGCTGGGCTCTCCCACCCAGGCCTCATCTGATCCTGTGACCCCCATTCTACAGCTGAGAAAACTGAAACTCAGAGTAGGTGAGGAACTGACCCAAGGTTGCACAGCTGGGAAGTAAGAGGGTTGAGATTCCAACCTAGGCCTGGCTGTCTGGGGAGCCAGTTCTCCTCCCCACCATTTCACAAGACTTCAGCTTGTGAATCCAAGCAGTGAGGCCGGGGTGTAGCTCAGGGGTAGAGTGCTTGCCTAGTGTGTGAAGTTCCAGTGGATGGACTTGGGTCCTGCGAGCACTCACTCCTGCCATGACAGATGAGGGAACCCAGGAAGGCTTCTCCACATGGGCAGAGAGCACAAGTGGGAAGAGAGAGCTGGACGAGGCTGGGCGACCAGGCCCATCAGAGATCCATGGCTCCTTCTGTCCCACTTCACTGAGCTCCTGCAGGCCAGCCAGGCACTGGGCACCAGCACTGGCCAGCTTGGGGACATTCCCTCTGGAGAGGCCCCAGAACAGTGCCATACCCAGCCTCCACAGAAGGGGCTGACTGTCAAACAGCCAACCCCAGCCCATCCACCAGCAGACATCTGCCAGCTTCGCATCCGCCCAGGACTGCAGCCCAGTGGCCAGCAGCCCCAGGGAAAGAAACTGGCAAATTTTTTTTCCTTCCTTCCTTCCTTTCTGGAGGGGAGGGTTAATCTGCCCTCCACCCATACACACACCCTGTCACGGCACCCAATCAAGGTTGTAAGACTCTCAAGTTGTAGCTCCGCACTTGCACAAACACACCAACTAGACACCCACGACTGCAGGGTTCCACTCTCTCACAAAAACAGTCATAGCCATTGCTCGATACTCTGCAGGTTGCTTTTCTCACCTGACAATACATCTTGGATATCGCTTTTTTTTTTCTTCTGTTCAATCTTAATATAAAAAAATCACTAATACTAATGTACAAAAATGTGAAAGTGTGACAATGACAACAAATGAAATTCTGTGATCGAAAGTCCCCTCGCGTGCACTCTGGCGCACACACACCCAACCCAAACAGATTCTGATGTGGGAACACAGACTGACACAAACCAGAGCCACCAACGAGCAGCAGCGTGTATGTTCTCCATCCCGCCAATCACAGACTTCAGCTACTCCAGTAACAAAAAACAGCGCATGCTCCCAGGAATAGCAAGGCAGACTTCTTACTCGCGATGGACCAGCACAAATAAACCCAGCAAAAAACTGCGACATACTTAAATTTAGGATTGTCATTCACAAAGATTGTCACAATTTGAGCCAGGCACGGTGGTGCACACCTGTAATCCCAGCACTTGGGAGGCTGAGGCAGGAGGATCATGAGTTCAAAGCCAGCCTCAGCAATGGCGAGGCACTTAGCAACTCAGTGAGACCCTGTCTCTAATAAAATACAAAAACGGGCTGGGGATGTAGCCCAGTGGTCGAGTGCCCCTGAGTTCAATCCCCAGTACAAAAAAAAAAAAAAAAAAAAAAAAAAATTACCACAATTCCACTAGAAGGAACAAATCCTGTGGTTCTCCCCATGACATCTTTTTACTGTGCCCAGTGTTGTCCTTGTTCAGTGAGGCCTCGGTCATCAACAGTATTATAATCTCCTTTGGTTAAAAACTTGACCTGCCCATTTTGCTTTTCGTGAATCTTCAAGTCTCGATGAACTATAAGAATCTCTCTTCCTTCTATCCTGAAAACACTTTATCCCACTTGCATGGGATCTTCAACTCGATTTGTTACAAAGCAAAGGTCTCCTCTTTGGCCTGCAGGTTCCATGCAGCAGCTGAGCACCACTGCACCACTTTCACCTCCAGATGTTACCATCAGCCCCTTCCAGGTCATTGGTGCCAAGGACACAACCATTCCAAACACGGGATGTGATAATCAGCTGCCTCTGGTTTGGGGGGGCGCGGGGATTACTGGGGATTGAACCAGGGCCACCTTACCACCCTGGGAGCTACATCCTGCCTCTTGTTCATCTCCCACCCATCATCCAAAAAGCTGAAAGACAGCCTGGGGGCCTGGTGAGCGGGACAGAGAGGCCCAATGGGACCACCGGGAGGAACAGCTCCACATTGCACTTTTTTTAAAAGACAGCTTGTCTCCCTAAAAAATAATACTATTATATAACACAAATGTAAATTTTATTTCTACTTCTCTGAGCTTTCAGGCACATACTGACTGATGACTAAGAAATGAAATATCAAGAACTGCAAAACCCTCTTGAGAGCTATAAAAGGAGATGCGTGGATAGATGAACCCCCAAATTGTCTTCTCAAGTATCTTAATGAAATTTGAACCAAAAATATCAATGGATGTTTTTCTAAGATGAGAAACTACAAAGTGGTTCTTCAAGTCTCTTGGAAGAATGAACAGTTGAAACATAGAAATTGCTGAAATTGAGAGAATTTTTAAGCATGTGAAAAACTATGATTAATAAAACAGTGTGATGCAGGTACAAAAAAAGACAGGTCAGTATAACGGAATAGGTAACCTAAAAATGAGATTCACATCTAGCAAGATGGAATATAGGATAAGTAAGCACCCATATGGTTTTTTGGATAAGACTTCCTGACAATTGGCCAGCTGTTTGGAAAATAGTTATTCTGCATACTGTAAGCCAATATAAATTCAAACAGATCCAAAAAAGTGTTACGTGCCACAAAGGAAAGGAAAAAAGGAAAGAAACGCTAAGAACTAGAGAGAATGCCAAGTCAATATCTGTTTTATCTCTTGTCAAGAAAGGATTTTCTAAGCTAAAAAGCAACAGGAGGCATCTGAAAGGGAAAGATCAATAGGTTTGACTGAAGATAAACCTTTGTCCACTGAAAACATTAGAAACCAAATTGAAAAGTAAATAACCAGGAAAACTATTTCAACAAATAAAACAGACACGGGTTAAAATCCTGAGTTATGAAGAGCTTATACAATCATTAGGAGCATAAGACACCAATAGACAGAAAAGAGACAAGTCAAGGAAGAATCCAAAGGTTTAACCTTCCTAGAAATAAGAGAAATGAAAAACTGAGATGGCATATCTAGGAAACCATTCCATTTTTTTTCTTTCTTTTTGGAACTGGGGATTGAACCTAGGGATGCTTAACCACTAGGCCACGTCCCCAGCCCTCTTTTTTTTTTTTTTTTTTTTTGGTTCTTTTATGTTATACATGACATTAGAGTTCATTTTGATAAAATTATTTTTTTTATTTTGAGACAGGGTCTCTCATTAAGTCGCTGAGGCTGCTTTGAACTTACAATCCTCCTGCCTCAGCCTCCCAAACCACTGGGATGGATGATAGGCATGTGCCACCATGCCCGGCTAAGAAACCATTTTTTTTATTAATATCTATTTATTTATTTTTAGTTGTACACAATTCCTTTATCTTTACGTGGTGCTGAGGATTGAACCTGGGCCGCGCACGTGCTAGGCGAGCGCTCTACTGCTGAGGCACAACCCCAGCCCAAGAAACCATTTTAATAGCTCTTTCTGGTTATAAAAGCAATGTCTATTTATGGTAGACAATCTGGAGACTAAAACTGATCCACTGGGTCACCCTCCAGAGGTGACCGCTGCTAGCATGCCCTTTATATCCTGCATGTTGTGCATTCTGTTCCTTTTTAATGAAGAGCCTATTGCTGGCTTCTCATTTCCTGCATATCAAACAAAGCTCTTTGTGAAGCTTTTCCTCAGTGCTGGTGACAGTGTATATTCAATGTCAGAACAACTAACTGGGATGGGAAGGGACTTGATTCCCCTTGTGCTGGGGCATCAGGCAGGGGCTGACCCTATGGACACATGGGTTGTAAGGGTTTCAGATCTCCAAGGGCAAAGTGCCAGATTTGTAGGGAGCTTTTTAGCTCCTAAAAAGGAGAACCTCTGGGGCATGACCCAAGCCCAATAACTCAGATTACCCCTTTTCCACAGATCCAGTTATCCTGAGCTTGAGGGGCCTCTCTGCCCCAGGGGGCTGCCCAGGTTTGGACTCAGGGTCCACCTCTAGCTAACTGCGTCCTCAGGCGTACTGGTTTAATGGGAATTCCTTCCTCACGGGGTCATTGTCAGGATTAAAGGACATAGTCCAGCAAATGTGGACTGCCTGGAGACAGTAATGCTCAAATATTGTTAGCACAAAAGGACAAACTCTGAGTGGGCATGTGCTTGCTGCGCTGATAACTAAACACCCCTGGAGAGATTTTTTATGGAACAAAGGCACTGTGAATCCAAATCCCTACCTCAGGAGAGTCAGAAAACTGCTTCCAGTTTTTGAATGGCAGTTTCTCCAGCTTTTCAAGTACCCTCTGGCTGGATTTCAGAAAGCCCTAGTAACAGTCCTTGCTCTAAACACCTCCTACCTGCCCAAGGTGACACAGCACATCAGAGGCAGAAACGGGTCCATGTCCCTGAACTCAAGCGGGCCTTTCTTCCCTGGCTATCTCCAACCTCTCCATCCCCAGCCGAGGTGAGTGGAGGGAGGAAGAGGGTCTGCAGTTGGAACCCTGTGTCCCAGCCCCGGCCTGGGTGCTCATTAGAGGGTTCCTGGGTCCCAAAGCATCCTGTTCCTCCTCTGCAAGGGGCTTGGCCTGGACAACACCCACCCTGCTGCCCTGCAGTCCGCGCAGCTCCTCTCACCACACTGCCTTGGCATAACAAACGCTCTGGTCCAATGTGCTTTATTTGGGGGAAAGTCATTAAACTACTTTTGTGGAAATATTTTAATTGAATTAGATTGTTTTCTGGTTGTAATAAATGTTAATTAATTGAGTGGGTCGGGTGTCCTTGGATCTAGCTGGCTTCTCTCCATTTAATTAGGAGGTGAGTGTGGACTTATTTCTTTTTGTCCTGGGTCTGTGGGTTAAATTTATCTTTTGTGCTAATAAAGTGATCAGGTGAATGTGGGGAGATTATTTCCTATATCTGAAATTTAATAGCTGCTTCACTCACAGAGCCATGTGGAGCCCCTGCTTGGCCTCCATGGGTGTGACCCAGTTCTCCCACCTGAGCTTAATGAGGCTTCTTCATTTCTCTTAGGAAAAGAAAGAAATTTTAAGTTCACAAACATTTCTTTGTCTCCCAAGTACGCTAGCTTTAGGGACAAAGCTCCCAAGACCACACAGCATGGCCCTAGTGCAATAACACCTACACCCAGCAGTGTCTTTGACTAGTAACAAATTCATCTTGGGTCAACCAACACTGACATGAGCCAGACCCTGGGCTAGGTATGAGGGTAGAGGTCAGTCCAAGGTCAGTCCTCAAGACAGTGGCAGAAAGTGACAGTGATGGCTGTGTAAACTGGGTGACAACAGAGGGACCCACACAATACAGAAGGCAGTGTGAGGGGCCAGGCACATTACCTTGGACTTGTGGGACAAGGAAGGGCAGTCCGGGAAGCCTTCTGAGAGGAGGTGTGTCTGTACTGGGTTTTGAAGGATAAATAGGAATTCCCCAGGTGAACAAAATGTGGAGAAGGGTTTTTGAGACTGAGGCAACAATTCACGCAAAACCAAGATCATCCTAGAGAACACAGCTAAGCCGCGGGAGGCTCGCAGCAGATGTGGGGCATGTTCGGGCTTGCACAGGAGGAAGGACCCTTCTGGCTGCAGCAGCGGAGGAGGATCCAGAGGGGAGATCCAGGGATAGAGAGAACCAGATAAGAAAGGCAGGCAGACCTTCAGCGCAGCCCATTGCCATGGAGAAATGGAGAAGACTCATTAAGCTCAGAGACTGAACAGGGACAGATTCTGGAAACATTTAGGAGGTAAAGTCAACTGTTTCTGGCTTCCCAGAAGGTTAGACACCTGAGGAGACCACCAGGAGGCAGCAGGTGAGGAGGACAGGAAGGGGGAGACCCCTTCTCTTAGCTCCTCTGCAGCTGAATGGCTTGTCTTCCCCTGAACAGAGCCGTGGGGCGCTAAGGCTTGCAGTGACAGCAACAGTTGAGTAGCTTCCATCAGCCAGACACCTTTGCTTGAGCTTGGCCTGTGCAATGCATTTAACCTCAGGACACTCCCGTGACAGAGGTCCTCTGCCCAGCTCACCAGCGAGGAAACCCAGGCCTGCAGACCCCGAGGATTCACCCAAGTTCACTAAGCTTCAGAAGTGGGCAGTAGGAGCTCTCCCTGGCTGCACCACAGCCTCCTGACCTACCCCGAATAAACTTGAGCTCCCCACCAAATGGAGCTTGACTCTACCCAAAATTATCTGTTGTAACCTGTAACAACAGTCCAGGCTTTCCCTTGAGAAATCAGAAGACCTCCCCAGCACTGAACATAAAGTGGGGGGCCTTGACCTGGGCAGCTTGTCCCATCCTCACTCACGCCAGGGCCCATCCTGTCTGGAGGGAGGAGGCGAGGAGTCCAGCTGCCTTCTGTCCTGAAGGCCCCACAGGACAGCAAGAAGGCCTGCTGTACCGCACTTGCTCCCTGTGTGGTCCGTGCCCAGTCTCTTTCCTCCCCAGGCCTCAGAAATTGATCGTGTCTGCATCAGCCCCTCCCAGGGCCGCTGTGGGGTCCAGGAGCTGCTTGTGGGACTTCAGGCACGTCGTGGTGGACGGCTGCTATCATTATGGCTGCACTACTCTTGTTCCTGGCTCTCTTCAGGCCAAGGAAGTCTAAAGACACAGGGCCACCCTCAGAAAAGTGTCCTCAACAGGGACACAGCCACTAGCCCCAGAAATTGGCCTTGGGACCTGCCACCTAGGAATCAAGCTTACTGCTTGAAGAGTCCCTTTCTTCAGCAGGTCCCCTCCCCTCCACAAACCCCTGGTTGGCCAGGTGCCCCAGAGGTGCACACCTTCCTCACCAGCATGTCCACCTTGCCAAAGCTCCGTGGATCCTGTTCATCCTTCCAGGCCTCCTCTAGCCCACCACCTCCCACCCCATTGGACTTCTCCCCACCAGTTCTCTGGGTGCCACCTGTGGGCGCCTACCCCTACACTGTCCCAGGGCGCTCTTCTGATGCTGGAGAGTATCCAGGACTGACTCGCCTCTGGCTCACCCCAAGCCTGCCAGAAGCCTTTTCTTGACAGCTACAGCTGAGGATGGAGGGTAGTTAGAGAGGGGAGAAATTCACCCCCTGCCACACACACACGATACCCAGCCCCACTTCCCATTTTGAGGCCACAGTCAGCCTTCTTTCTGGCTGTGCCTGTCCAGCTCTGCGACCTCTCCTCACTCTGCCCTGTCCCTCATTGTGCTGTTCCAGAAGCTCACCCAGCTCCTAGGCAATTGCCCTACTCACTGGGACATACCCTGACTTCGGGGCAGGAGCTGGCATGAGACAAGGTATCACCACACAGCACCATGACCCTGACCTTGGGAAACCAAAAGTTGCATGGTCTGAGTGCTGGTTATCTGCCTGCTTCAGAAGACTCCTACTAAATCCTAGGGAAGAAGCAGTACTAGAACCTTCCAAGGAAGCAAGGAAAGCAGATCCTAAAAAGCAGGAGTAAACTGCCCCTCTCTGTCACCCACTTCCTGGCGAGCACAGAGCAGGATCAACCAGTTCCCAATTGTTAGGTTTCTTGCCACCCCCACCCGTGCTACTGCAGGACAGACCAGCTGTTGGTGCCAGATTAATGGCCACAATTAAAAGCAAAATGCCCTTGCTGTGGCCCGCTGTCCTCCCACACCTGTGAGCCCGGAGGCTGAGCTCTAAGCCATGGGAACAGGAGATTTGTAATGAAATCAGACAGGCCTCTTAACCGCTGATGGTATCAGGGCCCAGGGGAGATGCAGACTTATTTCCTAATCTCCCACGAAGCATCTGTCAGCCCCACCACACGGCAATGTCATTCCTGCATGCGGCAAGGACCTTTCATGGGGAGGATTGTCAACTGCCTGCCTGGCCCCTGGCCCCTCATCCAGCCCCTGCCCCTCTTTTGGGCTCAGGCTGCACAGATATTCTCTCTCCTCTCTCCCTCCCTTTCTCTCACACACACACACTGGCTCACCCGATTCATTCATAAATTGCCTGCTGTGCCCCATTAAAATGACAGAAGAAAGAAAAATAAGACCATCTCTTTAGCAGTGTTGGAAAACAGAAGAGTATCATTGATAAAGCAGTCATTTGAGGGATTCCTAGGAGCTGATGAGAACAAGCAAAATGAGAAGTCCATCCAGGCAGCATGGCCCATGACCCACCCAGGCAACCCTGACCAACAGTTTCCCCACTAGTGCCCAGGGAGCTCCCCAGATCTGCAGCAGGGCAAAGCAAAGGGGCTGGAGAGGCTGAGCCAACCAGCCTTTGTCCCCAGGCAGGGAAGCAGAAGAGAGCCTTGGCCTCCAGGGGCAGCTCCTGCCCTGCCAGCAGCTTCTCCCAGCCCACACAGTCCTTTCAAGTCTATTAGCAGGAGCGGGACGAATAGGCATGGGAAAACAGGTGACAGGCCTGGACTCCACTGGAGCAGTGCCCACAGATGGGCCGCCCCCACCTCAAGTCTCTTGAAGCAGACAGTACACCAAGTCACCTAGGGTTTGAACAAGGAGTCCTGTGGGGCTCCTGCCCCCACACCATGATTGCTCCCAGTTTGTGCCTCCTGCCCACACCCACGAATCAAGCTCAAATCAGGTCAGGACAGCCTGGGTGCTACAGCCTCCTTTTTGACATTCATCATACGTCTTAGCTTATAAAGTCTCTCAGAGGTCTTGCAGTAATTTTTACTGTATAATTTACAGTCACTGCAGTTACAGGTTTAAAGTGCTCAGTGGAACAAATTTTGACAAAAGATTATACCCTCAGAATTCACCTCTGCATGGAGATGCAGAACATTTCATCACCCCAGAAAGTCTCCTCATATCTCTTTCCCCCTCACCCCACCCTCAAGACAACTACTTTATGACTTCCAAAGCAATGGACTAGTTTTGCCTGTTCTAAAGCTTCATATAAATGGCTTCCCATATGGTATGTGCTCTTGATATCTGGCTTCTGCTCCCAGAATATCTGGAAAATTCATCCATGTTGAGATACGTGTCAATAGTTCATTATTGTTATTTTTTGGAGGGTACTGGGGACTTAACCCAGGGGCAATTTATCACTGAACTATATCCCCAGCCCTTTGTCTTTTTTATTTATTTTTTTAAATATTTATTTATTTGCTTTAGTTGTACACAATGCAATGCATTTATGTTTACGTGGTTCTGAGGATCGAACCCAGGCCGCGCACGTGCGAGGCGAGCGCTCTGCCGCTGAGCCACAACCCCAGCCCTGTTTTTTTTATTTTGAGACAGGGTCTCCCTAAGTTGCTGAGGCTGACCTTGAACTTGTGATCCTCCTGCCTCAGCCTCCCAAGTTGCTGGGATTACAGGCGTGTGCTATCAAGCCTAGCTAATTATAATATTTTAAATTTGGGATTATTCCATTGTCATAATACATTTATTACAGTTTATCTGTTTCCCTGCTGGTAAATATTTAAGTTTCCCCAATTTGGGCCATGAACAAGCTTGCTATGAACACTGGTATATTCATCTTTTGTGAATATGTCTCACGTTCTTCCTGGGCAGTTAAACCTAAGAATGGAATTTGTAGGTGTGTGCAAACTGCTAAACTGTTTTCCAAAGTGTGTGTGTACATTTCCCCTAGCAATGTATAAGAGTTTCTGTTGTTCCATATACTGTTATTTGTTGTTATGTCTGCTAGAATTTGAACAATTTTGATTTAACTCAAAACCTACTGAACCACTACACTTTTTTTTTTTTTTTTTCTGTACTCTATTTTAACATCCCATGGAAGTAGTATGCTAGGGAACTTACTTTGGACAATGAAGCTCTACACCTTCACTTATTCATTCACTTATTTGTGGTAGAGAAGATAAGCCAGATGTGATTAGACTCTGCCAAGACTAAGAAAAACAAGAAAATATAAGTGCATATCAGTAGAAATGATTAAGGGGATGAACAATGGCAGAGACAGAGTAGGTATCATGGATAAAATGAACACATTTCTAGAAATGTAAATTACTCATTCGACTCTCTAGGAGGTAGAAAACCTGAGTGGTCCAAAAACCACAGAAGAAATTGAAGACTGCTCAGTGTAAACACAGAAATACCTAAATGATTTAAAAGTGAAACCTGAAAAACTCTCAAGGCACTGATGATCTGATTTTAAACTGTGCAGAACATAAAGATGGGAAGAGAATTTTGCCAGCATTCTGTCCCTGAGCCACACCCTCAGCCCATGCCCTTCACTGTTACATCAAATAACCCGCTTTCAAAAAAGGTGCTTTTTGTTCCCACAGCTCTACCTCTGCTGCTTTAGAAGTGTGATATCCGAGAGAGCAGAGCTTTGAAAAGGGACATGCTGGGCTTGGTTGGCGCACGCCTGTAATCCCAAAGGCTTGGGAGGCTGAGGCAGGAGGATTTCGAGTTCAAAGCCAGCCTCAGCAATTTAGCGAGGTCCCAAGCAACTCAGTGAGACCCTGTCTCAAAATAAAATACAAAAATTGGGCTGGGGATGTGGCTTAGTGGTTGAGGGCCCCTGAGTTCAATCCCCAGTACCAGAAAAATAAATAAAATAAAATAAATAAAAAGGGACGCGAGGTGGCTCCGTTGAATGGCACTTGCACATGCCAACATGTGGGTGAACACTCTTCGTGCCACCGGATGAACAGGCTCAAAGGTAGGCATGGCATGGACTGGAATTTTGGCCTGAACCAGTGCTGCTACCACTGCACCTGCTGTGGCTATTTAACTCATTTTTTCCCATCCTCTCAGGTATGGACACCTATAAAAACTTAAATTGAGCTGGGCGCGGTGGCGCACGCCTGTAATCCCAGCACTTTGGGAGGCTGAGGCAGGAGGATCGCGAGTTCAAAGCCAGCCTCAGCAATGGCGAGACACAGTAACTCAGTGAGACCCTGCTTCTAATAAAATACAAAAAAGGGCTGGGGATGTGGCCCAGTGGTCAAGTGCCCCTGAGTTCAATCCCCGGTACCAAAAAAAAAAAAAAAAATTTTTTTGTTGTGGGCTGGGGTTGTGGCTCAGCAGTAGAGTGCTTATCTAGCATGTGTGCGGCCCTGGGTTCAATCCTCAGCACCACATAAAAATAAATAAATAAAATAAAGGTATTGTGTCCAACTATAACTAAAAAATAATATATTATATATATTATATAATATATATATTATATATATTATTGTAGATGGACATAATTACTTTATTTTATTTATTTATGTAGTGCTGAGGATCGAAACTAGTGCCTCACACATGCTAGGCAGGTGCTGAACCACTGAGCCACAACTCCAGCCCTTAATGGGTTAATTTAAGTTAAATGGAATTAGAAGTTCAGTTCCTCTGTCACACTAGCCACATTTCAGTGGTCAGTACCCACAGGAGGCTACTTCTGGCTAATATGTCAGGCCATGCAGATCTGGAACATTTCCCTCACTGCAGAGAGCTCCACTGACAGTGCTGTTAGACCCTTAGAGGGTAATGGAGAGGCTACTACCATAACAGGGCAGAAAGAAATGAAGGTGGCTTCCAAGAACTCTCTGCCTGGCCTGCTAATCCAGCCATGTGCAATGGCCAACAGGAAGGAAGGCACAACAAACATACTAGGACATGACCCCAGGCTCAGCTGCCTCGGGAATGATGGCCTAGGCCAACCTACCAGTCAAGAACGTCTGCCAATTATCAAGAATACAAGTAACAATAAATGTTGGCGAGGTTGTGGGGGGAAAAGCACACTCATACATTGCTGGTGGGACTGCAAATTGATGCAACCACTCTGGAAAGTAGTATGGAGATGCCTTAGAAAACTTGGAATGGAACCACCATTTGACCTAGCTATCCCACTCCTCGGCATATACCCAAAGGACTTAAAATCAGCATACTACAGTGATGTGGCCACATAAATGTTCATAGAAGCTCAATTCACAATAGCTAAGCTATGGAACCAACCTAGGTGCCCTTCAATAGATGAATGGATAAAGAAAATGTGGTACATAAAACATAATGGAATATTAATCAGCCATAAAGAAGAATGAAATTATGGCATTTGCAGATAAATTGATGAAACTGGAGATGATCATGCTAAGTGAAATAAGCCAATCCTAAAGAACTAGAGGCCGAATATTCTCTCTGATATGTAGATGTTGACTCACAATAGGCAGAAGGGAGGGAGGAGTGGAGGTTCACTAGGTTCTGACAGGGCATAGTGGGGGGAGGAAGGGGGATGGAAATGGGAAAGACAGTAGAAAGAATCAGATGTTTCTATGTTCATATATGAATACACGACCAGTGTAACTTCATACCATGTTCAACCACAAGAATGGGAAGCTATACTCCATGTATGTATAATATACCAAAATACATTCTGTAGTCATGTATAACTAAATGGAACAAATAATTTTTTTTTTTTTTTTTTTTTTTTTTTTTTGTGGTACCAGGGATTGAACTCAGGGGCACTCGTCCACTGGGCCACATCCCCAGCCCTTTTTTGTATTTTATTTAGAGACAGGGTCTCACTGAGTTGCTAAGTGCCTCGCCATTGCTGAGGCTGGCTTTGAACTCGCGATCCTCCTGCCTCAGCCTCCCAAAGTGCTGGGATTACAGGCGTGCGCCACCGCGCCCAGCGGAACAAATAATTTTTAAAAAGACTCCCTGCCAGCCAAGGAGACTGCTGAAGGCAAAGGGAACATGGAATGAATGGCTAGAAGGATGACCACGCATCCCAGCCCAGCCAAGCCGTGGAGCTCCACGTTCTCCTTGCCGTGCATGGACATAGTTATGGTGTATATTGCTTGCAAAACATCGAGACAAGATTGGGACAGAATTAGAGAGGAAGTGGACCTCACCAGAACCCCTGTATAGAGCAACCCAGTCACTGCTTTAGCCACCCAGAGTGAGGCTGTCCCAACCACCTTCTAGTGTTACTTTAAGTGAAGTTGGTTTCTGTTTGCAAAACGAAGCCTCTTGGCTTGGCTGGAACAAAAGCGTAAATATTGAAAAGAACTAGACTGCGTGGCTAGTTGCTGATGACATGCTTCTCTTCTTAGAAATTCCCTTTTTTTTTTTTTTTTTTCTGGTGCTGGGGATCAAACCCCAGGCCTCATGCATGCTAGATAACGGCTCTACCACTGGACTACATCACCAGCTCTCTCTCTCTCTCTCTCTCTCTCTTTAATAAGAACATCCACTGATCTTTATTTGACTTGACAACATCTGCATTATTAAAAGACAGGTAACAAAACTTGAGCTTATATTGAATTTGACGAACTAAGTTCTATAGTATCTAGAATATTATATAAGAAATATCAACTGAGCGGGGAACAAAATTGCCACATGCAGATGCTCCTGGCAAAAGGGGAGCTATATCTGTAGGTCCAGAGTGCACAGCGCACAAAACAACCAGAGAGAAAATGCAAAGAACTTCCTCGGGCAAAATCGTTTTCCCTTTAGAGGGAAGAAGTCTTCCTAGAAATTTCTAGAGAATCAAGAAAAACTGTGAAAGGTTTGACAGTAGTGACCAAATACAAAATTGCTTTCCTATTTATTGGCTTTATTCTGAAAGGAAGATTTTTAAATTTTTATTTAATTTATTTTTGTGGTACTGGGGATTGAATCCAGGGTCTCACCCTAGCCTCCTAAAAGGAAATTATTTAAATCCTTTCAATGTAGAATAAACCCAGATCCAGACCAGCCGTTACTGCCAGACTGTCTTGTCATGGAAGTGCGGAGCAGCCAGGGGTGACAGAGCCACAGGGTATGCTCTGGGACGCTTGAATGAAAGTCCGCGTGGAGGGTGGTGACAGGGCCAGGCTCATTCCTTTCAGGAGGTGCCTGCTGCGCCCCACCGTGCCCAGGTGTGCACAGTGCCAACTGTGCCATCTGGTGAATGATGCAGGGTCTCACCCTCAGGAGGCCCAAGGGGCAGGACAGAGCCAGAGGGACCAGCACCAGAGGAGTCTCTCTCTTTTTTCTTTTTTTTTTTTTAATTTTTATTTTAGTTGTAGATGGACACAGCACCTTTATTTTATTTATTTTTATGTAGTGCTGAGGATCGAACCCAGTGCCTCACACATGCTAGGCAAGTGCTCTACCACTGAGCCGCCACCCCAGCCCTGTACTTTTTTTTTTTTTTTTTAATATTTTTAGGTGTAGATGAACACAATACCTTTATTTAGTGTTTTTGTTTGTTTGTTTGTTTTTTGTGGTGCTGGGGATCGAACCCAGTGCCTCACACGTGCTAGGCAAGTGCTCTACCACTGAGCTACAGCCCCAGCCTCTGGAGGAGTCTCTTGTGAGTTGTGAGCTGGAGCCGCCCCACAGGCAGCAGCACACCCAAGTTTTGTGAGGCCCAAAACTTGCACGATTCAGAGGCCTTCCATAAGGAAGGACATAAAAATTAAAAATACAAAATCAGGTACAACAGAAACACTTAGAATGAGAAGAGAAATCAAAACAACCCACAAATAAGAAAATCTGCCATACTATAAATATTGCAAAATTCCCCCTAATAACATCTTATATATATATTTTATTTGTTCTCTTTAAATATACATGACAGTATAGTATATTTTGACATATTTTACCTACATTGAGTACAAGTTATTCTAGTTAGGATCCCATTCTTTGGGTTGAGCATGATGTGGAGTTTTACTGGTCTTTTATTCATTTATGAACATAGGAAAGTCATGTGAAATTCATTTCACTGTCAGCATTATATTTTTATCAAGTGCCTATCACACCCTGTAATCCTTTTCTTTTTTCTTTTCTTTTTTTTTTTTTTTTTTTTTTTTTTTTTTTTTTTTGCCTCTTAATTCTGGCTATATATCTCACCTTTTTAAAAAAATAGTTTTTTAGTTGTAAATGGACACAGCACACTTATTTTATTTATTCATTTTTATGTGGTGCTGTTAAATAGAAAAAAAGGGAGGGAGGGAAAGGGGCAAGGGGATAGAAACAATGGCAGAAGGAGTTGGACATCAGTATACTAAGTGCATGTATAAAAACTCAAATGGTATGAAAAATACTTTGTGTAAAACCAATGACTTGGAAAACTGTCCTCTTTATATGTAATATGAAAGGAATTGCACTTTAAAAGCATGTATAACAAATTAAATTAAATTTTAAAAATTTAAAAAATAGTTTTTTAGTTGTAAATGGACACAGTACACTTATTTTATTTATTCATTTTTATGTGGTGCTGAGGATCGAACCTAGTGCCTCACATGTGCTAGGCAAATGCTCTACCACTGAGCTACAACTCAAGCCCTTGGTCACCTCTTTCTATGATAGTACTTTCGTGCCACCATTTCCATAGAAAGATAATTCATTGCTTCCCCTAGTATGGTTGACTCATTTGTTATTTTATTAATGATGGTTTAGAAAAGCTTTTCTCAGTGTTATGACTGTATGAGTCAGCTTTTAGTTGTTATGACCAAAATACCTGATAAGAACGACTTAGGGGAGGAAAAGTTTATTTGGGTCCAGTTTCAGAGACCAGTTTCAGAAGTCTCAGTCCATGCCTGGCCGACTCCATTGAAGAAGCATCATGGTGGAAGGGCACGGTGGAGAAAGCTGCTCTGCTCATGGCAGCCAGGGAGCAGAGAGAAAGAGAGTGGGGTGGGGGGGGGGAGGGAGAAGGGGCCAGGGATAGATATTTTCCCCAAGGTCACACCACCAGTGATCTCCTTCCTCCAATCGTGTCCCACCTGCCTATAGTTACCACCCAGTAGTCCATTCAAATTATTAATCCCTCAAGTGGATTAATCCACTGATGAGATTTCAGCCCTCATGATCCAATCTTTTTTAAAAAAAATTTTTTTTTAATATTTATTTATTTGCTTTAGTTATACACAATGCATTTATTTTCACATGGTGCTGAGGATCAAACCCAGGCCGCACACATGCTAGGCGAGCGCTCTACCCCTGAGCTACAACCCCAGCCCCAACCCGATCTTTTTCTAAAAGCCCCACCTCTGGACCTTGCCACACTGGGGACAATGCTTTCAACACATGAGCTTTTGGGGACCTTTTGGAACCAGACCATAAAAGTGACTTATTGGTAAAGTCACATTTTTAGCATTGTTGTCAAATTTGGGGAAAACCTTTTAACGAATTTCTTTTATAAATGAGCTGTAAAGTTTCAGGGTATTTCAAGTTTTCTTGTGTGAAGGACCAATCTTAAATACTCTGAATTGATGGTGCTCGTTAACCACAGCAATTCAGATGCATTCCTAAATTGCTCCTACATTGCTTTGAGCCACATAATTGTATAATAAAATTACTCTTATGTTACATACACTGTACTTATTGATGAGAACGTGTGGGAGTTTTGTCACTAGAACACTTGTTTCTCCAGGCTGTCTCGCTGTGGTGGTGGCAATTTCGTGTGCCATTTCATCCGGAACTGCCAGACCTCATCAGGGCAAGATGCATTAGCGACACCAAGATGTGGTTCCATATATTGGGATGAATAAAGTGTCCAACTTCACACACACAGAGGTACTCCCTGTCTGCAGGACTGCTCCAATACTCAAGCCCTACAGACTCTGACGAATTTCATTTCACCTGAATCCTATTAAAAAAAAAAATCTATTTTTTAGGGGGGGGGAGGGGTACCAGGGATTGAATTCAAGGGCACTCAACCACTGAGCCACATCCCTAGCCCTATTTTGTATTTTATTTAGAGACAGGGTCTCATTGAGTTGCTTAGTGCCTCACTTTTTGCTGAGGCTGGCTTTGAACTCGGATCCTCCTGCCTCAGCCTCCAGAACTGCTGGGATTACAGGCATGTGCCACCACACCCAGCATTGCATACATTCTTGACAGGAGAGATCTTCCATTTGACAGGGCATCCATGAGAGATGAGTCCTGTGTTCTGATAGTGGAAGAATTTTCCACAGACTAGCTCTGGCTCTGCATGTTTCAAACCTAGTTTCTTCCCCACAAATTGCCAGTGCGGGACACTGACACATTCATATTTCAATATGGCCTCCCGCCTGAGCCACCATGTCATGGCAATGGGCAAGTGAGCATTGCCATGGGGGTATTGGTGGATGGGAGTATTATTCCTGGAAGCCATTCCTAAACCAGAACAGCTAGCAATAATTTAACGCTACACAGAAGGGACTCAAAACCACATAAACATATCCCACTAAGCCAGATAAACATATCTTCAACTCAACTTGCCCCTAGCCAGATCCCCAAAATTCCCATGGCTATTAAACACGAGTGAAACCAGGACAGAAAAGTTGGAGTGCAGGAGAAAGTGGTCTCTTACTTTTGTGAGTTTTACAGAATCATCACGACCAGGTAAATACGTGGCTGGGACCTCTCTACCAGGGTGCTGGAGGGGCCTTTGTCTGTGAGTTTAATTAACAGCTCAGAACTTCCTCCTTTGGCTTGGACAACCAGGCGGGAGCCAGGGAACAGTCCATTAATTCCCACCACAGAGCACACTGTGGTTTCACACAACCACCCGCACACTCACCCTCTCATTTTCTACTACAACCTTGTCAGGCAGACGTTATCCCTCCAGCCCACAGATGAAAATTGGAAGCCTAGAGAGGAAGGACCCTTGGCAGGGTCACACAGTTGGCAAGTGACAGAGCCTGGCTCTCTGATGTCCCAGTCTGGGGCTCAGTCCCACACCAAGGCCATTTCCCCACAGTCATCCTGACATGGTGGCATTGTATAGAGCGGTGGCCTGTGTGATCCCCTCACGCCTATACCCACGGGGTTCACAAGACTCTTTTACACTCATGAGTTTACTTCACCTTCAAGGTGACCTGCAGGCAATGCTACCCTCATTTTCTGGTAGAGGAAGTAAACTTGAAGCCAGGTCTCTAAAAGCACAGCTCATTGCTCTTTTCACTGCACTTTGCTTCTTCCCTCTTTAGGGACTGAAGTGGCCTCAGAGTATCATCTTGCCCAATCCCCCTGCTCCACAAATGGGGGACTGAGCATGGAAGCAGGTCCCGCAGCAAGTCAGGACAGACTCTTGACCCAACTGTCAAGTGTATCTCTCCACCTCCTCTACTTCTGCAGGCACCCAAGAGCCTTCCATCTGCTCTTCCATGGATAGTGCTCCCCATTGTAGCCTGACCTCTGAGTGACCAGTCCAGCAACAGCCTGGCCAAGCAAAACAAGTATTGTCTTCCTGCCCAAACTCTTTTTCTTTGTGGCTATCTCCACCCTCAGCCTGGTGAAGAGGGGAGAGAAGGGTCTTCAGTAGGTGACAAGGCTAAGCAGTGCAAGAGGAGCCCCGACAGAAGCAAATGTAAACAGAGCTCCCTGGCAGAGGGGCAGGCAGATGGATAGACCAGAGCCCAGGTCCCCCACAGGGACTCACTGTCCTGTAGTCTTCCAATCCCATGAGCCCTAGCAGCACCTGAGTCCTGGATATTTTTCTGTCTTTACATTGAGAACCATGAGTGGGTCTTTGTGCCATGCAATTTAGAATAATAGAATTCTTAGAAACCATTCATAGGGTTCACAAGTTAAAATAAGAAAATATATTAGAGGGCTGGGGCTGGAGCTCAGCAGCAGTGCACGTGCCTGGCATGTGTGAGGCACTGGGCTCGATTCTCAGCACCACATATAAATAAATAAAATAAACATCTATCAACAACTAAAACGATTTTTTTAAAAAGAAGAAAATATGTTAGAAATTCTCATATGCATGGAGAGCATGGAGAAGTCCTGTACACCTTTTTTTTTTTTTTTTTTGTACCAGGGATTGAACCCATGGGTGTTTAACCACTGAACCACATTCCAGCCCTTTTTCCTACTTTACTTAGCAAAAGGGACTCACTGAGTTGCTTAGGTCCTTGCTAAGTTTCGAAGGCTAACTTTGAACTCAGAATCCTCCTGCTTCAGCCTCCCGAGCTGCTGGGATTATAAGTATGTCTCACCATGACTGGCTTCCATACACCCTATTTCTTAGTCCCCAGTAGATAACTACTTCTGTTCATTCCTTGCATATCTTTTTAGCATTTACTGATGTAGATATAAGAAAATATTCTTACTCCCTCACCCACCCAAAGGTAGCATATATTTGTGTTCCTTGCAAAGGAAGCGTTCATCATGACCTGATCTTTTCACTTAGCAATCCTGGAGGTCTTTCCATATTGTAGAGTGATGCATTTTTTTAATATTTATTTTTTAGTTGTAGTTGGACACAATATCTTTATTCCATTCATTCATTTGTATGTGGTGCTGAGGAGCGAACCTAGGGCCCCCCATGTGCTGGGCGAGTGCTCTACCGCTGAGCCACAACACCAATACCAAAGTGATGCATTTTTAATTCCACTTAAATCATGATTTTCTGGGCTCCTTGCAATTGAGTTATTCATAGAATAGGGCCAGGTTTTTTGGGGGAAATTTCAGTGTTTCCAAAGTTCTAAAAGTCTCCTCATTGTCTTGACAGCAGTGCCTGGAGGCATGAAGTCTAGTCTGCTATGAGCCACACAGTGCAGGGCCAGACTGGGGGCTCTTCTAGGACTGGGAGATGAAGGAGAGAGGTGAGACTGGGCCTATGCACCAATGAGGGCAAAATCCAAGGTGAGGGGCCTTACTCCCCCTCAGGGTTGAAACTCCAGAGAAAGAGAAGGGCCTTCATTATGCAAACCCCACGTAAGTTAGGGGGGCATGTGAGGCAGAAGACAGTCTCTTGGGGAACCTGAGGGGTCAAAGGCTCACAGTCAATTCATTAGAAGCATGTGGGGTGAGTTGAGCCCAGAGGCTGTGTCACTTCCTGCAAGATGAAAGAAAGAACAGGTCAGGAGATGATTCTGGACTCTGTGCTTGGGGGAGAACGTGGAGGAGTGAGGTTTCCTCTGGTGTCAGAAGTCAGGGTTTGGCCATGGCAGGGAGAAGAATCCATCAGCATTATCCCTCCACTAGGCCTGCTGGCCTCTGCCCACTCTGCCCCGCGAAGCTCAGAGATAGGTTTCTTGACTGGCTCAAATCACACTGCTTTTGTCCCTCCTGCCCAGAAACTGCTCTACTCACTGAGTTGGTGGCTGTGAAACCGTGAGAGCTGTCACAGCCACCCTGCACCTCCCTGCTCCTGCCTGTCCCCAGCTCTGCTGGGCCCCCTGCCGCCCCTGCTCTGGAAGGTTCTCCCTCACCCACGGCCTCAGTCAGGATGGCACCAAGGGCTGTGGGCCTGGAACAGGCAGCTTCCCTTTCCCTGCCCACACCCACAGCACGGGGAGGCCACCCGGCTCCCGGCCTGGAGCTTCGGTGGACACACAGTCTGTCAAGGAGCCAGGCCTTCACTCCCAAACTGCTGCAATCATTAGCAAATGGCGGTTGGGGACGGGTCTTTACTTTTACCTCTGCTTCTGTCTCTGAAGCTTAAAACCCTCAGGCTTCCCTGGCTTCCCTGGCTCTGGGCAGTGTCCCCTCTCACCCTCCCCTCCCCAGTAACCAGGGAGTCGTGCCAATCCGGGGCTTTCTTGGACTTTCTCTGGAATCACACTTCCCCTCTGCTCTTCTCGCCTGTGTTCTCTTCTCCAGCACGCTGCTCTCGGGGTCGTGTTCCTGCTGCAGAACTCACCTCCTCCAAAACTCAGCTCGAGGCCTTTTCTTGACTTTCCAGCCTGGCCCTTGCATCTCCCCGACATTTCACAACTGGTCCCCTCCTCTTTTAAGGAACTTCCAAGATTCTCTCTTTTCTCCTGTTCCTCCTTTGCCTTTTCCTGTCTTAGATATACTGTCCAGGTTATAGGACCATCCTTAGGGCCAGGACATCTTTGCACAGAGAGATTTTTGCTTTAATAAGGCAGTTCTGCTGAGATGGTGGCCAATGGGTCTACGTGCCTGAAAGCAGCCACAACTTTATGTGAAGACACACACTGCCTTCCTCCTCAGCTCAGCAGGTGACAGCACCTCTCCACCTCTTCCTCCCATCAGCCTTCTGTCCACCTGCACTGAGCTGTTACAGAGTCACACAAGAACAGGACATCATCACTGCCCTCAAGGATCCCCCAATGTACTGTGGAGAACAACTCATAAGCAAGGATAATTTGGGACCATCTATCATACTTTTTGTGACATTGCACCCCCTTTAGTAACTGTTAAGCATTTTTTTGTACATCTGTTAAGTGCAAAGCATTATGCCAAGTGCTTCACTTATGTTGCCTCATTAAATTCTCACAACTTCCTTGTAAGTTACTTACTGTTCAGCTCACTTTACATATGAGAAGACTAAGGCCTAGAGAGGTTGAGTAACCTGCATAATGTCACACAGCAGGCACAGAGCCAGGAGAATCTGAGGCCAAGGCCAGGCTGCTGCCACTGATGGGAACAGACCTCTGTCAGCTGTGACATGCGCAGGGGCAGCTTTCACAAGGGTTCCTTACCCTGACCCTCCTCCACCCTCAGGGCAATAGGCTGGAGGTTTGGGACAGAGGTTGGCCCAGAGGATGGAAGAGAGCAAGTCGCCTGCACAAGGTGAGGGATGCAAAGAGGGCAAGGTACACAAGGGCACAGCTAGCCAGGGATAGCAGGTCTCATAGGAGTTGATGGGGTGTCCTTGTGTTTTCAATGCACCAGCACCTTCACGGGCATGGGGGCCTAGTGTGGCCAGGCACTTACTGTACGTACAGTGGGAGCTCCCAGCTGGAAGGAGCCGCTTTGTTCCATTGGCAGACCATCACTGGGGCCCTCCCCTGTCCCAAGCACAGCACGTGGAGAGGCAGGAGAAACAATCCTTTCTGTAGAGGTGTCCACAGGCCATCACAGGCCAAGATGGCGAGTGAGGAATGCACAGAGGCTGTGGGAACCTGGAGAAGAGGACTAGTGCCGCTTGAGGGGGAAATCAGGAGGGCTTCTTGGAGGTGGTGCTTGAACTGAGTCTTGCATGATGAGCAGTCCTTCAAAATAAGGAAGATGAAAGAGGATCTTCCAGGCCAAAGCTGGAGAGGAAAGACAGCATGGCAGTTTTGAGGTACTGGAAATATCATGGCCAGAGGCTCAGTCAGGAACTTTGTTACAAAGCATTATTTATGTGAAGAAAAGGGAACCCTTGTACTCTATCGGTGGGAATGTAAATTGGCACAGTCACTATGAAAGACAATAAAGAGGTTCTTTCAAAAACTAAAAATAGAATCAAATCACTATATAACCCAGCAATCCTACTCCTGGGTAGTCACCCAACAGATTTGAAATCAGTGTGTCAAAGAGACATCTGTTCACTGCAGCATCGTGTATAGTCTAGGATATGGAATCAACCTCTGCGTCCACAAGTGGAAGAATGGATAAAGAAAATGTGGTGCATATACACAATGGAAGCCTTAAGAAAAAAAGAAATTCTGTTATTTGTGAAACATGGATGGAATTGGAAACATTATGAAGTAAGCAAAGTAAGTCAAACGCTTGCCACAGCAAGTCCTCACTTATGTGTTGGATCTGGAACAACCTCAAAGACTCATGAGTTGACGACTTTGTTCCCAGTGCAGCAGTTCAGAGGTGGGGCTCTTGGGGAGTGATGGATCATGAGGGTTCTCACCTCAGGACAGCATTACTGGGAGATGGTAGAAACTTAGGAGGTGAGGCCTCATTGGAGGAAACAGGTCACTGTGGGTATGCCCTGGGAGGGTTTATGTTGTCTCCCCACCATCCATCTCTGTCTCTACTTCCTGACTGCCCTGGAGTGAACAGTTATGTTCCACCAAGGCCTTGCACCATGAAGTCCTGCCTCTCAACAGGCCCAGAAACAATGGAGCCAGCCAGATAGACTTCACTGAAATCTCTGAAACAGTGAACCAAGGTAAATCCTTCCTCCTCTAAGTTGATTTTCTCAGGGATTTTATCATGGTAACACAACATGGAATCTAAAACAATTGAACTCTAGAAGCAGATGGTAGGATGGTGGTTGCCAGGGGCTGGGGATGGAAGGTGGGGCTGGGGTCAAAGGGTACATGTAGGAAGAAGTTTTTTCTCTTTAGATCTATTTTATAGACTGGAAAATGTAGCCAGTACTTGAGTACTGTACATTTAAAAGTCATTGAGAATGAAATCCAAATGTTCTTATCACAAGAAAGTTAAATATTTGAGAGAATGGAATGTTAACTTGATTTAATAGTTCCATATCGTATTCAAAATCATAACGTCACTTCCTACCGCATAAAATTATACAACTATAATTTGTCAATTTACAAATGGTGTCTGGTGAGCAGCCCCTACTGTTATTTACTTCTCATGAGAAAAACAACAAAAATGCAAAACAATTCTGAAAATCAAAACTGACTATCAATTACCAGAATCTGAAAGGCATAATAGCCACCTGCCGGCACTTTCACAGGGAAACAGAGCTACCCACTGCTGGGGGGAAAAAAGGATAAAAATACATTATATTCTCCTGCCATCCAGAGGCCCCACATATCTTGGAAATAGAAACTTGAACAGCTGCCCCTAGCTTCAGATGTGCTGCTTTTTTAGTTAATCAGAGCAAAGTTCTTAAATTCCTGCCCCTGCATCCACCTTTCCACAACTGCAAGAGGTTACAATCCCAAAATGACAGAAGGAGGGAAAGTTGAAGAGGCTGGAACTGATACTGGATGTCCTGAAAGGTGGAGGATCTCAAGGTAAAATGGAGAGTTGGGAGCAGAGAAGGGAGTCAGGGCCTGGGAATGATGGGCAGGTGGGTTCTAGTCGTTCACAAACTCCATTGAGACAGAATGGCAGAGACCTCAGTGATGGGAACAGGGGGAACAGAAGCTAACAAAAGAACAGCAAATTAAGCCCAAGTAAATAGAAGGAAGGAAATAAAAAATAAGTGAAATTGGGAAACAAATAGAGAAAATCAACAAAGCCAACATAGGCTCTGAGAGGATGAGTAAAATGATAAGCCTTTCCAAAACAGAGATAAAGCACAAAAGCTATATGAGGAATAGAGGAGAAATTTGTAAGTATCCTATGGATAGTAATGAAAATGAAGAGATATTATGGGAAAATTGATACCAATAAATTTGACAGTTTAGATTAAATGGAAAAACTCATTGTAAACATAATTTATCAAAACTGACACCAAAGCCAGGCGCAGTAGCACACACCCAGCGACTTGGGAGGCTAAGGCAGGAGGATTAGGAGTTCGAAGCTAGCCTCAGCAACAGCAAGGTGCTGAGCAACTCAGTGAGATCCTGTCTTTAAAGAAAATACAAAATAGGGCTGGGGAGGTGGATCAGTGGTTGAATGCCCCAGAGTTCAATCCCTGGTACCCCCAACACACACACATACACACACACACACACACACACACACACACACACATACAAAAAAAAAACCTGACACCAAAAGCACTAGAATATATGAATAATCTTATAATTTTTGGAGTTAATTTATTATCAAACACTTTCATTCAAAGAAATTTTGAGGACATTTTGTGGTGTTACCAGTGAATTCTTCCTAATACCAAAGAAAGAAATAATTTCAGTCTTACAAAAATTCTTCCAGGTGATGGAAAAAAAAGAAACACTTCCCATCTCATTTTATGTGGCCAGCATACGCTTGATACCAAAACCTACAAGAACTTCAAAAGAAAGGAAAATTTAAGGCTAATGTTTCCCTGAACTTAGATGTAAAAATATGAAAGAAAATATTAGTGAATTAGATGCACTGATTTATAAAAAGGAAAATGCATCACAACCAAGTTGGATTTATTTGAGGAATAAAAATCAGTTTAACATTAGAAAAATCAATGTAAGTCCTCAAATTAACATAATAGAGAAATCACACTGCCTCAATAAATGAAGAAAAAAAATTTTTAAATATATTTTTTAAATATTTATTTATTTGCTTTAGTTGTACACAATGGGTTTTTTATTTGTATGGGTGCTGAGGATCGAACCTGGGCTGCGCATGTGCTAGGCGAGCGCTCTACTGCTGAGCCACAACTCCAGCTCAATGAAGAAAATTTGATAAAATTCAATACCCATTCATGATTTAAAAATTAAAAAAATAGAAATAGAAAGTTTTTTTCAGTCATGTGATAAAGGTATCTATAGAACCGTAAGCAAACACCAATTTAGTGGTGAAATACTGAAAACTTTCCTCTGAGTTTGGGACTAAGTTAAGAAGGCCTGCTATCATTACTTCAATTCAACTTTCCCTTCTACTTGGATTTCCCCAGTGCAAAAGGGCAGGAAGAAGAAATAAACATTTTAGAAAGAAATAAAGTGATCACTATGCATAGGCAACATGATTATGTGATAGAAAAAAAAGCAGCTACACCTGTAGAACCAATAAAATTCAGCAAGGCTATGGATAGACTGTCTATGTAAAAATATCAATAGTAGTTCTATAACCACTGTTATGGTTTAGATATGAGGTGTCCCCAGAAAGCTCATGTGTGAGACAATGCAAGAAAGTTCAGAGGTGAAATGATTAGGTTGTGAGAGTCTTAACCTCATAAGTGCATTAATCCCCTTACAGGGATTAACTGGGTGGTAACTGTAGGCAGTTAGGGTGTGGTTGTAGGAGGTGGGTTCATGGGGTATGCCTTTGGGTTTATATTTTGTCTGAGGTGAGGGGAGTGGGCTCTCTCTCTCTCTCTCTCTCTCTGCGTCGTGGTACAATGTCTTGAGCCTCTTTCCTCTGCTATACCCTTCTGCCATGATGTTCTGCCTCACTTCGGGCCCAGAGCAATGGAGTCAGTCATCTATGTACTGAGACCTCTGAAACCATGAGCACCCAAATAAACTTTTCCTCCTCTAATTGTTCTTGTCAGATCTTTTGGTCACAGCAATGAAAAAGCTGACTAAAACAACCACCTACAAGGAAATAGAAAGTAAAATTCTAAAAACAAGACTATGATACACTTCAGAAAAGCAAACATATGTAGGAATAAATCTAAGGAAAGATTTATAAAATGACATGGTGCATTACTGAGATATTAAAGAAGACCTAAATAAAGAAAGGAAGAATATACCATGCTCATAGATTGGGAGACTCAAGAATATTTATAGCAGTGCCACTCTAGATAACCTAAAAACTGGAAGCAATCCAATGTCTCCCAACCATAGAATCATGGCGGTATAATCATACAAATGAGTGTGAATGTTCATGACAATGAACACACAGCTACATGCAGCAACATGGATGAATCTTGTAATGTGGGGTCAAAGAAGCTAAACAGGAGTATGAGTCAGTATGATTCATGTAAGATTTCATTTAGAAAAAAGTTCAAAAACAGGCAAAGTCTGGGTAGTGGTTGGTCTTGCTCAGGGTTCATGATGGAGAGGGGCTGGCAGGGAAGATTTCTGGGGTGCTGGCCATCCTTTTCTTGATCTGGGTGGTGGTTTCATAATGGTGTCACTTTGTGACTATTAAGCCACGCACTGCACTTATGGTTTGTGTACTTTTCTGAGTGTATGTTTGAATTTAGCAAAAGTTTTAATGAAAAACTAATTTAGGAAGTAGAAAATTGTGATGAAAGGCTTCTCAGACTCAGTGGCCCTGGGGGATTCTATGTCGCATGTGGCTTCTGCTGCTCAGTGGTAGAGCTCAGTGCTTTATTTACTCATTTAATCCTCTCGGGTTAAACAGTGCTGTGTGAAACAGATACCAGTCTCATCACCATCCCATTTTGAATTTAGCAAATGTTATTACTCATTTTGCTGATGAGGACACAGAGCCCCGAGGGGGTGAGAACCCTGAGTCAAGCTGAGCAGGGTAACTCCGGACTCACAGTCTTTGCCAGCCCACTGAGTCAGCTTGTCAGCAATTTTCCTCTCTGTCCCATCCCTTTCCCAGTTCTCGGAATAGTGTTTCCCAAACTGCATAATTCATTCCACAATTCACGTGGCCTCTTTGCCGTGTTTGATAAAATGAACGACAATAATGATGCCTATTGTTTTAGCACTTGCCAATAAGGGACGCCTTTTTTAAGAGCTTGGAACACTGTGCCAGGAAAATAATGGAATACAGTCCTCTGTGTTTATGTCAGGAGAAGCAGAATTGGGAAGGGCAGCACAGTACTCACTCCACGGCCAAGAAACATGCATAATGACTTTCTGCCATCTTTTTTTGTGAGGGAGGAGGCTACAGGGATTGAATTCAAGGCACTCGACCACAGAGCCACATCCCCAGACCTATTTTGTATTTTTATTTAGAGACAGGGTCTCACTGAGTTGCTTAGTGCCTCACTTTTGCTGAGGCTGGCTTTGAACTCCTGATCCTCCTGCTTCAGCCTTCCAAGCCATTAGGATTACAGGCATATGCCACCATACCATGCCTGGCTGACTTTTTGCATCTTTAAAACCCTTGATCTATTAAGGCTTTTTAATTAGCAAAGAGTAATGTGCTAGGCAAATGCTAGATATTATCCAGTCCCTAGCCCCTTTTCATAACATCTTCTTTTCTAGGAATTATTGAAGTTTCTCAGTTAACTATCCATAAAAATTTTGAATAATCAGTTTAGTCTCAGTTATATAAAACTGAAGAGTTTTAAGGAAATCCACTAAATTATTACAATCGTTATCTCTGGGTTGTAGGTCTTTTGCAGTCTCAAATTTTCTATAACGAATGTATACCACTGTTTAAATTGGGCAGCTTTTGTAAAATCAGTTTACAGTATTTTTTTGTAATCATATAATTATAATATTAAACTATACATATTAAAAGTATACATATTAAACATTACTATACATATTATACACATTTTTTATTTTTTTAGTTGTAGATGGACACGATGAGTTTATTTTATTTATTTAGTTTTATGTGATGCTGAAGATAGAACGCAGTGCCTCGCATGTGCTAGGCGAGCACTCTACCACTGAGCCACAACCCCAGCCCCTACATATTATACATATTAAACATTAACCTATACATAGCAACAGACTGGAAAAATTTGTTAAAGTTGTTGTTGTTTTGTTTTCTGGATGTAGAGCAATGAATTTCTTTCTTCCTTTTACTTTTTGGGATTTTCTAATTTTCTATATTAGTCAAGATTCTTAATTATAAAAAGCAGAAATGGATTTCAGCCACCTCGAGCAGAGAAGGATTTTCTGTGAGAACATCAGGTAGTCCCAGCCTCTCCCAGAGTGTTGGAAGCTGAAAAAGGCATGGCAAGACTCAGCCAAGGTGGAACCACATAGACATTTCCGGGAGAGGCTGTCACTGGACTCCTGGAGCCCACACTGCCATCATAAACATCCCCTACTGTTCATGTGTCTTTTTTTTTTTTTTTTTTTTGGTAATTGTAGATGGACAGCATGCCTTTATTTTATTTATTTTTATGTGGTGCTGAGGATTGAACCCAGCATCTCACACATACGAGGCAAGCATTGTGCCACAGAGCTACAGCCCCAGCCCTGTTCCTGTGTCTTTCTGTCACCCTTTCAAGGTCCATATTCCTGAGGAAGAACAACTGACTCGGGCTGGGGTTGTGGCTCAGCGGTAGAGTGCTCGCCTTGCACGTGCACAGCCTGGATTCGATCCTCAGTACCATGTAAAGATAAAGGCATGGTAATAATTCTTGCACTACAGGATTCTTGTTAAGGAACTTGGAGCCTAATCCGACATGTTGGAAATTGTAGCTTACTTTTTCTTCTATTAGGTGTATTGTCTCTGGTCTAATTCCTAAGTCCTTGATCCACTTGGAATTGAATTTTGTGCATGGTGAGAGATACAGGTTTAATTTCATTTTGTTGCATATGGCTTTCCAGTTTTCCCAGCACCATTTGTTGAAGAGGCTATCCTTTCTCCACTGTACATTTTTGGCGCCTTTGTCTAACATAAGATAGCTGAAATTATATGTATTAGTCTCTGTGTCCTCAATTCTGTACCATTGGTCTACTAGTCTGTTTTGGTGCCAGTACCATGCTGTTTTTGTTACTATTGCTCAGTCAATCTCAAAAATCCAAATACCAAATGTTTCCTCTGATATAAGGAAGCCGGTTCACAGTATTGATGGGTCGGGGTACATAGGAGGATTTAGAGGAACACTATAATGGTCAAAGGGAAGGGAGGGTAAGAGAGGGAGCAAGGAGGGAAAGGGGAAAAAAGTGGTTGAATAAGACGGATATCATTATTCTAAATGCATGATTGAAGACTTGAATACTGCGAATATACTTTGTATACAAACTGTTTTATGTAAAAAGACGCTATATATGTATATTATGAACTGTAATACATACTACTATGAATAAAAATTTTAAAAAAGATAAAGGCATGTGTACAACTAAAACAAATAATAAATAAATATTGAAAAGAACAACTGACTCTGACATCCATCCTGTTCTGGCTGCCCGAGTGCAGGGAGAAGGATGTTTGGCTCTTACCTGGGCTTCCCCCAAATTTATACCATGAGGACACGAGGACCCTCCCAAACAGGGTGTTCAAATGTGGGATAGCTCAGAAAAGGTGAATGTCCACTACAAGTCTACAAGTTGGTATTTTATACATGTGTACACACCACACACACACACACACACACACACACACACACTTTTTTCCCCAGTGTCCCAAATCAGGCCTCAGACCTAGTCTAATCACCATGAGCAGGTATTGCTTTAACAATGGAGAAAGAGAATAAACCTCTGCTTTTCTTTTGTGGTTGTTTTGTTGTTGTTGTTTTGTTTTGGGGTTGGTTTTTTTTTTTTTTTTTTTTTTTTTTTTTTTGGTACCGGGGATTGAACTCAGGGGCCCTCAACCACTGAGCTACATCCCTACCCCGATTTTGTATTTTACTTAGAGACAGGGTCTCACCAATTTGCTTAGCGCCTTGCTAAATTGCTGATGTTGGCTTTGAACTCATGATCCTCCTGCCTCAGCCTCCCGAGCTGCTGGGATTACAGGTATGGGCCACCACACCGAGCTGGGGGCGTGGGTTTCACTGAGCTAAAGAACACAGGTAGAGGAGGAGCAGGTTTGGAGGAAATGACATGTTTAGTTTGGGACACACTGAATCTGGAGCACATACGTTATTCCCACACAAGGTCATGCTCCCGGCTCTAAACTCTCAAAAGAGCCTGCATGTCTCCTTTGTATTGCTTATTCCAATCGTAATTAAATCAATTATTGCATAATCAGTGTTGAATCTCTGCTGTGGTTCATAGGCTCCTTGGGTCTGTGACCCAGGTCTAACCACTTCATTGCTATATCCCTAGCACCTGGCATTGAGTCAGATGGAGCTGGTAATCAGTACAAGCATTGGATGAGCGAATGAACCCACCTGGAGCAATGCCAAGGCAGTTGACTATGAGAGGAAGATGTGCAGCAGCTCTAGGTTCAAAGAGTTCTGCCCTGGGGCCAAGGGCGCTGCGTGAGATAGTCCAGGTGGGCTGAGAAAGACAAAAGATGCCAGCATCCCAGGAGCACTGGAGAGGTAAGCAGAGAACTAACAGAGGTTGGTGTTCTAGAAACTTCGAGGAGTTTTATGAATGGAGAAGTTAGTGGAGTCAAATGCTGATTGGTCTTGTAAGATGATAAATACCACTGAGTATGCTGCACTGGTTTTGGTGTGGCAGGTCCTCTTCTGACAGCTCTGAGAATATCAACTTGCTTAATTTTTACAACAACCATGCAATGTAGGCATCCTCATCCTCTCCTGGAGATGAGAATACTGAGGCACCGAGAGCACACCAGCTATTAAGTGCTAGGGCTGTGTTTCGAATCTAGGCTCTCTGGTCAGGGTCTGTGCTCTCAACCAGGATGTGTCTTAATTAGCAATTTTTTTTTCTTTTACGTCAAATGGGTAATGTGCTGAAGTCATAACAAGGTTTAGAGGGAGGCACATCTCACACAATGGCGTGAACACCCAATCATCACACTTATAAACCGAAGGATCAATTAGCAATTTCTGTTGCTACAACAATATCTAACTCTGGATAGTTTATAAAGGAAATGGGTTTATTTTGTTTCATAATTTTGGAGACTGGGCGGTCCAACATCAGGTGACCGCATCTGGTGAGAGTCTCCCGCTGTTCCAACTCATAGAAAACAAAAGCACAAGTGCCTCTCTTGACAACAACCTACTCCCTCAAGAGCAAGGACTCACTCCTGAGAGAAAAGCTTTTAATTTCTCTTAATGACCTAATCACCTCTAAAGACCCTCATACCAACACCACCACAATGGCAGTCTAATTTCAAGATGGGTTTTGGTGGGGACAAACCATAGCAAATCTGCATCAGAGAAAGAGTGGCAGATAGGTCACTAGTAACATGGGCAAGAGCAATTTCAGCGGCACTGTGGAGGGAAGCCACATTGAAGTAAAGGGGAAAAAAAGGGGGCTGGAAGCACAAGGGTCAAGGCCAGAAGCCCAGCCTCTTCACTGCAACCATGTCACCTGGGAATGGGTAGCCAGCAGAACCTAAGTCAGATTGCATTTTAAAGATGCTGATGCTCAGGTGAAATCACTGTTTGTACAGTGAAGTCAGAGAACCCATGGACAAGATGATTTCTCTAGAAACTTTGGCTGAGAGAAAGCAAAATGACATGTTAAAAATTATTTGTTTCATCAGGGAGATGTGACCAGGTTTATCAGTTTATGATAGTGTTTTGCAAACCTGAAGACATATTAGAACCATCTGGGGTGTTTCTAAAAAATGAACAATTCTCTGAATTTCACCTCTAGAGAATCTGATGGACTTTGTGTGGTCCAGGTGATTCCAGTATGTGAGGGAGTGTATGAGACCCAGCAAAAAGAAGGCAGGCACAAAAAGGACAGGATGTAGGGTGTAGGTGCAGAATGACAAATGGATGGAGGCCTTCTAAGGGAAATGGGAAGGGGTGGGATGAGGCTGAAGAATTGCAAAGGAGCTGTTTGGGGTAAGGAGGAGAAGCAGTGAGTAAAGCAGAGAAAGTAAGAAAATAGATACTCAAAGGGAATCACACTTGAGACACCTGAAAGCCATAGTTTTTCTTTTAATTTTTAATTAGGTATGTTTGATGTAGCAAGAATAGTAATTCAAAAACTTAAATCAGATGGCATTACTGGCCTCCTCCTCCTTGTGGTATCTTCCCATCACACATGATCAATAGGCTTTTGGTGATCTGCCCTTGTTGATTTCATTCTTTATTCTCCATAACCTCCAGTATACCAAGCTCTTTGATGGTCCTTTTCCTACAATATAGTGGTTGTGTTCCTGCCTCGGGAACTTTGTGCTGGTTGTTTCTGTCTCTAGGCTGTTCTTCCTCCAAATCATCATTTGGCTTGCTTCCTCAATTAATTCCAGCCACCTTCAATGCCCTCTCCTCAGAGAGGACTTCCCTTCCCCAGGCACTATGGTGCACACCTGTAATTCCAGCGGCTTGGGAGGCTGAAGCAGGAGGATCATGAGTTCAAACCCAGCCTTAGCAAAAGGGAGGTGCTAAGCAATTCAGTGAGACCCTGTCTCTAAATTTAAAAAATACAAAATAGTGCTGGGGATGTGACTCAGTGGCTTATTGCCCCTGAATTCAACCCTGCTTCCTCTTCTCAAGAAGAGAGGACTTCCTTTATCACTTTCTTATTTCTTTTTTCCCAATTGTTTTCTGTCACTACCCATCAGATCATATACCTATTTGCCTATTTGTTTATTGTCTGCCTCCTTTAGTAGAATGGTAGCAAGGATTTGTCTTGCCCACTGTGCAATACTTCCATCCCAAATAGTGAGGCACGGGGATGGCACCTGTAGCAAGTTCCATGGGTGAATAAATGACTGTTGTTGCTATTTCTGTTGGTGCAAGTGAATAAGATGCCTAGGTGCATAGGTATTGTTGAGTGCCTGCAGAAGGTCATGAGCCAGGGAGATTGCAGGAGAGTGAGATGATTAAGGACAAGTGAATGGGTGTCTAATTGAGGAAGGAGAGCAGGACTGTAATGGCAGAAAAGATGGAGAACAGGGGCAGTTCCAAGTGTGACTGAGAATGCAATTTCTGCATTAGATCACCTATTCTCTGTGTGGTTCTAGCTAAGCTTCTAAATCTTTCTAAACCACAATTACCCCATCAGTAAAATGAGGCTGATAAGGATGGTACCATACATGGAAGGTTGTGGTGACAGATGAATGAACAGAGCCTGGCATGCAGTAAGCACTCAGTGTTAATTGCTACGATCTATCTATGACTGGGGTAAGAATGTGCAATGCTGCAATGTATTGAAAGAAAAGAAAAGAAAGAAAGAAAGAGAAAAGAAAAGAAAAACAACAACAAACTTTGTTGTCAATCTTGGTCCAAAATGTCTACCCTGGAACAGAGTGGATAGGTTACCTTGCCCCATTTCTGCCTTGCCAATCCCGTCACCAGTCTCTTCTGCTTTCTGGTGACTCTCCTGAGAGCTAGCCAACCGTCTGGTACAATAAATTCTCCATAAACATGTGTTCATGTTCTGTACTTCTCCCATGCAGTGCTGCCTAGATATTACCTGGTCAGGAACTCTCTATGTCGAGTAGGAAAAGCTAGGCTCCGACCTTCCCAGAGGAGACTGGGCTAGGTAAAAAGACAGCGCTCCTTGGGCTAGGAATAATTTATAAGGCTGGTTGAGTAAACGTGACTCAATAAGAGGAGAATGGCTTCGATCTCCCAGAACCTCCTGAAAGAGCCATCTATATCCAAGGGCGGCCAGAGGCCAAAAGGCGATGAAGCTTTGGTTCCTTTAAGAGGCGTGGCCTCGCTGCAGCTTCCGCTGGAATGATTGGCTGAGATGACTGTCCTGGACTCGGGAGGTGGGCCTCGGTTGCTAGGGAATGGCCCTTGGGAACTGCGGCGGCTGCGCGGACTAGCGAGGTGCTTTCTGGGGCCGGGGCTGCGCGAAGGCTCTGGGGTCTGCGGGGAGAGCCGCGCAGGCCGAGCAGTTCCCAGCGGGGAGGCGCCGCCGCCATTGCCGCCTCGCTCGGTGAGCGCTGCCCCGCTCGCCGAGCCGGGCCTCCGCGGGCCGCTGGCACCATGGGCCAGTGTGGCATCACCTCCTCCAAGACCGTGCTGGTCTTTCTCAACCTCATCTTCTGGGTGAGAGGGCCAGGCGGGAGGGGAAGGGCGCGGGGCTGGCGGCGCGGCCCGGGGAGGCTTCGGTGGAGGCGCCCGACGGGGGCCGGGGTGGGCCTGGGGAGGAGCCTTGGCGAGCCTGCGGCCGAGGCGCGGGCAGGGCCCGGCCTCCGGGGCCGTTTCGCTAGGTCGCTCCCGGGGCAGACCAAGGCCCGCGCGAGGAGAGCGGTGAAGTTAAGCCTTCGGGAGCTTCCCATGGCCTTCACCCAGCGGCCTCCGCGCTGGGGCCCTACGCCCCGGCCTGCTGGCTTGGTGCCAGGGCACCGCGACGGGAGACTGGGCCGAGTACCCACTCAAGCTTCTGGAGCAGCCTGCTGGAGGGGAGCTCTAGTTGCAGAATGTTTCAAAACCTCAGGTCCGAAATAGGATACTCAAAAGGGTTAGGTTCCACTTCCTTTGTCAGGCCCCCAGCAGAGCTGGTGGCAGTCCCGGGCCTGGCGAGCAAAGGGTACTGATATGCGGGGACGCCACCGAGTCCCGGGCCATGAATTTTGATGTAGAGCTCTTTGTGTATGGAGAATGATTGGCTAGTCACCAGCCCACAATACTGAATCAGGGCTTCAAAGTGAGAAGCCAAATATTCCTCTAACCAAGAAAATCGTTGTGTTTGCTTTGGTCATGGGGTCGAGTAGCCTTAGGTTACAAGCCTTGGTTAAACATGATTCAGATGTCACAAGATTTTGAAAGCAATGAGTTCACTTTCATAAAAAGTGCCTTTTGAATTTCTTTGGACCTGCCCTCAGAGAAAGAGGTATTTATAACTATCCCATCTTAGTTGTGGTCCTTATCTCACCCGGGACTTCTGTAATAATCTGTGTTGTCTCTCCACCCACCAGTCCACCTGGACCTTGTACCCGGATAAATCCTTTTAAACTTGTCCTCCATCACATTGCTTTATTCAAAAGCAACGCACAACAGCTTCAGCAGTAGAATGAGGTTCAGCCTGTTTTGTCTGGTATTGAAACTGAAATTCTCAGTGTGGTCCCAAATCCCCTTTCCTCCCTTTCAGCTTTGTCATAAACACTTGCTAGCGTACAGTTTTCTCTGTCTGCAGTCCCAAGAACAATACTTGAACATTCCCATTAACCATGCTTTATTTATTTTTACTTTTTTTTTTTTTTTGCAGTGCTGGGGATCAAACCCTGGAAGCCCTGCATGCTAGGCAAGTGCTCTACCATTGAGCCACATCCCCAGTCCCATGACCATAGTTTTGTATATCCTTTTCTTCATCTTCACTGGTCCCCATTCAGCTCTTTCCTCCCACAAATATGCACACCTGTTATGGAAAGAATCCTTACTCTTCATCCCCTAACAAAGAATGAAACCTTTCATATCCTAATTGTAGTAGCATAAAAAGTTACTGATAATAAGGCACTTTCTTTTTGAGGTATTTATGGTGTGAAGAAAAGAGTCCTGACTTGGGAGATAGTACTTGTTCAAAATCATCCAAATGGCATTGGGATTTCCATGATTTCTTCTCCAATTAGAGCAGTGTTTGTTGAGTTACAGGCCTTTTAAAAAGGAAATGTAATTGCCGGGGGTGGTGGCGCACGCCTGTAATCCCAGCACTTTGGGAGGCTGAGGCAGGAGGATCGCGAGTTCAAAGCCAGCCTCAGCAATGGTGAGACACTTAGTAACTCAGTGAGACCCTGTCTCTAAATAAAATACAAAAAAGGGCTGGGGATGTGACCCAGTGGTCGAGTGCCCCTGAGTTCAATCCCCGGTACCACAAAAAAAAAAAAAAAAAAAAAAGGAAATGTAATTTTCAGGGATTCCCCAAATGAGAAACACTTTGTTGGACAACAAGATATTTAAGAGGCAGAAACTTGGCTTTGTACCTTTTATAGTTGCTTGTGATTTTATGGGCATAACCTTGGTTTTAAAGCATATGTATTTAGGCAATTTTAAGCTATTCAAGCTCTCAGACTGGAAGTGTTAATGTGAAAAAACGTTGGAAATACAGGAACCATTTCCTTTAATCAAATTTTTAGTTACAACATAATATCAATTCCAAAAGATTGTTCATGAATATTTGAAAATTGTGTAAATATATGTACTAATATTTATTCCAGTGAAGAAGTTTATGGTATTGAACTTCCTTTGTTTGGGTTAGTAGGATAGTAGAACTTTTTGTGAGCTGTGATAAAGAAGTTTAGCAGACTTAGTGCAGCATAACCAATGAGGGAACAGTACTAGGTGTGTCTCCTGACAAATTATCAGTTTATGGACAAACTGTTGGAATCTGATACTGGTGGAAATATTTAACATTTGAGTGCCTACTACGTACTAGTCACTGTTAACTTGAATGTTATCTGGCAGGGAATATTAGCATGCTTATTTTACAGATGAGCGCTTTCAGATTTACTGAGTTAAAGTAGCACTCCCAAGGTGTGGTAGGGCCTCTGTTCAAACCCTGATTGTTCCATACTCTAGAACCTGCTGTGTTAGAGCAAGATGTGATTTCAAAAGATTTAGAAAGGGGCTGCAGTTGTAGCTCAGTGTTAGAGCATTCTCCTCGAACTTATGAGGCACTGGGTGCGATCCTCAGCACCACATACAAATAAAATAAATAAAATAAATGTGTTCACCTACAACTGAAAAAAATTAGAAAAAAATATTAGAAAATGGAAGAATCTTGTTAGACTATGTTGCAGGTATTTTCTCTAAAACATACTGATTTTAACATTGTTTAGAAACTATATCAGCATTTAAGCTACACTATTTAACTTGTCTATTTTTTAAAAATTTTATGAATGAAGAAGTATATCTAACTGGGTCTTCCTGGAAATTTGTAATGCATTCTTCAGTTCTAATAAGTATATTCTTGTTTAGTGCCCCCCCCTTTAATGCCCTGATTTGTATAAGTGGAAGAATAAATATTCCCCATAGAGCACATCAAAAGTTTAGGTTCTCTTGGTACCAGTGGTAGTGAAGTGTTAGGTTTAATGGCTTTGAAAAGATATTTACTTATCATCAGGGATCGAAGCCGGAAGTGCTTAACTACTGAGCCATATCCAACTTCTCCAGCGCCCCCCCCTCCCTTTTTCCCCCCTTGTTTTATTTTTTAAAATATTTTTAATTGTTGATGGACCTTTATTTCATTTATTTGTATATGGTGCTGAGAATTGAACCCAGTGCCTCACACATGCTAGGCAAGTGCTCTACCACTGAGCCACAACCCCAGCCCTCCCCTTATTTTGAGACAGGGTCTCACAAAGTTGCTTAGGGCCTCACAGAGTTCCTGAGGCTGGCTTTGAATTTACCATCTTCCTGCTTCAGCCCCCCCAGCTGCTGGGATTATAGGTATGCACCACCTTGCCCAGCTACTTAAACCTTATAGTTTGGTATCTTGGTTCCCTTGGCAGTTCAGTGAACGAGCTGTGATATGGAAGTAGATAAGTACAGAAATACTAAGGCTCTGACTGCCAAAATTGTTAATGTTGATTTATAGATAGTTTTGGACAATGCAGTTTTTAAGAAGGGTCTTGTGCAAAGGTACAAACTAAAAGGGGAAACAGTCATTTCTAAAATTCTGAAAATGCTGTCTTAACAAAGAGAGTTCCTCAACAAATTCCAGACTATTAGAGTTTGTAGCTTGAAAGATAATTTTGGGCAACTGAAAGAATGTACCAACTTGAATCTCCCTCTCTTATTTTTTATTTTTTGCACTACCACGGATTCAATGCAGTGCCTCTTACATGTTAGGCAAGCTATCACTGACATATACCCCCAGCCCTTTTAATTTTATTTTGAGACAGGGTCTTGGTAAATGCCCAGACTGGCCTCAGACTTGAAATCCTCCTACTTCAGCCTGCTGAGTACCTAGGAATCTTTGTTTTTATGGAAGGATATAGCCTTAAATATATATAAGTGTGTCAGTGCTGGACATGTGAACATTTATTAAAGGAGGTTAGGAGTATTTACAGCAAATAGCTAAATTTTGAAGACTATTGTAACAACTAGTCATTAGCCTAGTCTATAATGTGCACCTTTGTACCAAGATCTGCCAGGATTCTTATTTTGGTAAGCCATGTGATATGATCCAAGAAGCCTCAGCTAAAACAAGTTTATATTAGTACTTCCTAATATCATGTTTTTATTCTGGTAAATTAATTTGAGTATTTAATCAAGTCCTGTATTATGCAAATTATCTTTACTTTTTCTACCATAATAGAAAAAGAAAAAAAAACAGTTGGATAAGATTTATTTTGCACATATTTATCATAGGCATGACAGACTATTAAGAGTAAGCTTTTCCATACTGGTAGAATTTATATTATCTATTTAGGCTGATGTTTCCATCTTATGAGAGGTGAAAGTAACACTAAAACACCTATGTAGTGGGGAGCAGTACCATCAGAAATTCAAATATCTTTAGAAACAACTTCAGAATGTGGACCTTCACTAATCAACATTTACTCATGAGAAATGTTCACTCTATATGTGCAAATCATTTTTTTTTTTTTTTTTTTTTTTTTTGTGGTACCAAGGATTGAATTCAGGGGCACTCGACCACAGGGCCACATCCCCAGCCCTTTTTTGTATTTTATTTAGAGACAGGGTCTCACTGAGTTGCTAAGTGCCTCGCCATTGCTGAGGCTGGCTTTGAACTCGCAATCCTCCTGCCTCAGCCTCCCAAAGTGCTGGGATTACAGGCGTGCGCCACCGTGCCCGGCTTGCAAATTGTTTTTGAAAGTCCTTTATAACCTTTAAATTTTACTTTGCCTTAAATAACTTACCAAACTTCCCTCTGTGACTACATAAAATGAAGGAGGAGTGCTTTGTTAAACAAATATAAAACAAACATTTGAGCACCTACTTTGTGCTTATATTGTAGATGAAATGGTGAAAGACAGTAAAGATTCCTGTTCCTATAGAACTTTAAAGTGGAACAAGACAGACAATTAAAAATGAAAAAGAAAAATACCAAATAATGATGTGTTATGCAAAGAGAGGTAATGGGATAATGATTGACTGTTTTAAGTTGGCAGAGAAGGCTTCTCTCAGGAGGTAAAATTTAATCTGGAGTATAAGAAGGAGCCAGTTTAGGGGTAAATTGGAGGAGGTGAGGAGGTTTCAGGACTGGGTGAACAGGCTATAAGCCATAAGGCAAGGATATTCTTGGCATATTCAGATTACCAAGAGAAGTCTCATACCCTCATGCTTTTGTTTAAAATATTATAATGAAATTTTTTCCCCCAAGTCTTGTCACCAGTCTTGTACATATATTGTTTTCTAGCATGTCCTACACTTTTAAGTTGGTAGTCTGATACTCTTACATCCTGGAAAGTGTTTTTCTGTCTCCTGTATTTCTCCTATTTTGTATGACTGTTTTGACAGAGATTGTGTCATTGGAACACACCCTCAGCAACAGTTTTTTTTTTCAGTAATTGCTCTTCAGTTCAGCAGAAGAAAAGCTAACTTTGTCAGGAAGCAAGTCATGGTACATATAGGAAATGTATTTCTTAATTTGTCTTTGACAGTAAAAAAAAATAAATGTTTCCAGTCTTACTTCACTCTTAGTCATCTGTCTACTGACCAAGTGCCTTGTGAACCCTGAGAAATCATTTAGAACTTGGAATCAGTGGGAGAGCTCTCTTTGGTTGCAGTTTAAGGAACAGGTGGTTTATTAGCTTTCTAGGATACTTATCATTTTTTAAGGCAGTTTAATGCATTTTATTCCATAAAATCCAATCGAGGCTGGGCACGGTGGCACACGCCTATAATCTCAGCACTTGGGAGGCTGAGGCAGGAGGATTGCTAGTTCAAAGCCAGCCTCAGCAATAGCAAGGCACTTAGCAACTCAGTGAGACCCTATCTCTAATAAAATACAAAAAAAGGCTGGGAATGTGGCTCAGTGGTCGAGTGCCCCTGAGTTCAATCCCCAGTACCCCCCCCCCAAAAAAAAAAATCCAATCCATGTTAGAATTTGGAGGGGCAGAATATTTCATAAAATTTGTACTTGGCATTAAACAAGTATACCCTAATAATCATTCACTTCATAAATGGTTGTTGAAGATCTACTGTACCCATTACTGAGAAATACAAAGAGACATAATCCCTGATGTCTAAGAGCTGATGGGAACAGGAACAGACTCTATTGAATTTAGTTTCTAGGTACACCTCCTCCCAACCCCAAATACCCATGATCTTCCTTTAAAAATATCATTTCTTTGTCCTTTTCACCCCTTTTTCTTTTTGTTGCTTTGCAGAGTCAAGAGATGAGAAAAATTATTTGCATTTATATGTTTGTTTTTAATCTACTAAAAGGAGTCAGTAGTAAATGTTGACGTACTGTATTTTACATTGTTGCTGCTACTGATTAAACACATAACCCAAACATAGACAAAATCTATTATAAAGCTTAAGCACCCTAGGCTCCTACAGTAATAACTGACTCTCATTTTTAGAATAGAATGGGGCAACAGAGGGTCTCAAAGGAAATGCATGTTTTGATTCCATGCTTTTCAGATGACTTTTGAAGCCCCATGAGTCTGAAAATAGCCAATATCCTTGCTGTTAACAATAATTTGACTATGGCAATTGGTTGGTCTCCAATTTCATTGCCATCTGACTTTCAGTCTTTCAACTGATAGTTTTAAATTGGATTAAATAGAACAACTTTGTTAAGTTGGATAAACAATAATTTTTAAAAACTAAATAAAGAAAAAGTAAAAAATTTAGCAGAAGCCGGGCGCGGTGGTACACGCCTGTAATCCCAGCACTTTGGGAGGCTGAGACAGGAGGATCGCGAGTTCAAAGCCAGCCTCAGCAATGGCGAGGCACTTAGCAACTCAGTGAGACCCTGTCTCTAAATAAAATACAAAAAAGGGCTGCGGATGTGGCCCAGTGGTCGAGTGCCCCTGAGTTCAATCCCTGGTACCATAAATAAATAAATAAAATATATATATATCAGAATTGAGGGAGGTTCATGGGCTTAGGAATATCATCTGAGTAAGAGCTTAAAAGGATTAAAATATTTCTTATTGTTAACAGTAATAATGACAGTTATGTTGATGGCAAAAGTGGCTTATTAAAGCTTTACACTCCAAGTAGGATTTTTAAAATGTGTATGATGATATTTATGGGGAAAAAAAGACTCTACTAAAAGAATCTGAATTGTCAGATAATCAGAAAACATCTATAAGACAAATCAAAGCCAAACCTAAGAAAAGTGATAAATGGGAGAGATTGACAGAGGTTCCTAAAATATCTGGAATCAAAGAGATGTCTATTTTATGTTGGTAATTAAGGACAGATCTAGGAATTCATCCATGTGGGGGAAAAATTCAATTTTAGAAAATGTAATTTAGGATATTTTTCTGATTATGTAAGTTAGATTTATATTTAGAAAGATGCTAAAAAGTATCTTTTAAAAAAAGCAATATCCACATAATTCTACGATTCAAGACAACCAAATTAACGTTTTGGTTTGCTTATAAAATGTCTTTGTGATATATGTGTTTTTCCCTTAAATTGCCATAAACATTATTAAGTTATGCTTTAATAAAATACCTCAAGACTACAATGCAAGCATACCTCTGACTATGACTTTTTTTTTGTTTTAGCTATTACAATTTTGTTATAATATTTTAATGACAAACGCTATGCACAAATCTTTGTTTCCTTCTGACTTATTTGCTTAAGGATGATTCCTAGAAGTGGAATTAGAAGATATAAAAGTATAAATGTTCAGTATGAGGCTGATATGTGTTACTCCCCCCAAAGTACTTTCACAGTGTCTTTGAATACTGCTAGGCTTTATTATTGACCGATTTGTTAAGTAGAAAATAATATTTTAATAACCACAGAAGTTCTTGGTAAGAGTATCTTTAATTTCCAAAAGTCTTTGGAATGGTCTTTGTTTTCCCTTAAAAGTCATTAAGAGAATAAACGAAATATGTAGGCAATGGACTTAATAACAGAGTTATGGTGTTTAGTGACATGAGTTATTTTATCAGAGTTAAATCAGAGTTGAAACAAGACTGGACTAGACTATTGAAGTAATTTAATATTTCATAATATTAAAGTAGATTGAAAGATTTAAATGATTCTTTAAGAGTAATATAACATGAGGGTAGAGTTTTAGGAAGCTTTCAGAAATGCATTGTATAGAATTTCTGATAATTCCTTGGAGGGGAGAAGTGAGGTATATTAAAAAAAACTAATGTGACTATGTAGAAAACTCATTTCAAAAAGCTGAGAGCCACATGTGGTGGTGCATGCCTATAATCCAAGCTACTTGGGATACTGAGGGAGGAGGATAGCAAGTTCAAGACCAGACTCACAACTTTGTGAGACCCTCTTTGAAAATTTTTTAAAGTTTTAAAATGTCTGGGGATGTAGCTCAGTAGTGGTAAGATGACCTGTGTTCAATTTCCAGTATTAAAAAAAAAAAAATAAGGATGTGTACATATGATGGATTTTTTTGTTGAGTCCCTTCTTGAAAATCTGCTTTTTAAAAAGTCTATAGAGTACACAGAAGTTTTTGCTTGATCTCAACTAATTTTTTCTCTCCCAAATTTGAATCACTTTTGCTTTAACAATTGATTGTTTTGAGGCAAAATCCCTCCAAAGGAGCAGTTCACTCAGGCAGGCAAGAACGTTCTTGTTAGGCACTGTGCTTTCAGGTGAAGTCCAAATGGTTCCTGGTCTTTACCTTGTCCTGATTCTTGCCAGTTCTAGACGTGATCATCCTAGTCTCCTACGTACCACTGCAAGAAAATCACTTCCGTTTTTCTTTGCTTCATCTTCACCCAAATGCTCTGTAGGATGCTTTCACCTTCACATTTTTTAATTTCCATATAGATAACACTTGACAACAGAACTATTTTATCTTTCAGTTTGGAACAAGTCTATTTCTTTTTTTTCTAATTTATTTTTAATATTGCCACATTCCAATGGCAAATTTCACTGTGCTTGATGAAAATTAAGGAACTCAGTAATTTTGTGGATTTTAGCATTCCATCAGCTCATCGGTTTTTTTTAATAGAAGATTTGAATTAACCCCCAGAAAACTAGTCTCTAAATATCAAAAAAGCAATCTAATGTAGAATGGAATTTCTTACTTTAAGAGATTTCACGTTAGTGTATATGTAGAAAAAGGCTTAAAAGGATAAAATGAAGTATTATACTTTTGAAATTCATAAAAATAGCCAAAGCGAGCACAATAGCTTTATTTTTAAGAGGAACAGCTTGGTGTCATGAAAAAGCACTGGCTCTCCTAAAGTTTTAAAATTCTGTGACTTAAAGCATAGGTATATTAAAAGGTTAAAAAAAGAGTGATTTTTTTTTTGCATCTATAATTTCAGACCTCAGCCTTTCCCTTAAATTTCTTTTCACTTCTTTGTAAAAAGCATGAATATTTTTAGTATACTGTCCTTGTACAAATCCTCCTTATAGGCTCAGATTCTCTCAGCAGTGACTAAAGCAGTTCAGCTGCTTCCAAGTTCTACATTTCATCTCCTATTGCACTGCCCTCCCCCATCCCCTTCTTTGCAGCTGCTTTGTTGGCAACGCCCAGATCCTTTGATAGATTCCAATCCCATCGTGGCCCTTCAAAGGGAGGATTTAACCAAGCTCACCTGTTACTCGCTTTTCTAATGTCACAAGTCCTACATTGAAAATCTGACTTGACTACAAAGTCCTTGTACACACTAGTTAGGAATTATTTATTTATAACAAACATCCCCTGCATTGACCATACAAATTGCTTTTCCCCTGTTCTTTTAGATGTTTTTCATACAAATGGTTGAATGTCTTTAAGGCAATTGCATATAGCTGATTTTAGTCTTCAGCTGTTAGGACACCTAACTTGTATTTTCAAAATAAATGGTATCATTTCATGAATATTATACAACTGAAGATACAAGAATCATATACAGATATCATTAAAAGAAAAACTTGAAGTTGTCTTCAGTTTAGGAAAACATATCCCCTATTTTCAACTTCTATTTCATTTATATATAGACTCTCATCAGCAATCAGTACAGTTTCCATTTTGGTGTATGCACCTGGTACATTGCTTCCTATTATATGTTGCCAAAATAGTCTGTTATGTTCTCATCTCTGCTATGTAAATTGAATGTTGACTGGTTTGCAATCTGGGAAAAGAAGTATTTCTAGTCAATTTCACAAGAAAAGGCAGCTTTACAAATGGTACCTCCTACTAGCCTTTCATTGCATTTGTTATAAATCTGATTTTATCAGTTGTTGATTTTTTTTCCCCCTACCTCTTTGTAGACTCAATTTCAGATGAGTGACCAATTCGAGGTAGAGGGAACAGTACAGGAAACATTTCACTTGACCCATGGTCAAGCAGCACTTAAGTATAAGTCTTGCAGTTCTTCAGTGTCTTACAATTCAGATTAATTATTGATTATGTACATCCTCCAGTTTTATCTTTTTTCATTCAGATTCATATAAGCTAAAACTTCATTTACTATCTGGGTGCAGTGACCCACACCTGTAGTCCCAGCTACTCAGAAGGCTGAGGCAGGATTGTTTGAGACCAACCTAGGAAACATAGCAAGACCCCTGTCTCAAAAAAAAAAAAAAAAAAAAAAAATTTACTAGAAGCTCAGAAAGGGAATTCATTTTAATTCAAGCCTTTTTTTTTTTTTTTTTTTTTTTTTTTTTTTTTTTTTTTTTTTTTTTGGTACCAGGGGTTGAACTCAGGGGCACTCGACCACTGGGCCACATCCCCAGCCCTTTTTTGTATTTTATTAGAGACAGGGTCTCACTGAGTTGCTAAGTGCCTTGCCATTGCTGAGGCTGGCTTTGAACTTGAGATCCTCCTGCCTCAGCCTCCCAAGTGCTGGGATTAAGCCGCCACTGCGCCCGGCTTAATTCAAGCCTTTTAAGAAATAAATATTGCCTTTGAATAAGAAGAGCTAAGAATCTAAAGGATAGATGATTAGTGAAAATAGAGTAGGTACAGTTTGATTAATTCATTTTTAGTAGGGCTGAGTTTTTAAAAAATATATCTTTGTTTATTTTTATGTGGTGCTGAGGATTGAACCCAGTGCCTCACATGTGCAAGGCAGGCACTCTGCCACTGAGCCACAACCCCAGTCCAAGGAGGGCTGATTTATTCCACCAAAACGTGTTATGTGTATATATGTGTGTATGTGAATGTATAGCACACATATGTAGTATTTTAGTAAAAGGGCATTTATTACAGAGTCCATATACTTCTGTAATAAAGGTACCCAAACTATTGAACTATTGCTTCTCTTTTCCCTTCCTGTGCTCACCTTTGTCCCAAAGTAACATGCTACAAGAGCAAATATGTCAGTGAACTAAGTACCTTTGAACAGGCCATAAGTACCATTTATAAACTAATGTATGCCAGGTGTGATAGCCATCAGTATTCAGTAAGCTGGATTAAGTTGCTAAATCGTGTTTAAATAGTGGATTAAAAACCAAACATTCGACTGAAGAGAAAGCACATACAAACCAAAGCTTACTATAGGGATAGGAGGGTGATTTCAAGGGAAGAGATAGGATGCAGTATACTCAATGAATTTTGACTGATACCTGTTATGTACCAAGCAGTGTTATAGGTGATAAGTGGTAGTACAGGGCTGAAAGACAGATGGACACAGTTTGTGCCCAGAAGACAGCAACATGTATACATATAATTGAAACAGTTGTAATAAATTCTCTGTTAGAGCTATGTACAAGGCAATGCATGAATGGAGGAAGGGCACTTAATTCAGCCTGAAATGGTCAAGAATGGCTTCCACAAGGAAGAGGTGAGTTGAGGCTGCATCCTAATAAGTACGAGAGCATTCTAGAGACAACAGAAGAGGTAAAGAAGTGAAAGGATATGTGATATAGCCCTGAGGGGTAGTGAACTCTGAGGCTGAAAAGAACAGACAACTTAGGTCATCTCACTTATTTGCTGCATCCTTATTTTAATCACATTTATGCCTTGATCTGGTTTGTATTTTAACAAAAATAACCCTGGTAATATAAAGAACATATTATTAATGGGAAGGGAGAGTCAACAAGATTTAGGTAAACAGTGATAAGGCCCACATTAAGACAAGTACTGCAGTGGGGTTAAAGTTGAGGTATTCAAGTAATGTTTTAGAAGTAAACTTGAAGGAGGTTGGTGATTGATGGGATATAGAGGTGGGCCAAGAACAGTGTATATGGTAACTGTCAGGTGTTCAAACAAAAAATGTGGCATTTAATGTCTTTTGCTCTGTGAGGAATGTAAGGGAAAATTAATGGTATGGGCAGGAAGATAGGATTTGAGACAGGTTGAGAGTGAGTTGTCTATGGGACTTCCAAATAGAGATGTGAGGGTAGGGTATAAGATGATAGATTACATAGTGAGCTAGAGAATGAGTGAAGAGCTGGACACAATGGTGCCTGCCAGTAATTCCAGTCACTCTGGAGACTAAAGCAGGAAGTAGCAAGTTTAAGGCCAGCCTGAGCAACTTAGTGAGACCCTGTCTCAAAAAAAAAAAAAAGGCTGGGTGTAGCTCAGTGATAAAGTGCCTCTGGGTTCGATCCCTAGTACCTCCCCCACCCCCCAATGTATGAAGAATACAGCAGAAGATAATATCCTGGAGTTCCCTAGTGTTTCAGCATCTGGAAAGAAGAGTCTATGAAAAGAATTACAAAGTAAGCAGCTAGGGAAGTAGGAAGAAAACCAGCAATGGGGCCTCTTGGAAATCAGAGGAGGACAAATAATTTTCAAAAATTTCTTCCATTCTTCTCATTAAGAAACATATATATGGGCTGGGGTCGTGGCTCAGCGGTAGAGCACTCGCCTAGCATGTGCGCGGCCCGGGTTCGATCCTCAGCACCACATGAAAATAAAACGCATTGTGTACAACTAAAGCAAATAAATAAATAAATATTTTTTAAAAACATATAGGGGCTGGGGTTGTGGCTCAGCGGTAGAGCGCTCGTCTAGCACGTGCATGGCCCGGGTTTGATCCCCAGCACCACATGAAAATAAGACACATTGTGTACAACTAAAGCAAATAAATAAATATTTTTTTAAAAAACATATATATATCAGACTACCTGCCCAACTTTACATAAATGGAATATTTTTCAGATGTGACAGTGATTCTAATGGCCTAGTGTAAGAAAGTATACTGATGATACCCAAGCTTACTAAGTCCCACAAACTTAAGAAATGAACAGATTTTAGGTTCAGAGGAGTGAATGATATCTCTACAACTGTAGAAACTGTTTTCTAGTTTGAAGATGGTTTGTATATTAAATTTTTAAAAATAGTAAAATAATCCTGTTCCTGTGAGAGTTAGACAAATGATCTCATTAGAACAAACACTTGGCTTGGCACTGCATTTGCTTTCATATATAAGCAGGTGACATTGGGGTGTCCGCACAGAGTTGGTACTCAGTGATAGAAAAATTGACAGTGATAGAGGGGAATTTGTGTAAAACTCTGCAGCTGAGTAGCAGCTAAAACACTTTCTGCACTCACTTTCCCCTTGGATCCTATAACACCTTGTTATTCCAAGTGTGTTAGACCCAGCAGCAGCACCTGGGAACTTGCTAGAATCTTAGGTCCACCCCCAGACCTCCTGAACCAGAATCTGTAGTTTAATAAGATCCTCATCTGATTCCTGTTCACATTAAAGTTTGAGAAGCACCATTCTAAGGACTAAGTAGATAAAATAGTGTTCTTTAGTGACTATATGCTCTGGCTTTTTACCATTTCAGTCTTTTTTTTTTATATTTATTTATTTTACTTTTTTAGTTGTACACAATGCAATGCATTTATGTTTTACGTGGTGCTGAGGATCGAACCCGGGCCGCGCACGTGAGAAGCGAGCGCTCTGCCGCTGAGCCACAGCCCCAGCCCCCCATTTCAGTCTTTGAAACAGCAAGTTTTATTGGAACTGAGTATTGTACTTACTGGTTGGTATTTTCTTTTTTCAAGAGGGTGGGTAGAGATTAGATGTGTAGATTTCTGGAGTCAGTTTGCCTGCCTTCAAATCCTAGCTCTGTCATTTATGCCTAATCTCCCCATTTGTGGAGTACACCTCTACCACCTCACCTATCTGCACTGGATATATAGTTGAGCTACAGATAAGCCTTTGGAGTGGCTGGGTATGCATATATGTGTGTTCTTGTCATCTGTGCTATTTGCTTCATGCATTATTGGTCCTAGCTGAACCATCAATTGTTAAAAATTAGGTGATGTTTGGAAAACTTTGCAACTTTATCTAGTAAAGAAATGTTTTTTAAAAAAATGGATCATAAGAGATGTTTCAACTTTACTGAAAAAAGTCTACAAGTAGATAAATTTAAGAGTGAAGGGAACTCTCAATAAATTGTAGCCTACTAAGCAATAGTAGAAAAATATTACTGGGAGGGCTTATAGACCATTGCTGTGAACTTGTTTTCTACAGGGGGCAGCAGGCATTTTATGCTATGTGGGAGCCTATGTCTTCATCACTTACGACGATTATGACCACTTCTTTTGAAGATGTGTACACTCTCATACCTGCTGTAGTGATCATAGCAGTAGGAGCCCTGCTTTTCATCATTGGGCTAATTGGCTGCTGTGCCACAATCCGGGAAAGTCGTTGCGGACTTGCCACGGTAAGTTAGCAATTCACTGACTACATGTGTCATCAGAGCATACAGGAGTATTTCATCTCTGTTAACTCTCTCGAATTGCGCTTGAAACTTTGTAGACTCCTTGACTCTTCTAATTGGAACAGAATTAGCACTTGTCTTAAACTTATAGCTGTTGTCTCTGATAATTGCTTTCTATCAAGAAAGTATTTAGGGCTACTTTGTACTTAATTTTTGACAATGTTTCCTTACAGTTTGTCATCATCCTACTCTTGGTTTTCGTCACAGAAGTTGTTGTAGTGGTTTTGGGATACGTTTACAGAGCAAAGGTATGTTGTCTATTGTGATTCATGCTTTAAAAGGTGATTTTTTTCCCCCAAGAAGTAGTTCATTTTTTTTTTTTTTTGGTACCGGGGATTGAACTCAGGGGCACTCGACCACTGGGCCACATCCCCAGCCCTTTTTTGTATTTTATTAGAGACAGGGTCTCACTGAGTTGCTAAGTGCCTTGCCATTGCCGAGGCTGGCTTTGAACTCGCGATCCTCCTGCCTCAGCCTCCCAAAGTGCTGGGATTACAGGCGTGCGCCACCGCGCCCAGCTAGAAGTAGTTCATTTTATCAGAGTCGGCATTTTCCTCTGCCTTGTTTCAGTTAAGATAATGCTTTAAATATCTAAAGTTAATTAGAAATTTTATATCATGATTTCTAGTCTCCATTACTATACAGAATATAAATTCTGTTATTCTTGATTACATTTAATTTTCTTTAAATTATTGCCTAATGTGGCAAGATGCAGTGATGGTACATACCTGTAATGCCAGCCGTGTAGGAGGCAGAGGCAGAAGGATCACAAGTTTGAGAGGCCAAAAGGCCATTTTGGGCAGCTTAGCGAGAGACTGTCTCAAAAAATGAAAAGGAGTGAAATGTAGCTCAGTAGTACAGTTCTCTTGGGTTCAAGGCCCAGTACCACCAAAAAAAAAAAAGAAAGAAAGAAAGAAAAGAAAAAACTCTCACAGCAAGCTACAAATAAATAGTTGATCAACTGATATGTTTGATACTATTTCCTTAGCCCAGAGAGTCCCTGTGTTTGAATGGCAGGGTTGTAATACATTTTCTGTTTTCTGAGTGTTTCATTTTTCATTGCCTCTTTTAAAAAATCCCTTGGATATGGACATAGAAGATATTTTGAGTTGTAGTCCTATCTTTTACCCTCTTCCTGAAGAACACAGGGTCTTGCCTTCTTAGAACACTAAGACAGCTGTTGTCAGCACTCCTTCTTACCAATGTCTTCTCTTAGTCATTCCCTTTGTTTCCCCTATTTTGCTTGTTTTTGCTTTCTACCAACAGTACCATTTAAGACTAAACAAGCTACTTTAGTTAATTTTTGTATAATTTTAGAGCCATGATATAATAGAATCATTCTTACTATTATTTACAGTTTTAAATCAGAGACATTGTATGTCAAGTTGATATTCAAACCATTGATAGCTGAGGAAGGTACTAGCAACTGTAACAAGAAAAAACAACAACGAATTGTGTCCCTATGATTTAATTATCAGTTTTATAGTCTCGTCACATCACTGTTATAATTACAAAATAGGTCTAAATCAATTTAGAAAGGTGTAAGGAAAATCTGGTACAAAAAAAACTATTAAATGACACTTACTTGCCACTGTTGTAATTGTCAGCAATAAGTTATAAAGTTTTGCTACCTTTTTTTTTTTTTTTTTTTTTTTGTACCAGGGATTGAACTCAGGGGCACTCAACCACTGGGTCACATCCCCAGCCCTTTTTTGTATTTTATTTAGAGACAGGGTCTCACTGAGTTGCTAAGTGCCTCACTATTGCTGAGGCTGGCTTTGAACTCGCGATCCTCCTGCCTCAGCCAAAGTGCTGGGATTACAGGCATGTGCCACCGCGCCCGGCTCACTACCTTCTTTTTGACATACATTGGACAGCAGCTTTTTCCTAAAGTACCATTCCTGAGGACTGATTTTTTTCTTTTTTCTTTTTTTTTTTTTTTTTTTGACTTCTTGATTACTTAGGTGTGTTTGGGCCAGCCGGGTCTGAACATTGAATAAGAAAAATAGAAATAATGTTGGTATTTGTCCTAGAAATATCTTACAGAGGCTTCAAAGTCGTTTTTGCCTCCTTTGCATTGATCTGGGGATATAAATTGGGTAGAGTGCTTGCCTAGAATGCATAAGGTCCTGAATTCAATCCCTAGTAACACCACCAAAATTAAAAAAAGAAAAAAAGGAAGGCATGTATCTACAGAAAATCAATCACTTTCTCCTTGAACAGATTGTTAGGATTATTAGCTTGCCATCTTTCACAGTCTTTGAATGCTTTTAATCTATGTACTGTCATATTTTTGAACGTTTTCCTGCCAATTAAAATCTACGTGGAGGTAGGAAAGAGAAAACTCTTTCTTACAAGAAATTTATGGAGAGCTGTGACAGTTTGTAAACATGCCATTTTAGTATTTTAGTGAAACCTTTACTAATGGTACCTTTAACAGTATCTTTGAGGGACTGAATTCTTTGTTTTGATTCAGGTGGAAAATGAGGTTGACCGCCGCATTCAGAAAGTTTATAAAACCTACAATGGAACCAACCCTGATGCTGCTAGCCGGGCTATTGATTATGTACAGAGACAGGTGAGCTTTCTTGAGGCAAATCTGTTCTTGAGGACCACTCACTATTGGGTTAGCATTAAACTACTTCTGCAACTACTGTGTAAATTGGCCATGTGTCTTCACACCCATGATTAACCACCCAGTGTATTCAATCTTTTTCCTCGACCTTCACCCTTGAAAAGTTTATTCCACTGTCATCTAGTCAAAGCCAGCAAGAAGCATCTTAAACTCTTTAGTAATCTGACTTTCCCCCTCCCCCTGCCAAAATACACAGGTGATAATGGAAGAGAAGTATATGTCACAGGGAGATGGAAAGACTGTGTGTATCTTCAGAAAACAAGATCAGAAAAGATGACAGGACTGGGGTTGTGGCTCAGTGGTAGAGCGCTTGCCTAGCATGTGTGAGGCACTGGGTTCAATTCTCAGCATCACATATAAAGAAATAAAATTAAGGTCCATCTACAACTTAAAAAAATTTTAAAAAAAGATAATAGACAAAACTGTAAAATGGTAATTTAAAATGTAAACAAAGATATATTTTTGTACCCATAATAGATTTTTATACCCATAACCCTGCCTCAAAAATTATCAGCTTTTTAATCAAATCTTACCCACATATATTTTATGCTTTATTATCTTAAAGTAAATCACAACATTTCAGACACTTTGTTTTTGAAAATAATGTTTAGAACCAGATATTTAATGTATAAGAGGAAGATTTTTCTTTAGCTAGATAGTACCTTTTATAGACAATGTGCTTTTCATGTGGAGTTTCTGGGGCTACTAGCCATGTGTGATTAGCCTGCCAAATTCAGTTCCTAAGGCTGAGGATGTAGCTCAGTGATAGAGCACTTGCCTAACATGTTCAATGCCCAGAGTTTGATCCCCAGCAGCATGCAAAAAAAATTTTTTTTTTAGTTCTTCAGTCATTCTAGCCACATTTTAAGTGCTTTCAGCTTCGTGGCTAGTGTAACCATGTTGGACCATGCAGCCGTAACATTTCTCTCATTGCAAAAATTCTCTTGAACATCATTGACCTAGAGTAGCTTATTTTAAAGCTCTGTAATACATGGAATTCTTAAAGCTCAACCCAGGTATATGTGTATTATAAGGAGTACTATCTATTCTCTCTTCTTCTAGTTGCACTGTTGTGGAATTCATAACTACTCAGACTGGGAAAATACAGATTGGTTCAAAGAAACCAAAAACCAGAGTGTCCCTCTTAGTTGCTGCAGAGAGACTGCTAGTAGCTGCAATGGCAGTCTGACCAATCCTTCTGACCTCTATGCTGAGGTGAGTCCAGGACTAGAGTCTAGCCTGATAACCTGTTTTCTACTGCCTTATCACTACCTGAAACTTCTTTTCTATCCCCACTTTGCTTTCTTTAATACCATTTTGTTTTATAGTAAATAATTTTAATGTCTTTTGCTTTAATTTTATAAGTTGCTCTAATCATTCAATGTTTTTTCCCTCTTTTAGTTTCTTTCATTTCTGCCAATGAGTATCAGTAGTAATCTGTGACTCTGCAGCTCTCACTTTTTAAAAAGATTCCTAATGAGAATGACTGTATATTGCAGGGATGTGAGGCTCTAGTTGTGAAGAAGCTACAAGAAATCATGATGCATGTTATCTGGGCAGCACTGGCCTTTGCAGCTATTCAGGTAAGCACAGGAGAACATGAGTTGTTACCAGGGTTAGCTGCTTCTCTGATGTGTCAGCCCTGAGTGGTTTTAATTCCTAAGTAGAGTAAATCTGTGTATATAGGTAACCTAGAAGTGATTGCAGTACCAGCCACAGGTTTCCATCCTTTTTATTTCTAGACGTAAGGCCAGATGGTCTAAAGAAACCAGAGATCTGTTGGCAAAGGACTACATGTGAAGGAACTGTGCCTTATTTTCTTGCCTTGATTAGTGAGTTATCTGTTGAGAATACAAACAGTTGTCATAGTGTATTCCTGGGAAATATTTTGATAGAACTTCATAGAATTTTTTAAAAATCATATTGCTTTATTTCAATTTGAAAATGGAAAGCTGTATTTCAATCTTTTGTATACCATTTTTTCTTCTAGTTCTTATTTTCCTGTCCTTGAAGTTTTAGTTTCAAGGACTTAGTTTTTATAGACTGACAACCATCCAGAAATTCATGGTATCACTTGGCACATATAGAAGTGTGCTGTGCCGTTGTTGATAGCTGAGGGGACATAGTTCCCAACTCCTTTGAAAACAGTCTTTTTGTCCCTTAATAATAATTTAGGCAAAGTAACTGGTAATTGCTTGATCATCTCTCACTTTATCTGCTTCCAACCCCTGCGGGCCCCCTCCCCAGGGGGAAAAAAAAAATAACGCACATGCTTATCACCTCCACATAAAACCAAGAAGAATGCCCACTCTCCTACCCAACACAGCTATTCACATTCCTGTTTTCTTAAGAATATACAGTGTATCTTATAGTTTCCCTTAGGAGGATGTCTTAGAAGATTCTTACAACTGAGAATAGCCAACTATTTGAACGGGATTAAAAAATCCTTTACATCAGATCTGGTTCTCAAGAGTATTTTTTAGTTCTTGAAATAGGTTTCAAGCTTGGAGAATATATTTTTAGAAAGTGTAGATATCTCTTAATTATTAGATTAATTGTAATTGCTATTTTAAATGTAAATAGCTTAGGTTGCCTGCTTTTGTGTATTTGAACAGAAGCTAGTATATGTAATGGGAAGTGTCTTTTAAACAGCAAAAGGGTGATCGTGTACTTGGCTATATTCAAACATCCCTGAAATGATTTATTAAAAACCCTAGCTCTATATTTACTATGGTCTCTGCCCTTCTGAGCATTTACTTTGTGGCTCAGCATAGGAGTAATGTGGTAATCAGTAGAATATATTTCATATTTTGATTGTCTATGCAAAAACATTAATTTAGCTAAAAATAATGAAATGGGCAGGAGGTACCTTTTCCCAAGTGGAATTCTGGTCTGTGCATTCTTAATGGTTTTCTGTTTGGTAATGCTGTAAAAAAGCTTTGGAACTGTGTGGTGCTTTTGCCCATGCAATATGCAATATATATATATATGTAAAAAATGGATAAAAAGTGTCACTTTAGCCATGTCCCTCATCTAGTTAAACTTATTAGCCAGGCAGATATTTCTTCATTAAGTGTTTTTCAGGAACAAATATTTTAACTAATTTCTTAATTTAAGTATGTCTAGCATATATGTTTTATATTTAAATAACACTGACTTAAGTAATACCTGATAACAATTTATTATTTTGAACTCAGTGATTCTAAGTCAGACAAAAGCTTTGCTTTTTTAAGGGGAAAAAAATCCATTTGAAATATTAAACGAATTTTCGATAGTTTTTGGGGGCAGGCAGGCAAGGTTGGTTGGTTGTTTTTGAGTACCTGTAAATATTCTAATATTTTGGTATTCAAAATCTGGTGTAGATTGGTATCCTGGGTTTGGAAAACTGGAACAAAGGCAGAAATAACTCAAATATCAGCTTTTATGCTTGGGCACCAATTTTTGACATAGAATTGTACAGCAAGAAAAAGCACCTGGAGATTCCACAGTCCTGTCCCCTTTGTTTTGCCATAAAAATTAGAGGAAGCAAGGATAACATTACCATCACATGGGTAATGACAAACTAAAGCTTGAATTCTAGTTCCATTTATACTCTGTGACAAATCTAAGAATTAAAATTCTCAGAAGATCAAATTTCTAAATTGTTGTGAATCCTGAAAATTTATGGAATTGTCATTCTTCGAAATCTGACAATTGATCAAAATGGAGTGATCAAGAGCATACTTTTACAGAGGACTGTTTCTTGCGGCCATGTGACTTTTTTCTTGTCTCTATGTCAAGTGTGAAGGCGGTTGAGACTGTTCTTTCCTCCTTTTTTTTTTTTGATGACCAACATTCATTCATTAAAATGAGTAAAATACATAAGTAAATGGCACTTGGGGTCAGACCTCCCTGGATAGAAGTTAAGAATAAGTAGCTTAATTTTGATATTCTTTTTTTAAAAATATTCCATATAGTTCTTCCTTTAAAATTTCACAGCATGAGAAGCTAATTTGAGCATTCAGGTTTTTTTAAGTTGAGGAAAATCAATCTTTTTTTTTTTTTTTTAACTTACTACTAATTCACATAAGAAATGTATATATATATGGAGTACAGTTTGATAATTTGGTATATGTATACAGTGTATAAGATCCAGTCAAAATAATTAACATTTCCCTCAAATGTTTATCATTTCTTTGTGTTTGGAGCCTAGGAACTCCTCTCTTCTAGTTCTTTATAAAACATAGTAAGTTGTAAACTAGAATCACCCTCACTGTATTTTGGTATTTGGTATTCATCCTCTTACTCTCCCCCTCTCCCCTACTTTTCCTTGTCTCTAGCAGTCACTTTTCTGCTTTGTTCCTCCGTGAGAGCAACTTTTGTAGCTTCCACATATGAGTGAGAACATGTGGTACTTGTCTTTTTCTGTGTCTGGCTTATTTCACTTAACATTATGTCCTCCAGTTCCATCCATTTTGCTACAAATGACAGGATTTCATTCTTTTTTATGACTCAGTAGTATTCTATTATGTTTAGATACCACATTTGAGGAAAATCAATCTTAAATTTTGGTAGTTTTTAAAATTAAAAATACCCATTTGAGCCGGGCGCGGTGGCGCACGCCTGTAATCCCAGCACTTTGGGAGGCTGAGGCAGGAGGATCGCGAGTTCAAAGCCAGCCTCAGCAATGGTGAGGCACTTAGCAACTCAGTGAGACCCTGTCTCTAATAAAAACACTAAAAAGGGCTGGGGATGTGGCCCAGTGGTCAAGTGCCCCTGAGTTCAATCCCCGGTACCACAAAAAAAAAAAAAAAAATACCCATTTGATATGATACAAACTTGGTCAAAGGTAAGCCTTGAGTCCACCTCAGTAGAGGTAACCACTGCTGGTTTCCACATAGACTTCTAGAAGTAGTTTGTACTTATACAAGCTCACATGTATTTTTTAAGCAAATATTATAGAATGCAGTCTTGTGCCTTGCTTTTTGTTTTGAGATTATTGTAGGTTCACATGCAGTTGTAAGAAATAATGCAGAAAAATACCTTATGTGCTTTGTCCATTTTCCATAGGCGATAACATTTTGCAAAACCCATAGTATAATACTACTACCAGGATATTGGTTTTGATACAGTCTACCAGTCTTACTCAGATTCCTCATTTCTGTATGTGTGTATTCAGCTCTTTACAATTTTATGACCTCTGTAGGTTCCTGTATCCTCCAGTACAATTAAGTTACTGAGCAGTTCCAACAGCACAGGATTCCTTCCTGTTACCCTTTTATAACTGTACCACCTTCCTCCTCCCATAACCTGACAACCCGTAATCAGACCAACCACAATTTCTAAAATTTTGTCATTTCAAAATATTATATAAATGGAATCATACATAGCTTGTACCTTGCTCCTAAAAAAAAAAAAATAAAAATTAGGGCTGGGGTTGTGGATCAGTGGTAGAGCACTCGCCTAGCACATGTGAGGCGCTGGGTTCGATCCTCAGCACTACATAAAAATAAATAAATAAAGGTATTATGTCCAACTTAAGAAAATATTTTTAAAAATTAGTATCTTTTGGATATAAATCTACTTATTTCATGGTTGCATAGTATTTCATTTTATGGGCATACTTTATCTAATGGACTTTCATGGACACTTATATAAGTTTTGCTATTGTAAAAATGCAAGTAGTGAATATCCTTTGATCTGTGTGTCCATAGTTGTCTCTATAGCAAAAATTTATAGTCATGAAACTCAGGGATTGGAATGTATGCATGAAGTTTGATATTTCCAAACTTTTGTCAGAAAAGGATATTGCTGATGTGAAAGAATTTTTGTATAAGAATCCCTATTTCCCATACCACTACTTCCATAGAATATCACAGAACATTTTACTTTGGCAGTCAGGTTTTTTAATCAACACTTTTGTCTGTATTTAGTAATCATTTTTTTACAGTTGGTGGTGGTATATTTGGGCTAGGTGTAGATTAGTTCTGATCATTTGTATATTACAGAGAAAGTTTCATTGCAGGATATGACACTGGAGCCAAAATATTCATGTAATATTCCCAAATCTGTTGTTGGAAAATTTCAATAATCAATGAAATTTCAGTATAGCAAAGCTTTGGAAATGGTTCTATAATAGTTAATAGTGATTATAAGAAGTTACAGGGGCTGGGTGCAGTGGTGCACGCCTATAATCCCAGCACTTGGGAGGCTGAGGCAGGAGGATAGTGAGTTCAAAGCCAGCCTCAGCAATGGCAAGGCAGTTAGCAACTCAAAGGTGGGGCTGCGGTTATAGCTCAGTTGTAGAGTGCTTGCCTAGCATATGTGAGGCACTGGGTTCTATTCTCAGCACAGCATATAAATAAATAAATAAAATAAAGGTCCATCAACAACTAAAAAAAAATTTAAAAAAAGTATCCATATACAACTAAAAAAATATATTAAAAAAGAAAAGTTATGGTATAGAGCTTGATGTTCTTAAACGGATTCTTCCCCAAGCTTGAGGGGGGTTTTATCATGCTTTTTAGTTGTTGTTGTTTTTTAGATGTTAATGGACCTTTATTTTATTCATTTATTCATATGTGGTACTGAGAATTGAACCCAGGGCCTCACACATGCTAGGCAAGTGCACTACCACTGAGCCACAATTCCAGCCCCCTTTGGTTTGTTTTTAAATCAATACAAATTGTCTTCATTAAAATAAAAGGAAAGAAATGAAACTTATTTCATACTTCATTTCAAGAATGCTGACTCATAGAAGTTAACCAACTAAAAGGAACTTGAGGAAGTGGGGATGGGAAGAGAGATTCCCCCCCTAGCATATCAGTAATTTCTGAGTTTAACATTTTTATTATTCAATTTAACATTGCCTGGGAACATAATTGTGTTTGATTTTATAGCTGTTCTAAGAACGTTTTTACATACAATGAAAAGCAATGTATTTTCCTAGGAATTAGACACTAAACATGTCTAGAATTGGCTTAAGATATTTAGTAAACTTTCAACAATATCCACTAATAAAATGTCTTTAAGGTGCTTTGTACTAGTAAGCACTCAGCAGATATTGATGCAATGGAACTGATGGATTTGAACAGCAAGTACACATCCTGAATGGGCAGAATAGAGGCTAATGTGAGGGCATAATCAACATGTGTGGCTTTAAACTATCAAGAATTTAGAATGAGGACATTCTTATTCTCTGTATGTGTGTCTCATTAGGAGCTAATCTTCCACTTCAGACTTTTAGAGTCTGTTTATGGACCTTGTGCATTTTTGTTGAAATTAGATTGACCCCCATATGTACATAGAGTGCTGCCTTTTAAAATCAAATAACTTAGGCCTTTTGTTGTCAATGAAGAGTTAGAACAGCAAATTAACTTTTATTTAGCCCTTTGGTTACAGTTTATGTTTTGTGAGAAGTTGGGTCAAAAATTCTAGAAATCTTTTCTCTTTAATCTAGCTTAATCCTCTTGCTTATCCAAAATAACATGGCATAACTTTATTACTAGTTTAATATGCTACCACATAAGGATTAAGACTTATTAAAATAAAATGATGAAGAAAGAATGACCTTTAAAAAGTAAAATGTATGTAATATCACAGAACCAAACCTGGATTTCAAAAATAGTATGTGTGAAAGAAATGAAAACCTCCAAACTATGTTTTTTGGCATCAGAATTGGTTTTCCACCACAGGGTTATTCATGTACTGAATTCTGTGGCTTATTATAAAGCCTCTGTCCCCAAAAAATGCCTGGAAAGGTACCATTAAACACCTGTGGTCTTGGGGCGGGGGTTGTGGCTCAGCGGCAGAGCACTCGCCTTGCACGTGCGCGGCCCGGGTTCGATCCTCAGCACCACGTAAACATAAATGCATTGCATTGTGTACAACTAAAGTAAATAAATAAATATTTAAAAAAAACAACAAAAAAAAAAAACACCTGTGGTCTTGATCATTCCACTCCCTATATTTTGTTGTCTAGTATAGAGGCCACTTGATACAAGGATCTAAATTAATTGAAATAAAAATTTAAAATACAACTCCTTAATTGTACCAGCTACATTAAAAAAAAAAAAAATTTTTTTTTACATTTATTTATTTGCTTTAGTTGTACACAATGCCTTTGTTTTTACGTGGTGCTGAGGATCGAACCCGGGCCGCGCACGTGCTAGGCGAGTGCTCTACAGCTGAGCTACAATCCCAGCCCACCAGCTACATTTTAAGTGTTCAGAAGGCACATGTGGCTAGTGGCTGCCGTATTTGACAGCACATACGGAAAGTTTCCATCACTGTACAAAGTTCTTTGGACAATGCTGCTCTAGAATGCAATAGTGGGGTTGGCATTGAAAGAGTCTTGACTCTCAGCCAGCTCGGAGTTCCTGGGTATAAGGCAGAAGCTTAGTACTTAGACAATTAAAAATAATGTATTCATAAGACATTTCTTTTCTTTTTTTTTTTTTTTTTTTGGTACCGCGGGGGATTGAACTCAGGGGCACTCGACCACTGGGCCACATGCCCAGCCCTTTTATGTATTTTATTAGAGACAGGGTCTCACTGAGTTGCTAAGTGCCTCGCCATTGCTGAGGCTGACTTTGAACTCGCAATCCTCCTGCCTCAGCCTCCCAAGTGCTGGGATTACAGGCGTGCACCACCATGTAGCTGCCTGATGCTGTTACAGCCACAATACCGCGGGAGGAAATTCGGTGGCAGGAATCTTTTTTCTTTTACTCTTTTGCTTTTAAACTAAACTCTTTTCCTTATATTATTCTTCTTTTTCTCTTTGGTTTTCTCTTTTTCTTTCTCTAGCTTCTCTGGCTTTTTCTAGCTTCAGCAACCTCTCGAACTCTTAACTGCTCTGACTCTTTTTTTTTTTTTTTTTTTTTTTTTTTTTTTTGTGGTACCGGGGATTGAACTCAGGGGCACTTGACCACTGGGCCACATCCCCAGCCCTTTTTTTGTATTTTATTAGAGACAGGGTCTCACTGAGTTGCTAAGTGCCTCGCCATTGCTGAGGCTGGCTTTGAACTCGCGATCCTCCTGCCTCAGCCTCCCAAAGTGCTGGGATTACAGGCGTGCGCCACCGCGCCCGGCTGCTCTGACTCTTTTCTTCTTCTTACTACGTTCTTCTGATGATGATGTTCTTCTTCTGACTTTCTTCTTCTGACTGACTACCTTCTTCTTCTTCTTCTTCTGACTGACTGACTGACTGACTGACTACTCTCTAACCGACCTCACCCGGTTATATATCTTTAGCTTTACAGGTGCGTCACATGCATACTTTGAATAATGTATGAATATCAGGTGGAACTTATGGCTCCCAGCTAACCGCAGTAGCCATCTCCCTGATTAGGGCTTCTTCACCACCATGCCCGGCTGATCATTGAAATTTGAAAAAGCTCCATTGCCAATAAAGAACATACTTGTCATACGGGGATTTTCAGCCATTTTCCCTATTGTTTTCTTCCCACAGCTGCTGGGCATGCTGTGTGCATGCATCGTGTTGTGCAGAAGGAGTAGAGATCCTGCTTATGAGCTCCTCATCACTGGCGGAACCTATGCATAGTAGACAACTCAAGCCTGAGCTTTTTTAGTCTTGTTGTTCTGATTTGGAAGGTGAATTGAGCAGGTCTGCTGCAGTTGGCCTCCTGAGTTCATCTAGTTAAAGCACACATACACTGGTGTTGGACAGAGCAGCTTGGCTTTTCATGTACCTACCTGTTTACCAACCCACCTATGACTTTCCCCTTGTTCCAGCTGACTCTCCATGCCCCTAAGTGTTTAAGTTCAGTGGTAAATGTTCTAATTTCAGAACCATTTGCAAGTTGCATAGTGTGGTAAAATTAAAGGAGGATGTAGGCCTGCTTCTGTTGCCTCCAGGCAGTAATGGGACTGATGGCTGTAGTGTCACCAGGTCCTTTCAATCTTTACAGTGGAGAACTCTTGGCCAAAGGTTTTTTGCGGGGAGGGGGAGGAAGCCAGCTGTCTGGTTAAAGTTAACACCAGATGGTGCCCCTCATCAGTGTCCTTTTTAAAAACATATACTGTAGTCTGATAAGATAGCATCTGTACAAAATGGCTAAAATAGATTTTAGAATCATACAGTGTGTATCTTTGTTCATCTTCAAAATCAGAGACAGATCTTTGAAACTAGTGGTTTTTAATCAAAGCTGGCTTTATAGGAGGAATTTAATGTATGCACTACTGTTTTAAAACACTAAGTATGAGTGTGTGAGTGTGTTTTTGTATGATTGAGCCCATTCATCTTAAGTCTTAAACATGTTAGAGATAATGTACCCATGTAGACTAGCAGAATAGTATGTAGATGTGATCTCAGTTGTAAATAGAAAAATTTAATTCAATAAACTCTGTATCAGCCCTCAACATGTAGTTTTTAATTATTTTGGGGATATTTCAACTCCAGAGCAGCAGTATAATGTTTCAGATGTTGATGTTATCTGCAGTTCATCATGATTTGCATATGTTTTCATTATATCTATTGCCAAATCCTTGGTATTCAAAAAACCACGGATGCTTTTCAGTCTGATGTATGCTACACATAGTGGAGCATCTGGTATGTATGTGCAAGGCATAGGGGGTATAGCAGTGATGTTGTCCTTGTCCTCTATGAGTTGGAGTCCTAGTATGGGAGACGTATCAGGAGCAGGTAATTTTCACATAACATAGTGATGGTAGTAATTAAAAGAATGGGAGCCCAAAGGAGGTACCTGGAGATCAGAGGCCACTTCCTGAGGGAGATGCACAAGCCTGGAGACTGGATAGGCTTTGTGGGATGATACAGAAGGATATGAAATGTGATTGAGTATACAGAGAGCTGGAAGTAGCTCATTGTGCCTAGAGCTTAAAATATAAAGCTTGGAAAAGAATTTGAAGATGGGACAAAGCCCATACTTGTAGGGTTTTATAAGACATCCTGTGCAGGTCAGATTTGACTTACAGGCAGTGGCGGCTCACGTGGTGGTAATGCAAGTAGATCTGTCCTAGATGGTCCCCATGGCTGCAGTTTAGAGGGTAGATTAAAGGGAATGTGGTCAGGCTATGGTTAGGTAGATGTAATAGTTCTGGAGAGAGCTTAAGATTGTGAAGTAAGGTACTATGGGTGAAGGTGGTGAGAGGTAGACTCAGGCAGTAGAGGGGGAAAAAGAAATGGCAAAATTTGCGTTGATTGAATATGGGACAGAGAGAAGGGAAAGGAAGAGAGGAATCTAGCATGAGCCCCAGGTAACTTTGGTTGCCTTCTCTCTGTATGACAGAACTGAACTCTACAGTAAGAAATTGCTTTTGGACAAAGCCAGGTAGCCCATTCCTTGAATTTGCCTGAGAGACAAATTTCACCGGTTCTCCCTTTGCTCACTCTCCACTGCTTGCCTGCTGAGAGAGCAGCTTCCTCCTGTGTGCTCTGCCAGTTGGACCCAGATCAGCCACATCGGTAGTAAAGCCAAAAAGATGAGAGTGGGGGTGGGTGCTTCTGGGGCCAGTTAAACCATTGTAGCTCCTGCCAGCTTTAGATGGTGTTTAATTCCTGGCACAGTTGTCCTGGAAGTAAGCCTTTTTACTTTGGGAACCACTAGAAGGGAATCTGTCCACGTCGGCCAGTGCCTTACAGATTCATCTGCCTGTTTGACATCTGGAGAGTCTTCTGCCATCTAGATCTTGAGACCCTGTTCCCTGGTACTTACTCTGCAGAGGGAAAAAAAAACTACTCCTCATGTCTGAAATTTAATGAATAAGCTCTCCTGAAGTGCCAGTATTCTCACCCCTGTTCTGTACATCTGTGTTTCTTCCTTCTGTTGACCTATAAACACAGGTGAAAACTGCAGGCAACTATAGGTGGGGAACATGGGGAACTTTTGAAAACTATAGGGCCTGGGTCCCAAGCTGCTAATGGTCTGGTCATTCCAGGTTGCAGGTGTGGTTAAGAACCACTGTTATATTCTATTTCCTTCTTAAAGATTTTTAAGTTTTATTTGGAAATAACTTCAAACTCAAGGAAAAGTTGCAAGAGTAAGACTTGTTTATATAAGGCCTAAATACCCTTTACCCAAATATACCTATGACATTTTGTCCCATTTGTCATTTGTGTTCTTGAATGTGCTTGCTCGCTCTCTTTACATACATGGTGGCCTGTTACCCTGGTAGCTCAGTGGGAATTTCCTAAGCATAAAGATAATCTCTGACAATCACAATACAGTTAATGAATTTAGGACATTTAACACTGATAAATAATCTACCGTCCATATTTCAGTTGACCTCATGATGTCCCTGTTAGTAATTTCCCCCCTGCAGTTCTGAATCTAGTCTATGATTGGGTACTATGTTTAGTGGTCATGTCTCTGTTTTCCTTGAATCTGAAGCATTTCCATAGGTTTTTCTCTTGTGACATTGACATTCTAGAAGAATGCAGTCCCTTCTTTTAGATAGTCCTGCTCTTTGGGGGCTTATCTGGTGTTTCATCTTGATTAGATTAGGTTTTATATTCCAGGTGGCTGGAACACTGCCTGTGTCTTCCTCTTGGGAGGCCCACAGTGTCAGTCTGCCTCCCTCTCCACTCCTCCATAGTGATGTTGATTTTGATCACCTGGTCTAAATACAAACGGGAAATTTTTAATATAGATGTTTATGTAAAAGGTGATTTATTAAAAGGAATTTTAAAAAGAGCTCGAAAACAGCCTAGCAGAAAATATGTAGGCCATTATAACCACCCATAGGACTGAGGGAAAAGAAGATGATGAGGGAACCTAGAAACTCAGAGGTTCTCCCAAGGCTGAGACTTCTAAGGAGCAGCTGCCACAGACACACTGCCCTTTGTGGAAGAATAAACTCACTGGAGGTGCCACCACTAATGCATGAGAGCCGAGAACCATCACTATGGAGAATCCTGCTGGGACCCATGCCAGACCAAAGATAGCAAAGAAAAAGTCCTCCATCTCCCTCCAGCCTTGCCACCCCTTTGGAGCTTCCTGTTGGCCGGGTGGCAAAGAAGTGTAGATTGCAGAGTCCCAGTGTCTATGTGACGACAAAAGGTAAGTGAGCTAAGACGCGATAAGGTAATGTCTGGTACACCCGGTCAAGGCACTGTCCACTTTCTTCACATTATAGTAAATATTTTTCCTCCTTCCAACTAATAGACAATCTTTGGAGACGTGGTTACAAGGTGATATAAATATCTTGCTCCTTACCAAATTTCTTCCCACGTTTGGCAATAGTGCTGATGCTGGCCTGCTTCAATCTATTTCTTTTTTTCTTTTTTATCGTGCCTTGCTGGGGATTGAACTCAGACTTTCATGCATGCTAATCAAGCACTCTACTGCTGAACCTCACCCCAGCCCCTGCTTCAGCCTTTACTATGATGATTGCCAAAGGATATTTTTCCAGTCCAGCACTTACTATCCTTTTGTGGGGAGGGCTTCCTCAAATCCTCCCAAATTTGGACAGTGGGAGCCCCTTCAGTTGCTTCCTGTGTTTCCTATCAGTTGTTAGAGAACTATTCTTTTAAAAAAGAATTGTTATCAACAAAAGTGGTGTTTTACAAAATAAATTATGCAGACATCTCTAAAGAACAAAGTCCCCACAGGTAAGCAAGTTTATAAGTGGTGTGTGTCTTTCCAGACTCTTCGCTGCATATCCAGAAATAGGCTTGGTGGTGGGTTTTGGTTTTGGTTTTAGTTATTTGGATTTTATTCTATGGGGTCCTTTTATTCTCTTCACAAAATAGCATGGTACTGCATGGATATGTTAATGCTATGATCAACCAATGTGCAATGGATAGATTGTAAGGCTGCTCCAGCTTCTCTGTGGTGAACACCTCTGTATAGGCACATGTCATTTCACTACAGGAATACATTCTGAGAAATCCATTCTGAGAAACATGTCAGTAGTTGATTTTGTCACGCAAACATAGAATGTGCTTACACAAGGCTAGATAGCATGTGGCCCATCACCTGACATGGCCTTTAGACAAACTATTAAAGAGATATAGGAGGAAGCTAGGCGCGGTGGCGCACACCTGTAACCCCAGCACTTGGGAGGCTGAGGCAGGAGGATCGCAAGTTCAAAGCCAGCCTCAGCAATGGCAAGGCATTTAGCAATTTAGTGAGACCCTGTCTCTAAATAAAATACCAAAAAGGGCTGGGGATGTGGCCCAGTGTTCAAGTGCCCCTGAGTTCAATCCCCAGTACAAAAAAATAAAAAAGATAGGAGGGGACTGGGGTTGTGGCTCAGCAGTAGAATGCTTGCCTAGCACGTGCGTGGCCCTGGGTTCAATCCTCAGCACTATGTAAAAATAAATAAAATAAAGGTATTGTGTCCAACTACAACTAAAAATAAATATTAAAAAAAAAAAAAAAAGATAGAAGAAGCTGCTGCCACGGTGAGTGGAATAATTTTCCTGATGGATTTCCTAGTGATCTGTAGGTGGTATGTAGGAGCACCTACTTTCAGAGTGTGTTGGTCTTGTCTTCAGCATCCTTGGAATTCTTGAAAATGATTTTTGTTCTCTGTGGCTTTTTATTGCAACATCTGAGGTCTCCTGAGAATGTTATATAATGACCTTGTAGAAACCTAAGTTTACCTACCGAATCCTTTTGGACAGGGTTGCTAATTGTGACGTTGACTCATACAGATCCTGCTCTCCTGAATTTACCTAGCAAAGTAAAACAGATGTGATCATTACAATGGGGGGGTAAAAAAAGAGACTTGTTTATGTTTGCATGCCGAGCATCTGGCACATAGTAAACTCTCATGGTCTGAAATAAGTCACTGTGGTGTCATAAGAATATGATTTTCAGACTTCTAAAAATTTTTAGCAGAAGAACTCATTAACCGAAAGTTCTCAGTCCTGGCTGCATATTAGAATCACCAGGAGAGTGTTAGAAATGTTTATATACAAGCTCACATGCAAGATTTGGTTCCCATTTGTCTGAGGTGGGACCAAAACATCAGCATTTGTAAGAGCTTCTGAGTTGATTCCACTGAGCAGCCAGGTTGAGATTCACTGCATTGAACATAGTTTGAAAGCCACATCCCTGTGGTCCTGATAATCCTGTGAGGGTGCTGAGTGTGGCAAACATGCTTGCCTGTGGTGACCCTGTTCTGAGATTGTGCTGCTGCTTCACATGGCAGAATGGGGAAATAGGCAGACATCCAAGTTCAACAAGATCAAGCCAAACTGATAACCCTATGCTCAGGTAGCTCAGCCGAAGGGGGTCAAAATTAGCTGCCCGCCACCAGTGGTGCACAAGTTGTTTGGCCATGTGAGTGTTTGTTTCTCATCACCCTTGGGAAGGACTCACTAACTTAACCACAGCCAGCCCAGAGGGCATACTGAGTGAGGTGGATTGTGCTACTCCCAAAGCTGCTGTTGATTATAGCCAATATTCAGAGGTTATGAGCCTTGGTAAAAGTGGCAACCTCAGGCTGGGGTTGTGGCTTAGCGGTAGAGCACTCGCCTGGCACGTGCGTGGCCTGGGTTGGTTCGATCCTCAGCACCATGTACAAATAAACCCATTGTGTACAGCTAAAGCAAATAAATATTTTTTTTAAAAAAGTGGCAACCTCTTTCTTTTAATAAGCATTTGACCATTATCTAATTTGAACTGTATGAAGAGATTGACTTGGATAGGAGCACATTGCACCCATCTTATTGATGACAAAACTGAGGCCCAGAGAAATTGTGTTTTGCTTCATGCCACCCAAGGAGGGTTGAGCTGGCTTCAGACCTTGATGTTCTGCCCTAAGAGGCCACACTTTTTCTCCTCCTTGCTCTCTCTGTGGGGCACTCTGTCAGGAAGAGACTGCAGTTATTTATATACCCAATTTCACTCACACCAATCCCCTCTTTATCAAGCACTATGTCTGCTGGGAAGGCCACCCCCCTTCCCCATGCATTTGGTTCCCAGCAGCTGAAGTTGTGACTTGGTACACAGAAGAATGCAGAAAGCTTGCAGGGGTGATGAATCTTAGATTCATTTGTGGGTTGTTCCCCCATCCCGACCCCCCAGTGTAAATTGTGACCCAGAGTTGCTGTTGTCTTTTTTCCTCTGGCTGCCTAAATGACAGGGGAACAGCCTCTGTTATCTAACACTCCTTACCCATCACCCACTGGGGCCAACAGACATTGCAGCACCTGTCAGAGATGATGATAAATATCTAGGCCAAAGGTTTTTTAAAAAATCTTTGTGGCGGAATGGGATGTTCAATCAAGATGACAAGGTATTTTCAGGGAATAAATAAAGCACTTATACCCAACTTTCTACTCTTTTCTTTCCTTTTCACTGCCCACACATGACCTGAGCCCTGGGGTCGGTCAGTGAGCTTGGCTGCCCTGCCTCTCCTGGGCCTTTGCTCTGTCCCTGTTCCAAGTCCTACTCCAGCTCCATCTGGGAGAGGCTTCTGCTCATCTTTAAGGTTCAGCTTGGAATTCACTTCTCATGTCCTCTCTTTCTACCCTCCTGCCCCTGTCTCACATCCCATAAGTTACCAGGCACATCCTGTCTCCTTCATTCTTCCAGAATTGTTCTCCAGCACAGTTGCCACTTTACACACAAGCTACCATCCACTGTGTCGGGACAGCCTGCTCCTGGTCTCCTAGCCCCCTCTTGCCATATTCACTGGCTGCCTTGGATATAAGGGCTCAGAAGCATCTGCCTTCCCCTTTTGGGAGAGTGAGCTCTTTCAGGGCCCTCCTTCATCTTAGCAAGCACCACCCCACCCCATTATCATATAAGAGTCACGAAGAATATCTTGGTTGGATTACTCTGGCGCTGCTTGATGGGCCTTGGACCTGGCTGAGTCTGACAAGACTTGAGGGGTGTGTCCAGGGCAGCATTTCTGGGCCTGGAAGTCCTTTATTTATTTTGGTACTGGGGATTGAACCCATAGGCATTTATTAACCACTGAGCTACATCCCCAGCCATTTTTATTTTTTGAGACGTTGTCTTGCTAAGTTGCTGAGGCTGGCTTTGAACTTGCAATCCCCGTCTCAGCCTCCTGAGCTGCAGGGATTATAGGTGTGCACCACCATACCTGGCCAGGTAAGTCTTTATTCACAGACTTTTCTCTCCTTGAGGGGGGAGGAGATCAAGCGCCAGATTACATCATTCTCTTCAAACATCCCTCTCTGCAGAGCTCGTGTGTGTGGGGAACAGGTGTGGTGTTTGGTCAGCTCCCTAGCACAATGTGCTTGATGAGGGAAAACGATTTCAGGATGGACGTACACGTCAGGCTGACTTCTCAGAAGCCCAAGGCCCTTTCCCACCTTGTCTGCCACACTCGCTAATGGAAAGCAGCAATGGTGACACCCAGCAGACCCAGAGCCCTGCTTCCAGGGTCTTGCACCCGCACCCTGGGGCTGCCTGGAACCCTTACACCTCTGCCTGGCCCAGCACCACAGCCTTCTCACTGCACCGAGGCTTGCGCGGTAGTCACACCTAAAGGCATTTTCATGCGCCAAAGAAGAATCCCCCATCCCCTCCTTCACCTCCTCTAGGCATCATGTTAACTAACCCTGCTTTTTTAATCTGGCGATGAAGATGAAGGCATAAAGATGGGCGTCCTGTGTTAAACACCATAGCCCCCCTTATACTAGCACTCTCCTTACCCTTTTCCTGGGGAACAGCTTGGTAAAGGTCTCATTTTTTCCTCTGGCATCTGACATTTGCCTTGGCACATGAGCTAAACCTCTGTATGCTGGTGGACGGGTGGATGGCAAGGAACCAGCTGGGAAGCCACAGGCTCATGAGAGCTTCTGTGGGGCATGATCTGTGTTGCCCAGTCCTCTACCCTCAGGCAGCCTGATCTCCCCTCCCAAGGCTCCTCTCTGCCCTGCCCCATTGTCCCATTTGTGCAAGGTATGAATGTCTCTCTGGCAGTCTGGGACATTCCAGCAATGGGACCAGACCTCCTCTCTGTTCCCAGCAGAACCTGGGACTGACTGGGGCTCTCAGTGACTTCTGCTGAAGATTTGTCCGGCCGTGGTGGAGCTCTGTTCTCCAGACTCTTCTCCTCACTCCTTTTGCTCTGAATTGGGCATTTGGACACAGGAGGAAGAGTAAAAGGGACCCAGCAGACCAAAGAAAAAAAATGCATTCCTTTATTCCCTTTAGGAGAGACTTCTTGAATGTGACACCGTCCCCGTCGCATCCCCAGGAGGGCCAGGCCTGTTCTGATCCCACAAGACCAGGGCAGTTGTAGGGGACGCTCCTGGCTTCATAGGCAGGGCAGGTCCTGGTGAGGACCTGCTGCTTGTTCCTCAGAGCTTCTCCAGGTAGGACCCAGGGACAAAACCACGCTGCCCATTCCGTTCCACTGTCCACCAGCCGTCCTCCCCTTCCAGGATGACTGCCAGGACGTCCCCTGCAGACATATCCAACTCGTCGGAGTTCTGGGCAAGAGATGGAACAAGCATGAGACTGGAGGAGCTGCTGGGAGGGCTCTGGTCTGGTGTTCCCCTGACCCCAGCAGTAAATGTGAGCTAGGCTCCCAGGGTGGACAGCAGCTGAGACACACCCATGCCTCTTGCAACAGGTCTTTGGGGACTGTCCTCAATTTGTCATCAGAGGCACCCCAGCATGGTCTTCTCCCACTCTCTGCTCCAACCACTGCAGCACATCAGGAGTCAGGGCTGCTTGCCTCACCCCAAACCTAAGGGGACACTCACTCCAAAGCTCACCACTGCTGAGCCCAGAGAATCCCCGCCCAGCCACTCTCACACAAGCACCTATCATTCTCCTGGCTGCCCCTGCCAAAGCCGGACTATACAAGTCTGCATCCCCGAGCGTGGCCTCAGTGGGTGCAACCCACACTCGGCCTGCCTAGCTGTGTGGGATGTTGAACGGAGTCCAGGCAGCTCTGGTTTCCAGCTCTACACCCTCGCCTCAATACAAGGAGCAGACTGGACTCTGGAGATCTCAGCAGAACCACCCCTACCCGTCCCCTCCCCACAGACATCAGAGGACCAGTCACAGCAGAGTTGAAGGACTCATTCCAGCCATGGTGGTTCTCTGCACCCATGGCCACAGAGAACAAGGCCCTGATTCAAGGGTACAGACCCTGTTCCTAAAACCATTACCCACCCCAGGTTCTGTCAGCCTGCCCGTGTGTGTACACAGTGCACTTGGACGACTCGTGTGCATGTGTGCAGATCTGAGCAGACGTGAGCCCTCGTACCTGTTGTCATGTTCAGCAGATGTATGCTGAGCCCCTCTTAAGTACACAGTGCTGTTCTAAGGGTTCATACTTCCAGCACATTTCCAGGTATACACACACACAGGCACACACGCCCTCCTGAGCAGGGACGGAAGGCAAGGGCCTCACCTGTGCCGTGTAGTCATAGAGTGCCCTGTAATCCTGGGCTGGTGGGGCAGCATTTCCCAGGGTCTCTTGCACTGCGATGGCTGCATAGACACTCTCATTCCGCTCAGGGGTAGATGTCAGGGTCTCTGTGGAGGCTGAGATCAGGGTGAGGCCTGGACTCTGCCCCTTTGGAAGAACGGTGGTCCCTGGAGGCCCCATTGGCATGGTTTAGGCTTGGCCCTGCCTTTCCACTCTCCCTCTTGCTGTTGGAGGGCACACCTTTATCCTTTTGGGGCTTTGGTGTCCCATCTATGCCATATAGGAGTCCTCTCCTTTCCCCTGGGGTCACAGTGTTTGGGGACCTCCCACATCACCCCCAGTTACCAGCAGGAGCTTGCAAGGATGTGGTCTTGGGACTTCCATGCAGCAACCCAGAGAATCTTCAGGGGAGGGAAGAAAGAGGATAGGTCCCTTCATCTGACACTTAAGGCCCCACTTTGCAAGTTCTTCCTCTAAAAGCTTCTCTGCCACAGCTGGGCTTCTCTGCCTCCAGGGATCCCCAAAGGGTGTTCACCATGGCCCTTCCTTCCCAGCAACACACTCCCATAACCCCATGCTAGACCACCTCAGCACCTGCTCCATGCAGGGACCCTGTGAAGGTTCTAAGAAAATGCTCAGGTCTCCACCCACCAAGCCCTGGACTGCACTCCAGCCTCCCCACTGTGGCAGGAGCTGCCCTTCAAAGTTCAACCCAAACGTGCCATGCTGGAGTCTTCACCAGTCTGGGCCAAGCCAGCCCGCTTCCTCTTGGCCCCATAGTGACTGGACCCAGATGATATATTGGTATAGCACTAGGACCTGGCACCTGACCACAGCCAGGCCAGGGAAAGGATACTAGCCAGGAGAATTCTCCAGGTGTACAGGTTTGGGGCCCTGCTGAAGAGAGTCACCTAGAGCACCAACCCAAGCTCACAATGTGGCCAAAGGGACAAGGAAGCCAGTGTGAGGCCTGCACACAGTCACTAGTAAGTAACTGGGGTGTAACTAATTGCTTAATGCTTGAGTTCCCTTGGGCCAAGGGTTCCATAAGACTGGATTGAGGTTGTTTTGTCTCCACAGGGAACCCAGCACCTGAGCAGACCCAGACACAAAGTGGGTGCTCAGTAAATATGTGTGGAAGAGCCGGTGGCAGCAGAGGCCCAGCCCACTCCTGGCCCACTGCTCTTACCCCTGCTCTGCATCCCAGCGGCTGACCCCCACTGGGTGCCTCACCTCTTTATCATGCCACAGGATGGTGGTATGCCAGGGCTGCCAGATGACGGGGTGACCTCCCGGTCATAGTAGTTCTGGTAGAGCACCGGAGCTGTAGACAGCAAGCCCGTGAGACCCGGGGCGGCGAAGTCAGGCAGAACCTGTGTCGCTTGACACCCCAACCTATCCTCCCCAGAAACCCAGACTAGGGCCCCACTTTTCTACTCTTGCCCTGGCCCATCCTGTTGCTCCCATGAGAGTCCCCCACTGTGGGTACCACTGAAAATGCCATGGATATTTTGAACTATGATTTAGGGACAGCAGGCCAGGGACCCAGCCTGGGGATTACTGTCCCCTCCTTCTAGGTCTGACCTACCTCCTCTTACCCACAAAGGAGCTGTGAGCCATCCCAGCTGTCCGGGCACTCAAGGCTCAAGGGATCCCTGGCCAGACCCTTGCTGTCCTAAGAGTGGGCCTTACCTGGGGGCTCAGTGCCTGTGCTCTTGGCCTGGATGAAGCCATTGATGTCGGTGTCCACGCTGCAGCCTTCAAGCGTCAGCCGCACTTCCTCATAGAGCTAGGGGCAGGAAAGAGCAGAGACCATGGGGCAGGCTTCACCCCAGTGCCCACACTTTGTGGGTCTGAACTCTGGCCAGGGACCCTATCAGTGCCTGAAATGAGGGACCTTGGGATGTAACCCAGAGAGGCTAAATCCCTGGCAACAGCTTCCTGTGTCCTTTCTCAAGGACCTATGCAAGGGACTTAACTCACCCTGCCCTCTGAGGCAGACACTATTTCCCTCATTTAATAGATGAGGAAACGCAGAGAAGGGAAGTGACATGCCCAAGGTCACAGGACAAGAATGCAATGCAGCTAGGCTTTGGATCTTGTTGAGGGGGTCCAGAGCTCACCCACAAGGTGGGTGCGTATCATTTAGGAAAACAAATCCTCAAAGCCTGTGGGCAGGAGGGGGCAGGCAAGGAACAGCAGCTGGCCTCAGGGCTGCCCCAAGAGAGTGTGAGGCTCAGGCCCCTTTCACAGAGTAGCAGCCACTCTGCTGGGATATATTCAGGTCTCCCTGGAGACAGGGGCAGGGGTGGGGCAGAGGAGGGACTGGACCTGGTCTTCTGCAAGCACCAGGCCTGCAGTGGAGCCATGGGGTCCTCTAGACCCTTTGCAAACGTCCAAGAACTGTGTCCATCTACTCTCCCCACCCCCAGCTGCCTCCACCACTCCCCACCCTAGTGGGGCAGGTGCTCTGGTTGCAAGAGCAGAGCCAGGCACTCTGGAGGGCATGGGGACAGGGAGCAGATGGTTGAAGCCAGCATAACCACAAAAGCAGGAGCTTGCAGGCCAGCGCCCCGCAAGGTATTAAGCTCCCTGTCCTGGCTGTGCAGGAAGCAGAGGCTGAAGTCTGAGACGCCCAGGCCAGAGCTTGGCCCACAGAGGACCAAGTGTCTGCTGACTGGCTTAGACGGACCTGCGCATGCTCTTGCCAGGGCTGCCCTCTCCTCATAGCCCCCACTTTATGTCCTAAGACCTCACCTCATCGTCCTTAACACATTGCATGGAGAGCTGGTTGCAGTGCACCCACAGGGCATTGCGGAGAATGGTCAGCCGGTCAAACTCCTGCAACTGGAACGCCTGGGGGAGAAGAAGGAAGTGAGGAAGAGCTGCAGGGTCAGGCAGGCCCCACCCAGCTCAGCTGGGGCTGACCAGTGGGCAAGCTTTTCTGGCAGCCAAGTCTAAAGGGAAGGCCTCCTGTGGGTCCCCACCCATGTGGCAGTCCATGTGGCAGAGCTGCTGGGAGGGAGGTTGAGCTGCCCCTGGGATTCCTGCCCCAGCTTCCCTCCAGACCCCTCCACACACTGGATGAAGTCCTGGGGAAGGGCAGCAAGAGGCGCACAGGACATGGTGTCCATCAGCGGGCCCTGGGTAGAAAGCCAGGCGGTGAACACCTGGGGTAAGACCCAGCATTGGACCCAGTGCATAAGCAGATGAGTGGGTGAGTGAATAAATACTATCCCCAACTTGCGGCCTCCAACAGCAGGGCTGGGTGCCCTTTCATTTGCAGCGGGGCAAACAGGCTGCGGCCCAGGTCACTGACCTCACAGGTGGTCCGGTGCTCCTGCTCCCACTCGCCCCGCACCTTCTCCAGCTGCTCAATGTTTTGCCTGTACACGCGCTCTGGAAGCACAGCCAACCCTCAGGGAGACTGAGTGACCTGGACCTCCACCCCACGTCCCCAGGACAGGAGCTCCTCCACTTCTTTGCTCCTGCAGAGCCCCCTCCCCCAAATCCTCGCAGCCCTGGGGGCCTGCCTGGCTGCTGCTGGGGCTCATCTGAATGCTTGTCAGGGCCACCTCCACATACAGCCCTTTTCAGGGTGACTTGGCTCTCCCATTGTGCTCTGGGGACTGGAGTGGACCCTCAGGACACAAGTTCGGAGTCCAAACTGCTTGCCATCCCTGAATCCCAGCCCCTCACTTTCCAGATGGGAAACAGTTTTGAAGAGGGCAGCCGGGCACTGCAGGGGTGGGTCATGACCCCTACCCCCACATCTCTCGGGTCACCTGTTCCCCCAACCAAGGGCCCAGCAGGTGTTAGAGAGGCAATGCAGAAGGGAGGAGGTGGCTCTGTCCTGGGAGGTTTTTCAGCAGGGACAAGGAGGAGTAGGGGTATAGAGAAGCCAGGGCCAGGGAAGGCTGGGTGTGTGCACGTGTGCAAGAGAGAGAGAGAGATGAGGGGCCCATCTCCTGTGGACATGGCCCTGCAAGTCCCGGGCTCCGGATGGTCTCTGTTCCCTTGCAGTCACCACCACTTACAGGCTGGTGACCTCGGTTTCCTTGTCTTTGTGCTTCAGTTTCCTTGTCTGCTAAAAAAGGGATAAACCACAGCCACCTCATAGGGGGAGTGAGGATTAAGTGAGCAAAACGATAAGAAAGCCTCTGCACAAGTGCATGGGGTGACACCCATGTGACTCATCAGGTGGAACATGTGTCCCCAGCTGAGGGACAAGTTTGGTGAGGACTGGCTGGGCCACCATGCCTGAGGATGGGTCAGGGTGCACGTACCTGCCTCGGTGGCCGAGTCCTTGCACTGTTTGGCCTTGTTCTGGCTCTAAGGAGACAGGGAAAGCAGTGCTGAGCCCAGCCCTTGGGTGCCAATACTACCCTGGCTACTCAGAAGTGACTGTCACACCTTCCCTGGCCATCCGGGGGGACACTCAGGAGTGAACTAGGGACAAATTCCATCCTTCACTGGCAGCCTCACCCCCTCAAAGGAGTCCCATGAATAAAGACAGAAACCTGCAGCCCATAAAGATACCCCTGAAAAGCAGAAGTCAGGACGATGGGGGAGGGTAGGTTAGGGCCAGGCAGAGCCCCATGTGGCCACTGCTGGACCCACAGGCTGGGACTCAGGCGCTGGCCCCTGACTTCTTGTCCCCACACACCTATAGAACCCTGCCCTCTCTGGGCCTCAGATGTGTTTTTGGTCCTGGTGACTCTGACACTACCCAGAGGCCAGAACAGTCAAGATCTTGAACTCTGGACAACTTGGGTTTGGATCCCTTCTTTGCAGCTTCCTGGCTTTGAGATCTGGACAAGTCACTCACCACCCAAATCAGTTTTCTATGGGTGACCTGGGACTACTGAGCCCCTCTCCAAGGATTGTCTGAGGGATAGCCCTTATCCCTCTGTGAACTTGGGGCCTGGGCTGCAGAGGGCCTACTCTGAGGAATGGGTCCTTGGGTGCAGCCTGGAGATGGCAGAGGGGATCAAGATGACCCTATCTGTCCATGCCCTGAGATTCTAGGAACTCCATTGCATAGATGCCAAGACTAAGGGTCAGAGAGGGTTGGGCAGCTGGAGTGTCCCAGATGTGGATTTTGCCTGGGGGTGTCTGTAGCACTCCTTCTCTGCTTCTCCATGCTGCCCCAGCCCTGGAGACACCACACAGCCCAGTGACCCCACGCACCTTCTCTACTTGCTTCTGGTGGCCATTGGCACTGATGCGCTCAAAGGCCTGCTCGGCATCATCCGCGTCCCGGCACTTCTGCTCGTATGTCCTCTTGGACTAGGGTTGTGAAGGGGTGTGACTTGCAAGGCCCCACAGTCCTTCTCTGTGTCCCCCAGAATGAAGCTCCCTGACCCCAGCCTACCTCTTCCCTGGTGGGGGGCGGGGCTGGGGTGGAGTAGGACAGCCCATCAGGGACTGGGATCTTGGGGTTGGCAATGGAAACGGAGAAGGAGACTGCTGGCAGTCTTGTTGCAGGCTCCGTTCACTGGGGGACGAGGCCCTGCCTGCCCATGGCCAGCCTTTTTTGTGGGATAGTCCCTGGAGGTACCTGTCCACTACGCCATGCCTTTTCCCCTGCTTCCCTCTTGGGAACACTTTCCGCTTCCTGCCTAGTGTCCACTGTCAGGGATCCCTCCGCCCTGTTCTCCTGGAGTCCTCAGCTGACTGTGGATCACCCTGTGAGCAACTGCAGGACCGTCCCTCTGCCCTTCAGCCAGAATCCCCGAGGAGGGGCGAGGCCGCAGTCTCACACTCACCTCCATGGCCTTCTTGTAGAGTGACAGCTTGCTCTTCTGAACACGGTCCATGACGGCCTCGTACTGCAGGGGACACGAGGCTCTGAGCAGGGGGCCACAGCCTCAGCGCGCTCCCCTAGGCCAAGAGGAGGGGTTGTCCCTAGGATGAGGCGGAGCATCCTCTCCTGGCTCTAGGGGGTTGACAGGATGCCCTCCTTCTCCCAGAGCTGCCCCTTCACAGTCACCCTCAGAATGGAATGCCAAAGCCATCGTGGCCTGGCCGCAGAGCCCAGCCAGGACTTCCTCTCTAGCCAGAGAACCCCCACCCACACACACGGCTCTTCATTCTTCATTTGCAGGACCCTGTGCACATCCCAGTTGCTCACACAGTGTGCACACATGCACATGGAGTTCCACACGAACACTAGGAAGTACTCGCTAGCAGCCCCCCACTCTCCCGGCTGCTCACACTTGAACACACAGGCCTTCCTGTGCACACCTACAGACCACTCATAAGCACATATCACAGACTCCCATGTTCACTTGTGCACAACCACAGGCCAGTCTAGGCATGCTCATGCTCATGGCCACACACAGACACCGTGGCCACCGTACCCCACACACGCCTCCCAGGCTTCTTGTTCAGACAGAGCTGGCCAGGACAAAGGCCAGGATGAGGCAGGAGATTAGCAATGAAATGCCTGGCTCAGGACTGGAACCGTTTGTGCCTGGGGAGGGTCTGGGTCAGCTGGGAGACCTTGGCGAGCTGCCTAGTCACAGAGGTCAGGCACAAACACACCAACACACATACATGTGCACCAGGCCCGTACCCACATGCACATGCCCAGACAGGCTCCCAGGCTGTGTCACAGCTTCACTGTCTGCTCAGGAAGCCAAATTTAGACTCCTGGAGGCCTGAGACCAGCTGGCTAGGTGGGCAGGCAGAACGGGTGGCTGTGCTGAATGTGCAGTGAGTGAGACTCCCTCAGCAGAGCCGCAGCCCTGTCCGTGAAGACCTGGGGGCCCTGCTCTGGGCTGAGTTCCCAAGCCTGGGAGTGGATGAGAGCACCCATCCTATGAGAGGGAGACTGAGGCAGGGGGCTTGGTCCAGCACCCCCAGGCCCAGCCTTGAGGTGGAGCTTTCTCTCCCTGCACAGCTCAGGGTATCGTTTTTTTTCCACTTCCAGTTCTTCAGACCCTTGACAATGACCCTTCCTCTCATGGCAAGAGGCATCCGTGTGCTGGCCTCACCCTCTCCAGGGAGCCCTGGGAGACTGAGCTCCCTTCCTAGCACCAGCCTGCATTGCGCCTGCCCTCCCAGGGCCAGGTGCTCAGTCTACAGGAGTTGCAGGCGTGGGAGGGGCACCCGCCACCCAGCAAGGGTCCTCCAGCCTCTGCTTGCACACGTCCCATGGGGGGACCTCACCTTCCTGCCATCAGTCATGCCGTCTAGGTGCAGCCATGCCTGCCCCTGGGGAGAGTCCCTCTAGATGCTGCTGAGCCTGAAGCCCCTACTCCACCTTGTAGTGTATCTGTCCCTTGGGCCTTGGGCAGCCCCCACCCCAGTGCCACTGGCCCCAACTTTCTCTTGGACAAACAGCCCTGATCCTTGGGCTCAGTCAGGACCAGTTTCCAGGGGCCACTCAACTCAGATTGGCTCCTCTGAGTGCCCCTGACCCTCTACAGTGGGTGGGAAATGCAAAAAGACCTACATCTTCCCCGCTTCCTTGGCACGGGCAGCTCCAGGCCGGACCCTCAGTGGGCTTCTTGGGCGGAGAGCTCAGGCCTTCCCATAGCCTTCCTTCCTCCTCAAGGCACTAATCCCAGGGCCTCGGCACTGCCCCTGCTCCTCACTGGCCGCACCAGGAGGGCACGTGTCCCCACACGGTGACCTCCTCACCTTCTTCCTCTGCTCCTTCTGCCTCTCGCGGAACTCCTCCAGGCTCCGCAGCTCCTCACGCAGGGTCAGGGCCAGCTGGATGTGGGCGCTGCCCACATTCTCCATTTCTAGGGCCAGACGATGGCCTCAGCCACCACAGCTCGCCCTGCCTGGACCAGCCCAGCACCCCCACACCTCACCTTCACTCGCCGCCCACATTCTCCACCAGCCTCGCATCCCCGGTGTAAATAAAGCTGGGCCCAGCCTGAGCGCACACCCTCCCCTGTCTGTGAGGGGTCTGGGTTTCCCAGGAGATCCCGCCACCCTGCAGCCTCCAGCAGGGACAGTTGGGACTTACGCTGCTTCAGGGAGTCAAAGGAGGCCCTCAGGGAGCTGTAAAGCAGGAAGGCCAGGTCAGCAGGAAGATGGCACTGTGTGAACCCCAAGTCCGGCTGGCCTGAGGGGCTTCTATCATTCTGGGGAGGGGACTCTAGGTCTCACACACACAGCTCTGAGATGGGGACCAACCACATGGACCCCAAACTGGGATTTTTTTTTTTTTTCCTCATACCAGGGATTGAACTAAGGGGCACTCAACCACTGGGCCACATCCCCAGCCCTTTTTTTGTATTTATTAGAGACAGGGTCACTGAGTTGCTAAGTGCCTCGCCATTGCTGAGGCTGGCTTTGAACTCGTGATCCTCCTGCCTCAGCCTCCCAAGTGCTGGGATTACAGGCGTGCGCCACCACGCCCAGCTCCCAAACTGGGATTTACAGAAAACAAAGCTCTCTGGAAACTCAACCTTCCTGCTGCGGCAGAGGAGGGAGGATTAGCGCCCCTGCCTCTGTTCTTGTCTGCATTCCTAGAGAAGAGGGGACTGTTAAGGGTTCTCCTTCCCTCCCTGAAACCCCTCTCCTCTCCAGGTAGCCAGTGCTCCAGGATGAGTCTGAAGCAGGAGAGGGAGTGTTCCAGAGCTGGCTTCCCAAGCTGGCCTTGGGATGTCTGGAGGAAGATGGACAAGAGGCTGGAGGTACTGGGCAGGAGGAGGCAGGAGGGGAGAGTTGCAGGTGCCGTCTGCTCCAGGGAGGGGACCCGTGGGCACCAGAGCCAGAGGGAGGGGAGGGGCTGGCACTAGGAATGAGAGGCAGGGACAATGCCCAAGCAGCAGGGTGCCAGACTGAGTAAACGAGATACAGATGCCCAACTCGCTCGAATCTCAGTCCAACCACAAGCACTTTCTGAGCATGAGTACGCTCTGGGTAACGAGTGGAACATACTCCATTTAAAAAGCATCTGTGGATCTGAAGGTCAGTGGAATCAGGGATCCTGTATTTTATCTGGCAGCCCAGTTGGGGGCTCACCCCCAGAGCCATTGACGGAGTCGAGTCTGAGCCAAGGTGCTGGAGCCCCCACCCCAGGACCCAGTCCTGTCTACTGCAGGTGATGGGGCACCACAAGGCAGAGGGTCCCTGGCAGAAACAGGAACGGTACGAGAGAACACCTCTCTCTAGACCACCAGCTCTCAGGAGCAGGGGTTTCTTGGAGGGGTGAATTCCCCATCCCAGGGAGGAGGGAGGCAGCATAGGAGGCCCACCCAGGAAACCAGCTGGATCTTCAGTAGCTTCTCCCTGCTCTGGACTCCCATGTGTATTATAAGCAGATCCTGAAGCCAGATGACCTGGATTCAGTCCAGGTACTGCTATTTATTTGCTGTGTGACCTTAGGCAAGTTACTTTACCTCTCTGTGTCTCAGTTTGCCCCCTCTGTAAAATGGGGATAACAGCACAAACAGGATGTTTGTGAGGGTTACATGAGTTTACATGTATAAAGCACCTCTCCTAGGACCTGGAGCAATGTAGGAGTTTGACAAAGGTTGTCACTGTTGTGCATCCCTCCTGGACACATTTGCAGATCCCAGCCAGCCCTGGGGATCCCTAGGACTCTGTCTGATCTGCCCCCCAACCTACTTCACCTAAGTGCTTACCAGCACCTCCTCTTACCAACCCCCCCCCCCCATGGGACTCTGGCTTCAGGTAGGGGGCTCCCTTCCCACCCTCAGCAGGGAGCATGAGGAGCAGATTCGTGCTGGGCAGCATGGGAGGGATACCTCTGCCTGTGGGGTCCCCAGCCTGGCCAGTGGTGCCAAGTCTCCAAGGGCACAAAGAAACGTGTGTGCTGGTTGCAGCTGGGCCCGGGAACGAGGCTCCTTTAACTAAAGCACTGAAACACACAGGTGTCCTCCTCACCAGGACACCTAAGGAGCCACAATCGAGGCACATAGGGGAACTGAGGCCAGAGGGTGGCCAGGCTTGCTGGGGCCACACAGAGGCAGTGGCAGCCATCCTGTCCCAGCTGCATCCAGCTGCAGCCCACCACCAAACCTCTCTCTGCCTTTCTGCAAAGCAGCTCGCCTGCCCCCTGGTGGCCATATGACCACACGACACCCACTCTATGACACGCTGGGCTGGGCAGGCAGGGCAGAGGCATTGTCAGAGGAGGCAAGATTAGCAGGTTATTTGTGCCTCCCAGCTGGCAGGAGCAGGCCCCCTCTCTTCCCTGTGCTGGAGTACCACTGTGGCTGCAGTGCACCAGTGGATCAGGGATGAGAATGGGGCCCACCAGCAGCCCCAGTGAGCCCAGAGGAACAAAGAGAATGAAACAAGCAAACTCCTCCGGCAGGAAACCCACAGCATTTTAGGTTTATAACAAGTGCAGGTGAGGCAGGACACAAGAATTCAAGATCGTGCCCCTTTTGGGGGTTCTGCCCTTGCTCAGGGTTAACCACTGGGGTTCACAGGAAGCTGGCCTGGCCTTGCTGCCCCTCCATTTCCCCAGCCCCTGCCCCATGCAGCTTCTGGGAGCACACAGCACCCTGCCTGGGAAAGAAAGAGCGAGGGGGTGGCAGAGACAACAGTTTTTCTGGGGCAGGTGGCATTTCAGGCAGACTTTTAAGGCGGGGAGGACCGAGCAGAGGATAGGGAGTAACAGCCGGAGCAGGCAGGAGGGCTGGGCTGCAGAGTCAAGGCCAACTTTCTGCAGGGCTGGACATGGGGTGTCAGGGGTCTTGATAAGCCCCCTGAAAATGCTTAACGCTGTCTTGAATGAACATGCACTGAGAGGGCTTTTGGGGACCCCGGGGGCTGGTGGACGGGTCTTCTTTGTGTGTCCTCCCTTGCTGCTGCCCCAGAGATGTTTGCTGAGTTAACAACGTGCAAGAGAGGTGTGTGCCAAAAATCATCCTAAGATGTTACTAACCTCCCTTTGATTCAGGTGGCCCGAGCCTGCAGGCCTGGGTGAGGCTCCTGGCTGGTTCAAGGTCAAGGAATGATGTAGAAACGCTGCTTCTTCAGGCAGCAGAGGTGGGGGAAGCCAACCCACTCTGCCCTCTTGCTGCACTGTGAGCTACTTAAGGGGTCACTAACCCCCTGGCCTTTGTCCTTCCTACCCACCTTCCTGCAGCAGGCCAGCTGGGATGGGCACAGCTCTGGCAGCATCATTCACTGGCTCCCAAGGGTCCTGCACTTTTCCACCTCTGAGCCTTTGTCCCTGGCAGGAATGCCCTCCCCTCTCAGGAGGCAGCCCCAGTCCGCTGTGCGCCTCTGCCCTGCTCCCAGGACCCGGCCTGAAGGTGAGCCTGTGCGGTGCTAGCTTCTCCCACAGGCCCCTGGCCTGCTCTGGGAACCTTTTTTCTGGCCCCTGCAGGTTTATTTCTGCCTTTTCTGCAGTTGCTTTGGCCCAACCCTGGGGCCCAGCACCCCCAGCCCAGGCTGCAGTTCCCCTCCATGCTCAGCTGGGGCTCCCTGTCTGGATTAAGGCTCCCCCTTCAGGCAGCCTCCAGCCCCCTGTGTGGTCTTCCCCAGGGACCTTGGCGCTGGGCCAGGGCAGGGCCTGGCCCCCAAAGGAAAAGGTCTCAGCTGCACAGCAGGCCTCCCAGCCCCAAGTGAAGCAGGTGGCTCCCATTCATCACTGAAGGTCTGCGGGGTGAGACGGGAGCGCCTCTCAGGGGTGACCATCCCCTTTCACAGGGAGGACCCAAGTCCCAAAGTCTCAGAAAAGGGCAGTGGCCCCCCCTGGGGTCACCAGAAAACAAGTCAGGGCAGCCCCTGTCCCACACTCAGCCTTCCACGACCATGCAGGGAATCAGGGCCACCAAGCGAGCGGCCTCGGCCTGGCCACTGCATATTTATAAAATGGGGTGAGAATCTGTGTACTTCCCTCTTCCCGTGACCCACCCAGCTCGCCACCACACTTCGTTCTCTGCCAGGGGCATCTCCTGTGCTCAGTCCCATGTGACTCACAGCCCCCTGAGCATGCCTCACCCACCCGCCTCCACCCGGCTCCCCTTGTGCCAGGCCCGGACTCCTTCGCAGTCTGGACGGCTGCAGCGGCCCTTCAACTTCCAGGAAAATTCTCATTTCCCAGCTGGTGTGGGAGGCCAGGAACAGACAGGGCTCCCGGGTCATGCTCCACAGCTCTGAGGCTGCACCGCCCTCCTGGCTGTCTCCCTCGGTGCCACCAGCAAGCCCTGGGCCCCCTTCCCAGAGAGACAAAGACAGGTTCCAACAGACACCTGTTCATTCTTTACCGTGCCCAGAGCCTTCCTCTCTGCCCAGCCTGCATCCAGCAGCAAGCCCTGCCCTTGAGAGGCCCTCAGACCAGGCTCTTGTTTATCTATACTATAGCCCATTAGAGGGGGCAGAGGAGAAACAAACTCAGAGAGGCTAATCGACTTGCCACAGTCACACAGCTCACAAAGGCCCAGCAGCAACTAGAGTGTGTACATTCTCACTCTAAGGGCCACATGTGCCTCTTCTAGTCTAACATGTAGATCTGTGGGCATTGGACATTAACCTCTCCTGGTTCACGTTAATTTTAAGCCTTTCTCTAGCCCTTCCCATTTTTTTTTTTTTTTTATATTGTTGTTTGGGTTCCTGCTTGGAAACGAGAACTTCCAGGGTGCCCTGTGTGTTTCAAAGACCCAGAGAGTGTCCTATTCAGATGCTCCCTCTGGGGCAGAGCCAGGCACATCACAGGCCTGACCTCTGAGGAAGCAGGCCAGGGAAAGGGGTGACTGTGGTGGCCCCAGCTGCCTCAGGGCCCCAGGGGGTAGCAGCTTTCAGAACCTGGGTTCCAGGCCCCCTGTCTGACCTGGGCCTGCCTCCCTAGGCCTTCCCAGGGCAGCCCCCTCCTCCACGGTCAGGACCCAGCCCCTCCATCCTTGAAGCCCAGAGGAGGCTACAGGGAGCTCAGACAGGCAGCAGAAGGGCCTGTCCCCTGCCGCTCAGGACTCCGATGGAGGCCACTGGGCCGAAAGCACCTGAGGACAGGTGGCTCCTGCCTCCCCAGCCTGCCCTTCCCAGCTCTCAGTCACCTAGAATCTCGCCCACATGGATCACCAAGCCCCTGTGCAGTGCAGACCCTCCCTGGCCACCCAGCCTCCCGCAATGGGACGCTTCTGCCTGTGTGAGGCCCAGCAGAGGCCGTAGGGGTGAGGGGCCAGCACAGCTCTTACTTGATCTCCGTCTGCCCGCCTGCCTTCCTCGCGATCTGCACCAGCTCCTTCCCATAGCGCTCCTCCGCCTGGGCCCTGCAAGAACAGGGGGGGTTCGTCCCTCCTGGGCTGCCAGCAGCCGCCTGGACGTGCCCACTGCAGGACCTGAGGCCCACCTTCAGGGCAGGCAGGACTGAGTGAAAGAGTCAAGGCCCCAGCCCTTCCTGGGAATAAATGTTGGCCAACGAGGCCTGCCTGAGAAGACGGCTCCCCCTCGGGGAGGTCCGGGTTGAGGGGAAACAGGAGAGGCCTGGCTTTTCGGAGGAGGGGGGCTCTGGTAGCAGTCCGGCTAGGATGGGGCCCAGCCCCCCCTGCCCTCCCCCTCCCCTGCCCCCCTCACCTCTGCCTCAGCAGCTCCTCCACGTCCTTGCACATCTTCCTGCCGTCCAGCAGCCGCTGCAGCAGCACCTCGTAGCCCGTGTGGGCCGTGAAGTCCCTGCACTGTGACGCAGGACAGGGTGTGAGGGCGGGCGGGGACCCTGAGCTCAACAGGAGTCATCCTCACCTCCCTTGCCTCCATCTCCCCATTCACAATCCAGCCCTTGGATTCAGGCCCCATTCTCACATAGGAGGTTCCCGCACAACTGGGGGTGACAGGTGCCCAAGTGGGCCCCACCCGGCTGACTGGTCAGGGGCTGCCTGCCTGACATCAGAACTCACAGTCCAGGACACATCAATGCCACCACGGGACAGCTGATGGAGGGGCCCCACTGATGCGCATGATGACAGCCCCCAAATTTACTCCCTCAGGGGTGCCGCCCACCCCCATGGCCCTATTATCTCGCTCATCGAGAAAACAGGCACGGAGGAGTGACAGCTACCAAGTGGTGGCCTGGCATTGAACGCAGGTCGGAGTTAAATTCTTCACCCCTGTGCTGTCCGGCCTCTGCTGCTGCTGGGACCAAGGTGAGTCTTTGAGACTCAGCTCTGTACCCAGCGCCAGGCTGGGCCCTCTGTGGGCTCAGCTCATCTTCTTGCACCAATCTGGGAAGAGTGGCTTTGAGGGTGGCGCCAGTGGGGATCAGAGCACACCTACAGCACCCTGCATCACCTCTGTTTTATTTTTTGTGGTGCTGGGAACCAAACCCAGCGGGTACTAGGCAAGTGCCCTGCCACTAGCTGCACCCTCAGCCCTGGGTCACCACGCGAGGGTCACCTTGGAGAATCCCCAAGGAGGGCTGCTCCTGCCGTCTGGCGCTTGCCCAGCCAGTCCTGGTGGTCCTGACCAACCTGCCCCTGCCCCTGCCCTTGGGTGTGGACTCTAGGTGTGTCTGAGCTGCTGGCAGGGGAAGCTGGGTGGGGAGGTAGCATGCGAGGACCGTGGGAGGACAGAAGTTCCCGTAGCATCCCCAGGCCTAGGGAACAGGTCCCAGCACCAGGCTGCCTACCCACACGCTCCTGGCTCGCACATGTGGCTGACCCTAGAAAGGAGATAAATCCTGGTGGGAGGCAGGGGGTCTGCCTCTCATTGATCCCCGCCAACCCTCAGGTACTTGGCCAGGCAACTGCAAGCCAGGGCAGGCCTGAGATTTGGCCCCTCCTCTATCTGCTTTTCTGCCCCCTCAGACCCTCCCAAATCCTGGGACTGGGTAAAGGAGCCCTAGTTTCCCTGATAATAAATGTCATATCCTCATACCTCGGAGCTCAAAGGTCTATGGGGCTCTTCCAAGGTCACACACACACCTAGCCTGTTTTCCAGACAAAGCCTGGCACTCCTTCCCATTGCCCAATGCCTCCCCTCAAATTATGGGTGTGTGGGAAAGACTGGACAGAGTCAAATCAAGGAAAGCTTCCTGCAGGAGGAGGCATTTGAGCCAGGGAAGAAGATGTTGTGGGCTGGGGTTGTGGCTCAGTGGTAGAGCGCTTGCCTAGCACGTGTGCGGCCCGGGTTCGATCCTCAGCACCATGTAAATAAACACATTGTGTACAACGAAAGCAAATAAATAAATATTAAAAAAAAAAAGAAGATGTTGTATTCTTTAAGGTCTAAAAAGAATCAGACGTGGGGCGCAGGACAGAGATGGCACCAGTGGCCCCAAATAGGCCCATCTCCAGGCCCAGCCCACCCTCACCCAACTCAGAGTAGTCAAATCTCTAGGCCTGTGGGATACTTAGAACCCCAAACTCACCCTCCTCCATAAGCAACCCTAGAAATTCCTGTGGAGGGCCTGACCCAGGCTCAGCTGAGTGTATGGACCTTGGCTGGCCACCAGGACCCCAGCAAGACAAGTTGTCCCCCACTGTGCTGCAGGCCTGTCCTGGGGACAGTATTTGCCCTCAGGTCCAGCCTGGTATCACTTAACCACATGGGGCCAGGCTTCCATTCCCGTGGCCTCTGTGGGCATAAACTTGACCATTGAAAACTAGCAGACCATGCTTCTCGCCCCTTAGCTTCTGCCCTCCCTCGGGACACCCAAGTCAGAAACCTGTGGCAGCAGGAAAGAAAACAAATCGGGAGCTTCAGCCTTGTGAGGGGTCATTCTGAGCTGGACACCAGCGTTCAGGTCAGAAGATCACAGACGCCCAGAACTCAGAAGCATCTTCTCTAGCACCCCTCTGTCCTTGGGAAACAGAGGCCCAGAGAAGGGAAAGGCCGGGCTGAGGCCAGAGTTAGGGCAAGAATCTGGACTCTGGGGAGCTGCTGCTCTTCCTCAATGCCCTGGGGAAGATGTGGGGACCGAGTACCAGGCAAGCTGGCGTCTGGCTTGGAGCGGGTGGTGCTCTCCTCCCTCCCGACCTGTGTGCGGCCCAGGTCCAGGGGCCCTTCTTCTGTCCTTACTGAGGCTCCAAGAGTGGAAAGAGAAGCCAAACCAGACCTACACTGGCCATGGTGGAGGCGGTGGGAGGCGGCACGGGCCCTGCAGGCTGGTCTTCAGGAGCTCAGGTCCACACAGTGCCGCAGGCTGGAGAATTCTATCCAGCCTCTGTGCAGAACACAGTGCAGGGGCAGGGGGGTGTCTGAGTGAGCCACGGTCACAAGTGGCGAGGCTGTTCCGAGAAGTGCCTGCCCCCGCCCCAACGCTGGGGCTACTCACAATGCCTCCCAGCCCTGCCCCCAGCCACCAGCCTGCACCCTCCTCCTCCACCCCCACCCCAGCCATCCCCTCAAGGGGATGGGCTCTGACTCATTGCTCAGAGCTGGGAGAGTCAGGCTCAGTCTGCTGTTGAGGAAAAAGGGAACTGAGAAATCTAAACTGGGTTGGCAGGTCTGCCATGCAAGGCCCAGCACCAGTCAGAGGCTACCCCAGGCCTCCCGCCCTCCTCTCACCTCTCCTCACTTCGCCCTCAGCCTCTGTCACCTATCTCTCTTGGTGGCTACAGGGGCTGGCCACAGAGATCAGGGCCCCAAGAAAGCCACTTCCCTTCTTGGGACCTGGTTTCTTCATCGGAAAAGTGGGGGCAGAGGCTGACCTCTCTCAAGGCCCTGAGAGACACCCCTCTAGGAGCCAGCCCCCTTGAGAGTGTTATGGGTGAGAGGGGGCGTCTAGCTTTGTTGGAGAGACTGGAAGGAGTTGGACAGACTAGATGTGGTTCGAACCCTGCTCTGTGACCCTGGCCATTCTAGGCCTCAATTTCCTTCCCTGTGAAAATGGCCCTAATGGTCCTTACCACATAGACTTGATCTGAGAAGCACATGAGATAGTGTGAGCCTGTGAGAAGAGCAGACTCAGACCAGAGCTTACCCCAAAGCAGGTACCAGGCTCAGCATCACGACTCCCGTTCACAGATGAAGAAAATGGAACGCAGAGAGGTTACCTAACCTGCCCAGGGACCTGCGGGGCATAGTCAGGACTTGAACCTGGATTGCCCAGGTACTTAACCTCCATTACTTCACCTCTCTGCAAAACCCCAAGCTCAGGGCTGGTCACACAAGACCAGTGCTAGTTCCCCATGCCCTGCCTCCTGCCTCCTGGCCTGCCACCCAACTCACGCCACCAGGCAGAATCTTCTCCCAGCTGTGGCCCCTGCAGGGAAAAATGAACCATTCGACAACTTCCCCCACCAGGTCCATTTAAAGGGAAGCAGAGCCCTTTTCATAGCTCCCTGTGTGGAATTCCAGAACATAAAGCATATTAGAGGAAACTCAGACTCTGACCCTGGAGGGAGAGGCCTGGGCTTTGGTTGCAGTTTTCACCTGCCAGTGATAAGGTGGGCAGCCTTGGTCAGGTCACTTGTCCATTGTGAGTCTTTCTGACTACGGAAGGGACACAGAGAGAAGAGGACACTCTCCAGCAGGAGACTGATGTTGTCCTTGGGGAGACCTGAGGAGCCACGGGGACTGGTGGCTGCTTCTCACCTGGCAAGTCTGGATTCAGCAAGGAGGTGGAGGGAAGCAGGAGGTCTGGGGTAGGAGTGCTCAGTACATCCAAGAATTAGCACTGAAATTTTACCTGGGAACAAGGTGGGGGCTGTGAAAAGTAGAAGGAGCTGCCTGCTAACTCTCTGTCCAGGAGAGCTTCCTGACAGGGAGAAAGGAACCTCAAAAAGCAGCACACCTGCAATCCTGAGACTAGGGAGGCCGAGGCAGGAGGACTGAAAGTTCCAGGCCAGCCTCAGCAACTTATGAGACCCTGTCTCAAAATAAAAAATGAAAAGGGCTGGGATGTGGTTTAGGGGTGAGGCACCCTGTGTTCAATCCAGAGTACTGCAGAGAGAGTGAGAGAGTGAGAGAGAGAGAGAGAGAGAAGCAGCTTCATGGAGTGGACCGTTGGGTGGGCATCCCAGGAAGGTGGACAGACAAAACCTACTGTGGATTCAGGAGGAAAGAGGTGGTTCGTGGCACCTGCCACTTGGGGGCACCATCACCAGCCACAACAGTATCAGGGAGCTAAGTCCTCTCCCCTGCACTGCCCTACAGCCCATGGGACATTAGAAGAGGCTGTCGGGGCAGCATGGGGACAACATGGCAAGTGAAGGGGCAGTCTCTTTTCTCCTGCTGCATCAAAGGCTTCCTATGCCAAGTTGGGAGACTGAAGCTTTAAATTGAATGAGATTGCAGTATTAGGTGGGACTGGCCTGGAATATGTCTGGAAATGACTGGAAAAACCTAACATGTGCCCAAGGGGTGAAGGAGCAAGATCTGGAATGTGGAAGAAAAATCAAGTTTCCTGTTTACACACCCTACCAAGTTCAAATCTTACTTTGTAAAAGGCTAAGAATCCTTGCTGAAAACTTGTCCAGTGTCTAACGTCCTCTCGGGTTCTTGTTTATTAAAACCCCTTTTAAAAATCTGCTGTCATTTATAACAACTTAGAATAAAATATAAATAAATTTTTTAAAAAACTTCTGTAAATTTCAGTAAAAAAAAAAAAACACCTTTTATAAACTTAGCACTAAAAATACCCCCAATAAACAGGCAAATGAACTGAGCAGACACTTCTCAAAATAAGTACAAATGGCTAAAGATCACGTGAAAAAATATTCAACATCTTTAGCCGTCAGGGAAATACAAATCAAAACCACGTTGAGGGCTGGGGTTGTGGCTCAGTGGTAGTGCACTTGCCTGGCATGTGTAAGGGTTTGATCCTCAGCACCACATATAAATAAATAAATTAAATAAAAGATCAATTGACAACTAAAACATATTTAAAAAAAAAAAAAACACATTGAGAATCCATCTCACCCTGGTCAGTATGGCTATCAAGAGTATAAAATAGGGCTGGGGTTGTGGCTCTGTGGTAGAGCGCTTGCCTAGCACACGTGAGGCACTGGGTTCAATCCCCAGAACCACAAAAAAAAAAAAAAAAAAAAAAAAAAAAAAAAAATCTAAATAAAGATATTGTGTCTATCTACAACTAAAAATATTTTTTAAAAAAAGAGCAGAGGGTTGTGGCCCAGTGGCAGAGCGCTTGCCTCGTATATGTGAGGCACTGGGTTCGATCCTCAGCACCACTTAAAAGCAAATAAATAATAAAATAAAGATTTTTAAAAACACTACATTAAAAAAAAAGAGTACAGGGGCTGGGGTTGTGGCTCAGTGGTAGAGGGCTCACTTAGCATGTGTGAGGCATTAGGTTTGGTCCTCAGCACCACATAAAAATAAATAAAATAAAGGTACTATGTCCATCTACAACTAAAAAATATATTTTTTTAAAAGAGTACAAAATAGGGGCTGGGAATAAAGCTCAGTTGGTAGAGTGCTTGCCTTGCATGTACCAAGGCCCTGGGTTCAATCCCCAGAACCACAAAAAGAGTACAATATACAACAAATATTTGTGAGGATGTGGGAAAAAGGGAACTCTGAGACACTATTGGTTGGAATGTAAATCAGTGTGGCCATTATGGAAATCAATATGCAGGATCCTCAAAAAACTAAAAATAGAATTACCATATGATCCAGGTATACGACTCCTGGGTATAAACCCATGGAATTAAAGATAGCATACTATAGAGATTCCTACACATCCGTGTTTATCCTGACACAACTCTTTTAATAGCCAAGTTGTGGAATAAGCCTATGTGGCAATAGACGGGTAGATAAGGAAAATGTGATATATACACACACAATGGAATGTTATTCAGCCATAAAGATGAATGAAATCCTGTCATTTGAGGGGGGAAAAAAATGGATAAAACTGGAGATCATCACATTAAGCAAAATAAGCCAGATCCAGAAAGACAAGTATCACGTTTTCTCTTTTATGTGAAATCTAAAAAAAAAAAGACATGAAAGTATAAGGGAGACATTAAAGATGAAGGGGGAAGGGGAGGGGGGTGAGGGTGAATGTGATCAAAGTGTCATGTGTGTGTGCCAGTATGCCACAACGAAACCCATTATCCTGCAGGCTAATGTGCTCTAATTTAAAAGATTATTTGTTTCTGGTGGGAGCAGAGACAGAACAGGGCAGGTAGACCCCTCTCTCTCCTCCAGAAGCTGCAACCTGCAATTCTGCACCCTTGCCAAGAAGCAGCATGGTGCTGGCTGCTTTTGCCTCTCCTGCGCACATGGCTTTCTAGCAGGGACCCCTGCCGCCAGCGCCTGCCATTGCTCCTTCACCGCAGAGGCTTCCCTGAGGAACGTGAGGTCTGTGGGGGAAGCTGGGCCAGCGGGCGCCACAGCTGCTGGGGAGGAGGCCAGCTCCAAGAAGGTGGAGGGGCGTCCGTCTGGATCCCCTGCAGGGCCTGGTGGTCTGCACAGGGCAGTGCTCAGAAGCACACCAAACGGAGGGCTGGGTAAGCACCAAGGGAGGCCCTCAACAGGATGTGGCTTTGTGACTGCTGGTTCCTGAGGTGCCCCCGTGAGGGGACCAGAACACTTGCTTGTAGATTCAATGACTCATTTCCCCGTACCTTTAAGTAAGCCAGAAAGACTCGTCCCCTCTACTTTGACCACTATCCTCTGAAGTAGGTATTATTATTCCCATTGTAGGGGTAAGGAAACTGAGGCTGAGAGAGGGGTGTCAGCAGGCGGCAGGCAGGCTCTTCCACTGCCCCAGTTACCGCCCCAGGGTGGTGCTCATCTCCATACTCGTGGCAAATCGAGGAGGGCAGAGCACCTGACACACAGGTACGATTTGGAGGGATGAATGGATGGCCACAGCTGGCCGGGAGGATCTGGGAAGAGGGATGAGTAAGAAGAAGGTCCCAATCGGAAGCCCTGGAGGAATGCTGTCTTACCTACAGATCTCTGGGGAGCCACCACGAGTGGAGGGAGCATTGGTGGTTGGTGTCCCCAGAGGCCAACTGTCCTGGGTGTGGAGACTGGGAAGCCATCTCCAGATCAGTCCAAGGAAGGGCCTCCCAAGAGCCAAGTGGCCCCAGATTTAGGAAGAGGGAGAGGACTCACAGCACTGCTAGTGTGAAAGTCCAGAGGTGGGACAAGCCTCTTGGGTGCAGGAGCTGGAGGTGTGGCGCCACCAAGGCCATGGGAAGCCCTGAGGGGAGAGGGAGCAGGTAGGTGTCTGCAGAGGAAAGGAGGTCAGGCCTTGGAGAGGAGTCGGGCAGAGCAAGGGGCTGGACCTTCCCAGGGGGCACAAGGGACCAGAGGCAGGCCAAAATTCAGGGCAAGGAAGCCTCTGTGGGGCCTGGTGGGGTCGGCTGAGCACAGAGCAGTGCTCTCGATACACGATCCCCTCTAACCTCCAGAGAGCCCCGGGGGCTGCGGGGGTGGGGGTCCGTCAGCACTATCATGCTGATATTGCAGAAGGAACTGAGGCTCCGCAAGCTTAGTGGCCTGCCCTCTCAGCCCCTCTAGGCCCCTGCCCGGCTGACTCTGCAGTCCAGAACTCCCTAGGTCCAGCAGAGGCTGCGGAAGGAGGCAGACGCCTAGGATGGAGCAGGTGTGGAAGGGAGGCCGTGGGACCAGGGTGGTCGATGCAGGGAAGGAGGGAACTGAACTTCCCCAGACTCTGAGCCCCCTGGAGGGGACAGTGACCCTTACGGCAAGTCAGGAAGGTCCCAGGCTGTCTTCACAGGAAGAACAGCCACCATCAGGGCCTGCCTGCGGCTGACCCATGTAGGGCTCCCTGCTGCACAGGCTCCAGCCTGTGAGTGACCACCCAGGGACTGGTTCTGGGCACCCATGGTCCAGGCGTTGTCCCTGTACACTCCCATTGGCAGGTATCAACCCTCCCATGCCATCTACACCCACCGGAGGATCTCCCAGGGGAGCACTGGCCCAAGTTCAGGCAGTGGGGCGTGGGAAGAACTCAGGCATTGAGCTCTGGTTCTGATCAGTTCTACAAGCAAAGATCGCAAGACCTTGGGTGAGTCACTTAACCTCCTGAGCAGATTCCCTGCTCTATAAAATAAGAATGAGCATACCTCCCCCTGCCAGGGCTCTGAGGACTAAGTGAAAGAATGCACATAAGAGCCCAGCAAAGGGCACCCAGTGAGTAATGCGCTCCTGGAAAACAGTGGCCATGGAGATTAGTATACATCAACTAAAAGCCAAAAAAAAAAAAAAAAAAAAAAAAAAAAAAAAAGAAAGAAAGGGAAATAAGAATGAGAACTGGGGTTGTATCCTTGCAGCGACACTTCTATGGATTTGTTGCTCCCAGTCCTGGGCCTCAGTTTTTCCATCTGTAAACTGGCATGAACACATGTACTTTGTGCCCTTATGGGCCTGTTGTGGGGCATCCTGCTCTGTTGCTAAGAAATGCGGTGGGTGCTGGTTGTGGTGGTACAGCCTGTAATCTCAGCTTCTCAGGAGGCTGAGGCAGGAGGACCTCAAGTTCAAAGCCAGCCTTAGCAATTTAGCAAGGCCCTAAGCAACTTAAGCAACTTAATGAGTCCCTGTCTCAAAATAAAAACTACAAAGGGCTGGGGATGAGATAGGCGTGGTAGTGCACACCTGTAAAACCAGTGGCTCTGGAGGCTAAAACAGGAGGATCACAAGTTCAAAGCCAGCCTCAGCAATGGAGAGGTGCTAAGCAACACAGTGAGAACCTGTCTCTAAATAAAAAATACAAAATAGGGTTGGGGGTGTGGCTCAGTGGTCAAGTGTCCCTGAGATCAATCCCCAGTATCAAAATAAAAATAAATAAACAAATGCTGTTGGGTGAGGGCTGGCGACCTCTCCTGGACTTGGAGCTTTTCAAGATACAGTGATGAGTCCCTGGAGCTGCAGGAAGCCCCACACCTACCCTCATCTACTTCCCCGAAGGTAGGGACAGACCTCTGAAGCTTCCAGAGAGGGCCCCTCAGACTTCTCTGCCAGTCTCAGTAGGTTCTGCACCTCAGAACTGACTCTGGACTCTTACTAAGATACCCTCTGATCCTGGGGTTAGATGGGCTCTCCCACCTGTGGGGCTAGGGTTTGTACGTGTGGCTCCGTGCCCTCGCTTGGCCATTAACATGCACATTTTTGAGTCTCAATCTTCTAACCATAGAAGTCAATTTATACTACAGTGTTTGGTGACAAGGACCAGAGGCTCAGAAAGTTGAAGGCCACCAGCGAATGTAGCAGAATCAAAGCAGGGCATTCATTGCGTTCTAAAGGCAAAGTAGGAAACAAAGATGGCATCCTCCAAGGAAAGAGCTCTGTGTTAGAATCTGGGAAATTGCTTTGCCCCAGCATGTTGCATAGAACCATACTGTGGGAAAGCACATCTCTAAATAGAGCAAGATGCTGCCCGTTTGCCCCGGGGAGCTGTGCCACCGAAGGAGCCCTGTGCCCCCGGAACCATTCACCATTTAACATTTCATTCTCAGCCTACACATGGGTAGGACAGACTGTTGGACCCTGTGTACAAGATCCTTTTCTCTAGGGTTAGGAGTTTGAGAACTTGAATAAAATTCCAGCAGCCTCATGGTTACTCTTGCCCTGATCTGAAGCCTAGTCCCAGTTCCTGATCTTTCCCTGGCCCTGCCATCAGTCATACATATTTGTTTCCAGGGTCAACTTCCACCCTATTCTGACTCTAAGTGAAGATTGTCACAGATACCACTAACACAGCAGCTACTCCCTGTGCTGCCCTGTGCTATGCAGAGCCCGGTGCCCTGTGCCAAGCATTTAGCATTTATGACAGCTCTGGGGACACCAGTCCACACTTCCCTGCTGATTCTCCTACCTACCTTCCTAGCTCTGCTGGCCTGAACCATTCTCAGGTGACTTTCTGGGCCTTCCTACCACCCATAGTCCAGTGTCCCTGTGCCTGGGAGCACAGGCTCAGAGCTGGTCCAAGGCAAAGGACACATGTTCAGAAGGCACCAAGAAGGGAGCCTCTTTTTGCTTCAGAAGCTGTGGTCCTCAAAGTAAAGGAGTGGAAGTCCTGATTTTCACAACCCTCTCAAGTCCAGGTAGGACATCAATTTCCTGCAGGGCTCACCATGATCAGTGACCTGGGCTTCCAGTCTTCCCCCCAGATCCTCTTTGAAGAAGAGTGAGAGCTGGTGGGGCCTCCGGGAAGTCATGAGCCTATTCAGGAAGCCAGAAGGTACAGCAATCACAGGAAGGAGTCGGCCACTACAGAGACTTCTCTAAGATAGGGTGACTCCTAAGTACGCCCAGGGTGGGGGAGTGAAGAGGGTTTGTCAAAAAGTCCCAAGCTTCAGTTTCTTCACCTATAAAATGGGAACAACAAAAGCACCTCTACTAGGGGCTGGGGTTGTGGCTCGGCAGTAGAGTGCTTGCCTAGCACATGCGAGGCTCTGGGTTCAATCCTCCGCACCACATAAAAATGAGTAAATAAAGGTATTGCATAGTTAAAAAAAAAAACACACACCTCTACTCAGGACCCCAAATAGCCAAAACAATCTTAAGAGAAGAAAAAAGTTTGAGGATTGTGTTAGTCAGTTTTGTGTTGATGTGACAAAATATCTGAGAAAAACAACTTAAAGAAGAAAATATTTATTTTGGCTCAGGGTTTCAGAGGGTTCAGTCCATGGGAAGCTGGCTCCATTTCTTTGGGTTTGTGACAAAGCAGAACATCATGGTGGAAGGTCGTGGCAAAGGAAAGTTCCTCACCTTATGGTAGCCAGGAAAGAGAAAGAGGAAGGGGCCAGGGACAAGAAATAGCCCTCAAAGGCATGCCCCCAATCAAGTCACACTTCCTCCAGCTAGGCCCACCCCATACAGTTTCCACCACCAGCTCAAAACTCCATTTAGCTGTGATTAATTTACAGATGAGGCCAAAGCCCTCGTAATGCAATCACATCTTCAAATCCCTACCCCTGAACCTTGTCGCACTGAGGAATATGCCTTTAACACTTGAGACTTTGGGGGACATTCCAGATCCAAACCCTAAAAGACTCACACTTCTTGATTCCTAAGCTTAGTACAAAGCTACAGTAATCAAAATAGTATGGTACTGGCATAAAGAGAGACTTACAGACCAAAGGAATAGAATAGAAAGTCAGAAATAAACCCTCAGACATATGATCAATTCATGTTTGACATGGGGTACAAGACCATTCAATGAGAAAAGGACAGTCTTTTCAACAAACAGTGCTAGGAAAAGTGAATATGCACATGCAAAAGAATGAAGTTGGAACTTTACCTCACACCATATACAAAAATTAACTCAAAATGGATCAATCACCTATACCTAACATCTACAGCTATGCAACTCTAAAATGAAAACATAAAAGAAGAGCTTCATAACACTGCATTCGGCAATGATTTCTTGAATAAGACATTAAAACACATGCAACAAAATAAAAATCAGATAAATTGGACTTCAATAAAATGAGACTTTTGTGCATGAAAAGACAACATCAAGAGTGAAGACAATTCATAGAATCAAAGTAAATATTTGCAGAGGCTGGGATTGTGGCTCAGCGGTAGAGCGCTCGCCTAGCACACGTGCGGCCCGGGTTCAATCCTCAGCACCACGTAAAAATAGCATTATGTACAACTAAAGCAAATAAATAAATATTTCAAAAAAAAGAAAGTAAATATTTGCAAATCATATAGCTGATAAAGGATGAGTATCCCAAATATATAAAGAACTCCTGCAATTCAACAACAAAAGACAAATGATTAAATTAAAAAATAGGCAAAAGCCTGGAACAGCCATTATCCAAAGAAGTTAAAAAAAGTGGCCAATAAGCACATGAAAAGATGCCCAACATCATTAGTCATTAAGGAAATGCAAATCAAAACCACAATGAGATATCATTTCATGTCTTCTAGGTTGGCTATGATTTTTTAAAATAGTTTTTAGTTTTTATAGTTGGACACAATGCTTTTATTTTACTTATTTATTTTTATGTGGTGCTGAGGATTGAACCCAGCACCTCGCACGTGCTAGGTGAGCGCTCCACCACTGAGCCAAAACCCCAGCCCCAGCTATGATTTTTTTAAAACGGAAGAAATTAACAAGTATTAGCAAAGATATGGAGAAAGTGAAAACCTTTTGCCTTGCTGATGGGAATATAAAATGGTGCATTTACTCTAAAAAGAGTTTGGCATTTACTCAAAATAATTAAATGTGTGGGGCTGGGTGTCGAGCCCAATGGTACAGCACTTGCCTAGCATGTGTGAGGCTCTGGGTTCCATCCTTATACTGCAAAAATAAGTACATAAATACATCTAGAAATAAACAGCTAAGCATGTGATCACCATGTGACCCAGCAATTCCACTCCTAGATATATACCCCAAACAATTGAAAACAGGAATTCAGATCCTTATACACCAATGTTCATAGCTGCATTCTTCACATAGCACAAAGAGGACACAGCCCAGAAATCCATCAATGAATGAACGCATAGACAAAGAAAATGAGATATATACATATATATGAATGTTATTTTGCCATAAAAGGGGGGGAAATTCTGACAGATGTTATAGCATGGATGAGCCTTGAAGACACTGCAATAAATCAAATAAGCCATACATGAAAGGACAAATATGATATGATTATACTTCATGAGGTACCTAGAATAGTCGAATTCACAGAGACAGAAAATAGATGATTGAATGGGGAATGTTGTGTTTTGGATCTTCAATGTCCCCAAAGGCCATGCATTGAAAGCTTAGTTTCCGGTCTGTAATGCCACTGGGAAGGAGTGGGATCTTTAGGATGGGGGCTGGTCATGCAGAAGGAAGCTAGGTCACTCGGTGTGCCCTTGAAGGACATTCTGAGCTGTGGCCCTTCCTTTCTCTCTTTGCTTCCCAGCTGCCATGAGCTCCTCATCACATGCCACAGTGGCAGAGCCAAGCAACCATGAACTGAAAGCTCTGAAACCAAAAGGCAAAATAAAACTTTCCTCCTTATAGGCTTTTTTTTTTTTTTTTCCCGGCATTTTGTCACAGTGAAGGAAAACTGACTAACACAGACTGTGTGGGGAATTTGCTATTGAGAATGAAGAGCAGTTCTGAAAATAGTGAATGTTCTTAACACCACTGAACTGTACACTGGATTGTATACTTTAAAATGTTTAAAATATATTTACCATGCCAGGCGCGGTGGCGCACGCCTGTAATCCCAGCACTTTGGGAGGCTGAGGCAGGAGGATCGCGAGTTCAAAGCCAGCCTCAGCAATGGTGAGGCACTTAGCAACTCAGTGAGACCCTGTCTCCAAATAAAATACAAAAAAGGGCTGGGGATATGGCCCAGTGGGTGAGTGCCCCTGAGTTCAATCCCTGGTACCACAAAAAAAAAAAAATATATATATATATATATATATATATAAAAATATATATATATTTACCAGACCTGGGTGCAGTGGCACACTCCTGTAATCCCAGGAGGGAGGCTGAAGCAGGAGGATTACAAGTTCAAAGCCAGCCTCAGCAACTTATTGAGGCCGTAACAAACTTAACAAGAACTTGTCTCAAAATAAAAAGGGCTGGAGATGTGGCCCAGTAGTTAAGTACCTCTGGGTTCAATCCCCAGTACAAAAAAAAAAAAAAAAAAAAAGATGATAGATAATCTCCCCAAAAACCAAAACCTCCAAACTCTGTTCACTCTCTGGTGAGTCAAATGAAGTCATGCAAATGGGAAAAGCCAGACATATGCTCATGGCCAGCAACGGTGATTAATCACCGTAATCACCTACACCAGTGGTTCTCAAGCCTGGTTACATGTCTGAGGCACTGGAGAACTTTGAAATATCCAGATTCCCAGGCCCCATACCAGAAATGTGAATGTCATTGATCTGGAGCCTGCTCTGAGCATTGGGTTTTTTTTTGTTTTGTTTTTTGTTTTTTGTTTTTTTTTTTAAGATGGACAGAATGACTTTATTTTATTCGTTTATTTTTATGTGGTGCTGAGGATCGAACCCAGTGCCTCATGCATGCTAGGCAAGTGCTCTGCCACTGAGCCACAACCCCAGCCCAGCACTGGGCTTTTGAGAGCTACAGTCTAGAAGACCTGGCTCACTGCTCCCCTCTGATCGATCTCCACCTACTCCCTGCCTCTGTTAGCTTCTCCAGCCACACAGGCCTCCTTGTTGTCCCTTGAACACCTCAAGCATGCCTCAGCCCATCACCTCTACTCATCCTCTCCAGCAGTGGCTCAGTTTCCTTCCTGTGGCCACAGCTGGGAAGGCCACCCCATCTCCACACTAACAGCGAGTCTCTGCAACTACTTCCTGTTGCCCAATATAGTGTGGAAGGAGCTGTTGTCACCCGCCTACTTTCTCGGTCACGTACTGCTCAGGGTGCCAGGCCTGAGCAAACCACTGTCCCAGTTATTCAAAAGGCTCTGACCCAGGCCTGGGAAGGCAGCAGCTGGCCCCATCTAGTCCCAAAGCCTATGTAGGGGGCAGCCCCAGGCCAACAGCCCTTCCGCAAGCCAGTTTTCTCTATAAAGCAGTATTAAGAACATCAGCCTCATAATGATAACAATGTGCGAAGTTCCATAAAAACTGAAAGAAAGAATTTTGAAAGTTTCAGTGAAAAAAAATGTCAGATGTTTGAGGAGATGAATATGTTTGGCCTGATTTGAACATCAATGTACATGTGAATTGAAACATTACATGGTACCCCATTAATATGTCCAAGTTTTTGTTTTTGTGTATCAATTAAGAATAATTTTTTTTAAAAGAACACCCCTGTTTTAAAAAAAAAATCTCCCAGGACTACTATTGGAATTAAATGAGATGCCACAGATCATCTTGTTATTTGAAACCAAAGGAATGACTGTCTCAAGGTGTAATGGAATAGGTGATGGTGGACGGTTAAGGAGGCATTCTGGAAAGATCCACATCTAAGACTCAATGTGCAGGCACATATCCAATTATTAATCTGGGACCCTCAAGACTGGTTCCTGGTCCAGCTCACTGTGGTGAGCAGGAGGTGATCCCTTAGCACGGCCCTGAGCGGCCTCACCCTCAAAGCCCTTATCCTAGGTAAGCACAGCTCTTATTGCTCCAATGTCCCCTAGATGAGGAAACTGAGGTTCAGAAAGGGAAATGACTCTCTCTGAAGTCACCCAATAAGCAAGGGAGTGTGGCAAGTGAGGTTTCAAAAATGCTCATTTCCTTCAGAAACTGGGGGATGGGGAGTCACTTGGCCTCTGAGGGAGAGACATTTCAGAGGTAACAGAGGGAGCCCCAGTGCGGAGGCACAGGGCAAAGGGTGCCACTGTCTCCAGGGCCAAGGCAAGGCAGTTTCAGTTTCCACCCCAAGTTCCTGTCATCCTGTGGTTTGCAGCATCAGCTGGGCTCCAGCAAGGAGGGAGGACATTTTGGTTGTAGCCTGCAGCCGCCAGGCCTTTTTGCACGCGAGGAAATAATGGTCACCAGAGAGGTACAAAAAGACAGAAGAAAGTGTCTCTGCCACCACTTAAGGCAGAGACCTTTCACAATCCAGCTGGAGCTGTCCCTTCCTGCCAGTCACTTTACACAATGCCCACGCTGACCTCTGTGCCTCCCACAGCTCTGCCCCTGCTGGACTTTCCACCTGGAGTACCGTTGACTCTTCGGCTATCTCCCAAATTCTCACCCACCTTCTAAAGCCCAAGCAAGGCCATCCTGCTCCATCCCAGGGGCTGCCCCAGCTCTGTGCAGAGGACAAGTGCAACCAGGGAAAGTGCTTGAGCTCCTGGGGCCTGGAACACCAAGTAAGTCATCAAAGATGCACATCTTATTTTCCACCAGCAGTAAGATTGAAGGTGGAGCTGGATGTGGTGGCACATGCCTGTAATCCTAGAGGCTCAGGAGGCTGAGGCAGGAGGATGGTGAGTTCAAAGCCAGCCCCAGCAAAAGCGAGGCACTAAGCAACTCAGTGAGACTCTGTCTCTAAATAAAACACAAAATAGCACTGGGGGTGTGGCTCAGTGGTCAAGTGCCCCTGAGTTCAACCCTAGGTACCAAAAAAAAAAAAAAAAAAAAAAAAAAAAAAAAAAAAATTGAAGGTGGCACTGAGTTCTTGACGCAGAACACTGCAACCAGTGAACCCTGAAGGTGGCCATAAGTGGGCGGGCACAGCAGAAGCAGAGTGAACATGACCACAAACCTCTGCCACCATCCAGCACCTTCAGCTAGCTGGCCACATTCTGTGGAATGGGCATAGTAGAACCAAGTACTTGGTCCCCAGGGGTCCATGTACCACAAGGTGTGCACAGAGCACGTGGAAGAGGCAAAACTACCAAACCATGAACTTGTCCTAAAAATACCATCTTGACCTTGAAAGCAGAAATTGCTTTGTTTTTAAATACTTTCTTTCTAATAACGTACATAATTCATATTTACTTGCAGAAAATTGGGGGCAGGAATCAGCCTCTTCCAAATCCATAGGAGCCAATGATAACATGCAGGAGGCCTTCCTTTCATCCTACACGAATTATAATTGAACCAAGAACCAACAGTTGATCTCTAAGAATCAAGGAGAAAAGGGTCAGGGACAGATCTAGGTTAGAGTCACTTCCCTGTACATGTGACCTTGACCCACCATTGAAACAGGAAGACACTGACAATTCATCCTTGTGGGGTGGCCTTGTGGAGTGGCTGTTGCAGTATCTGGTATGCCATAGACACTAGACACACATGCCCACTGCTGCTCCCCTGGGGATGGTTTAAATAGCTGGAACTCAGAAGATAACATCTTCATGGAACTTAAAATACAAGTCCTCTGGGCTGGGGTTGTGGCTCAGAGGTACAGTGCTTGCCTAGCATGTGCGAGGCCCTGGGTTCAATCCTTAGCACCACATAAAAATAAATAAAATAAAGGTACTGTGTCAAACTACAACTAAAAAATAAATAATTTAAAAAAAAGTCCTCTTTTCCATTTTTATTTAATTTTTTTGGACAAGTAGTACATTTATATGGCTCAAAAATCAAACAGTATAAAAATACGTATCATGCAAATTCTCACAGCCACCTAGCCCTGTCCCTCATCTACCTCTTCTCTCTCTCATTCTCCCAGCAGCAAAGCACTTTATTTAGTCCCCTGTGTAGCCTTGAGAGATTCTGCCTGTGAACAGGAGGCTGCGCCAGGATCAGTGCTGATTCCTCCCACTTTTCTCAACAGGTTGCCTATAAGAGCCACGATTTGGCTCTGAGGGTTGTTTTTGTTTTACATATAACAACACATCTTACTAACATTTGGAGAGCGTCCATCCTCATTCCTCCTGAGCCATGGCCAGAGAGACATGGGGAAGGCAGCTGGTAGCAGCAAAGGCAGGAAGCCAGAGGCTCCTGCTCCCACTGCCCACACCACCTGTTGCTCCTCAGCCACTGGCCACAAAGAGCCACTGCCCTCCTCAGCCTTTGAGGCCAGGGGGGGCCTACCCTGTGGTATGTCCTCCCTCAAAACCTGAGCAGGCCCCAGTTCCTGCCCACGGGCCCAGCCCCTTCCAGGTCACTCTGGTCCTTCCTTCCCACATAAAAAGGCTCCTGCCCAGCCAGAGGACTATGAGAGGCCCCAAAGCAGCTGTTCACACCAAGAACTAGAGAACTGACCCTGTTCCTTCACTCTGAATGCCTCCCTTCCTGGGAATCTACCCAAGGAAGTAATCCTCAAGTGAAAACCCTTTATATTAAAAAATCTACCCCTTATGACACTCCCAGAATAAAAAAAATAATTGGCAGTAACCTCAATGTTCAACAATAGGGAATCAGACACATAAATCATAACATGTTCATCAAATCCAAAAGCTAGAGAATCGTGCAGCCATTAACAATGGTGCGGCTGAAGATGAAGAACCTGCATTCACACCCACAAGTATTCACTAAATATAGGAGTGCCACACAACAGTGTGAACACACTTAACACTCCTGATCTGTACTCTTAAAAATGGTTAAGATGGTAAATCTTATGGATTAGTTTAGCCCTGCCCTGTCAGTCAAATTCCCAGAGGCAAATATAGGCTTTGGTATCATAGACACTACCTATTAATCAGCTGTGGGTTATTTGGACATGGTAGGTAGCCATTCTGTCCAAACTTTGGTACTACCTATTTTGCAATGCACAGTTCAGCCTGGTTCTGCCCTTCACTTGGATGCATGGGCTGCGGTGATGATACTCAGCCACTCAGGTTACCCATTGTGACCCCAGCCTCGGCTTCATGACCCCCTCTGGTTTGGTTTTAGATGAGATGGGATCTCACTATGTTGCCCAATCTGGCCTTGAACTCATGAACCTCCTGCCTCATCCTTCCAAGTAGCTGGAATTACAGGTGTGCCACCACACACATCACCTCTTGATACCCACAGTGCAAACGCCAAGTCCTACTGGAGCAAATGTGAAGTACACAACCATCGTAGAGCTTTTTGCAATGCACTGGCTTCATGTTTGGCTGAATGATGAGGTGCAGTGGATGTGGAAACAATGCTTTCAATTCCTTTTTACTATATGTATCAGGACAATTTCCTGTTGACTAATATGAAAATTTAACTTTTGGGTTCAGTACAATTTAGAACAAAAATTCTGGGGCAAATTCTTCAACTGAGTATGTCTGAGAGACAATTTATTCAGTTGATCCATTTTATATTATGTGTATTTTACCAGAATTTAAAATAAAAATTTAAATACTAGGGAAAAAAGGAGGGAGAATACAAAACTATGTACACAGTGTACTTTTGCTTGTGTAAAATAATCTACGGAAACACAAACAAAAATCATATATGTATGTAAATATTACAACCTGTCTCTGTGTGGTGACACTAAGGGTGGGTTTACTTTTTACCTATTTTTCTTCATTTTCTCACTTTCCTTTCAGGGTCATTTTTTTGTGCGGGTGGGGGGTACCAGGGATTGAACTCAGGGGCACTCAACCACTGAGCCATATCCCCAGCCCTATTTTGTATTTTATAGAGAGACAGGGTCTCACTGAGTTGCTTAGGGCCTCGCTTTTCCTGAGGCCGGCTTTGAACTCATGATCCTCCTGCCTCAGCCTCTTGAGCCACTGGGATTATAGGCATGCACCACCACGCCCCCCCCCTTCCTTTTAGGGTCTTATATTTGGTTTTGTTTCTTTCGAAGGTATATACATAGCTTTAACAGCCCAGAACAGAAAAAGTGCCCAGGAAATGTCAGCCTCTCCCAATGCCTTTAGGCTATGGTATGTCCACCGGTGGTGTCCTGGGGAGGGGACAGGCAGCTGTAGAATAGACTGAAATGGGGCACCTCAGTCCCCTTATCTGTAGTTTTTGAAATAGGGAACCTCAGAGTCCCAGGACTGGGAAGGGGAAGAAGTTCCAGCAGCTGAGGGCACACACAGGGAAGGGGGAGGCCCAGCCCAGCGGCAGTCTCACTGTGCATCCCTGGTGAGTCACTCCCTGCTCAGCAGTGGTGTCCTCCCTGCTCAGTAGGCTTGGGGAGGCTTGGCTCCTCTCAGCTTGGCACAGAGGTTTCCAGATGATGTTACAGCCCAGCCCCTATGGCAGAGATATGACCACATGCCAAAGGAAAAAGTTCAGACCTGCTCCCCCCTTACCTACTGGGTGATGCCCACCAAATGTAGGTGAGGGGTCACTGCAGCATCCTCCAGCCCTTGCTTTTCCTTTTAACTATCCCCAAAGGATGTGGATCAACCAAATCTGGTCCAGAACTAGATTTCCCCTCTTAAAACAACATCCAACCATGCCCTTGCAAAGGCCATTGGCTATACAGGTTGCAGGGGGAGGAACAGCTTGGATACTTCTCAGAGCACTCTTGGCCTGGCCCAGTTATTTGGTACCTCCAGCTCCAGGACTGAGCTGTGACATCCTTGAAGACAAGAATGTCTCCTTCATTTGATCGAATATGGGGGTGAAGCTCCTCAGGGGTCCAGCTTACACCACCTAGCAGAGAACCTTACTCAATATAGGGGCTATAGAATACAGCTAAATATTTGTAGAATATAACTAAAATGAAAGAAAGAACATGGGTTCAGGCAGGCAGGCAGACCATGCAGACATTCACTGTCTATTCATTTACTCTGTAAATACTTAATTAGCATGTACCCCACTCACCAGCGATATTGATGAGGATTGCTGAGGATGCAAACAGATGTTTATTGCAGTATAGTTCAGCTGCCCACCGAGAGCAGAGCCACTGGCCAGGTGGGTGTGGGGTGAGGCTAGACATAGCCTTCTCTGGGCTTTCTGGTCCTTTTGACTCAGTATTGGGACAACCTATATGAGATCTAAGGCCCTCTCAGCTGGGATGCCTGGTGTTCTCAGCCTTGGTCTTGTCTCATTGACAGCCACAAACTTCCTGCAGAGCAATGATGCTTTTTATCATGTGTGTGTGTGTGTAGCAGAAATCAAATTATCCCTTCCCTCCCACTGGGTTTGCTCACTCCCACAGAAGCCTGCATCTGAATGCTCTGCCACAGCTAAAATCAAGCTATATAAAAGTGCTATGTGGCCACACTACAAAATTGCAAATATAGGCCTAAGAAAGGACAGGACTGGTCTATACCCACACTAAATGTTCCCACCACTTTTGAATCACCATATCTGCTTTTTATCATTTTTCTGTCTCCTTCTTTGCTACCAGGTACTAATGATGTGTGAGACTGCCCCTAACAGCTCATGTCCACCAATATTTATCCATCACCAAGTGTATATCAGGTTGGGACCTCTATTAATTTATTGTTCAAAGACCCCATGAGTACGCTTGTTCAAACTGTGAGTAAAATTAGAGTTCATAGGCCCTGACTATAAGCCACGGGCATCTCCTATGAGTAAACTATATGAACTTTAATGAATGCTCTTAGTGACATCATCTTTGACTCCTTAGAAACCACTTTTGCTTCCCTTCTTATTATATGAGCTAATGCCATAAACAGGGCTGGCTCTCACCTGTGATCTGGATAGACGAGGTTGCCAGACAACTGAACTACTGTAGGATCAAAAGTGATCCGTCTCATTCAGGGGTTTCCTTCACTATTTCCTTTTTCTTCTTCCTCTTTTTTTGTAGAACAAGGGATTGAAACCAGGGCTTGTGCATGCTAGGCAAGCATTCTATCACTGAACTACATCACCAGTCTTTTTTAAAAAATATTTTTTAGTTGTAGTTGGACATAATACCTTTATTTTTATTTATTTTTATATGATGCTAAGGATCAAACCCGGGGCCACGCACGTGCTAGGTGAGCGTTCTACCGCTGAGCCACAACCCCAGCCTTCCCCAGTCTTTATTATTTTGTGTTTTGAGACAGGGTCTCACTAAGTTATGGAGACTGGTTTTGAATTTGAGCTCCTCCTACCTCAGCCTCCTGAATCACTGGGATTATAGGTGTGCACCACTGCACCTGGCTCTCCTTCCACTATTTAAAGACTAGTCATTTTCAGTGTACTGCCAGGCTGCAGGGTTTAGTGGCAGTGCCTTGGGCTTGGGTGAGGGAAACCTAGGAAGAGAATCCAAGTGGGTCCAGCTCTGTCCCCCACATGCCCACTGCAAGAAAAGACACTTGTCTTTTTCTGTAAGTTGAGCTTCAAAATACTGTTGTATTCACGCTCAGCTGAAATCCTTACCCCTGTGGGAGGTAAGAGATAGAAATTTCCCCTATTTCCCCAATGTGGACCCTGAGGCCCAAAGATCCAGAGATATACCAGGTGGACAGAGGAATAGCACAACACCCTGGAAGACACAGGCACTGCAATCAGCCTGCTGGGGTTTGTTTGATCCCAGCTGTGTGGTGTTAGGCAAGCCCTTAAGTCCCTGTGCCTCAGTTTCCTCATCTGAATAACAGGGAAAATAGCCTCTGCTTTATTGGTTGTTATAGGGATTGAGTGGATATACACACAACTCTGAGAATAGTGTTGTCTTTTTTTTTTTTTTTTTGGTACTGGGTATTGAACTCAGGGGCACTTGACCTCTGGGCCACATCCCCAGCCCTTTTTCGTATTTTATTAGAGACAGGGTCTCACTGAGTTGCTAAGTGCCTCGCCATTGCTGAGGCTGGCTTTGAACTCGCAATCCTCCTGCCTCAGCCTCCCAAGTGCTGGGATTACAGGCATACGCCACCGCGCCCAGCTTGTTGGCACATTTTTAGTGCTAGTGTTAGTCATTTTTGTGCTGGGTGAGGTGAGTGCTGGATAGAAGCGTGAGAATCTACCTGGGGGCAGGTGAGGCAGGTGACATGAGGCATCTGCTCTGGCTTAGTGTGAAAGGTTCCCACTGGCCACTTCTCTCCCTTTCCCTGCTCTGACCTTCCTTGGGGGAAGCCGTCTCCTCATTCCAGGCCCAGAGAGCAGCCAGAGAAGGGGAGGCACCTGGAGACCATGACACCTGGAGCAGCCCAGAAGTGTGACAGTGCAGGGAATGGGGTGGGATGCCGCTCAGGAAGCCGCCACATCCTCCTCCTCGCATACCATCAAATCTGCCCAGACCCTGCCACAGGGGCTGCTCCTTACCCCAGCTCTCCCTAGGGAAGGTGGGCCCAGGGGCTCTGGATGGGGACAGAGGTCCTTGGGGTAAAATGATCAGTGTCTCCTGACCTGCCTGGGCTACAAAGCAGCCTGGACTTCCAGATCCTACCTCTTTCCCAACTTTGCACTCCAAATCAGAGCAGCAATGTGGTGACTCACACCCCAGACCACCTCCTGGGGCTGTGGCTGCCAGCCTGGGCCACAAGCACCCTGGTTATCTTCATGGGTCAAGCCATGTTGGCCTACATCTTCTCTGGGCTGGTCCTAGACCCCCTTTTTTAAAAAAGGGAAACTGAGGCCCGGCAAGGCACAGGATGCCCTCCCCAGGCGAGGCCCTCTGCTTTCTGTGCAGGGGAAGCAGGCCACTCACATGCTGGCCTTGGGCCCCAAGCAGAGCTGGCCCAGAAGGGAAGGAAGGCCTGGCTCATTAGCTCTCATCCTCCTGGCTGCAGCCCCAGGAAAGGGCCCAGGGAGGGCCAGACTGTGGCTGGGGCTGAGAAAAGGGCCAGAGAGTCCGCTGTGGGGCTGGAGACAGTGCCCTCAGGGCAGCCATAGTCACCAGCTCTAACCAGAGAGGTCTCAATGTATTCCCAAGAGCCACTGGGGACAGCCAGAGCTTGAGGACCAGAGGAAGGACTGAAGGACAAGTGGAAAAACCAGGGGGGAGCAGAGCTGGAGCTGGGCTTGTAGGCTATGTGGCCTGGGCCAAGCCACTTTACCTCCACCACTGGCCAGGTGCCCTTATTTCATGGGCGAAAGGATTTGATTTATGCCTGTGCTGAATTTAAGCAAGCAAGCAAGGAATTGCCCGGCCGGCTGCCTCCTTCAAGACCCCTGAGGTCTTCAGGGGACGAGGAGTTGGGTGAGGGAGGTGTCCCGGCAAGGTGCTGGGAGCTTTAGGGCGTTCAATCACCTTCAGCTGATATGTTTATTTGTATTTATCTACATTATATAGATGGAGAAACAGAGGCTCAGAGACAGAAAATGACTCACCCAACCTGTAAGTAACAAAGCTGAGACCCGAGTTTGTCTGGTTCCCAAATCTCTGACCTCTTCTTTGCCCCTGCCAGGGTGGCCTCCTCAAGTCCCCAGCCATGTTACTCTCCTGGGAAGCCCCTGTTGTGAGGTAAGGGCTCTCATAGAAAAGAATCAGCCCTGGGGGGCCAGAGGAGATACCCTGTCCACAGGGGTGACATTTGCAGAGAAATCAATACCCCAGCCCTAAAGACCCCCTTGGCCTTCCAACTCAGAAAGAATATCAGTAGCCCAGGCCATCTCCACAACAATTAAGACCAAAACCACCCACTCTTTTCAAGAGAAAACTTCCCTGTTGGAACCACCACCGCATCAACTGCCTGGGGACATTTCAGACCCACTGACCCCATTCCACTTGCTCAAGGTCCCCTCACTCACCCAAAAGGCATCTCGAAACTGCAGCTGGGGCATCATCCTCGGGATGTCTGCTGCTGTGAAGCTTGTGCTCCTGCCTCGGGCAGGGTTGACTGTGGGCCAGGAGCCAGGAGCACCGTCCCAGTCCCGGCAGAGCTGGCCCAGGCCCTCCCTCCCTGACCGGCGCCGTCTGCAGCACTCAGAAGGCAGCCACGAGCCAGAGACAACTGCAGAAGGGAGAAAAGGGGCTCAACCTGTTTTGCTCGGGGTTAGAATCGGCAGCAAAATGAGGAAGGAGCTGTGCCCAGTGATGGAAGGGCGGGCTGTGGTGTCCAGCCCAGCCCCTGGCCAGCCCCAGTAATGGAGGACACAGGCTGGGACCCAGGGCAGGGAGTGGGATGCCAGCCCCGGTGGGTGGGCTGCAGGGGTGAGGGGGAGAGGCTGTCTGCGCACAGGCCAGGCAAAGAGGCAGCCTGAGGCCTGTGCAGGAAGGTTTGTGCAACCTCCCCGCAGGGCAGGCAGCAGGGCCCAAGCCCACAGGAAGTGGAGCTGCTCTGCTCCCTGTGCAGCCCCGCCTGCTGCCTGCCACCTGCCACCCTGCTGCCTGCCTCTGCTTGCCCCTTCTCAGGCCCTGGACCAATTCATTCTCTGAGCCATAAATTTAGGGAGCCTGGGCCCACTAAGTGTGTGGGCAAAGGAGGGGTCCAGGAACCCCTGGGGCTGTCACCCACCAGCCCAGCCCCTCTCCGAGCCAGGTTCAAAGAGGCTAGATTCTCTGGGCTTCCCAGGACCACGACAACCATTCACCCAGCCCTGGATGCTTGATGTCCAGGAGCTCACAGTCTAGGGCAGATACAGCCGTGCTCTGGGGGCTGTGGAAGCACAGAGGTAGGTTGAGGGGGAAGCCCAGGGAGAACAGCCTGAGGCCCCATGGGCACTGCCCCTTCCTATCGCAAATCTCTAGGTTAGACACTCTCCAGGCAGGGAAGGCCCCTCTGAGAATGGATTCTTCATGGAGAGAGAGAAAGGATTATAAAGGCACAAAGATAGGAGTTTGGAAACCCAGATTGGGGTCCAGTTCTTTTCTTGGGGGGTCACTACTCTTCAATGACTGAGGGGCTCCAATGCTCTGCGCCTCAGTCTCCCCCATCTGCTACCTGTAGTCTTTGCAAAAGAGACAGTGGCAAGAACACTTTTGGAAGTTCCAGTCTGGTGGGACAGGTGCTAGGGGCCCTGTTCTGAGGAACCAGGCCTGCCCACTCGGCAGAAGGTGCTGGCAGGGAGTCCTGAGCCCAGGGTGGGCTAGTGAAAAGGATGAGTCAGGGACCGTCCACAAATCACCACCCTCACCAGTGTCTGCCTTGCAATTGACTGGGGTGGTAAGATAGATGAGAGGTTCTAATGGAGAAATAGCTAAGCTCTCCAGTGCCAGTTACACATGCCAGGGTTTAGATGGGGGCACACCCAGTCTTCTAGAACAGCCACCCAAGAGGGAACACATCAGGGAGAATTACAGAGCAGTGGGACGGCCCCTGGAAGGCCCCAAACTCCAGCCTCCTTGGACTTGAGCTAATAAACCTCTTCAGCATAATGGCAACCTATCCGGTTTTCTATTACTTGCAACTGCTAATTCAGTGGTATAAAGTTACTTTGAACCCCAAAAGCCATATGCTGAGGCTGCACCTCTCCTCTATTGGATGAGGTGATGCCCCTAGTTCTGGAGACAGACTAGAAACCCTCTGTTACTAGAAGGCTCCCTTTATTTGGCAGAAAACTTCACAGCTAGGTTCCCTTCCCTGCCTCCCCAGGTGTTCTTTCCATCACCTCCCACAAACATCTGCTGCAAACAGGCCTCTTCCCTCTCCCCAGAGGCACCCTTCACACTCCTACTTCCACACTTTTGCTTTTTTGTGATCAGCATCCTCTCCAGCATGCCTTCCTAGATCTTCCTCCCCTGGGCAAATCCTTCCTTCCCTCAAGATCAACTACAAGATCCCAATTGCATTGGTCCGCTCAAGACACTGGTCTTGATGGCCATGCTGATTGTGGGCTGGAGCAATTGTGGGAAGGAAATAATGGGAGGAACATCTGAAGTTCTCTGCTAGAAAAAAGGTCTTCTTCCCCACACACCCCCCTCACTTTTTGCGTCTCCTAGGTCTGGGCAAACCCAACAGCCAACTTGGTTTGGGGGCACTTGCCAAGTGCCAGGGGCACTGTTAAGCTACTTTTATGACCATCTCACTTAATCCTCACCCAGCCTGTGCTCACCCTTTACAGATGAAAAAACTAGTGACTAGTTCATGCAACTCACACGAGGTCTCACAGCCAGTAAGCAGAGGGCTGGTATGGTTCCAGGTCTGTGTGATGCCAAAGCACATGCTCTTAATCTCCACAGTTGTCTTCTACCAACAGTCTTCTATTAAAAAGCATTTCAGCAGGGCCCGGTGGTGCACACCTGTAATCCCAGCACTTGGGGGGCTGAGGCAGGAGGATCGCGAGTTCAAAGCCAGCCTCAGCAATGGCAAGGCACTTAGCAACTCAGTGAGACCCTGTCTCTAATAAAATACAAAAAAAAAAAAAAAAAAAAAAAAGGGCTGGGGATGTGGCCCAGTGGTCTGGTGCCGCTGAGTTCAATCCCCGGTACCAAAAAAAGAGGGTTTCATCCTTCCTTCCTATGGTTCTGCCTTCAGAACTCCAATCATGGAGGCTGTTGGAGCTGACAGTGCTGCTGGAAAGAGAATCCAGACGTGGCATGTGCTCTGCTATGATCACTGTGCAATTTGCCTCAACTAGGGATGTTCTGGGTTGCAAGGAACATGCATCAGAGGGTCTAAGCGGAAGGAAGCGTATTTCACTCACACAAGGGGTCAGAAGCAGGGTGTCTTCCAGGTGTGGCATATTAGGGTCTCGGTTCTGTTTCTCTGAGTTTCTCCTCCACTGGTGATCTTTCTCCTTGGAAGCCAAGGAGCTGCAGCAGCTCTAGTCTATGACTCAAAGAGAGGAAAGGGCACCAATCTTTGTGTATCATTTTCTCCAAAATCTTGCCCCAGCCTCCAGCCTCCCAGGAGACCTCCCCTGGTGTCTCATTGGCCAGAAGTGGTCACATGCTCACACTTCACCATAATGCAATGGGAACATGATCTCTAGCAGGGCTGTTAAGGAGGATGGGAGCCAGAGTGACCTCCACAACCTTCTCCTCAGCCCACCCCACAAATGCTGCTGGGACTGGGGCCCAGCAGGAAGGCAGACTTGATTTCTCCTTGAGGGGCCGGCGTATAGAAAGAGAGGTTCTAAAAAGATCCCTCTCCGTGGGGCGTGGCTTGGAGGGGGCAAAACCAGAAGAGGGCGCTGTGATGGTTCTGAGGGGGATGAGGCCTGGATGGGTCAACTGGAGGCAAATGGGGGGGACATCAGGGAGGTGCAGGAATGAAGGAAGGGGACTGAGACATCTGAGAACCCCAAAAGAAAGGGAACTGCATGGTTGGAGGCCCCTCCCTCATCAGCCGCCCCACCCCAGGCCCAGCCCTTGGGGAGGGGAATGAGTCCTGAAAATCACAACATTTTAGCAACCGTGCCTACTGCTTTAAAACACAATTTGCCTTGAGGTCCCGGCAGCTGCGCCCCAGGCTAAGCTATGGGGGAGAACCCCACCCAGGCTGAGCCCCATCCTGTTTTGCATAGTATTTGGACACATCTGTTTGAAGAATTCAAGAAGTAGCAGGTCCAAGGATTGAGAATAAATTGCCAAATCAGTCCTTCCAGGATTGATTGCCACAGCCAGGCACCTGGATCCACTCCAGCCGTCCTTTGGAGCCATCGTAAGTGACAAAAACAAAGGTACTAGCCACGAATGAGGGAATGTTCATCTCGGGGGGTGTTTTTTAAATTAGCTATTTCATGTTGCACTCCCTTGAGCATGGGAATATTTGAGGAACAAACCCCACCCCCATCTCTACCTCTTGAGTTGATTGCACATTAAACCCACCAACTGCTGGGTTTCTCTGCCAGCCACAGATTGATGGGGAAGTTGAGCCAGCTGTGTCCATTTTCCATGGATCTTCCTCCCCAACTCACAGTGGATGGCAATCCCCAAAGGTGTTACAAACGCCTGATCAGGACGCACCAAGTACCTGGGTCACAGTAGAGCCATGGGACTGCCATGCCTATCCTGTGATGCTCTGTACCCTGACTCTCCCCACACCTGCCCTCAGGTCCCTGCTGCAGGCAGAATGTAGTGGTGGTTGCTAGGCAGGAATGCAGAGGGAAAGGCTGAGGACAGGTCCAGGGGAGGCGAGACCACACATGAACCAAGAATTTGAAGCATGTTTCGTGGTCCTGCCAGGCTATATTTAAAAAACACAAATTCAAAGATAATGCCATTGAGAATTTCCATCTCAGAGCATTAAAGTCTGAGTGCAGCACCCTCTGAGCAACAGCACCCTGTGCAACTGCACTTGATACACTACTGTGAAGCCAGTCCTGCTCACTATCTGCTTTCCACATTGCAGAGTGATATTTTCAGACCCAAATATGGTCATGTCACCTTCTAACTGGAACCTTGCTTTGATTTTCCATTGTTCTCATTGGTCATTGGCTTTGTATAACCTAAAGACCCTGCATGACCTAGTCTCAGTCTATCTTCAAAATTTCAACTCATAATACTTCTCCCTCGATTTCTGGTACTGCTTCCTGGGCCTTCTTTCAGTTCTACCTCTTGCCTCATTTTCTTCTACCCCAGGTCCTTTGCACATGCTCTCTCCTCTGCCTAAAAGGTTCTTCCTGCCCCATCCCAGCCCCTGCCTTGGCCCAGCTAAATACTTCTCGTCCTTCCACTCTCTTATCAAGTGTCTCCTCTTCATATGAAAGCTTTCCCTGACCAATGGATGGATGGACTGATGGATAAAATTCAAACAAGATTGAAAGCAAATAGACACCACTGTGGAGGAAGTTTGCCAAGTTCTCAAAGGCTAGAAGAGAAGATGTTGTCAAAGGCTGGAAGAGAAGATGTTGTCAGAGGAACGGCCCTCAGAGGCAGGCCAGGTTGGGGGCCAGGCTTGGGGGCCTGGAATCCTCACTTAAAATCCTGGAAGAATCTGGGCTGGGGTTGTGGCTCAGCGGCACAGCGCTCGCCTCTCATGTGTGCGGCCCGGGTTCGATCCTCAGCACCACGTAAACATAAATGCATTGCATTGTGTACAACTAAAGTAAATAAATAAATATTTTAAAAAAAAATCCTGGAAGAATCTGAAGCAAGAAGGTGGAGCTTTCTGAAGAGAAGGGACTGGAGAGAAAGGGTCTGAAAGCTCCTTGGTGACATCCAAGGAGCCAGGAGACCCTTTCCATGGATTTCACTTGGTAATGGCACTGCCACTGTCCAAGGGGAATTTGTTTTGTTCCTTTTGTTGTTTACATGCTGTCCTGATAATATCTGCCTGTACCTGGAATGCCAGGTGACACAGGCCTCTCCTTCCTGGAAGGAAGCCTCTCTTCTGGAAGAGTAACATTTGGTGTGCCAACAGTTTGTAGCCAGAAGGGCATTGCTCAGTGGGCATCCAGACTGCGGCCGAGTACAATGTCAGGATGCTATCCCTGGCTCTCGGGTTGCCCACCCACCCCATGGCTGACCTGGGATGTTTCAGTACCTGGCCATGGTGGCCCACTGTTCCTGGGAGAAAGGCCTGTGAGTTTTCTCAGGGTGGCCAGAGGCACGTGTCCCCTGTGCTGGGGCACCTGCTGTGAACCCCAGTTGCTTTGATGCAGAGTGGAACAAGGCCCCCTGCAGTGCACCCACCAGTGTTAACCTCTTAGTCTTCCTGTCTGGGGACATGAGCAGTAGCAGCTGTGCTGAGTCACAGCAGTGTGCACAAGGACAGAGAAGGCCTGTGACAGAGCCAGGCCAGTATGTCTCCCACATCTTCAGGACATCTTCAAAGAGCTGGTGAGACCAGGTGAGAAGGGAGCTGCATGGTAGCAGTACTAGCCAGGGGTTCTGACTGCATCAGGCCCTGAGCTGAGCACTTCATGTGCCCTGGTCTCATTTAATCCTCCCAACAGCCCCTGAGGGATCATGGCTGCATTCAACAGATAAAGAAACGGAGGCCCAGAGAGGTCAGTTGACACAGGGGGAGTCCCACCACTAAATAAGGTCTTTCCTCCCCAGAGGGTAGGACTAGCGGTGTGGGGCAGAAGCCGAATGAAGAAGAAGGGGAGAGAAAGGAAGTCCCCACTGAAGAGGAAGTATGAGGGCCAGGGACCCTCCTCTGATGCTAGGAAATGTCCTTGTCCCCAATGGGGACAGAGGGTGTGGCCCTGGGTCCTCAGGATGTGATGCAGATTCAGTTTTTCGATTTGCCTCTCCACCTGAGCAGTTGCAAAAATAAAGGCTTCCTCCCACTCGCCCACCCCATCTGAGTGGACCAGAGCTTTCAGGTTTACTCATTTGCAGCCACAAGAAGTGACTCTGAGTTTCCAAGCACTGTCAGTCTTCAGGAGCCAGGTGCTGGTCAGGATTCTTGAAAGACATTGAAGAGGTTCAAAGAGGCCAATTGGCGGCTAGAACTGAAGCCCAGCAGATGTGGATAGAGGCACCTCCAGGGAGTCCCAAACCTCCTCCGCCTAGCCACCAGCTCTGGCTAGAGAGCAGAGACCTCAGGGAGGCTCTCAAATGGCAGAACACCTTTGGAGAAAAACAGTCTTTTGGTGGATATTGTAAACAAAACAACAACAACAACAAAACAGAGGGCCAGGTCCCAACTAGACCTACTGATGAGGTGGGATTGGGAGTCTGCACAGTTTTTAGGGTTCAGGCATGCACCCTTGGACCAGAACTTCTGCTATTGCCTTACTGCCTCATTTCACAGATGGAGAAACAGGCCCCAGATTGAGATAGAAGGACTGACCTGAGCCACAGGGAAGACGGAGGCACCACCCCCAGCCTCCCTGACTGCTTTTTTGTTTCCTCCACTCTCTGGGAAACTCTTTCTCAAAAGAACCTCTAAACAGTTTTTCAGCATCCTTTCTTCAGATTGATTTTAATTTACTTGGAAAATGTTCCAGCCCAGTTGGTGTTTAATTGTCACTGAGAACCAGGGATTCAGAGCAAGCGACCTTGATTTCCATCTTGGCTTAACCAGAAAATCAATATGGAGAGACAGAGACAGGAGGAGGAGGCCCTGGGCAGGAGAGGGAACGGCCTGTGCTCAGGCCCTGAACAGGGAAGCCCAGGGCCTATCGAGGGAGCTGGAGGAAAGGGAATGAGAACGCTAGGGGTCAAAGAGCTCCAGCTCACCTTGCTGGGATTCAGTTTCCTCAGGGGGAAAACAAGGATGATGAGTTCACCTATTTTATTATCCAAAATGTGTCTACTGGGATGTTTTCCCACTCATTTCAATTCAGGTTGCTCTTAGTGCTGCTTCTTCCTAAAGGAACACCAGTCTGTAAGCCTTGCTTTTCCTCTTGTAAACTAGCAGTGGACAGTGAGCAGCCAACACACAAAAGCACTGTTCGTGCATGGCTGAAGACTGTGGTGATATTAGAGCATCCTGGGCATTTCACATCCATGAAATAGGAATTGGGGCTCTGCACCAGGCACTTCTTCCTGTGTTTCCTCTCCTCTTCTGGAGAGTGAAGCAGATCTTTTGCAAGATGCATGTTCTCGTGGGGAAATCATCACTGCTGGAAAGTCCACATGTTTTAAAAGTGATGCTTCAAAGCTTACATTAGAAGTATATAAACCAAGCCGGGTACAGTGGCGCACACCTGTAATCCCAGCACTTGGGAGGCTGAGGCAGGAGGATCACGAATTCAAAGCCAGCCTCAGCAATGGCGAGGCACTTAGCAATTCAGTGAGACCCTATCTCTGAATAAAATATAAAAAAGGGCTGGGGAGGGGCTGGGGTTGTGGCTCAGCGGCAGAGCGCTCGCCTCTCACGTGCGTGGCCCAGGTTCGATCCTCAGCACCATGTAAACATAAATACATTGCATTGTGTAAAACTAAAGTAAATAAAGAAATATTAAAAAAAAAAAAAAAGTCTGGGGATGTGGCTCAGTGGGTAAGTGGGTTAGATCCCTGGTTCGAAAAAATTAAAAAAGAAGTATCTAACACATCAAGCCTCAGTGTATGACAACATAAAAAGGCACCTCGCCCAGGTCCTGCCCCAGTAGGTTGGAACCCACAGTGATAGGGGCGCCTTAGACCTGGCAATGCTGCCGTGGTTGGCCCCATCCACTCTGACTCCCAGGACTTCCAATAGCAGAACCAAGCTGAGGAGTGGCAAGAGCCCTCATCAGACCCACAAGATCCACCTTCTTAGGGTACAGGTGCCCATCTCCCCAGCTTCCTCCCAAGCCCAGCCTTTGAAACACCCTCCTCAGCTCACTTATAAGAGCTACATTTTCTCATGTTCTTTCTCATGTTCTTTGGCTAGTTTGTAAATTTTTATTTTGATATGATTTTAAACTTAGATAAGGGTACAAAGAATTCCTGTTCCCCACTACCCAAATCATTAGATTGTTTTACCCCATTGCTTTATTATTTCTTTATGCATATAATTTGTTATATTACTTAAGTTGAAGGCACAGTAGCTTTTTGCCCCTGAATTCTTCAAGTGTGTATTTCCTAAGAACAAGGCATTCTCTTACATACCCACAGTATAATTTTCAAAATTAAGAAGCTTAACATCAGTCTGGGGTGAAGCTCAGTGCTAAAGCACCTGCCTAGGATGTGCAAGGCATGAGTGGGTTCAATCCCTAGCACCGAAACACCCCACCCAAAAAGAAAACAAACAAAAAAGAAATACAACATTAACACAATGTTGTTGTATAATCTGCACGCCATGTTCAAATTTATTTCCATCAATTGTAATATCCTTTAAAACTCCCCCACCCCCGGTCTCCTTCAAATCTGTGACAGTTCCCCAGTATTTCTTTGAATTTCATGACCTCAACACTTGGGGAGACTGCAGGCCAGTTAATTTGGAGAATGTCTCTGAATTTGAATTCATGTCTAGTCCTTTCCTCATGATTGGAGCCAGAGGATGGATTCAGGTGGAAAGACTGAGTCCACTATGCTTCTGCCTTCTCAGGGCATCCCATCAGATGACACATGGTGATGCTTGCCCATGATTAAGATGTTAACTTTCATCACCTGGCTAAGCTGGTATCCACCAGTGTTCCTCACTGTAAAGTTTCTGTCTCCCCTTTGTGATTAGTAAGTGTCTGGTAGACAAATCCTCTGAGGCTGTGTGAATATGCAGATCCTATCCCTTGCCATACCTTGTGCACCAGTTTTAGCACACATTGATAATTCTCTAATTCCATCCTTCCACCTATACTTATTACATTATAAGGAAGAGTGTTCTCTTCTTCCCACTTAAGTACGCATTTACTGATACATTAGTGTGGACTTGAACATCTGTGTCATTCAATGGCTTATAATCCTATAATCCGTTGCTATTATGGATTGTTATCATGCACAAATTGTCCCAGATTTGGCCAGGGTGAGCCCATTAGGGTCTTCTGTTTCTTTTTGCTATGGCCCCATTATTTACTGAGCACATCCTTACTTTCTGACCCAAGATGTTTACAGCTCATAAGTCACAGAGTGGGAACTCAGCGCATGTCAGTGAACGAATGCAAATGTTTATTATTATTCATAATGATAATAGCAATAAAAGGACTCATGCTACTATAAACTACTGCAAACCCATGCCCCCAGCACTGGGATCAACATTTCTCCAGAGATCCCTGGTTACTTTCAATGTCGAGTCCAGAAATTCAGCTCTTAATCCATTCTTCTTTACCTCTTGTGTCCTTGAAGCCATCTGGAGTGGACTCTGGGGAGAGAGTCAATGTTTTGTATGAGCAGATAAGCCAGGAAATTTTAGGTTATTGCTGATGCTGAGCCCTTATGAGTGCCCATAGTTTGCAGTAGTTTAGAGAAACATGAGTCCTTTTATTGCAATTACCATTATGAATGATAATAAACATTTGCATTCGTTCACTAATATACACTGAGTCCCCACTCTGTGCCAGGCTGGGAGAAGCACAGCCAGCTCATGCCGGCATCATGCCAGGCTGGGTTTAGACTTGAAGCTCAGGGCATGAGCAGGGCACTGAAGGCCTTGGAGCCAGAGGGTCTCTTCCCTTGAGAACTCAGACTGTGTCTCTTTTTAAGGCTGCCTCCCCTCTCCCTGACTTCAAGGCCAACTTACACAAAAATAGAGAAAGAAGAGAAAGGATCCTCTTTGCCTTAAATAGAACTAAAGAATGCTGTGACCCTTTCATCCAGAAAAAGAAAAAAATGCCTATTAGCAGACCCAGGAACTAGCACAGGGGGAGGGGGAAGTGGTGAGATATGACGAGCTGGACATTTCAAAACTGCCAGGCCAGAAAATCAGGAACCAGCAGGCTCAGATGATCTGCCTCTCCCGGCGGAACTCCTTTGGTTATAAACACAATGACCCAGTATTTGATTTTCTTTTCCCTATTCACACTTTTCAAAGCATCTGGACAAGTCACAGGTTTGAATACTCTCGTTTCTCTTCCACAGCCCACTCTGTGCAGGTGCTCCTCCACCCTGGGTATGATGGACTTCAAGTGCAGGGTCCAGATCTCCCTCAAGGAAAGACCAGCTGTGAGGAGGGTGGTCAGCACAGTCTCAGCTGTCCATCCTTCAAAGCTTGCTTTGGCTATAGAGAGCTGCCTCCTCCTCCTGCCTTCATGCCCTTCCTAGACAGCCCACATCCGGTGACCAAATAAGGCAGGGGTATAGAGGTGCAGGCATTAGACTTGATGCTGGACCACCCCAATGTGCTCTTCTCCTGCTGACTTGCTGAGGCCGGGGGAGCTGCAGAGCAGGCTGGCTTTCCTCTGCCCCAGCCTGCTTTCTCCCCCTTCCTTTAACAGGTGGGGGTCCCTAAGAATCTCCAAGCTCTGTTTCAGGGTCTCCTGCAGCACCGTACTCCTCCAGCCCAGTGGTGTGGACATAGGACTCCACTGGCCAAAGCAGGCCCATTCTGTAATCTCGCCTAAGGCACAAGTGTGAGCTAGCATCCCAGGATTCTCCCTGCCCATCTTAGGGCTCCCCACTGGGCACTTCCCACCTCTGCCCTCCTTGATTCACTCTTGACAAGCTATTGTCACTCTCTTTAATTAAGCCCCTTCTCTCTGAATTTTGTTCCAGTATTCTCCCAGGAAAATCTTCCCATTGTTCCAAGAAATCCAGGGCAGATTTGTCTCCTTGTTCAGCAGAGAAACTATCTAGGTAGATATTTAAACTTAAGTCAGATTGGGAGGGGTCAGCCCGCAAATGTCCACAGTGGAGGGACGCCTAGGCACTTCTACAGGTGGGTAGATCCATGCTCAAAAAGGGCCAGGCAGGCTGGGGTTGTGGCTCAGCAGTAGAGAACTCGCCTAGCATGTGCGCGGCCCGGGTTCGATCCTCAGCACCACGTAAAAATAAAGGCATTGTGTACAACTAAAACAAATAAATAAATATTAAAAAAAAAAAAAAAAGGGCCGGGCCTTGCCTGGGGCTGCACAATGAGCTAGCCACAGAACCAGGTGTTAGGCAGCCCGTCAGAGCCCCCTAGTGCCCGCTCGTGCCTGCTCGTGCCCTCCAGCCAGCCTTCAGACACTTGGTATCTGGATTCACCTTGCAGTATTAGGGACTGAACCCAAGGCCTTGTACATGCTGGGCAAGTGCTCTGTCACTGAGCTGCATCCCCGGTCTGGACAGGGTCTTGCTAAGTTGCCAAGCCTGGACTTGAGTTTGCAATCTTCCTGCCTCAGTCTCACAAGTTGCTGAGACTACAGGTGTGTGCCACTGTGCCTGGCTCACCTCCTGGTCTTGACCTTTCCTTTAGGATCCCGCAGCTTTCTCTTCCCTCTCCTTCCCATTCTTCTTTCTTTTTCTCCTATGCAGTCTGGCAATCACTTCCCCACTCTGGTCTGCCCCCAGTCTTTTTTACCTTCTCTGACCTTGGGAATTGACCTTGGCCTTCTGCTCCTGAATTTAGGGCTCCTGGGGACCATGGCTGCATCATTGTAGAGACATTGATGCCTGGATTGGTGGGAACCGCTAAGGCCTCACCCTGCAGCATCACCAGAGGGTATGGATTTACACAGCCCCAACCAGGGAGTCCTCACACTAAACTGGTCCCAAAGAGGGACTTGTAAACAGTTATGCTCCTACTATGTGTCAGGCACTGAGTTTTGTGCTTTACATTCACTCTTTTTGCTCCTCACAAGGCTGAGTGGGGAGAGTACCATCACTGTGTCACACAGCAGGGGAGAAGGGTCTCGGAGAGAGCTGATGTGGCCACTGCTGTAAGTGAAGGATTGACAATGCCACAGCTACTATAGGGCACACACGAAAACCATCTCAGAAAGCTACTTGGGCAGTAAGTATTACTGGATCATGGAAGGATTTTAATTTTATTTATTTTTATTTTTTGAAGTGCTGGGGATCAAACCTAGGGCCTTGCACACACAAGGCAAACACTCTGCCACTGAGCATACCCCGACCCCTATGAAGAGATTTTTTTTTATTTGTTTATTTTTATGTGGCACTGATGATCAAACCCAGTGCCTCACACATGCTAAGCAAGCACTCTACCACTGAGCTACAGCCCCAGACACTATTAAGAGATTTTTAAATGTTGAGAAACTATATGGAATTCTATGACTAGAAATCTATCTCAAGGAAATAACAACAAAAAAGGGGGGGAGGACAATTTTAAATACAAAGATGTTCATAACAGTATTATTTATCATAGGAAAAAAACCTGAAAAGAACCTAAATATCCAAGCCCCATTAAATTATGACATTGCTCTACTGAAAACACATTACAGCCAGTGAAAAGATTCACAGTTTTGTAATAACATGGGGAAAAGGTTTATGACATACTGTCAAATAAAAATAGTAGGTTATAAATGATGCAGTGGGTCTCAGCCATAAAAACGTACTCTGCAATTAAAAAAATAAAAAGGAACCATGAGTCTTCAGTGGCCCACTTCCTCGTGGTCCCACCGGCTTCATGCGCACAGCTCCCACCGCGATTTTCACTCTGATGGTAACTTTTGCTTTGCATCTGTACTCACTGAATTATGAGCATGTAGGCAGGGGAAACTGGGTTGTATTTATTTATTTACTTACTTATTTTGGTATTGGGGATTGAACCCATGGGTGCTTAACCACCGAGCCACATCCCATCCCTTTTTTATATTTTATTTAGAGATAGGGCCTCACCAAGTTGCTGAAGCTGGCTTTGAACTTGTGATCCTCCTGCCTCAGCTTCCTGAGCTGCCAGGATTACAGGCTTGTGCCACCGCACCCAGCTGACTATTGGGTTTTAGTCCTCTCTGAACATCACCCAGGACAGAATGTGCCCTGAATGGTTGCTCAATCCAACCATTGAGCAAATTAGTGAAAAGAAGGGACAGGAAAGTGTGGAACAGAATGTCCTGACCCAGATCTTAGAGCTTGCCACCTCCTACCCCAGGCCCAAAGCCTACCAGTTTCCTCCCCTCTTCTCCCCACCTCCCATTATTTCCCAAAGCCTTTGGCAGGTTTGTCACCTGAGCAACAGGAGGGAATTTCCTCTGAGGAGTCCGGCTGCCTTGGAGAACCATCTCCAGCCACTCAGGATCAGACACTTTATGCGCATCATTTCCTCTAATCCTCACAGCAATAAAATATTTGATTTGAAATCCTCCATTAACATTTGCAGAAACTAAGGGCTCTGGGGTTGTCATTTGCTCTTATAGAGAAATCTGGGATTCAATATTCTCTGTATCCAAACCATAGTTTTGTCTTAAAGACTGCAGAGATGGGGGGGCTGGGGTTGTGGCTCAGTGGTAGAGCACTTGCCTAGCATGTGTGAGGCACTAGATTTGATTCTCAGCACCATATATAAATAAATAAAATAAAGGTCCATTGACAACTAAAAAATATTAAAAAAAAAAAAAAAGACTGCAGAGATGACCTTGGATAAGTCCTTCTCCTGATAAGCCTTGGTTTTCTCTTCTGGGAAATGAGGCTGCTGGTTCTCAGAGGCTTAGCTATCTCCTTCCACTCAAATAGTCCATAATGATGACGACATCCCAACTCTTACCTCCCAACACCTCCCTGACTCACTAGAGGAAGTGTGGAGACTTGAGAATTGTAGGACTGAAAGCTAGCCTAGTGAGGCCATGTCCACCCGACCCCCAACAGGTGGCCACGTCCTGTCCTTTCTTGACACTGGCAGGAAGCCCAGGGGCATGAGTATCTCGCCCATACCTCACATAGACACATATGCACCAGGTCACTGGCCATCACACCCCACCTCTTCTGTTGACTTAACCCCCTAGGCTGGCATCTAGGGGTTGTGCAGGGGGCCACGTATTGGCTTTGCTGAACTTTTACACCCAAGAGGCTCCAAGAAACTCACTTCTGTCTGCAGGAAATTAACACAGTAACAGCCCACCCCTGCATAGTCTCCCACCTGCCTTAGCCCAATGAGGTAGCTGTCCAAGAATGACAGTCCATTTTATAGGTGGGAATCCTGAGGCCCAGAGAAAGACAAGTAACTCTCCAGAAACTACCCAGCAATGAAGTGTCAGAGGTGGGACTAAGTCCTAGCCTCCCAAGCCAGGATTTAGTGTTTTTCTTTGAGTGCCTGCATTTGTCCTGCTTATGTGGCACATTCACTGACTCTTGCCACAGGCAAGATTACCACAGGGCTGTGGAATGGACAAGACAGAGCAGCCTTCCCTTGAAGAGTTTACAGTTCAGTGGAGCAGGGAAGGACAAGGTATCACTCCAGAGAGTGATAAAAGGTGCCAGCCTTGCCCAGGGATGGCAGACACAGAGGGAACTGCCCCGGGCATCTGCTAAATGAAAGGCTGACTGAATGAAGGAGCTGTTCATCAATCAGATTGAGAGGGGTGAAGAAGAGTGGGCCATCAGAGAATCGCCCATGGGACAGGGGTGCAGAGGAAAGAAAACCTCCCACCCACCCATCCTCCACTTGTTTTATATATACAGAAGTTGTGGTTGTGTGGTTGTGTCTACTTGTTGTAAGTCCATCTTGGTCCCGTGCTAGGGAGGAGAGGAGGCAGAAGATGGAGTCTCAGGGCCATCACTGTCACGGTATCAGGAGAGCTCAGTAACTCTTGGCTTGCATGTGGGTGAGTAAGAGGGGCTCCTGCACCAGGGGAGGAGGATGGTGCTACTGGGGCAAGGCAGGAGATGGATAAGCTGCGCACCTAAGAAGTTGTCCAGGTTTGGGTTCTGCCTGAGCTAATTTTCCTTCGTTCTCCCCAAAGCCTTTATTTGAGAGGTCTTCTACAACCCTGGAACCCACCACTGAGCTGGCACCTGTCACCTGGGAACTGCATGCACTCCCCTGAGGCTCAGGCCCTCAGATGTTGAAGGAACAGTGCCCCCTGGAGACCAGTGGGGTGCGGCTGTGAAAATCTGCAAGAACCCCCAGACCCAGTCGTAGGACGTGAAGAGCCAATCTGGGCACTTCCGAGCTTTATATAGTGCAAGAAGCCAGAGCTCCTGTGGTGGCCTCAGTCCAACAGTTAGTGAAGCCTTTCCGCACAGACATGCCCCGGCCCAGGCAGTTGCAGAAATCAGGAGGCACAACCTGATCCCAAGATGTCCCTGCTCTTGTCTTCTGCCTGCTGCACTCCAACCGTCCTCAGTCTTGGGGAAAGATGTAGTTGCCCCCCACCCTGAGATGTGCAGATGTGCAGAAGAGGCAAACTCCTTTCAGTCCCAGGGAAGGAGTTTGGGCCTATCCCTTGCTTGCAAGTTTCCAAACTATAACCTCCATATCAGTCTTATGACCCAGAAATTCTATTCCTGTGTCTATGATTGGGGAAAGAGAGGCAGCCTGAGCCCCTCAGCCAGGAGTGAATGAATAAACCAACAGGGCCAAGGTGCTACACCACACGCAGTGACATGCATGCATCTGAAAATCAAGGTGCTTAGTGAAAAAAGTGGGCAACGAGAAGAGCTTCTGTAACAATACCATTTCCACAAGTTAAACATACATACATGGATGTATGCTCACTTTTAGCATTGTGTGATTGCCTCCAGTGTTAATAAAATGAACATGTGACTTCCTGGCACCTGCATGTAAGACTGAAAATTCTTTGCTCATTTTTAGGATTCTTGGGAAACATTTTAATCTAAAGTCTGGACTCTAATGTCATAGACCAATGTGATTGTATAACATCACACTTATGTTAAGTATTTTTAAATTTGCATAATTTGAATACCTTCCATAGGTGGAAGGTATTTCTGTGGTGTTTTCAATAATTCAGTACTCTTTTTTTTTGTTTTGTTTTTAGTTGGACACAATACCTTTTTTTTTTTTTTTTTTTTTTTTTTTTGGTACCAGGGATTGAACTCAGGGGCACTTGACCACTGGGCCACATCCCCAGCCCTTTTTTATATTTTATTAGAGACAGGGTCTCACTGAGTTGCTAAGTGCCTCGCCACTGCTGAGGCTGGCTTTGAACTTGCGATCCTCCTGCCTCAGCCTCCCAAGTGCTGGGATTACAAGCATGCGCCACTGCGCCTGGCTCTTTATTTTGTTTTTATGTGGTGCTGAGGATCAAACCCAGCACCCCGCATGTGCTAGGCAAGTGCTTTACCGCTGAGTCACAACCCTAGCCCCATCAGTACTCTTTTTTTTTAGTTGTAGATGAACACAATATCTTAATTTTATTTATTTATCTTTATGTGGTGCTGAGGATCGAATCTAGTGCCTCACACATGCAAGGCAAGTGCTCTACCATGGAGCTACAGTACCAGCCCCAATTCAGTGCTCTTTTTAACTGTACTTGAATATTCTAGAATTTGGCTGAGAAATGGTAGACCTCAGTGAGAATATAAAGATATGCTGTTTACAATATATTTTGCCCCTCCAAATCATTTTTCAGCTTCATGTTGTCTTGGCTCTGGGCTAGGAATAACAGGCTTATTCTAACCAGAGAGGAGACTGAAAAAGGAGGATGATTTTGAAGAGTATTTTGAGAAGTGCTGCTATTTCTCCTCCTCCCCAAACTCCTGGAAAAAACCATACCCACAATGTCATGTCTAAAAACAATTAATAATGTTGATTCACTAAGTATCCAGCCAATTTTAGAATTTTCAATGGTCTATTAAATGTTGCAAAAACTTTAATTTTTATTTACTTGTTTAGATCATTTGAATCTCCATCTAAATAAGTCCCACACATTGTAATTGGTGGTAATTTCTCTTAGTCTTTTTGTTTGTTTGTTTGTTTTTTGGTGGTGCTAGGGATCAAACCTAGGGACTTGCACATGCTAGGCAAGCATTCTACCAACTATATCCCCAGCCCTCTTTTAATTTTCTTTTAACTATCAACTCCCTCTTTCTTTCCCTTGCAATTGATTTATTTAAGAAACTAGATAATTTATCCTATAGAGGTCCCCACAGTGTAGATTTGATGGACATCCCCATGATGTCCTTTAATATGTTCTTTTTCCCCTTATATTTCCTGTAAACTGCTGTTCAAATCTTGATTTTGGTTGAATTTTTTGGCAAGAATACTTCATAAGAGATCTGTGATGTCTGGTTTGTTTTATTTGTGATATTAGCAGACATTTCTCAGCAATGCCACCCCCCAGTTGCTACTTGGTGCTACTCCAATTCTATCATTCCTTTTTTATTTATGAGATGAATGATTTCTGTAAAGTGAAACTTCTTGTTTGCTGTTTGATTGCTCTTATAGGAAAGGTGGGATAAATATCAACTATTTCTTTTTATATGTTTTTAAAAACACTGAATACTACAGAGGGGACCCATTAGATTTGTATTGGTGTCATTATGAATTCATGGAGGTAAAGATATTTGATGTACTTTAATTCATTGTAGTGTCACCTTTATTGATGCTAAAATATTGTCCCATCTTTGGCCAAAGGGGGCCTCTTCAAGTTAACTCCTGAGCCTTTTGGATGCTATCCTAGTGTTTTAGAGAACTTCCTTGCTTTTTGATATGACCAATGTTCCAGGCCCCTCTTGTGCATTTCCTGTCCTGGACCTGGAATGAACCATTTTTTCAAGAAACACTGGTTCTTTTATTGGGAAATGGTATTTCAACAACAACGTGGACCCTGCTCATTGCTGCTGGATTGGTAATCATTCCCAGGTCTTTTCAGAGGTCGGAGCTAGGAAAAATGCTTTTTGTTGGCATTAAAGATAAAATACATGGGGCTGGGGTTGTGGCTCAGCAGTAGAGCACTTGCCTCACACATGTAAGGCACTGGGTTCAATCCTCAGCACCACATAAAAATAACTAAATAAACAAAATAAAGATATTGTATCCATCTACAACTAAAAATATATATTAAAAAAAGATAAAATACATCATAAGTTCATACTGATACTTTCAATTCAAATTCAGGGCTACAGGGATTTTTGTACAAACTTTTATTCCTCTATCTGTATTTCCTTTCTCCCGTGTCACAAATCTCACTTCTCAGAGACACCAGGGATTCTGGAATTAGAATTTCATATAACGTTTCATTTGCTGCATCCCACACTATACACAACAGTCTCAGAATACCATTCCCTATTCTCCTACCAGCCAAGTGATTATGGGGATGGTTTGGGGGTTTTGTTTGCTCATTTTGTGTTTGCAGTTCTTTTTGTCTGTAGGTTCTATCCCAACAGGGCTGGACCATCAAACGACCATATCTGGAACAGTCCCTCTGTGTACTTCCTCCACCAGCCAGATACACTTTTATGTTCATTTATTTCTTTTTTCATTTTAGGAATTGGCTTTTAACTTAATTTTGTTTGTTACTTACATGAAATATTTGCTTGGTTCCAAAGTCAAATATACAAAACTAGGTACATTCTAATAAACCCAGATTCTTTTTCTGTCTCTTCCACTCCATTCCCTTTCCTTCTTCCTACCTAACCACTTCCATTGCTTGTCTATGTTTAACACAAGCAAATGCATTTATAGATTTGTATCCTTCCTTTCCTTAGATCAATATTATACACATATTTCTTTTTTTACCCAATAACATGCCATACATGGAGATAGTTTTATTTTTTTTTAGTGCTGCCTAGTACTTTTTTGCATGGTTGTACCATGGTTTATTGACACACATTTGAATTATTTGAGCTGTTTTCTCTTACAGCTGGTCCTGAAATTAATTACCTTTTGTATTTTGGTCTGAGTTTATTTGGATGCAACCCTTAGGCCTTGCATCATTTCATAGAGTCTTCTTCAACTGCTATGTGGCCGTGACTCTTTCCTGCTTAAAGCCCATCAGGGGCTCCTGATTACTTGCAGGATAAAGTCCTAAGTCCTAGGCTCAGCAGATGGTGCCCTCCCAAGTCCTTCCCTGCCCCACCCATCAGGCCACCTTCTGGGGCCCTCTCCCATACCCCTCTCCTTCCAGGAGACAGTGCCACACTTCCCTGACTCTGTACTGCCAACACATGCTCTACTCTGCTTGGAAGGCTTTTTGTCCTTCTTGTCTTCACCAGGCAGACAATGCAGCAACCTGTGTGAACCAATGCAAGATGCCCAGACTGTGATTTTTCTTATGTCCATCTTCCTCTTGATCGAAAGTGCCTCAGAGTTGTGGCCAACAGAAGATCCCCCGTGTTGTTTGTGCCCAGGAAATATTTGTCGAATGAATGAATACTTGTCTTTTCTTTTCAGTAAATAAAACCAGCTTTGGGTCACAGCCATGCCACTTGCCAAGCAGAGAAGCCACTGCACTGTAATGAAATGTCCTAGGTGCTATTCTTTTTCTTACACTTCTGACAGGAACACATTTTCTGCCTATTAGATACTTAGAGCTATCATCACTATGGGGGGAAAAAAAGAAGACTTTATAATCCTTCTGGATTATAAGAATTTTATGACAAAACTCTGGTTCTGTTGGAAAAAAACAGACTCAGAGCCAGCAAATGTTGGGCAAAGAAGGGAGGGCCCTGGCTGGATGCCCCCAACCACAGGTCCAAGGGCCATCTCACATTTGGCCTCTTCAGAGTTGGGGAAGTCCCCCCATTCACTTCTGCAACCCCACCAGGACAGGCTCAGGCAGCCTTTGGGCTACCTGCAGGATGGGTTTTCCTTGGCATGGCCAAACCCTGTACCCATGCCCTATATGTTAGTCCAGGCTTCAGGCTTGCTTGCTGTTTGCTCTGTCTACACAAAACCTGGCTGTCACATCCTTCTGGCAAAGCTCAAATCACAGCCTCTGCTCTTTGCTGCCCCTCCTCATCATGGAAAGCCCTCACTGTGTGCCTTCTCTGGCAAGGGGCCTGCCAGGCATGAGGCTGCCGCCCAGCACACACACTCAGGGTTTTTCCACTCCCCTGAAACATTGTCATCTTGGTGACACCACAACCAAGGAAGCTCAGAAGCCTGGGAAGAGGAAAAGCAGAGTCTGGTTTGAAAAGTCATCAGAGAACCACAGAATCAGAAGTTCTCCTTGGAAGGGACCATGGTACTCACCTCAGAGATTCCAAGGAGCTATCCTGAGGATAAGGCAGAGGCCACATGGATGAGCTCCAGGAACCCTATCCCAGGGATCACCAAAGAGCCCCCTTTTTGATCTCTTGTATAAATAAATCAAGGCACCGTAGTTTATTATCTCACTTGAAGAAAGAGTTCTGCTTAAATTTTTGAACGCTTCTAATCCCAGCAGCTGTGGAGGCTGGGGAAGGAGGATCACGAGTTCAAAGTCAGCCTCAGCAACTCAGTGAGACCCTGTCTCTAAATAAAATACAAAATAGGGCTGGGGATGTGACCCAGTGGTCAAGTGCCCCTGAGTTTAATCCCTGGTACAAAAAAAAAAAAAAAAAAAGAATTGCCTCCACTGTGGCATTTCTGTCACAGGCAGAAGCGGACTTACACACTCCAGGTGTCAGGAGGCTCCCAATCACCTCTCAGTTGCCACCCATTGTTGGGAAGCTCTAATTATACAAGTGCCTCTTCCTAGTTCCCTGCCTTGGTTCTACTCCTGATCCTCCTGCCCATGACACCCTTTCCCTCTCCCCGCCTCAACCATTCTTCTTATTAAATGTCCCTGGGGCCTTGGTCTGCTCCTTTGATATTTAACACACCATTACCTGCTCTAACGGTTCTCTTTGTCAGAAGTAAAAATGGTTTATGACTATCACCTCAATTTGCTGTGCTGTTCTTTCAAAATAGCATTTTTTTTTCTTTTCTTTAAATGGTGTTAGGTTTGTTTGCTTTTCTTTTTTTTTTTCCCAGTTGCAAATTCTCACACTTTTTAAAGGTGTGAGGATTCAGAGCAGGCCCCATCATGTTTGAGATTTTCTTCCCAGCTTCTGCAGCACTCTCTCCTCCACCCTCCCTGCCTGTCACAGAGCCATCGTCAGACAGGGTCACAGCAGCCTTACAGCGAGGCAGAATTGGCAAGCAAAGACAAAAGACTGAACTCCAAGTGACGCTGATCTGATGGACCACACCAGTTGAAGCAGAGGTTTACCTCGGTGTTTCTGCCTGTGTGTGAGAATTACCTGGACAACATGTTTAAACAGATTTCTGGGCTTCCCCCCAGAGGTTCTGATTCAGGAGGTTCTGGGGTGGGGCCTAAGAATCTGCATGTTTATCCTGTGCCAGGTGATGCTGGTGATGTCACTTGTCTCAGTACTATACTTGAAGAACTACTGAATTCAGTGACCACAGGCAAACACCCCCAACAAAGCAAGGTGTCAAAGAATACAAATGTTTCCAAGTGCCCCTTAGGAATACTCCCACCCACAGCATCTCCCCCCATGGGTTCTCTGGGTAGAAGTGAAACATCAGACACATCTAGAGTGGCCCTGCTGACATTTCACCTCAGAGAGCAAATGCAACTTTGCAGGATCTGACTTTGGTAATAAGAAAGAATTGACAGGAAAACAGCCATCACATCTCAGAGGTGGCAGTAATTAGAGAATGGAGCATGTTTATGCATTTAAAACTCCTGTATGCTTCTGTGGACTGCAGACCTGTCCTAGGGACCTTAAAAAGGGAAATTGCAAAATTATTTTATTATTATCATTACTATTTGTGGTGCTGGGGATCAAACCAAGAGCCTCACATATGCTAGGCAAATGCTCCACCACTGAGCTACATCTCTAGCCCTACAAAATTCTAAGAAATATGATTCCCTGAAGATATGGCCTCTAAGAGATGAAAATTACATTAAAATAACAATAACAACCACCTGACTGGTGATCCTGGAGCAGGCTAGTAAGGAAGAGAAGCCAGCTGGGAACCAGAGGAGGGAGCTGGGCGGTCATCAGGGGCAAAGAGGTGTTAGAATTGGGGGTGGGGGAACCGTGTTGTTGGTTTTAAAATATTTAACACCACCTAAGCATCAAAGACTGACAACCAATTGTGAAATTTCCTGGATCAAGAGGGAAGGCAATTTAGTTTAAGGGGTGGGAGCCGTCAATTGGTGGCCAATATAGATAGAAAAGGAGCCTTCATCTTTGGTGTCTTAACTCCGGCTGCTGAATTCATCTGGCCTTGCAGCCTTATCAAAGGCTTGCCCTTTTGTTGCTTAGAAAGTTGCTTTATTGCCATCTGGAAATGCCAAAGTTTTCAAACCACCGTCATCTCCTATCAGAACTTAGATGGGCTTTAATGAGAACGTGTGTATTTCCGCTATAACCTTTAAGAGAAACTGCTGCTGTGCCTGCTGAGGTTTGAGGGGAACCCTTGTATGACAGAAGGTTCCAGAGCTTTCCCTCACCTTGTATTTTGGCCATGCTTGCTTCATCTCTCTTTTATTACCTAGCAAGGAAAGAATTTCCTCTTTTTTTTTTTTCCCCTAGTCTAAACATTCTCCCAGGAGAAAAACAGTCCACTTCTCTATTGAATAAGAAGTTGAAGAGCCTGTTAATAAAATTTAAAGTCCACTTAGAAGTTAATAGTATGGAAGAATTAATATAATTCATGTTTTGTTACCTGATAGAGCATTAAAAGAAGGCAGATCATCTTCCTGAGCTTGCTTTGAAGGAGTTGATACGGAGTTTGCTTTTTAATGATAAAAGTCAGATTAGTCCTGTTGATGATTCTGCTGCCAAAATGTTCCCACCATATGTTCCTACTGAAGTTACCCTACCCAAGGCTCATTATGTCTTTCCAAATGAGTCTATATCCTCCCAATTGATCCCCCGCCTCCTCTTTCCCTTCTGATCTTCCTAATAATCCATTCTCCACACACCTTCCCCAAACACAGACCCAGTCCCCAGTTCTGCTCCTGTAACTGACAGAGTCAGCTTCAAACTCTTCCTCATGGGGGCGCCACATAGCCTCCATCCCTGCTTGATGGACCTCCCATTCCAGCCTCACCTGGCCCAGTCTCACAGTTCAGGGTCTAACCTGCTATTCCCCCCTGTGCCCGGGGGCCTCCCAGCCTTTGCTTGCTAGTCAAACAGCCAGGAACTATTCCATCATAGGTTCATGCCCACTCTGCACACACTAAGCCCCTTATTCTGGATGATGGTCTTAGTAACAATAGCAGCTAACATGGATTGAGGACTTTGTGGGCCAGGCACTGTTTTCAAGGTAAGAGTTCACTTGACCCACCCAGCTAAATACAGTAATCCATCAGCCCCATTTAACAGTAGTAAAACAGAGACTCAGACGCCCAGCTGCTTGCCCAAGGTCAGGCTTCACAGTTTATGGGAAGACTAGTGATTAAATGCTGTGGTGGGTTAGAAAGTTCTAGGAGGCTTCAACCATTCCTTCATTCACTCACTCAACAAGAGTTTTTAGAGCACCTATTATGTTCCAGCCTCTGTTCTAGATGCTTAAAAACCATGAAAGAAGAAAATGGAGAATCCTGTCCCTCCAGACTTTGTTACATTCTAGTGGAGGGAAATGGAAAAAGGAGAACAGATATTACAAATCAATTTTGTAGTATGTTTGAAGGTGATAAGTAATTTAGAAAAAACTGCACAGATTAAGGATTGGGAGTCAGTATGCAAGTGACAGGTTACAGTATTAGTGGAGCAAGGGTGTCTGCATTACACAAGTGACTTTTTATCATAGAAGAATGTGAAGGAATTTTGCTGCAGCTCCCTGGGGAGCAAGCACACCTGGGAAAGGGAGCAGCTAATGTGAAAGACCTGAGGCAGGGACGTGCCTGGGGTGTTTGAGGAGCTATAATGGTGTCCAGTGTGGAGGGAAAAGAATAAGTAAGGGGAAGGAGGAGATGATCCTATAGGACTTTGTAATTATTGCAAGGACTTTGGCTTCTACTCCTAGTGACACAGGGAAGAGGGGAAGGGGTTATATTCTCTGGCACCCTGCATAGAATAGTTAATAGAGAAGGGGATGGAAGGGTCAGAAGAGGCAATTACATTAATACAGGAAAGAGATGACCCAGGCAGTAGCTATGTTGGGAAAGAGAGGAGTCAAAGCATGTTAGTCAGCTTTCCTTTACTGTTCCAAATATCTGAGATAAATCCAATTAAAGAGAGGAAAGGTTAGTGGGTGAGGTGGTACATGCCTGTAATCCCAGGTACTCAGGAGGCTAACCCAGAAGATCACAAGTTTGAGGCCAGCCTCAGCAACTTAGCCAGACCCTGTCTCAAAATAAAAAAGCGCTGGGGATGTAGCTCAGTGGTAGAGTGCCCCTGGGTTAAATCCCAGTACTGAAAAAATGGCAGGGGGAGTGGATATGACTCATGGTTTTGGAGGTTTCAATCTGTGACCAGTTGGTCCTGTTGCTTTGGGCCTGTGGTGTCACAGTACTTCATGGCAGGAACACATGAAAGAGCAAGCTACTTACCTCATGGCAGCTGGGAAGCAAAAGAGAGAGAGCAGGGCCAGAGTCCCCACATCCCCTTCAAAGGTGTGCCCTCAGATGACTGGAAGATTACCAACTAGGCCCACCTCTTAAGGGTCATACCACCTCCAGTGTGCCACAGGCTGGAGACCTTTAATATTCAGGCCTTTGGGGGACACTAACCCAAACCACAGCATAAGTACTATAGGCTTTCTATTAGGAAAATAAGGCTTACTGAGGCTGTCTTAGAGTTCAAATTGTTGTTTTCTTTTTAATTTTTAGAATTTGTTCTAATTAGTTATACATGACAGTAGAATGCATTTTGACATGATATATATATATATATATATATACACATATGGAGTATAACTTCTCATTCTTCTGATTGTACATGATGTAGAGTTACACAGATCTTGTACTCATATATGCACATAGGGTAATAATGTCTGATTCATTCTACTATCATTCCTACTCCATATCCCCTCTCCTCCATTCACTCCCTCTATCTAATCCAACGTACTTCTGTTCTTCCCGCTGTCTTATTGTGAATTTGTATCCACATATCAGAGAAAAACATTTGGCCTTTGGTTTTGGGATTGGCTTATTTTGCTTAGCAGTATATTCTACAGTTCCAGCCATTTACCAGCAAATGCTATCATTTCATCCTTCTTTAAGGCTGATTAATATTCCATTGTGTATATATACCACAATTTCTTTATCCATTCACCTGTTGAAGGGCACCTAGGTTGGTAGCATAGTTTAGCTATTGTGAATTGAGCTGCTATTAACATTGATGTGGCTGCATCACTGTAGTATGCTGATTTTAAGACCTTTGGTTCTATTCCAAGTTTTCTGAGGAATCTCCATACCACTTTCTATAGTGGTTGTACCAATTTGCAGTCCCACTAGCAATGTATGAGTGTATCTTAGCCATTTCCCCACAGCCTCACCAACATTTATTGTTGTTTGTATTCTTGATAATTGCCATTCTGACTACAGTGAGAATCTTAGTGTCGTTTTATTTGCATTTCTCTAATTGCTAGAGATGTTGAACATTTTTTTCATATATTTGTTGATCTATTATATTTCTTCTTCTGTGAAGTGTCTGTTCAGTTCCTTAGCCCATTTATTGATTAGGTTTTTTTTTTGTTAAGGTTTTTGTGTTCTTTATATATCCTGGAGATTAATGCTCTAAGATGCATGTGGTAAAGATTTTCTCTCATTCTGTAGGCTCTCTCTTCACATTCTTGTTTCTTTTGCTGTAAAGAAGCTTTTTAGTTTGAATCCATCCAATTTATTGATTCTTGATTTTACTTCTTGCACTTTAGGAGTCTTGTTAAAGAAGTCAGGTCCTAAGCCAACATGGTGGAGATTTGGGCCTACTTTTCCTTCTGTTAGACACAGGGTCTCTGTTCTAGTGCATAAGTAAGTCCTTGATCCACTTTCAAAGTGTTCTTTACAAGTAGTTTTATGCAGGGTTTTTCCTCTGATTTGACTGTTAACTCTTAAAGGGCAAGCGCGTCTCAGCCCTCTTTGAATCCCAGTGCAGGGCTGTCATTTGCCCAACTCCCAGGTACTCCATTCACATTGAAGTCTGTGGATGATGTGGCTTCCCTGTCATGTTTCACCCATAAAGAGCTCAATAAATGAGAAAGGAAAGAAGGAGGGAAGGGTGAAAGGAAAGAAGGAAGGAAGGAAGGCAGAGAGGGAAGGAATATCTTTGGTTTATCACAGATGCATTTGAAGTCACCTACCCCCAAATGGAAATGGTTCATTTAAGTTCGTTTAATAGTAGCATTACACTTTTTAAAAATAACATCCACATTTAAAAATTCCTACAGGTTTTTTTTTTTTTTTTTTTTTTTTTTTTGCCTTTCAAAGCTAAATTGTTAAATCCACCATCTCCACTTTAAGTTCCTCTCATAAAAAGGCAGTGTTTCTTCCTGTCTGTTTAAATCATATTCCACGCTGAAATTGGTTACGTAACTCAGGAATGAAAACAATGTCTTGCCTTCCTTGTAGTTTGTCCCCTGGGAGGTTGGGGTGTGGGGGAGCATGCACAGGAAACTTACTGAGGTAGAGGTGGGGAATCAATAAAGTCACAACCATAAAGCAGTCTGATTAACTTTTTTTTAATTATTATTAACTGAGAAGTATAACATTCTTTTTTTAAAATTTTTTATTATTCTAATTTGTTATACAGGTTTTCAATAAATGTATCAAGTATAAAAAAAAAAATGCACTCCATTTCAACCAGTTGCTAGGGACAGCAGGCAAAGACAAAATGTCAGAGCTGGAAGGAAATTTAAAGATCCACTAGTTTGATTCCTTCCTTAGCTCTCTACTAAGGAAACAGACCTAGGAGAGAGTTGACAGACTGCTAACGTAGCCTGTGCTTTCCCAGACACAGTTCTGCAGCTTCCTGTGAGACCAGACATGGAGACAAAATTGTTGGCTTTCAAAACCAGGTTCTTAGAACAACTTGAAGCAACTCAGAGCAACTATACCAGTGATTTTAAATAGAGCATAGCTCTGTGGTAGCCCACATGCTAGCATGAGTGAGGCCCTGGGTTCAATCCTCAGCACCAAAAAAAAAAAAAAAAAAAAAAAAAAAAATCAAGATATGATTGACATTTCTATTACAAAGTGGGGTGGGGTCTGGCATCCTGTGAGGCCAGGGATGCAGATAAACCTCCTACTGTGCACAGGACAACACTCTCCTGCTCCCAACAAAGAATCAGCTCAAAATGTCAACAGTGTGAAGGGTGAGAAACCCTGAACTAGATCAAGCCTTTTCATCCTGGTTGTGGATGAGGACCACCTAGGACCACTTAGGCCATCTCCTGACCAACTGAATCAAAATCTCTAGGGATAGGGATGGAGGCACCATTGTTTTTGCAAAGCCCTCCAGATGATTTCAATGTGCCACAAATTTCAGAATCACTGCTTAGACCCCCCAGAAATTGGAAACGGAAGCAATCAAGCACGCAAGCAACCAAGGAAGATATGTAGCCCTTAGTCTGTCTGACAGAAACCTAATGGAATATAAAGAAGTTAACAATGTAGTTCCTGACTCTGGGAGCTTGTGATAAGAAGAAGAAACAAAAACAAACAAACAACCCTGCAGATTTGTTGTAAGGTTAGGCAACAAATGAAGAGCAAGGGTAGGAAGTTCTATGCAAAGATGCAAGGGGGGGACTGGGGTTGCGGCTCAGCAGTAGAGCGCTTGCCTAGCATGTTTGAGGCCCTGGGTTTGATCTTTAGCACCACATAAAAATAAATAAATAAAATAAAGGTATTGTGTCCAACTACAACTAAAAAACAAATATTGAATAAAAAAAGATGCAAAGAGGGGGCAACAGAGAACAGTGCAAAACAAGAGGACCCCTGTGGTCTTCACCAAAGTTAAGTTTGTTGGTGGACACTACTTTCTATTTTTCGGTACTGGAGATTGAATCCAGGGACACTTTACCATTGAGCTACATGCCCAGACCTTTTAAATTTTTTGTTTGTTTTATTTTTAAAATCCAAAACAGGATCTGGCTAAGTTGCTGAGACTGGCCTTGAACTTGTGATCCACCTGCCCCAGGCTCCCAAGAAGCAGGTTTACAGGCATGCACCATTGTGCCTGGTTCATTTTCTACTTTTTAAAAAACATTTACTTCTACAATGAGAAAAATAATTGTTTTTTTTTTTTCAGTCTGCTAGAGCTGGTTTCATCTCTTAAGATATATTATCATTCTTCCAAAACTAAAATCATACATGATTTAATAACATAACACATTTGTATTACTAAGTCCAGAGACACCGTTTTATTGTTTATAAACATTATAAAACTTATTTTGGGTAACTGAGACATTTAAATAATTGTCCCCCAACAGTGATTGGGCTAAACCCCTGGGAAGTAGTTTCCTTCAGACTATCTTGGTCCAATTCCTTAAACTCTCTTGTCATTTTTTATGGCAAAAACTCCCTCACTTCACTTAGGACACAGTATTTAAGATGCAGTCTTATTCATTTTTAAATTAGTCTCTATTCAAAACCGATTTCCTTCTTCCCTGGGTAGTGATTTCCAATCCTCAACAGACCCAGCGCTTCCTTGTTAGGATCATTCTGTTGTAACATCTGCTCTACTATCTTGAAATGAAATTCATGGGTAGTATAACCTATCGATGTATTCAGTTTCTTAAAGATCAATATGTATTGATCTCCTGCCCTTCCACATCTGTCCTCTGTCCTCTGACCTGCTTCTGGCTCAGTGGCTTACACAAGGCAGCACCCTGGCTCACGGCTTCCTTTTGCATTAGGCCAGTGTACTGACAGGAAGTGCGGTAGCAGGAGGAAAGAGATGAGACTATGTATTCCCTCACCCTTGGAGATTATACATACACAACTGGCATATCTCTATGGTCACAGCTCCTGTGTTGGGGCATAAGGGACTGGACCTCACCAGCACCATACAGGCTGCAGACCCCTCCAGGCCAAAGGTTGTTAAACCCTTTCTGCTGTTGATTGCCCCTGACTGCATCACCTACCCTTGTTGCTTCCCTTAAACCTGTCTTTGTCTCTATAATGTGCCACCTGTTACTTGGAGGGCCCTGACTGATACACATTCTAATGCTCTAACTGTAATAGGAGAAACTCCTCTTGGGAAAGACTATATCACAAGACTTATTGAAGTACTATAGTCCAACGTTGGCACCAAGAACGGGCTAGATACAAATGCAGAAGGCTGCAGCAATGTCATTTGTGAGCTGGTTTTCTTGATGGTGAACAACACCTGGACAAGTTCCGAATTGAGCAAAGCATTACTTACCTTTGATGTATACACTGACTGAATTTCTGAAAATGCAGTGTATATTAAAACCGTGTAAAATATATCTTGTTTAAATTAGAATTTGATTTTAGGCTCAGGTGATCACAAGCAGGTCTTTCACCTACATCAGTGTCCACTGCGGCATTCTAACACCACGCAGCACAAAGGATAGTCATTTCTTGTGAAAGACTATCCCATAAATTGCAGCATGCCTAGGATGCCATGCCCTGCTCTTTAAATGTTCTCAAATTGCCCTCAAGGGCGCTCCCATTGAACACTGAATTTCAGGGATTGTATTGGGGGTGGGGTAGCTGAGTCTGGCGGTCACAGGTTGAGGGTAGGGGTTATTATTCTCATTATTCTTGGTGTTTGGGGATGGAGGTCTGAAAAGGGTTGGCTATTGAGTACCTGATTCCCTCTTGGGGTGATGAAAATGTTCTAAAATCAGATTGTGGTATTAGTGGCCCAATACTCCCAATATACGGAAGTCCATTGAATTGTGCAGGAATTGTGAAGAAGCCATAGGTTATGATTTTTTCTTTCTTTTTTATTTTAAATATCTATTTTTAGTTGTAGTTGGATACAATACCTTTATTTTATTTATTTTCATGTGATGCTGAGGATCAAACTTAGGGTGAGCACCCTACCATTGAGCCACGACCCCAGCTCCTAATTTTTTGTTTCTCAAAAGGCCTATTATGACATAATTCACATACCATAAAATTCACCCATTTAAAATGCACAATTCAATGGACTTTCGTATACTGGGAATATTGGGCCACTAATACCACAATGTGATTTTAGAACATTTTCATCACCCCAAGAGTGAATCAGGTACTCATTAGCCAACCCTCTTCAGACCCCCATCCCCAAACACCAATCTACTGTCTCTATACAGTTCACATAAACGTAATTATACATTATGTGGTCTTCAGTGACATAATTCTTTAGAGACAAGGACAGACTAAGAGACATACAAAAAGAAATGCAATGAAATAAACTGGTATGATGTCAGCTCTCTTTCACCTTGTAACATTTCATTAGTAAATTCAGTCAGTAACTACCTACCATGCCCTGTTCACACACTGGGCCCTGGAGAAGCCCCGGTGAAGAAGTCACAGCTGCAGCCTTCCAGGAGCTGACCTTCCTATTTTTTTTTTTTTTAACTTCAATGTAGGATAATACATTGATTTCTGATCTCTTATACTTTTCCTTTATGCCACATGAAATTTTACAAATTACACATTTCTCGTGTGTGTGTTTTTTTTTTAAGTTAGTGGAAGGAGAGTGGCACCAGCCCAAACATTCCCATCTCTTTCCTTCTTTAAGCTCCCAGTGATTGTTGTTTTGCTTAGGTGGGTTGTTTGGGATTATAAAGTGGAAGGGCTGAAGGAGCAGAGACTGAAGACTAATTGCTATGTGACAATAAGGTAAAATAGTTGTTAATAGCTTAGCCTGGCTTCCCTTCCTTACCACCATGAAGGCAGTCTATAATTAACTTTAATCAGGTTTTTCATTATAGGGTACTCTTACAAAACATATCACTTGCATAACACCATTTGTTGTAGACGAAACAACAAACCATTAATTTAGAAGGGCCAACGGTTGGCACACACATTAAAAAAAGAGAGCTTAGTTAATGCTTTTAGTGTATCATTGTAGTGGAATCATCTCTTTACCCATGTCACCAGCACTACTAATGGTTTAATAAAGGAGCAAAATAGCAATGCTATCTGCTCATTAGAAACTTGTCTCAGAAGAGAAGGAAACTACCTCTGTAGAACTCAGAACAAAAGTAGGTTTTTTTACTTTGCTTTAGTTGTACACAATGCGTTTTTTTATGTTTATGTGGTGCTGAGGATCGAACCCGGGCCACGCACGTGCTAGGTGAGCGCTCTACCGCTGAGTCACAATCCCAGCCCCGAAAAGTGTTTTTTTTTTTTTTTTCCCCCAAAGGTATGAAAATCCAAGATTAAAAATTTATATTTTAAAAATATTTTAACCACTTTAAACTAGTTCTAATACTTTGAATGGTTTTCCTTCTATAGCTCATGGACCATCTAGTTAATCTGAAATAGTTATGGCAGGCTTTAGGTATTTTACAGTACTTGTTTTTTCTTTGGTCTTGGATTGAGCCCTTTTTTTATCCAAATAAATGACACATTTTAGTAGCTGCTCAGAGGCCCTTAACTGATACCAGTTTAAAAAAAAATTACATTGCTAGGAAATCTGGCCAAATATTTATTTAACAAAACAATGTTGAGGGGCTGGGGTTGTGGCTCAGCGGCAGAGCGCTCGCCTGGCACGTGTGTGGCCCGGGTTCAATCCTCAGCACCACGTACAAATAAACCATTGTGTACAGCTAAAGCAAATAAATATTTAAAAAAAAAACAATATTGAAATGAAGCAGATTAGTTATACTTGTTTAAAAACTTTTCTCAGTGGTTTTCCTAAACCATTTTCCAAAGTTGAAAACATAAACATTAAGTAGAGATTTCTCACTTAAAAGCAGATATTGTAACAAAAACTTTAGAGAACAATAGCATACATTTATTCTCACATTTAAAATTGCAAAGGAATATTTTGGAAAGGGCAAACTACATCCTCAGGTCTCTTTAGTTTTTTTTTGAAACAAGATCTCGCTTAAGTTGCTGAGGCTGGACTTGAACTTGGGATCCTTCTGCCTTAGCCTCCTAAATCGCTGGGATTATAGGCATATGCCACCATACTCAGCTTACTTTTTGATCATATTAAGTCCACTGTGGATCCAGACAGAATCACTAGGGAAACACAAATCAAAGCCACAAGACACCACCTCACACCCATTAGGATGGATACTATCATAACCAAAAAACAGGGGCTGGGGTTGTGGCTCAGCAGTAGAGTGCTCACCTAGCATCTATGTGACATGGCCTTTTTTTTTTTTTTTTTTTTTCCAATAAAGGCACTGTGTACAACTAAAACAAATAAATATTTTTTTAAAAAAAAGAAAAAGGAAGAAAGAAAGAAAACCAGTAAATAACAAGTCAGGACACAGAGAAATCCTGTGCACTGTTGGTAGGGATGTGAAATGGTGCATCTGCTGTGGAAAACACTATGGTGGAGCCTCAAAAGATTAAAATCAGAATGTGGCTCAGTGGTGGAGTGCTTGCCTACCACGTGTGAGGCAGTGGGTTTGACTTTCAGCACCACATATAAATAAATAAAATAAAGGTCCATTGACAACTAGGAAAAAAAACCAGAACGATCCAGCATTTCACTTTTGGATATACATCCAAAATAATTGAAAGCAGGTACTCAAAAGAGATATTTATAAATTCATGTCCTATTTATTCACAATAGTGAAAAAGTGGAAGTAGCCAGGCAGGGTGGCGCACACCTCTAATCCCAGCAGCAAAGTTGCTGAGGCTGGCTTTGAACTCATGATCCTCCTGCCTCAGCAATTTAGCAAGGGCCTAAGCAACTCAGCAAGACCCTGTCTCTAAAATATGAAAAGGGGCTGGGGATGTGGCTCAGTGGTTAAGCACCCCCAGATTCAATCCCTGGTACAAAAAAAGTGGAAGCAACCCAAGTGTAAATCAAAGGATGAACGGGCAAAAAAAATGTATATACATACCATGGAATGTTATTCAGTTTTAAAAAGAAAGGAAATTCTGCAATATAGTATAGCATGGATGAACCTTGAGGATATGAGAATACATATCCTCCTGCCTCAACCTCCTGAGTAGCTGGGATTACAGGTGTGTGCCACCTTACCTGGCAAACTCTAGGTATCTTAAGAGACAGAGTAGTCAAATTATAAAGATGATAAGTAGAATGGTGGTTGCCAGGTGCTGCAGGGAGAGGGGATGGGAGTTATTGCTAATGGGTAGTTTTATAAAATGAAGAGTTATGATGGCCACACAGCATTATGAAGGTATTTAATACCAAGGAACTGCACACCTAAAATATGGGTAAGATGGTAAATTTTGTTATGTGTATTTTATCACAACTTATTAAATTTTAAACAAAAAACTATGGGGACAATAAAAAGATCAATGATTGCCAGGGTTTAAAGGAAGAGAGGGACAAATAAGTAGAACAGATTTTTAGGGTAGTAAAACTATTCTGTATAATCTACCTAATGGTGGACTTATGACTTCAAACATTTATTTAAATCCATAGAATGTATGCCAGGAGGGAACTCTAAGGTAAACTTAAACTGTGGGTGATAAAACATTAATGTAGATGTGTTACTAATGTACCACTCCAGGGCAGAATGTTGATGATGTGGAAGGAAGGCTGTGCATGCGTGTGGGAGGGGTGTATGGGAACTCCCTGTACTTGCAGTTGAATTTTGCTGTGAAGATAAAACTGCTCTAAATAAGTATTTAAAGAAAAAAAGAAAAAAAAAAACTTCAAAAGAAAGAATTAAGGCAAATATGGCACACTGGTTATGTTCTGGCTTTTGAGTTCATACCACAAACTAGATACTCATTTTCTGTCCTATAAATTTTCTTAGAACCACATGGGAACTCATTTGTGCAAAACCCATCGCCTTTCCAGTTTAAAGTAGTACCTGACATCAAATAATGGAAATGATTAAGTCCTTCAGCAATAATCCGCCTACAATTCAGAAAGTCTCATACTATTTTTATTCCCCTACTCAAAGATAAATCCAAATTATTCTAATTCTAATAAGTCAAAATAAAAGCTTCATTTTTGAAAGCTGAAAGTTAAAAACCAAATAAGAGTTAAAAATAAAGATTTCCATTTTGACCTAGCTGAAGATATAGAAACTCTGCTCAAGCAGATGATTGTTTTTTCTCTGCACAATTATAAAAGTCAGTTGCTAATGCTATCACTCAGGATAGGATAGGATCTACTGTGGTTAAAAACAAAAAGACACCCAAATCTCTGGCTTAACATAATGAAAAGTTTATTATTTTATTTTTGGTACTAGGAATTGATACCAGGTGTGCTTTACTACTTAACTACCTCCTCAAGTCTCTTTAGGTTTTTGAAACAAGGTCTCACTAAGTTGCTGAGGCTGGACTTGAACTTGGGATCCTTCTGCCTTAGCCTCCTGAGTGGCTGGGATTACAGGCAAGTGCCACCATACTCGGCTTACTTTTTGATCATATTAAGTCCACCATGGATCCAGCTGACTGACTTTCATGTGGCACTGAACAATCAAGGCACTTTGATCTTGTGGCTCCACTGTGGCGTCTCCATGATGCCATGATAGAGAAAACAGGCTGTGACTAGTCTGGGAGTGACACACACTACTTACTACTCACATTTAACTGGTCAAAACTAGTCATTGCTCACGAAGCAGGCTGGGAAGTATAGTTTCCTCTATGCCACAAACGATTAGAACAGATATTGGTAAACACAGTATCACCATAATTCTTGTATCTGTCTGAAATCCAGGGTGAATGCAGAATGCTAACTCTTAACTCACCATTTTCCTTAAGAATTGAAATAAAAACCATATCTGATGCTCTAGCAATTCTAGAATGGGTTTTAGAGAATATAGTAAGAAAAAGTTCACACACTATTCATAGTGGTTATTCTAAATATCCCATTTTCAGTGAGGGTGACAAGTGACAGATGAGTAATAATGGTAGCTCTAATTCTTAAGCTACAGATAGATTAAAATGAAAACCATTTACTTCAGATTAACAGGGTGATATGTAGCTGCAGTAAATTCTATCAAAAAAGAGATTCAGGTCTTCTCAATACTCATTAGAACTTACTGAGCCCCCAGAATGCTGTGTGTGCTGAGACAACTTCATCCTGGAAAAGGATTAACAAAATCAATAGCTGACCTTTTCACCCACTAATAAAAATAATTTAAGAAAAACTATCTGTGGGCCAGAACTAGAAAAATTTTCTCACTTTCTCACTTTTTCCACTCCCACCCCACCAAAGCCGAATGAATTGATGTCCTGAATGAGGCTAAAACCAATCATTTAAGTGTGAACAAATGATTAGCTATTATGATTTTCAGTGTAATTTAAAATTAGTTCAAATGATAACTAACCAGATCTACTAGTGATTCCAACCTTGCATAATTTTTTTTTTTTTAAAGATGGGATGGCGGGGGGGTCTTGCTACATTGCCCAAGTTAGCCTTAAACTAAAGATTCTCCTCCTGCCTTAGCCTCCCGATTAGCTGAGATTACAGACAAGAGCAACTGTGTTCAGCTTTAGCCTATTTTTTGGGAGGGTGGGGGCAGGATGGGGAGGAATGGTACTGGGGATTGAACCCATGGGGTACTCTACCACTGAGCTACTTTCCTAGTCCTTTTTGAGACAGAATCTTGCTAAATTGTCCAGATTGGCCTTGAATTTACAATTCTCCTGCCTCAGCCTCCTCAGTAGATGGGTGTCACTGCACCAGGCTAACCTGTATCATTTGCAACATTATCTCTAGGGCTGGGGTGTAGCTCAGTGGTACAGCACTAAAGCCCTGGGCTCAATCCTCAGGTTACACACACACACATACACACAATCTTGCCCCAAACAGTAAAACCAGTTCCTGTAAGAGCAATTAAAATGTGTCAGGTGTACACTCAGCTACATCATGATCCTTTTATTTTTAAAAAAAGCAATATAATAATATGCAGCAAGAATAATTTAACAGTTTTGAGAACATTCACTACCCAGATAAAGAAAATAAATGAGACAAGAAAAGGTATAATACAACAAAACCCGTGCTAAAGTCAAGGTTTATCTGCAAAATTAAAAAACAAACAAATATAAAAAGATAAGAACAATTCATTTTTAATGTCAAAAATGAAAAGGTTTCTGGACAATGTTAAATTCCACTCACCATAATGCTATAGTTTTACATTAAATATAATTACTATCTATACATATGCAAAAATATAAAGTTCTATTTCATACAACAAAACCCTTTATAGAAACCATTTTAAAATTCAGTAGAACTTCTCAACATTAACATGTGAGGTTTAAGTCCTTCTAAAGGTTCCTTTAAAGGTTTTAAAACAAAACACTAAACCTAAAAACATTGTCCTTTCTCTTAGTTCCCAAATTAAATCTAATTAGAACAAAAAAAAAATTGATACCTTAGTCACATACTACTTAAATATTAACATTGTTCAGGCATGTCTAAAATCCTCCATTTTTTTCAAGTATGGAAATAGAACTCAAATATCCACAATACAGTACTAAACAGATGGAATATTTAGAAAAAGACTTTGTGGTCATATGGCACGGTTTTAAGGTTTAATTTCAATACGTTTGAAATCAATATCAAGTTTTTGTTTTGTTTTTCTTCTAAAAGACCAAAATTATAAACTACATTAGATAATTCTGACTGTGGTAAGACTTAAAAGTGTAAAATACAACATCAATATTTTATCACAAAAGTAAAGTTGGTAACATTATAAAAGGACCCAATAGTCTACTTGGACACCTTCAGGATTAAAGCTCATCATGATAGAAGTAGTCATCATGGAGCTGTCTGCCATAATCTGTGGCTTCACTGGTAAGAAACAAGTCCTGGTTTTCCAGAATCTCTTCTTTAGAGAGCTTTTTGTCACCATTCAAATCCATTTCATCAATTAGGTGAAGAGCCTTTAAAACAAAGCAAAACAAAAAGGTATCAAATGTAATAAGTATTTTTAGAAAGACGTTCACATTTTAGTGTGATGTAATTTGTCAAACCCATTTAGGTATACCAAATACTCATTAATGTATGTAAGATATTTCATATTGTGTCTATTGACTATGTCTCTCATTATCTCCTTTTAAATTTCTGCTGGGTTGTGCCTCCTCTCCACTAAAATCCAATCCAGGATCCAAACCAGGATATCACAAGGTTAAGCAAAATTACTATAATCTACTTTTTGAGCACTATACAGATTTAATGCAATTCCAATCAAAATCCCAATGACATTCCTTGAAGAAATAGAAAAAGCAGTCATGAAATTCATCTGGAAAAATAAGAGACCCAGAATAGCTAAAGCAATCCTTAGCAAGAAAAGTGAAGCAGGTGACATCACCATACCAGATTTTAAATTATACTATAGAGCAATAGTAACAAAAACAGCATGGTATTGGCATCAAAACAGATGGGTAGACCAATGGTACAGAATTGAGGACACAGAGACTAATACATATAATTTCAGCTATCTTATATTGGACAAAGGCGCCAAAAATGTACAGTGGAGAAAGGACAGCCTCTTCAACAAATGGTGCTGGGAAAGCTGGAAATCCATATGCAACAAAATGAAATTAAACCCTTATCTCTCACCATGCACAAAATTCAATTCAAAGTGGATCAAGGACCTAGGAATTAGACCAGACACAATACGCCTAATAGAAGAAAAAGTAAGCTCCAATTTCCAACATGTCGGATTAGGCCTCAAGTTCCTTAATAAGAATCCTGTAGCACAAGAATTAGTATCAAGAATTAATGAATGGGATAGATTCAAACTAAAAAGCTTCTTCTCAGCAAAAGAAACAATCAGTGAGGTGAATAGAGAACCAACTAACTGGAAACAAATATTTAATACATGTACATCAGACAGAGCACTAATTTCTAGAACGTATAAAGAACTCAAAAAACTCAACACCAAAAAAACAAATATCCCAATAAATAAATGGGCCAAAGAAATGAACAGACACTTCTCAGAAGATATACAATCAATCAATAAATACATGAAAAAATGCTCAACATCACTGGCAATTAGAGAGATGCAAATCAAAACTAAGATTTCATTTCACACCAGTCAGAATGGCAGCTATTAAGAACACAAACAACAATAAATGTTGGAGAGGATGTGGGGAAAAAGGCACGCTCATGCATTGCTGGTGGGACTGCAAAATGGTGCAACCATTATGGAAAGCAGTATGGAGATTTCTTGGAAAACTGGGAATGGAACCACCCTATGACCCAGCCATCCCACTCCTGGGTCTATTCCCAAAGGACTTAAAAACATCATATTACAGTGACACCGCTATCTCAATGTTTGTAGCTGCACAATTCACAATAGCTAGGTTGTGGAACCAACCTAGATGTCCCTCAGCAGATGAGTGGATTAAGAAAATGTGGTATATACGCACAATGGAATTTTACTCAGCAATAAAAGAAAATAAAATAATGGCATTCTCAGGTAAATGGATGAAGTTGGAGGACATAATGCTAAGTGAAGTTAGTCAGTCTCAAAAATCCAAGTACCAAATGTTTTCTCTGATATAAGGAGTCAGAGTCACAGTGGTGTTGGGTGTCGGGGTTCTTAGGAAGATTAGAGGAGCACTAGAGTGGTCAAAGGGGAGGAAGGTGAAGAAAGGGAGATAGAGGGGTATGGGGGGTGGAAAATAAAGGGAGGTATAATAAGATGGATATCATTATCCTAAATGCATGATTGAAGACTTGAATAGTATGAATATACTTTGTATACAAACAGTGTTATGTGAAAAGAGGCTCTATGTGTGTATTATGAACTGTAATGCATTCTACTAGAATGGCCAATGGGGAGGGAGGGGAAGGGAGGGGGCAAAAGGGTGAAGGAAAAAAGAAAAAGATGGTAGAATGAGATGGATATCATTACCCTAAGTGCATGTATGAAGTCACAAATGGTGTGAATATACTTTGCATACAACCAGAGATTTGTAAAAAAGTGCTCTATATGTGTAATATGAAATGTAATGCATTCTGCTGTCATTTATAACACCTTAGAATAAAAATTTTTTTAAAAATCTACTTTTTGAGTCCCTATAGGTAAATGTGAACTACTATTTACTATATCCTCAGAATAATACATGATACCATCTCCCTTTTCTCCCTGACCATCTAAAACAGTTTGATGATATAATTCAAAGTATAGCAATGAGCAGGGCATGGTGGCACATGCCTGTAGTCCCAGCTGCTCACTCAAGCAGATGAGTAAAGCAGGAGGAGTGCAAGTCAAGGTTAGCCTTGGCAATCTAGCAAGATACTGTCTTGAAAAAGAAAAACAACAAAACACAGCAATACATTAGTCCTAAATAATCCCATTACTACTTCTTTTTTTTTTTTTTAACTTTGATTTTTAACTGCCTATCAATAGAACCAACTTTTTTTGGGGGTGGGGGAGAGTGGGGGTCATTCTGTGATACTTACCTCCTCTTGTGCAATGCCCTGATTATTGGGTACTACCCAAGATAACAGCTCTTGGGGATCAAGCCTGCCATCATTATCTTTGTCATAATCATTCACGAATCTGTCTTTCTCAACAAGTATCCATTCTGGATCTTCATTTGCAGCTTAATATAAAAAAACAGAAATATACATACACAAGAATATCACATGTATCCAATAAGAAGTTTGGTATATCCCTAGAATAAAGGAAGTGAATTTAAAATTTACTACATAAAGGAAGCCAAATGAAACAGAAGTATTTAGCTGAAAAGTCCTAAAATAACTACAAATACATGGTAATTTTCAAAAGTCACACATAAACCTAAACAACTCAGAGTTTTAAAAATGTTGCATATTAAAAACTAGTACTACTGTTAACTGCTGCTACTTGTTCTGATATCTTGTTTTCCCAAATCTGAATTGGGTAATAGTTTTATGTACATTGTGTGACTATATAGTTTCCTCTGTTCTTACAAAATACTCCCAGATGTACTTTGAAAGTGACATTGAAAATAAGTACAACTGTTGACCAATTTTAAAACTGTACTGTTTGATATTTTTGAGTAACAATTCTGAATAAAGACAGTAACTCAGAAAAAGGAAAATTCCTCTGATTTCAAATGCATAGTAAGTCACTTTTTTTAAAAATATTTTTTTAGATGTTGATAGACCTTTATTTTATTCATTTATTTATATGTGGTGCTGAGATTAGAACCCAGGGCCTCACACATGCTAGGCAAGTGCTCTTACCACTGAGCCACAACTCCAGCCCCAGTAAGTCACTTTTTACAGTCTCAGTATTTACACTATTTTATGTTTTTAAGATCTACATGCAATTGTACAGTATTTTCTTTAAACAAACAAACAAAAAACCCATGTCAACCTTTACTTCCTTCCCTTTTGTATTGACAATGATATTCTACTTGCTGGAAAAGGAAGAAAAATGTCTGAATCTAGAAATAAAGGTAAAAATGAGCAAGACAGCATTTCATTAAGCTATAAAATCCGTTTGTTGAACTTGTATTACAGTTAACTTAGCAAGAAGTAGAAACCAAGCATAGTTCCTCTTGTTACATTTGCTCTGTCAAAGAAAGCTCTCAGTGACAAAAGATGTCTTCCAATTTCTTTCTTGTTTAATTCCATTTTTTCCCCCTCTCCTTTCACACTTCCCCTGGTGACTTACTTGGATCCCGCCTATAATCACCAAGAAATTCTTCTAAACTAACATATCCATCACCATTTTTGTCATGTTCTTCTAAAGCTTCTTGAATGACGAATTCCTATTGCATATTCATTAAAAGGAAAAAAGAAAAAAACTTAAGTCAAAAAATTTTCAATCCCACAACCATCTCAGTCAATCTTAATATAGAACTTTAGGAATCTTTTTGACTATCTATACTTTCAGGACAATCTTTCTAAACACTGGAATCTAGGAGAATAAAACCTCAAGTACTAAGTAATTCTAAATTCAACATGCTTAAGCTTGTGAAACTGTGAAGAACTTCACTTTTTACTCTCCTAAACCACCTCAGCACTAAATGTAGGCGCCTATTTTCTGCATGTTCCCCTCCCTCTCAAGCATACCATCTCTTCCTGCTCTGTTTTCCTTAACCATCAGCCCTCCAATCCATTAATAGCCCTGAAAGAACCCTACCTTAGATCTCATATGTAACTGTTCTTCCTCCAGATCTGAAAGGTGTCAGACCCCCCACAAAATCTCAACACTTTGCTTCCTCTTCTCTCAAACCCACCCCACACTGCCCACAAATCTGCTCCTCATTCTTATCAAAGCTTCATACCCAACAATCAATCCTCCCTGACCCAAAGGGTGGATCCTTTCTAGTTTAATGACCTGATCAATGGCTAGCTGCTTCAGTACCACCCTCATTACCTTCCTATTCTTTGTGTCCTTTTCTTCTTGTGCCAATTCCTACCCTGAACATTAGGCCCATGTCACTTTCTCCTTTCTTCAACAACTATAAAATCTAAAAAGACATGAACTATAAACTTAGTACTTTTAAGCTGATTTCTGCCATTTCAGTGGGTTCTCCCTACTTCTAAGTTTTCTTAATATTCCCTACTGCAGGGGCTGGGGTTGTAGCTCAGTGGTAGAGTGCTTGCCTGGCACCAATGGGTCCCTGGGTTTGATTCTCAGTACCACATAAAAATAAATAAATAAAAATAAATAAAGGTATTGTGTACATGTACAACTAAATAAATATATTTTTTAAAATTCCCTACTGCGTGGGGCTGGGGTTGTGGCTCAGCGGTAGAGCGCTCGCCTAGCACGTGCGCGGCCCGGGTTCGATCCTCAGCACCACGTAAAAATAAACGCATTGTGTGTAAAAATAAACGCATTGTGTACAACTAAAGCAAATAAATAAATATTTTTTTTAAAAAATTCCCTACTGCGGTGTTTTCAAATCTCTACCTCCACTTTCTCTGAGCTTTGCTGTAATCCTTCCAAAAATTCTCTTGGCAAAGATCTTAGTTTTCCAAACATGATATAAGTCTTCTGAAAATGATTCATATAAACCAGCATGCATCCTCACCTTTAACTCCCTCTATTCTTATGCCTATTCCTCTCATTTTTTCCTTTCATCTCAGGAGTTGAAGCTCTTGCAAAGCCCTCAGCTGTTTCTTAGATCCCAATATATTCCCATTTCCTAAGGACTTTCTTTCACTCTCAATTCCTTCTTCTACGCCTTCTGTGACATTCAAATCCCCAGGACTTTGCTGCACTCTTTCATTACCATCCCAGTTCTTTTTTCCCTTTCTAGACTCTCATGGGTTACATCTACTATTCTCATTTCCTCCCTACCAGCTTCCTCCCTAACATCTCTCAGTCTGTATTCTAGCACCACTACTGTAATGAAATATATTCTCAAAAGTCTCCAGGGGCTTAAACTACATTTTTATGAACCAACACTTAAAGGCAAGCTGTCTTCCCCACCCACTTCAGTACTAGGGATCAAACCTAGGGCTTTCCATGTGCTAGGCAAGTGTTCTATCACTGACCTACATCCCTAGCCCCAAGCTGTCTTTTTTAAATCAAATTTTACAGATTTTTATGTAGAGAAATTAGGGATTTTAACCTTTATCATCAAAGATTACCTTTGTCCACTATTATACAAGCTCAATACTTCAGGGTCATCTGACTCTGAATATTTAGTAAATCAACATTCCTGTTTGTGCTTTCTTCAAAAAATGATAAAATCTATTTCATCCCACTGCCATTTCACACTCCAGGGCCATATCACTTAATACCCAATATTTCACTGCTTTCTCTGGTCTTCAGTCAACTGTTTCTTATTCTCCAGAGAATCAAGAATCAGCATCATCTGCCTGCCACTCTAGGATTCAATTAGCTTGCCTTGATTTAATTTTGGCACTTAAATTATGCCCAGCACTGCTCTTAAACTAGGTCATGTATTTTGTGCCAAGTAAGAAATCAGAAGCTTCACAATGTCAAGAAGTGGTACTAATAGCAGTGTCTTGCCACAGAGCTTTTGGTAAAAAGTATACCTGCTGCATTGTTATTCAAGGCCATGATCCATTAAACAATAGGCTACATATTTCCTCCCTCAAATATCCAGGTAATCAAGTGACAGAGCTGGAGGCTGATGCCATGCAACAGAACTTAATATAAATGTTCTCTTTTTAAAAGTTATTTGGGCCGGGCGCGGTGGCGCACGCCTGTAATCCCAGCACTTTGGGAGGCTGAGGCAGGAGGATCGCGAGTTCAAAGCCAGCCTCAGCAATGGCGAGGCACTTAGCAACTCAGTGAGACCCTGTCTCTAAATAAAATACAAAAAAGGGCTGGGGATGTGACCCAGTGGTCAAGTGCCCCTGAGTTCAATCCCCGGTACCACACAAAAAAAAAAAAAAAAAAAAAAAAAGTTATTTGGCACATTACTCTTAACTCCCCAATATGATGGTCTCTACTCTTATAAGCTTGTTAACACAATTCAATCAACAACTGTTGAGTTAAAACCTAAAATTTGCCAGTTTTGAAGAGCTGGTGGTGGTGGTGGTGCCCCCCACCCCTTTTCTTTTTTGTCTCCACAGTGCTGGGGATTGAACCCTGAGCCTTGTGCATGTCAGGCAAGTGCTCTACCACTGAACTGCACCCCCAACCTAGTGCTTTTTTTAGGTACTAAAGGAATGAGAGGACTCATTACACCTGAAGTTGCAAAAACATTAATAGTCACTAGGAGTTGCATCCCCTGCCTGCTATGAAAAGGGATCTAAATGTGATGTGTTTTTCTAGACCAAAAGCTTTCACAAGTGAGGTTGTAAACTACATGAAAGTTCTGGTGTTACTAACATTGAAAAACCAGAGAAGTCTGAAGCTATAAAAGGATAAGGAAAGACTTGATGGTAACATGGTTATGACAGGGAAAATAGTCAGAGGAAGATTGCTGCTTTTAATACAGTGTGAAGATTCAAAAAAGCAAAAAAACTGAATCCTTTACCTGCTCCTGTCCCATAAGCAACCTGATCACCACCAGGAATCCTTCTGACCACTTTTAATCTTATATGGGGAGAATTCTGGGTCATTTTGGATCTTCTGTCTCTTAAAATTTGGGTTATTATACAAATAATTTTTTGTTTGTTTTTTAAATATTTATTTATTTATTTTAGTTGTACACAATGCCTTTTATTTTTACATGGTGCTGAGGGTCGAACCCAGGCTGTGCATGTGCTAGTCGAGTGCTCTACCACTGAGCCACAAACCCAGCCCCTTACACAAATAATTTTAATGACAACATAGATTTTAAAATTTCACTCACTCAGTAATTGTCTTCAAATGTTTCTTCCTTAGGCTAAATTATATTGTTATATTGTATACAGGTACAAATATGTAACAACAAATCCCACCATTATGTACAACCACAATACATCAATAAAACATAAAAAAACATAAAAATATATGGAAAAATTCTTTTCCTTCCTTACCATCATATAATCAACTTCCTCAGGATGTTCAAAAGCAATAAATTCTTCAAGACTCAAACCAGGACCTGAATCTTGGTTAGCTCTTTCAAATCGCTTCTTGTCCTTTAAATGAAGCTTCGAGAATTAAAAAATTTTGAACATATTTAAATATTTCACTATTATCATAACATCATTAAAAATACTTTGAAAAATACAAACTGTGAAATCAAAGTACTTTCTCAAACATCATCTCTTTCATCTTTACCATCATTCTACTGAAGGTATGTTGGGCAAATAATAACAAACATTAAAGGCAACATAGAGACAAGCTCCATAGTCAGACCAAGACCTAAATTCCAGCAGCACCACTTACTAGTTGTGGTACTAGTATAAATTGCTTAACCTCTCTGGCTTTCTCATCTATAAAATTGGGGTAAAAAGCTCTATTAAGCAATCAGCATGAGCATCCTTATCATGCAATCAATAAATCTGAAGTATTAAGTATTTCATAAATGCTTTCATGCTACTATTATTGATAGAAAAACTGAGATGAAATGATTTGATGAAAGTCAGAAACACAACTAAAATGTACTGACCTCAGATCTTCCTCGTTCTTTGCATACTATTATCACCTTTAATAATTAGTGTTAATACTTTTTTGAATAGTCCCAAAGCAACAAATTTACAGCATGTGTTAAATATTGGTAGGGTTTTTAAAAAACTGGCTTTGGTTTGCTAAATGATTTTTCAAAAATATGTAAATATTTTAGAAAAGTAGTCTTCTTTTGTTGAGAAACTCATATGATTAGTATTGGTAACTAATATTTCAAAGTCTATTTTTAACAGGCTCTTTATAATGACAACTCTATATATTCAGAACCAAATACACCAAAAGCTTAAATGGGTCTCATCTTGAGTTTAAATAAACACATCTCCTTTTCTATTTTCTCTCTCATCATCATCATCTTCTTTTTTTTTCTCCTTTTAAAGTAGACTCAAGTAGTAAAAACAACTAGGAACAAGGTTGATTTTGATAAATGTTTCAAAGGTAATTCTGTAACCAAGAGTCTTGGAAGTCAAAGATGCTATATTGTTAATCCTGCCTGATTTCTATTTTGAGAATTTCCCAGAATAGCTTTCCTTTCTAAAAAAAAAAAAAAAAAAAAAAAAATGAGTATGTATCAAGTTGTGCATTTCAAAATTTTAGAAGGTTTTAATTTATGTATTTTATTGTTGGAAAAAATGTTCTGTTCTGTTTTCTAAATAGGTCAGGTAAGGTAGCATTTGCCTAAATACTAGTTCTTTAACAATTACTCATCCAGTGGAGAGGCTCACCTTTTCCCCCAAAGAATCTGCCTTTTAAACATCTAGACTTCACAAGTCAGTTATACTCACCCAATTATCACAGAAATGAAAAAATAATTTGTTTCCAATAGCTGCTTTTAAGCAAAAGTTTCATAACTTTAAATAACTAGATCAAACAATTTGTATTTTTTAAAAATATTTATTTATTTACTTTAGTTGTACACAATGCAATGCATTTATGTTTACGTGGTGCTGAGGATCGAACCCGGGCCGCGCACTTGCGAGGCGAGCGCTCTGCCGCTGAGCCACAATCCCAGCCCCAAACAATTTGTATTTTGTGTTCAGGTTTAACATGGGGAAAAGTAGACAAACAAGAACTTGAGGTTTTTTGTGGAGTCAATCAAAATTTTTTTTAATAAGTCACTATTCAAAATACCAACTGTTTATATTTCCTTATGAAAGGATCCCTCAATTTGGAGCAAAAAGGTCCATGTTTCAGTAGAGTGAGCTAAATTTGGCCAAATTTGCCTATGGAAAGAAAGGATATTTTAAACAAGTTGAGATTTCTTTAAAAAAGAAAAAAAAGGGGGCTGGAATTGTGGCTCAGCGGTGAGCGCTCGCCTAGCACATGTGCAGCCGGGGTTCAATCCTCAGCACCACGTAAAAATAAAGGCATTGTGTACAACTAAAAAAGCAAAAATAAATAAATAAAAGAAAAAAAAGAAAAAGAAGGGTTTTTCTGGTTCACATTTCATGGTCATTTGAGAGCACCTCAAATTAAAAAAGTCAATACACAAAAAGAATGTTCTTTCAAATGGCAAAATTTTTTAAAAATAACCAAAAAGATGGTCAGTTTCAGAAAACTTCAACATTTTTTCCAACTGTACTAAAAAGCTAGTAAAGGATAAAAATGCCATCGATTATAGTATAAAGAAACTACCACAATCATTTATTTTTATAGTGCAACGGAAATTTGTGAGGAACAAAACTGCCACCTTTTGGTAGACTAATGGTTTTACATGAGGAAATATAAACTTAGAACAAAACTTTAGGTCTTAAAAATTCTGATCAGACTTATGAAGGATATCTCTTACATAATAAAATATTGCTTATGCAATGCATATTCAGCAGCTGACTTTAGAAGTTGGAGTAACTGAACTTTTGCCAGGAGGTCTCCAAACTTTACTTATCCTGCTTAAAAGTGCTTATGTATCATTGTTCATCATATAATAATACTTTTTCAGACATTTGACAGCATCACTATTCCAAGTTATCTATTCTCTCTACATGAAAATTTAGTAAAATAAAATTCAGGTATCAAGTTGATTTTGAATTGAATCCTTGGGCATTCTATCACTGAGTGCGGCCCTTTTTATTTTTTCAGACAGGGTCTCACTAAGTTGCCCAGGGCTGACCTTGAACTTGTGCTCCTCTTGCCTCAACCTTCTGAGTCGTTGAGGTTACAGGCATGTGCCACCATGCCCAGAGATAATGTTTAATTTTTAAATAGAATTCCATATAGACAATTTTATTTCACTCAGATACCCAATTACTTTTTGTGACTATTTTTATTTATAGCATAATACTTAGTTTTTAACTGTGGTTGAGACTGATTCCTCTTTTATCCTTTATTTTTTATTTCAAATAATGCCCATGATGTCTGGGTTCATCTTTACATCCCACATGAATTTTTAGGAGGTTAGGTATTATCTATCAAATTCTTTAAAAAGTATGATTAGAACTTCATGAGGATAGAGACATATTCCAGGGCTGCCAAATAGGATTCCTACAGGAAAGTATTCATTTTAGGAATGTAGCATTTCCCTTAGGCTATTAAGATCCTTCTAATTTTCTAACTCCTTAAAAGGTAGACTTAAATCAACATGTACTGGGTATGCATTGTGGAATATGGTTTCAGAGCTTTCTTTAAAAATTGATTCTTGGGGCTGGGGTTGTGGCTCAGCGGCAGAACGCTCGCCTCGCAAGTGTGCGGCCCGGGTTCAATCCTCAGCACCACATAAACATAAATGCATTGCATTGTGTACAACTAAAGTAAATAAATATTTTTTAAAAATTGATTATTTTTAGTTATACATGACAGTAGAGTCCATTTTGATAAAATTATACATTCATGGAATAGATCTCATTCTAATTAGGGCCCCAGTCTTGTGGATGTACACGGTGGTGAGATTCACTGTTGTGTATTCATACATGTACATAGGAAAGTTATGTCAGATTCTTTCCACTGTCTTTCCTATTCCTATCCCCTTCCCTTTGTCTAATCCTCTGAACTTCTTTTCTCCCCACACCACTCATTGTGGGTTAGCTTTCACTTATGAAAGAAGACATTGCCCTTTGGTTTTTTGGGATTGGCTTATTTCACTTAAGCCAATGACAGTCTCCAAGTCCATCCATTTACTGACAAATGTCAGAAAATCATCATTCTTTATGGATAAGTAATATCCCATTGTGTATATATTCCACAATTTCTTTATCCATTCATCTGTTGATGGGCATCTAGGTTGGTTCTATAGTTTAGCTAAAGTGAACTGTGTAACTATAAACATTGATGTTGTTGCATCACTATAGTATGCTCATTTTAAATTCTTTGGATATATATCAAGGAGTAGATAACTTGATCAAATGGTGGTTCCATTCCTGTTTTTTTTTTTTAATATTTATTTTTTAGTTATAGGTGGAACAATATATTTATTTTATTTCTTTATGTGGTACTGAGGATCTAACCCAGTGCCTCACGCATGCTAGGCGAGCACCTCTGAGCCACAACCCCAGCCCCCCATTCCTAGTGTTTTCAGGACTCTCCATACTGCTTTCCAGAGGGGCTACACTAATTTGCAGTCCCAAAACAATGTACGAGTGTACCCCTTTTCTCACATCCTTACCAACATTGTTACTTGTATTCTTGATAATTGCCATTCAGAACCAAACACCTTTTAAAAGAACTATTCCTAAATAGGTTATATTAATCAGTAATGTATCTCTTCAAAGTGAAGACCTTATATCAACACCATCATACTGCATTTAACTTTTCTATTGTTCCCTGGCAGGGAAGTCAAAATGCCATACTTTGATTTGAGGAAAGTTCCAGAACTCTAACGATGCTTTTATGATAATTCCTAGAGTAAAAGAGAACACCTAGTAGATGAATCCCAAATCTCATTATCACCATTTGATTTTTTTTTAGCACTACTAGCAGTAATAAGACTGATTTACACTCTCTGGAAAATTAAGAACCACCTAAGGGGGAAAAAAAAGAAAAACAAGATATGTTTTCCTCCTAAAAATGAAATCTTAGCTAATCTAAAGATATTAACAAATGCCTAAATAATTTTTTAAAGTTTAATGATTAACTATAAACTTACACGAATTGTACATGTTTTCTTTAACAATATTCTTTTAAATCAAAACAGAAATATATTTCAGTCCAACTGTTACTATTTATTACTATTTCTCCATACTATTATTATCCTCAACTGAAATGGAGATTATCCCCACTTTTAGCATTAAGGAAACTGAAACATAAGGAGGTGTAGTAAATTACCCAAAGCTGTACAATGGTTAAGTGGTAGAGCTGGATACAAAGCTAGGCAGACTGTCTCTGAATCTGGAGCTCTTAAAAAGCACACTGGTGGCACATGCATAGCATATGAGTAGTCATTAGCAAAGAAACAACCACCTTGGAGTTAGTGGTGGCCTAGTTCAAGTGGCCAATAGAATTCTAAAATAAATAGCAAGTACAATGATAAATGATGGCCAAAATAAAAATTAAAAGATACATATTAAAATGAGATAAGAAACAGGCTAAAATGTTTTCTAAGCACACTGGCATACAGTTTGAAACAAGATATTTAGCTTATTTATTCTTTCCCATACATAAAAAGCCTATCTTAAAAATTTTATAAAATTGGGCTGGGGTTGTAGCTCAGTGGTAGATAGAGCACTTGCCTTGCATGTATGAGGCACTGGGTTCAATCCTCAGCACCACATAAAAATAAATAAATAAAATAAAGATACTGTGTCCATCTACAACTAAAAAAATAAAAAATGATATTTGAAAAAATTCTATAAAATTACCCTTGAAATAGCAATTTCTCAAACTTATAGTTATTTGTGTTAATACACTGTTTAGTTTAATAGATTTCCAAAAGTCTTAGGAAGTTCCTACTAATTCCTAAATAAAACTTGTCTTACTTCTGCTTGATTAAGCTTATATTTTAACAAATTAAACCATAAGACATGACAATAGTACTCACAGTAATACTGAATCTTCAAAAATGAGTTATTTTAAATAGCGTAGTGCTATGCTACGTAAAACAGTATTGAGCCGGGTGTAGTAGGGCAAGCCTGCAATCCTAGCAGTTCTGGAAGCTGAGGCAGGAGGACTGCACGTTCAAAGCCAGCCTCAGCAATTTAGTGAGGCCCTAAGCAACTCAGGAAGACTGTCTTAAAATGGAAAAAAAAAAAAAAAAAGAAAGAAAGAAAAAGGGCTGGGGATGTGACTAAGTGGTTAAGCACCCTGGGTTCAATCCCTGGTAGCAAGCAACAACAAAAATCAGTACTGAAGTTCCAAAAAAAAAAAAAAAAAAAAAAAGCCGGGCGCACACCTGTAATCCCAGCACTTGGGAGGCTGAGGCAGGAGGATTGCGAGTTCAAAGTCAGCCTCAGCAATTCAAAGTCAGCCTCAGCAATGGCAAGGCACTTAGCAACTCAGTGAGACCCTGTCTCTAAATAAAATACAAAAAAGGGCTGGGGATGTGACTAAGTGGTTAAGCACCCCTGGGTTCAATCCCTGGTACCAAGCAACAACAAAAATCAGTATTGAAGTTCCTCAAAAAAAGAAAAAAAAAAAAAAAAAAAAGACGGGTGCAGTGGTGCACGCCTATAATCCCAGCACTTGGGAGGCTGAGGCAGGAGGATCGCGAGTTCAAAGTCAGCCTCAGCAATGGCAAGGCACTTAGCAACTCAGTGAGACCCTGTCTCTAAATAAAATGCAAAAAAAGGCTGGGGATGTGGCCCAGTGGTTGAGTGCCCCTGAGTTCAATCCCTAGTACCAAAAAAAAAAAAAAAAAAAAAAAAAACAAACTAAAAAAAGTAATGCAATAATTCCATTTCTGGGTACGTACCCAAAAGAATCAAAAGCAGGATCTAAAAGATCTGCACATCACATTCACTGCAGTATTAATCAATAGTCAAAAGGTTGAAGCAATTGAGTGTCTACCCATAGAAAAAGGATAAATAAAATTTGGCATATATATACAATAAAATATTATTTGCCCTTTTTAGGCAGGAAATCCTGACACATGCTACAACATAGATGGTCCTTGAGGACATTAAGTGAAATTAGCCAGTCACAAAAAGACAAATATTGTAATCAACTTCATAGTTAGAAAGCAGAATGGTGATTGCCAGTCATGGGGAGAGAGTGTGGGTAGGAATGAGGGTTATTGTTTAATAGATATAATGGGTTCAGAATTGTTTTGCAAGATGCAAAGAATCTGAGACTGGTTGTACAATAAATCAAATTACAATATCAAATTACAAATTACAATATCAAGGGCTGGGGATGTGGCTCAGCGGTAGAGCACTCGCCTAGCCTGTGCACGGCCCCCGGGTTCAATCCTCAGCACCACGTAAAAATAAACACATTGTGTACAACTAAAAGCAAATAAATAAATATTTTTTTAAAAATTACAATATCAAATTACACACTTAAAAATGGTTAAAATGATAAATTTGTTATGTGTACTTTACAATAACTATTTTTACAAGTGAGTTATTTCATATAAAACTGTTTTAAAATAGAAATAGGCCAGCAGTATAGAGTAAGAGTCCTAAATCTGGCTAAAAAGGAAATTATCAGGGCTGGGGTTGTGGCTCAGCGGTAGAGCGCTCACCTAGCACGTGCGCGGCCCAGATTCGATCCTCAGCACCATGTAAAAGTAAAATGCATTGTGTACAACTAAAAGCAAGTAAATAAATATTTAAAAAAAAAAAAAAAAGGAAATTATCAAAATGACTGCTGAAGTGGAACTGGTGATTTCCCAGAGAACACGGCAATCTGGTCTATGACCTCAGGTCCTCTTGTGCTCATTCATGTAGGAAGATAAAGTAAACTGATGTGATTGATCAAAGGGAACAGCTTGTGCACATGTACTCACCTGCCTAAATGACTCCTCTTCTGCATCATCCAGAGCAGTGATTTCATCAAAGTCAATCACACGATCATACATCTGAATGTTATATTCATCCCATGTCACAGTACCATCATTGTTTTTATCATATTCAACAAACTGTTGTTTTGCTTCTTGCATAGCATAATGTTTAAAAGACATCTGAATCCACTGACTGAGTTCACCTATGAGAATTTTCCAGAACACAAGGAATGTTGACAATAATTCTAATAGAGTGAAGATTTCTAAACCTTCTCAAAAAAGAAAACTTTCAATGTTTGCAAATACTGAGTGAGAGTAAGTATTGAGAGAAGAAAGTGGGGAAAACTGTGTGGAATCTAAGAATATTGTAATGTGATCTACATAGAATGCAAGCTCCATAAATAGAGTTTGGGTTTGTCCCCCAACACACCCCGCCCCCACAGCTGTACACTAAATGCCTAGAAAGTACCTAGCTTAGGGGCTGGGGTTGTGGCTCAGAGGTAGAGCGCTCGCCTAGCATATGTGAGGCTCTGGGTTGATCCTCAGCACCACATAAAAATATAATAAAGATATTGTGTCCACCTATAACTAAAAAATAAATATTAAAAAAAGTACCTAGCTTACTAAATATTTGCTAAATAAATTACCATCCATCCAAAATAGCATTTTACTAAAAATTTTACTCATTTTATCCAAAAAATTACAGATTATCTTTGCTAATCATCACAAATCTCTTTAGGAAGCACATACCTGAATAACTACCTATTTATTATAATATGCATAATAAAAAGTTTTCCATTTGTAAAAGGAATATAAAGTTTTCCTTTAAAACAAATTTTGTGTATATTAAATAAAAATACGTTAAGAAAATAATAGATGGGAAATAAACATGGCCTAAATTGTGAAAAGGCATTCAAGTGACTTAAGTTTGAAAAATGCTGTTACAATATATATATTCCCCTTAAACATGTCATAAAACAGCTGGAGAAAATTTACACAGTTTATTGGTAGTAATTATGATTTACACCCTTTCTGCAACAGCTGTTTTAACTTGGTACTTGAAGACCTGGTAGAAAAGTTTCTAAATCTCAAACATCCACTTTCAGATCAACCATTTAAAAATCTATTCACAGAGATATTTATTATACTGCATTACAGAAAAGAGGAGGAGATGACGAATATTTGTGAGGCGAGCATGAGACTAATACTTGCTTTAAAGGTATCACTTGTTTTAATGACTGGTACTCCTCTACTTGTTTGGGAAAGGTCAGATGAATAGAAAACCAAAGACAATCTTTCTCTCTCTCGAAACTAGATGAGGGCAGAATAACAACTTATGCAACCATGTATTGAACAGTTTCCATGCATCAAATCTTCTATGTTGTTGCTATTTTTCAAAACAGAGCAATTATAATCATCACTATTTCACAGCTGAAGAAACTGAGGTTCAGAAAAATCCAAGGCCTCAAGCTAATATGTGGCAGAGTGGAAATTTAAACTTTAGTTTCAAAGCCTAAACAAACTACTTTTACTGAGTTTTACTATCTCTTAAGAACCTCTGTTTTTTTTTTTTTTTTTTTTTTTTTTTAATTTGTTTTGATATGGGGGTCTCCCAGTGGTACTGGGTTAGTCCCAAATCCCTGGGCTCAAGGGATTCTCCCACCTCAGCCTTCCAAGTGGTTGTGACTATGGGCAAAAGTCACCGTGCAAGCTAAGACACTCTACTACTAATAAACCAGTCCTGGTCCTCAAAGTGCAAATTAATAAAATTCTCTTAAGAGTCCTCAAGTAGAACTGAGGCTTCCTTAAGCATCTCTTATTTAAAGAGATTACCATGGCATAGTAGAAAAGCAAATGAAAGTGGAATCATAAACATAGAATCACTCTTCTGTTTTCCCATAAGGGTAGTTTACCTTCACAAATTTTTGTTTTTCTTCCATGAAATGAAGATTTGGACTATGTTCTTTCTTACTTTAATTTTTAAGTTTACTATTAACTATTTGAACATTATCTAGGCTCTGAGGGTTCCAAACTAACTTGTTCTGTGTGTATTCTAGCATAACCAAAGATGGGCCTATTCTTATGTTAGACGAGAGTTAAGAGGTTTTGTTATTAAGCAGAAGGAACAAAACCTTAATATTACTGAGGGCACCAATGTAAGCACTTCATTAATTGCACATCTTAAACTTACCAGTCTGCAATTCTCTCTCCTGCAACTTCACTTCTTGGATGCTGAGCAACATTTAAATGAGCAGTATAGTCAAATAACTAGCTTATAGTTACAGTAATAACCTAAATTTTTTTGAGAATCAACTTAGAATGTTGATAAGGTTCATTAATTGAATTAAACAATGGGGAGAGATGCACAGCAATTTATTTAGGACATTATTTTAAGTCTGTGCATTTCATTTATGACTAGAGAATGTACCTAAGAGCACTCAGATTTAAAAAAAAAAAAAACAAACTTTTTTTAACTGAGGATACTAAAAACTGAATTAAGAGAATGATACCTGGATTCTACTCCTGGCTTTGCTATTTATTTTAAAAAGGCCCTTACTCTTCTAGACTTCAGTGTCTACAAAGAGGTGAACAAGCCGATTCTAAGGACCCTACCAGCCATACCATTTTGTTATAATGTCATAATAAACATAATCAACATGCAACAGGTCGTTTCCTCCTAATGTTTTACAAGTGCACATATCAAAACAGCAATAAATAATTTAATGTCTTAAGATTTGGGGGCCTATTTTCCTACAATGAGTCATATTGCTGACTGTGACAAAAATGATGTGTGGAAAGGATATCTAAAGGTATGACTTGCACATACCGTATAGAGTGAATGATGTTTATATATTACTGGGGAAAGCACTGAGTTTTACTTGGTGTCCCACCTTTCAGGCATAAAAACCTATTTTTCATGTCATAGTATCTCTCTAACTTGCTGGAATAATAACAATCTATAAACAGATACCCCTGCTTAAAATGTTCATCTCCTACAAAGGAATTTCTCCATTGTTGGTCGTGTAGGACAGTCCTTACTTTCAGTGAGAAAGCCATCTGAGTCCGAGTCAATTTTCTTTATGATGGACTGCAGTCTTTTCTGCTGCTCTTCGTGGCCAAGTTTAACATACTCATCGACGTCTTCCTTTGAGGGGAAGCGATACACAGGAGGACCAAGCATTACTATCAGCGGGGCATAATCGTAGAGAATAAGGCTATTAGATGCCTCCCTTGGCTTAGAGTTTTGGGGGACCCACACCTGCTCTCCAAGGCCCCAGCCCCCTCTACCATCCTCAATGATTCTGCCCCATGTCTGGAGGTTAGAAGGGATCTGGCCTTTGGGCCAGGCTAGTTCCTCAGTCTTTACAGGCCTAGGGGTCCTCCAGAGAGCAAGCAAGGCCCGCCCGGCCCCCATTGTCAGGCCGGCCTTCCCAGGCCTTGCCTGGCCGCCCCGCTTTGTCCCGGGACAAAGCCCGCGACGGCGGCAGTGCGAGGGCCCGGCCTCCCAACCCCCAGCCGAGCCGCCTCACCTGGACGCCTAGCAGCGCCTCGCGGTCGTAGTCCGCACGGTGCTCGCCCTGCGGGTAATGCAGCTCCTCTGCCTTGCCGGCGCCTGCCACCGCGGCGCACAGCAGCAGCAGCACCAGCGCCAAGGGCCTCGGGCCCAGCCGCATCGCGCCGGCCCGCCGAGTACACCTAGAGACCCAAGAAGGAAGGCAGGCGGGGCCCAGGCCGGCGGCTGCGCCCCGCAGGCGGCCACGGGAGGGCGGCGCCGTGTATGTGGTAGGCGGGAGGCGCTGGACGCGGAGAGGGCGGTGGTGGCCCGCTGCTCTAGCAGAAAAACCCTCTAACCGAGGTTCAGACGCCAACAGTGTTGCGGAGGCGCGCCAGGCCCAAACTTATATGGCTGCGGCGGGAGGCGGGGCTCCATCCCGCGCCGCTGATTGGACCACGCGGCGTTGGGGGCGAGTCCGCGCGATGTGGCGCTTCACAGTCTCCCACAAGCATCAGGAAGCCGGCGGGGGCACCGGAGCCGGTAGAGTCCAGCGGGTGCCTTCTCCTTAACATGCTCGGAAAAACACCCCCGCGGCTCACCCGCGCGGTGTCGTTTCCTGTCAACCTGGTTCCTGCCAGAAACTGTTCACTTCGTGTGTCCCTCCTGGTTTCCATCAATGAGATAGGCTGGAGACTTGGGTGATAACAAAACAATACTGTATCTGGAAAAGTCTTTGCCTGAGGAACCAACACTATCCATTTCTAGACTTCAGTGTATCTCATCTTACTTATTTTAGCAGAGCAGGAGTATAAACCCAGAAACTGCAGCCAGATGTTTGGATCTGATGCTCAGTTTTGCAACTTACAAGTTAGATGACCTTGGCCAAATTACGTGGCCACGGAAAACCTGTTTGTTCACTTATAAAATAGACATTGTAAGAAGACTACCTTAAAGAGTTATGAAGATTAAAGTAATTTGTTTAGAATAGTAGCTAGCATATATGGTGAAGCTGTTCCATAAATGTAAGCTTTCATTCATGTAGGTATAAAAAGCAAAAGATAATTGACAGAACAGCTTTGCAAGTAGCTAGAATAACCTTTATGGATAGAATACACGTAGATGCGGCTTTTATTCCATGTTCTATTTACAAATCTATGTAGTTTTTCCACCTTATCCTGAGCACAGTAAGGCCAGAGAAATTTGTAAGCTACAGCTTCAACCCTTTTGTTTACTGATTGCCCCATTTAGAATCAGGTCTTTTCACACAGAAGAAAAGGCTTTCTGGATCCTCTTTCACATCTCATGGTCTCTGTTTGGAAATTGGGAGCAAGAATTCTATTCCAAACTGAAAAACTGAGTTGCACGAATTTCCTGGGTCAGGTTGGAATTTTATTGTGTTTAGTCAGAGACCACTGAAAGGTTTATAGAGCAAAGAGTTGAGTTCAATTCTTTAAGTTCAACATTATAACAATCAGCATAGAACAGTGTTTTGAATTTGAATGAAAATTTGAGCACTATTTCAGAGTTGATTTCATTAAAAAAGGAAAGAAAAACTTTTATCACTAGGTCATTTTAATTTTAACTTTAGTTCTGGGTTTTGATGTAGTCTGGGAGGGGAAAATGAGAGATAAATATACCCATTTAATAAGGAAATCAGCCTTGTATTTATTATTCTTTGATAAGTTAATTAGTTTTTAGTTTTTTTTTTTGTTTGTTTTTTTTTTTTTTTTTTTTTTTTTTTTGTTTTTTTTTTTTTTTTTTGCTTGTTTGTTTTTAAGACAAGCTTTCACTATATTGCCCAGGCTAGTTTTCAGCTTATGAGCTCAAGTGATCATCATGCCTCAGCCTCCTGGGTAGCTGTGACTAGAGCCCTATTCTTCACTGAGTAAAAGGTAAACTTTGACCAACTTCTGCTGTGGCTCCAATTATAAAGGATATGGTACAGGGTAGTATAGAAGTTCTAAACTCAGGGATTTCACAGATGATGGTTTGGGGGCAAAGGGAATCTAATGGTATCTAAAGAAGCGATGGGGTAAATAGTACAGATATCTGACCAACAGAAGGCCTATGCTGTCTTCCTTCAGTCCTAAATAGGCTGTTTTTCCTCCCTATTTTTGCATCTGTAGGCAAAGGATTGGATTAACTCAGAAGATTTTAATTGAAATGTTTGGGCTATTAAATGGGTCCTTCATGGGGTTTGGTGAGGTTTATTAACACCAAAATCTTATGCAAAAATTTATGCCTAGGGCTTGGGGTTGTGGCTCAGTGGAAGAGCGCTTGCCTAGCATGTGTGAGGCACTGAGTTCAAGTCTCTGCACCACATATAAATAAAATAAAGAGCTCTCTCGGGTCCTCGCTTCCAAGATGACCAAAAAAAGAAGGAATAATGGTCGTGCCAAAAAGGGCTAGGGGCCATGTGCAGCCTGTTTGTTGCATGAACTGTGTCAGGTGCGTGCCCAAGGACAAGGCCATTAAGAAGTTCGTCATTCCAAACATCGTAGAGAGGGCCGCCGTCAGTGACATTTCCGAAGCAAGTGTTTTCGATGTTTATGTGCTTCCCAAGCTGTATGTGAAGATGCATTACTGTGTGAGTTGTGCCATTCACAGCAAGGTGGTCAGGAATAGATCTCGTGAAGCCCGGAAGGACAGGACACCCCCAACCCGTTTTAGACCTGCTGGTGCTGCCCCTCGACCTCCACCCAAGCCTATGTAAGGAGCTGGGTCCTTAATGAGTGAAGAAAAGCTGTCTTCTGAAAAAAATAAAATAAAATAAAATGGCAATTATAATTCAAAAAATAAATAAATAAAGATCATTCAACAACTGAAAAAATTAAAAATAAAATAAATTATGCCTAGGGGCTGGTTTTGTAGCTCAGTGGTAGAACACTTGCCTAGCATATGTGAGGCACTGGGTTTGATTCTCAGCACTGCAAATAAATAAATTAAATAAAGTTCCATTGACAACTAAAAACTTTTCTTTTTTTTTAATTATGCCTATGTACATTTCTGGACAGAAGCTCTAGGGCTTTACTTTCATCAGAGCTTCTCAAAAGGAAAACTTCAAAGTTAAAGGCCCCTAAACAATTCTCTAAGTGACTCTTCACCTATAATTTCATGATAATTTTAGTTAGGATTATTTGGAAAAAGAATTAGGTGAAGACCTCTGATCAAGAGAGGCAAGACTGATGCATTGTTGGCACTTGTAATTAATCAATAGTGAAAAATAAGTATCTCAAATAAGTAGACTGGGGAGGGGGGGGAAAGCATTATGAGAACCCAGAGAAAAATTTTCTTGATCTGTGAAAGGCCATAGCGTACAGCCAATTTGGAAGATTTTGTTTGTTTGTTTGTTTGGAGTACTGGGAATTAAACCCAAGGGTACACAACCTTTTTTATTTTGAGACAGGGTCTCAATAAGTTGCTGAAGCTGGCCTCAAACTTGAAATCCTATTGCCTCAGCCTTCCAAATAACTGGGATTACAGGCATGCATGACCACACCTGAATGCAAATTTGTTTTAAAACATTTTTATTGCAACATAAATGACGTACTTTAAAGTGTACAAATCTTAAGTGTAGGATTCAATTAATTTTTAGATATATATCTATAATATATATCTGTGAAACCTGCCCAGCATGCAAAGTCTCCCTCCTGTTCTCTAAACATCAGTTCTACAAAAAGAAGCTATAATTCCACTTTATCATAGGTAAGTTTTGCCTGTTTTGAACTTTATATAGATAACATTGCACAACATTTAAAGCTACTGGGAATATGTAGTTCTGCCTTGCTGTGAAGCAAGACAACTTTGGAATAAGACACACGAGTCTTGAATTTTTGGTCTCCTTAGGTCACACCTATATAACCTTGAAGCTTGTTTTTTAACTCTAAAAATGGAATAATAAAAACCTGTCTGACAGACCTGGCATGATGAATTTATTAAATACTCTTTGTAAGGTCTCTGATCTGTAGAAGAGGGCTAAATTTTTTTTTCTTTCTTTTTCCCTAGAACATTTATATTCTATCTTCCAGACTCAGCACAAGTGTTTCCTAAAGGAGGCTATCTCTAAATCCCTGGCACCCGAAAATTATTTATCTCTTTGGTCTCTGTTTTATCCCTAAATTTCATGTGTTCCTCTGCTCTGGCATTTAGCACAGTTCACTATGACTGTTTTTTTGGTATTATTACAAGGCTGTGAGAACCATAAAGTCAGGAACTGGGCAATTTCTGCTAGTGCCCTTACTATTAAGAGTGGTTCAATAAACTTTTGTGGAATGATTGAATTCAGCTGTATTAGAATTCCACTAGAAGTATCTACTATAGGTGTTAGCATTAGCTTTGAAACTATTCAAAAAAGGAATTTGTAGATTTGTTATTTTATTTTATTTTATTTTTTTTTTTTTGAGCTTGGTTAGACATATGTTACAAGGAATAGTAGTTTAAAATCAAAGAAAAGATGTAGTTTGGATGCTTGTGTTTACAGGCCTTTCCCACCATAATGAAAAAGATTTGGTATAATAAACAACTTAAGAGGAAAAGTCAACAAACTCAATGAGTTTGCAGCTTTGCACAGACAGAAAACACAAGACAAAGGAACAGAGGTAGGGCAATGGGTGAACAATTTAGACTGAATGATCAAGCAATTAGGATTTTGTTGGTCAATTAATCTTTTGTCAGTCTTTTGAAGGAAGAAGGAGATGTGAAAATTCCAGAGTTATGGCAGAGTCTTTTTTTTTTTTTTTTTTTAAGTTTTAAAAAGATATTTACTGGGTTGGGATTGTGGCTCAGCGGCAGAGCGCTCGCCTAGCACGTGTGCGGCTCGGGTTCGATCCTCAGCACCATGTAAAAACAAACGCATTGTGTACAAAAAAATATTTATTTATTTGCTTTAGTTGTACACAATGCAATGCATTGATGTTTACGTGGTGCTGAGGATTGAACCCAGGCCGCGCACGTGCAAGGCGAGTGCTCTGCCGCTGAGCCACAACCCCAGCCCTATGGCAGAGTCTTAAGAGGATGACAGAAAATATGTAGATGGTTGGATACATTATAATACATAGAAAATATTTTCATTCCTAAGGAGTCTCCATAAGTTTGAGAGTAGTCATAAAATCTCAATACCCTGCAAAATTTATTTCCAAGAAATTCAGTGTAACTATTTTTCACCAAATGAGATTTCTTCCATAAATTAATCATGGACCTGGGTTTAGGGGTGTAGCTAAGTGGTACAGCACTTGCCTAGCTCTATCCTCAAATAGAAGCCATCCTCTGTTTCTAGCAATTCACATTTATTGCCCTTGACAAGTATATCTCTTGTCCCAAAAACAGCACGAGTGAACAGATGCTAGTCATATATCTGACTTGCTCCAGGGACACAGAGAGTGACCATACATCCTGGCTGACCTGACAAGATTATTAATAACGCTCCTTACACATACAAAAGTATCCCAGAATGGGTCTATAAATTGTACAGTCATCTTCCCATTGGGCCTCACACTCAACCTATCTAGTCCCCTCCTTTGACTCCTCCCCAAGCCCCAGGCTTTATTAAATCTCAGAACCCTTTCTCACAGGTTTTCCCCAGGTTTTCAACAATAGATCCTTGAAGTCTTAGTCAACACATAGCAGTAAAAATAAAGAACAAACAAACAACAACAACAAAAAAGGTGGGGAGGAATGAAACTTAGCTAAAGATGACAATGAGAGGAGCAACAAGAGGAGCAAAACTGTGGCTTATGTAGGAGTTTCTTAGGAAATGAAATTGATCTACTTTTGGCATTACTAATTCAGCTCTGAAGACAATTTAATATTTAAACTGTAGCAGGCATTTATAACTGTTGCAAAAGCATCGAATATAAAGTAAAACACTAGTATCCACAGAATAGCCCTAGAAAGCAGAGCAATGTTGTCCAGAATGTGAGAAGGCCTAAGGGAACCCCGAAAATCCTCAGTAAATATCCACATTTCATCTCAGGAGTTTGTGGCAATTCACTTTTGCTTGATGTGTTTTCTTCATCTTCTACCTTTCTAGTTGTATAGATTCTCTACTTTCTGCCACAAATACTATAATGAACTGACTTCTGGGGAAGTGAAATCTATTTTGCAATTAAGTACAACAAGGTAGACCTTCCTAGCTGAATCTGAGCAGATTCCTAGTCTCCACTTAAGAGTTTACTCATCATATCCAAAGTAAGAATTATATCACATAACCTGACCAAACAAACGCCTACATGGCTGCCACCTAATAGGAGAGTGGAATTAGAACGTGAATGTGTGGGGGGCCTGGAAACAGACATTTTGTATCTGTTATACATTCTGCTACAGAGGCCAGCCCTCAGACTCCTTCCACCCATGCCTCTGGAAGAGTTTCCACTCATGTACGCGTGGGCGAGGGGAAATCTGTATTCTGACACTGTCGATTGCACTTTCTTGTGTATGTCAATTAGTAGTATTTGTTAATCATGTAACTATACTGATATTTTGCTTGTTATTAGTTTCTGAGAGAGATGTTTCATGATCTCCCACTATGATTGAATCTCTCTTTAAGTTTTATTAATTTTTGTCTAGTATTTTGAGACCATGTTATCAAGGACTTACAAATTTGTGATTGTTATGTCTTCTTAGTAGAGTGATATTTTGTCATTATGAAGTATTTTCTCTTATTTTTTTAACCAATACACATGTAATTTCAGTAGCGTGTGTATACAGTTTGTAATGTTCAAATCAGTTTCAACATATTTATCTCCTCAAACATTTATCATTTCTTTGTGATGAAAACTTTCAAAATCATTCATTCTAGCTTTTAAAAATGTACATTATTGTTATCTATTATTACCATATTGTACAATAATACCTGCAGGAGCCCTGTTTGGGGAGATGGCTTAAATTGCGGTTGACTACGGGATTTGGACATGTTTGGGCATTGGCGCCTTCCGTAGTCTCACGGGACTTGGCCCAGGATCTTGCAAGACTTGGCCGGAGATCTCGAGGGACTTGAGTGAGATTACAGGGGAGGTCTGCGCCATTTTTGGAGGTTAGAGGAGCGTGGACGGCGTGTCCGGGTGTAGTTAGATCCAGGGAGAAAAGTTGTCAGAATAAAGAGCTGTTTGTTTCCAGTTCGTCTCAAAACTTCTTCCCGTGGCTTCTTTGCTCCAAGCGGCCATCGCTTCAGGCGACTACAGGTGGTGGCCCGTATGGGGAATCGGCACGGCAGGTAAGAACTGAGGAACCTCGCAGGAGTCTCTAGTCAGAGCGGTTAAAATGGGTTCAAAAATAACTAAGACCCAAGTGTACAAGGCTCTTGATGGATTCTTTGATATAGTTGAGTCAGTTATTAGTGAGGAGAATTTGGAAAAAAGTGAAAGTGATCATGAAAGCTTGGCCTCGGCTGAGTCAGTTAGGGCCAGTAAGGATAGTATCAGTGCGGGCTCAAAAATGACAAAGATCTGAGCTGCTAAAGCTATTCAAGATTTATTAGAGATAGTTCAAGGATACATGCTCTCAATTGAATCCGGGACTCAGGATGTTACTGAGTCAGTTAGGACCAATGAGAGTAGTAGTAGTGAGGAGGAATTAAGTAAAAGTGATTCTGAGAAAATGAACAAAAGGAAATTAAGGAAGACCAAGATAAGGGACTATCAAGTGGAGGAACCTATGTCCTCCACTCCCCCATGGGTGGAATCTATTACAGAAAATATGAAGGGTATCACTAGGCATTTGCATACCCTAGAAATAGAAATAAAAAGTCTTTCTGAGCGCTTATGCGCTCTCGAGGGTAACTCACAGATACGTTGGGAACTGCCAGTATTTGAATATGAAAATGGAGAGAGGGGCCACCAGTCAGTAGATTTCAAAACAATAAAAAATCTCAAAGAGGCAGTAATGACATATGGATCCCAAGCTCCTTTCACGTTGAGTATACTGGAGTCCCTTAACACCTTTAGCTTAACCCCCTCAGACTGGAAACGTCTATGTAAAGCAACATTAAGTGGGGGACAATACTTGGTTTGGCGATCACAATTTCAAGAACTTTGTATAGAAACAGCTAAAATAAATGCAGATGCAGGGTTTGAAGACCATAATATAGAAATGCTCACAGGAGAAGGGCCATTCGCAGACGTACAGGTTCAAAAATATTATACCCCAGGAGTATATGCTCAGATAAACGCAGCTGCCTTAAAGGCATGGAAAACTGTACAAGGACCTGGGGATCTACAAGGTAGCTTGTCCAAAGTAATTCAAGGACCTAATGAACCATATGCTGAATTTGCTGATCGACTTTTGAGAACTGCAGGTAGAGTTTTTGGAGACGTTGATCAAGTTAGGCCATTAGTTGTTCAATTAGCATATGAAAACGCTAATAAATATTGCCAGGAAGCCATCAGGCCATGGAGAAATAAAAAGGATCTTTCCATATATATACAACTATGTAAAGATATAAATGATGCCTTTGTCACAAGGAATATGATTGCAGCAGCTGTTAGAGATGCTGCCCCTCAGAATTTCACAAGGACTCAACCTAGACACTATAATCAATCAGGATATTCCAGGAAAAATTATCATAATCAATCAGGCTATTCTAGGCAAAATCCCAAAAGAGAAATAAGACCAAATTCATACCGTGCTCCAGGTTGCTGCCCCAGGTGTAAAAAGGGAAATCATTGGGCCAATAAATGCTATTCAAAATTTGACATCCATGGAAATCCTTTGTTCAGGAATTCAAAAAACGGGGCACGGGTCCCAATGCCCCGGGGCCCACAAATGTACGAGGCATTGGAGGAGGAGTATCCTCAAGCATCCATTCAGATGCTTCCCCGACACAACCCCTATTACCCATCCACTCCCTCACCAGAGGATCAGGAAGAAATGCAGGATTAGACCTCTGTTCCACCGCCCGAATAGTGTTAACACCTGAAATGGGGGTTCAACTGATTCCCACAGGAGTCAGGGGACCTCTTCCCTCAGGGACTGTAGGACTTATTATCGGGCGAAGTCCTCAAAGCTTAGTAGGTTTGCAAGTGACCCCAGGTGTAATAAACTCAGACTACAAAGGGGAAATAAAAATAATGCTTAGCTCACCCCAAAGTATAAGTTCTGTTAATCAAGGAGATAAAATTGCTCAGCTGCTTCTCCTTCCAAATTTACATAATTCATTTAAAATGAGTATGCCTCAAAAAGGGAACAATAGAAGATTTTGTTCCACTGATTCGAGACCCATGGCTTGCTGGGTTCGAGACTGTACTAGGAGGCCTATGTGTAAAATAAGAATCCAAGGAATAGAAATGGAGGGACTTATAGATACTGGAGCTGATTCTTCCATCATTAATTTACGACAATGGCCCAAACACTGGCCTCTGCAAAAAGCTTCAACCAGTTTAAGAGGCTTGGGATATAATAACCTCCCAGAAAAAAGTGCAGTAATTTTAAAATGGGAGGATGATGAAGGACATAAAGGAACGTTTCAGCCTTATGTTTTACCTAACCTACCAGTTACTTTATGGGGAAGAGATATTTTACAACAAATGGGAGTACACCTTGCAACCAAACCTGCAGGTGTTAAATGTGAAAATCTACAGGGTAATCTTAACCCTAAAAGAAATCATTATCAAAAAGCACAGGGTAAGCTTAACCCTAAAAGAAATCATTATCATATAGGAAAAAGACGTTTTTCTTCGGGGCCACTGAGAAAATAATTTTGAAAATACCATGGCTTTCTGATAAGCCAGTGTGGGTCCCTCAGTGGCCCCTATCTAAAGAGAAATTACAAGCGGCCCACCTACTAGTTCAGGAACAATTAGAAGCAGGACATATAGAACCTTCCACCTCTCCCTGGAATTCCCCCATATTTGTGATCAAGAAAAAATCAGGAAAATGGCGATTATTACATGATCTTAGACAAATTAATAAAATCATGCAAGTCATGGGCCCTACTCAACCTGGACTTCTGAGTCCTGTAGCTATTCCAAAAAGTTTCCATGTTATTAGTCTTGATATAAAGGATTGCTTCTTTTCTATTCCCCTACATCCTCTGGATGCCCCCAGGTTTGCTTTTTCCGTTCCTTCTATTAACAATAATGGCCCTGATCAGAGATATCAATGGAAGGTTTTGCCACAGGGAATGGCTAATAGCCCCACCATATGCCAAATATATGTGGACAAGGCTATCCAACCCATTAAAAATAAATATCCAAACCTCATGTGTCTACATTACATGGATGATATTTTACTGGCCCACCCTAATCAAAAAATCTTATTTAATATATTCAGTGACGTGGTAGAAAATTTTAAAAAATACAGATTATATATAGCAGAAGAAAAAGTTCAAACCAGATCTCCCATATTATATTTAGGATTTAAAATCATGGATACTTTTGTTAGACCCCAAAAAATTTTAATAAATAAAGAACATTTAAACACCCTCAATGATTTCCAAAAACTGCTGGGAGACATTAATTGGCTCCACCCTACACTAAACCTCACTACTGGCCAATTAAAACCTTTATTTGATATCCTTCGAGGGGACCCTGATCCATCCTCACCACGAACACTGACTTCAGATGCTAGGAAAGCTTTAAAGTTAGTAGAAAAAGCCATTGAAGGAGCTCATTGTGACAGATTTGATTTAACTCAACCGCTGATATTGATTATTATTTCTTTACAATATACACCCACAGGAGTATTTTGGCAACAAGGGCCTTTATTATGGATACATTTGCCTGTCTCTCCTAAAAGCATAATTGAGTCTTATACCTCCATGGTGGCTAAACTTATTCTTCAAGGACTTAAAACTTCTACTAAAATATTTGGCATTCACCCTGCTACTATTATTACTCCCTATTCATCGTCACAGATTGAATATTTATGCTTCAACGATAATGACTGGGCTATAGCTAGATGCTCTACCTCTGCGAATTTTGATAATCACCTTCCTAAGTCTCCTATATTATCTTTTTGTATTAATCATCCTATTATATTTCCACAGGTAATAAAAAATCAACCTATTCCTAAGGCATTTAATGTATTTACAGATGGGTCCTCAAATGGTACTGCTGCAATAGTCACTACAAAAGAAAATATGACTTACATAACTGCACACAAATCAGCTCAACTAGTGGAATTGGAAGCTGTGGTAAGAGCTCTGGAAAATTTTAGAGACCAGCCCATAAACATTTTTTCAGATAGCCACTATATTGTACAAGCCGTCCCAAAATTAGAGTTAGCAGGACCAATAGCACCTCATACTCCAGCTTTTAAATTGTTTTATCAAATACAAAAACTTTTGTGGGCAAGAAAAGAACCTCTATTCGTAGACCCATATTAGAGCACATACTAATTTGCCTGGCCCCCTCCATGAAGGTAATCAAAAGGCTGATGAACTTACAAAAACAATATTTATACTTTCAGCGCTACAACAAGCTACTTTATTTCATTCCCAGGTTCACGTCAACAGCACCACCTTGCAACGTAGGTTTAAAATCACAAAAGAGCAAGCCAGAACAATTGTAAAAGATTGTAAATCTTGTATGACACATTTGCCCAATCCTCATTTTGGTGTTAACCCTAGAGGATTAATGCCCAATCATTTGTGGCAGATGGATGTTACTCATGAGCCAAGCTTTGGAAAATTGCGATTTATTCATGTAACCATAGATACATGCTCAGGCATGATTTTTGCTTCCTTACATTCTGGAGAAAAAGTTAAAGATGTCACATCTCATTGTTTACAAGCTTTTGCTGCATTGGGCATCCCCAAAATGCTTAAAACAGATAATGGCCCCGCATATACGTCCTCATCTTTCAAACAGTTTTGCGCAAAATTCAACATATCCCATAAAACAGGCATCCCATACAATCCTCAGGGTCAGGGCATTATTGAAAGAGCAAACCGCACACTGAAAATTATGTTATTAAAACAAAAAGAAGGAAATTGGAAAAGTCCTAAGGACAGATTGGCAGTTGCCCTGTTTACCTTAAATTTTTTAACTTTAGACTCTAATGGTTATTCTGCTGGAGACAGACATTGGAATCCACACCAACAACATAAACCCTTGGTTTACTGGAAGGATGTTCTTTCAGGTACATGGAAGGGTCCAGATCCAGTATTAATTTGGGGGAGAGGATCTGTTTGTGTTTTTCCAAAGCATGAATCCTCTCCAATATGGATACCATCTAGATTAATAAAGCAGGTACCACATCAAAATGATCAAGACGTAGTTGTTGAGGAATCAAGATTAATAAAAAAGGTACAAAATCAAGAAGACCAAGATGAAGATATAGAATGACTCCCTCAAAAGTATCCTTCAAAATGTTTCACAACTCAAGAGTCATTCCTCCCGGCCGGGACGAGGAGATCTCTCTTTAGTGTGCACACAATTGTATTTTTTTTTCTTTTTATACATGTCTTTATGTCTGTACATTTGTCTACATTTCATGTTAATGTGATGTCACAAATATATGTTTGTATGTTTGTTCGTCTGTCCAGTGTGACGTCACAAAGAACAAAGCGCTTATGAAAAAGAATATATATATATATATGGATCCAAATAACTTTAATTCATTTTAGGTTAAGAGTATTCAATTTAGGTAAATAATTTTATAAATGAAGGTACTTTCAATTTTGATTATAGGTATCCCTGGGACTTCTCTTTAGCAAACAATATGACTAGTGCTATATAACCTAATATTTTGGTGTTTTGACATAAGATTGTTTATTTGTTATTAACTTCATTTGTTTAATAGCTGATTAATTTCAATTATCTCAACAGGTAAAAAATTGCTGTGTATACAGAGACTTGAGGGTTCCAGCTAACAAATTATTTCTCCAAAGTGCCTTTACCTTTTCTTTAATCTATCTTTAATACAGTAAATACCCTCAGTCTTTCTTTCTTTTGTTCTCAATATGATATTTTGCCAACTTATGTTTGTGTGAGCTCAAACAACAATGTGTGTGAGCAGAAATCAACTTTAATTTTCTAATCTAATAATTCTGTTTTTTAGTTTGACAACTCAACTCTTCACTCAGTGCTGAAATAACACTGCCTTTCCTTTAATAATTGATGCTTGAGTTTCTAGGTAGCGGGCCCTGAAGATTTGCCGGTGGCATTATCTAGATATAAAAAAGACGGCTGCTGCTACAGCTGCAGGGAACGCGGTCACCACAAGCATCCCTGCTGCTCAAGCATCAAACAACCTCACCAACAGTGTGGCCTCTGCTCTACATACATGGGACCTCCTACATCAATGTGTTATAACAAATGGACATTTTGATCTTTCATTGTTTGGGACTTTACGGGACAATGCCTTGCGGACATTTGTCCAGAGAATTCAGTGTGTTACTTGATGAAACTTAGGGCAGCTAATTTGTTTAAACAATTTGATATGCTATACAATTTGGCTCGTCACCAAAAGGCTTGTTGCCTTCAAGCCGCACCATCTCCTCACAATTGGACGACTGTTAGTCATCATACACAGTCGATCCTAAAGGGCTCCATTGGATGGCTGGTTAGCCAATGACGGGCAAGATCCCCAGAGGGGGACAACCTAAGACAGGCACAGTCGCACGGGACAGTCTCATGTGGCCGACATATCAACCTAAGACAGGAGTCAAGGGCACAGCCTTGATTATCCGATGACGGGTAAGAATGTTGGTTGCACATAGACGTCCTAGAGCATTACCTCTTTTAAAACAAAAGGGGGGAAATGCAGGAGCCCTGTTTGGGGAGATGGCTTAAATTGCGGTTGACTATGGGATTTGGACATGTTTGGGCATTGGCGCCTTCCGTAGTCTCACGGGACTTGGCCCGGGATCTTGCGAGACTTGGCCGGAGATCTCGAGGGACTTGAGCGAGATTGCAGGGGAGGTCTACGCCATTTTTGGAGGTTAGAGGAGCGTGGACGGCGTGTCGGGGTGTAGTTAGATCCAGGGAGAAAAGTTGTCAGAATAAAGAGCTGTTTGTTTCCAGTTCGTCTCAAAACTTCTTCCCGCGGCTTCTTTGCTCCAAGCGGCCATCGCTTCAGGCGACTACAAATACCTCAGAGCTTCTTGTTGTAACTATGGTATCCCCTCATCAACCTTCTCCCCCCTCCATTTTTTCTATCTTTAGTAGTTTTTTTTTTTTTTTTTTTCATAAAAACTACCTTGTCTGATGTTAGCATAATTATATCAAGATTCTTTTGGTTATTGTCCGCAAGTAGCTTTATTTCTATTCACTTCCTTTAAATATCACTGTTTTTTTTGGGGGGGGGTGAGTATTGGGGATTGAACTCAGGGGCACTCAACCTCTGGGCTACATCCCCAGTCCTATTTTGTATTTTATTTAGAGACAGGGTCTCACTGAGTTGTTTAGTGCCCTGCTTTTGCTGAGGCTGGCTTTGAACTCGTGATCCTCCTGCCTCAGCCTCAGCACTGGGATTACAGGCATTGCCACAGCACCTGGCAAATTTCTTTCTTTCTTTCTTTTTTGTACCGGGGATTGAACTCAGGGACACTTGACCACTGGGCCACATCCCCAGCCCTTTTTTGTATTTTATTAGAGACAGGGTCTCACTGAGTTGCTAAGTGCCTCACCATTGCTGAGTCTGGCTTTCAACTTGTGATCCTCCTACCTCAGCCTCCCAAGTGCTGGGATTACATATTTCTTGTTTTTTGTTGGTTTTTTGGTGCAAAGGAATTGAACCCAGTGCCATGTGTGTGCCAGGCAAATGCTCTACCACTGAGTTACATGCCCTTAGCCCTTAAATTTATTTCTTGAAAGTAGCATATAGTTACTTCAGTTTTAAAATTGTTTTCTTTTAATTGAAAAATTTTTGGCAATTTATATTCAACATAGTCAGAGACAGATTTAGGTTAAGTCCTCTGCATTACATTTCTCTCTCTCTTTCTCTGTCTCTCTCTGGTACTGGGAGTTGAGCCCAGGGACACTTTATCACTGAGCTACATTCCCAGTCCTTTTTATTTTTTATTTTGAGACAGGGTCTAAACTGCCAAGGCTGGCCTCTAATTTGCAATCCTCCTGCCTCAGCCTCCCAGGTCTTTGAGTTATAGGTGTGCACCATCACATTCCACTCTCTTTTCTTGACTTGTTTTAATTAATTACATTTTTAAATTATTTTGTTTTCCCTCCATTAGTTTGTTAGCCATACATTCTTTTGCCATTCTTTTAGTGTTACCCAAGAGATTACAGTATTGCCTTCTAAATCTATGAACATTTATTTAATATAATCTAGGACTTTAGTTACTTCTTGAATAATGCAAGAATCCTAAACCCTTTAATTACATTTACTACCTACTACATGTCTTTTTGCTATTATTTCATGTACTTTAATTCTTCCTATAAATAGTATTAATCTCCATGAGATATTGTTATTATTATTTCATATACTCAACATACATTTAGAATTTCCCACACAGTACCCTTGTAATTGCTTTTCACTTTTTACCTGCATTCATGGGCTTCTACCAGGATCTTTTCTTCTCTGTAAAGAACTCCCTGAATACTACTTTAGTATTTACTTGAGAGTAGGTCTGCTGCATATTAATTTTCTCCATTTTTGCTTGTCTGAAACGTCTTTATATCAACTTCATTCTGAAGCATATTTTCACTGAATATCAAATTATAGATTGGTAGTTATTTTCTTTCAGTGCTTTCTTAACCTGAGGAAAAAATATTTACAAATTCATTTTACCTAGAGGTAAAATATCAAATGCTTCCCTACTGGGGCTATTAAAGAAACAAAGATGCCCACTATTTTCACTTCTATTCAATATTGTACTAAAGGTCCTAGCTAGTACAAAAAAGCAATAAAAAGAAATAAAAGGAGAGAAAGAAATACAACTGTCAGTATTTTCAAATAATATTATTTTGCAAGCAGAAAATTGAATCTATAGGCAATAAAATAATAATAAGTAAATTTAGTAATAAGTAAATAATAAGTAAATAAATAAGTAAATAAATAAATAAATAAATAAACAATAAGTAAATAATAAGTAAATAAATAAATAAGTAAATAATAAGTAAATTTAGCAATATTACTATAAACAAGGTCAATTTAATTTTTGTATTTCAGCAAATAAAGTTAGAAAGTGAAATTAAAAGACAATGATCTTTGCAATGGTCTTTAAAATAAATCAAATATTTAGCATGAAGTATAATGAAAGATGTGCAAGTTTTCTACACAGAATTTTTTTTATTTTTTTTAGTACCAGGGATTGAACTCAGGGGCACTTGGCCACTGAGACACATCCCAGCCCTGTTTTATATTTTATTTAGAGACAAGGTCTTACTGAGTTGCTTAACCCCTTGCTTTTGCTGAGGCTGGCTTTGCATTTGCAATCCTCCTGTCTCAGCCTCCTGAGCCGCTGGGATTATTATAGGTGTGTGCCACTGAGCCTGGGTTTTTTTTTTTTTTTAATATTTATTTATTTACTTTAGTCGTACACAATGCAATGCATTTATGTTTACGTGGTGTTGAGGCTCAAACCAGGGCTGCGCACGTGCGAAGGGAGCGCTCTGCTGCTGAGCCACAACCCCAGCCCCCAAGCCTGGGTTTACACAGAAAATTTTAAACAATTTTGAGAGTTTGTATTCTAAAATATTTTGCCTACTGTACCATGAAGATATTCTCTCAAGTTATCTTCTTTAAAAAAAATATTTATTTTTTGTAGTTGGACACAATACCTTTATTTTATTTATTTATTTTTTATGTGATGCTGGGAATGGAACCAACCCAGTGCCTCACACATGCTAGGCAAGTGCTCTACCACTGAGCCACAACCTCAGCTCTCCCAAGTAATCTTCTAAAAAAAGATGAAAGAAGAGTATATATCTAGAACAGGAATTGCTGAGTCATGTTATAAGTCTTTGTTTAACTTTTGGAGAGACAATCAAACTATTTCCACAGTGGCTGCAGCATTTTACATTCCCACTAGCAATGAAAAAAAATTTCAATTTCTCCACAGCCTTACCAACTCTTGTTATTTTAAAAAGCCAAAGGATATGCAATATTCAAGGATTACAAGATTCAATGTTGTAAGGATATGAATTTTTCCCAATTTGGTTTGTATATTCAATCCCAAGTTCCAACTGTTTTGTGGAATTGACACTGTTTTTAAAACTCATATGAAATAATAAAGGCAAAAAAGTAGTCAACTTAAAGAACAGCAATGTGGGATGATTTATATAACTCAATATCAGAGCTATTACAAAGCTGTGGTAATTAAGACAGTGTGGTATCAGCATAGAGCAGTGTCCAGAAACAAACCCACACATACATGCCCACTTGATTGACGACAAAGTTGACATTCCTGGGAAGTATGATGAAGATAGTCTTTCAAATAAACAGATAACCATAAGAGAAAAAATAACTTTCATTCCTATTGCACACAGATAAATTCCAAGTGGATTATAGATCTAAATGTTATAATTAGAATAGTAAAACATCTAGAAGGTAACAAAGAAAAATATCTTTCAGGCATTGAGTAGAGAAAAACAGTACAAAATCACTAACCAGACAGAAAAAGATTTGCAAATTTAACATTGTTATGAATTATTATTAGGAATGTCCACATCAAAACACATCACTAAGAGTGTGAGAAGGGCTGGGTGTAGTGGTGCATCACTGCAATCCCAGCATCTTGGGAAACTGAGGCAGGAAAATGCAAGTTCAAGGTCAGCCTCAGCAACTTAGCTAGACCCTAAGCACCTTAGTGAGACCCTGTCTCAAAATAAAAAATAAAAAAGGGCTGGGAACATGGCTCAGTGGTTGAGCACATGTAATCGTTAATTTGAATTGTCAACTTGATTGGATTAAGAGATGCCCAGGATTAAGAGGTTTATGGGTGTGGCAATGAGGGTGTGTCTAGGAATGATTGGCATGTGGGCTAGCCAACTGAAAAGGAGACCCTCCCTAAGCGTGGGCAGCACCATCCAATAATGATGGCTTGGATGGAATAAAGGTTGGAAGAACAAGGAAACAACAGCACAAGTAAGTTCCATTCTTCTTGAATGGATTATTGATTGCTGCTATGATCATCTGAAGATTTTGGACTCTCACTTCTGCCCTCTTCCAAAGTGGACTCTGCCAGTAAGTCTCCAGAAGCCTTTGGTCTCAGACTAGGATAGCACCGTAGATCTCTCTTGTTCTGGGGCTTCAGCCTCTTGGACTGCACAGCTACTGGTTCTCCCAGCTCTCCAGCCTGCAGCTGGCTATTGTGGATTATCCAGCTTCTGATCACGTAAGCCAACTTAATAAGTCCCCTTTTTATAATTATACTTCCTGTTGCTTCTGTTCCTCTAGAGAACCCCGACTAATACAACGCCCCTGGGTTCTATCCCCAATGCCAAAGGGGGAAAAAAAGTGAAAAGATAGTCAAAGAGAAGGAGAAGTTATTTGCAATGCGTATCATTGACAAAAGAGCTGGCTAGAATATATATTTAACTCCCACAAATCATTGAGAAAAGATAGACAATACCCTTCCAAAAATGACTCAAATGTCCAATAAGCATCAGAAAAAGTTCCCAGTCTCATGGGTTAAAAAGAAAATGCAAATTAAATGTACAAAGATAGCACTACCCACTGAGAAGACCAAAATAATTTTGAAGTGAATTAAAGTAACTAGAACTCTCATACATGTTTATGAAAGGAGTGGCAAAAAAATAGTGTCAATCACAAAGAATTAAAAGATGCAGGGGTGGTTGTCTTTTCTTATATGCATTCTTAATTTACTATTCTTGTTCCTCCTAAAGTCCTCTTAAAGAGTAATTAAGAGGGGGCTGGGATTGTGGCTCAGCGGTAGAGCACTCGCCTAGCACGTGCGTGGCCCGGGTTCGATCCTCAGCACCACGTACAAATAAACGCATTGTGTACAACTAAAGCAAATAAATAAATGTTAAAAAATATATCTTTAAAAAAAAAAGAGTAGTTAAGACAGTGTGATACTGGCATAAGATTATACATAGAGATCAACAGACTGGAATTGAGAGTCCAGAAATAAATTCATGTATCTATAATTAATTGATTTTTTTTTTTACAAGAGTGCAGAAAGCTTTCAATGAGGCAAGGATAATCTTTCACCAAACAGTTCTGGAACAACTAGATATCCTCATGAAGCAATCTGCCCAAAATAATGAACCTAGATCCCTAGCACACACCATAAGCAAAAATTCACTCAAAATATTTCAAAGACTTTTTTTTTTTTTCAGTATTGAGGAATGAATGCATATGTGCTCTACCACTGAGCTACATCCCTGGCCCTTTTTGTTTTTCATTTGGAGACATGGTCTGGCTACATTAATTGCCCAGGTTAGCCTTGAATTTGCGATCCTGCTACTTCAGCCCCTGAATAGCTGGGAAAACAGGCCTGCACCACCACACCTGGATTCTAAGACCTAACTTTAAGAGCTAAGACAATAAAACTGAACAGAAAACATAGATGAAAATATCAATGACTTTGGATTGAGCAACAATTTCTTAGGTATGACACCAGAAACACAGACAATTAAAGAAAAAAGAGTAAGTAAATTGGATTTCATCAAAACATAAAACTGTTGTATATCAAAGAACACCATCTAGAAAGTGAAAAAAAACCTTCCAATTGAAATAAAAACTTGAAAATCATGTATCTAATAAAGGATTAACATCCAGAATATCGACTCAACAACAAAGAAGTAAAAAAATAAAATAAAAAATTGACTCAAATAGGCATTTCTCCAAAGAAGATACACAGATAGCCAATATGAACATGAAAAGATGTTTAACATCACTACATCCATGTTATAACATGAATGACCTATGAACACATGATACTAAGGGAAATGAGCCAGATACACAAAGATAAACATTGTGGGGTCCCACTTACATGAGGCATCCAAGAGAGTCAATTTCTTAAAGACAGAGGGTGGAATAAAAGTAGAATAAGCCAGGGGCAGTTATTATTTAATAGGCACAGAGATTCTGTTTGGAATGATAGAAAATTCTATTTGGAATGATAGTGATAATGTAATACAACAATGTGAATATGTTTAATGACACCAAATTACATACTTGAGGGTAAATTTTATGTATATTTTACTACAACAAGAAAAATAGGGGCTGGGATTGTGGCTCAGCGGTTGAGCGTTCGCCTCGCACGTGCGCAGCCCAGGTTCGATCCTCAGCACCACGTAAACATAAATGCATTGCATTGTGTACAACTAAAGCAAATAAATAAATATTAAAAAAAGAAAAATTTAAAATTTTTAATTAAAAATGATGAATCTTATGTGAACTGTACCTCACACACAAAGAAAATTTTAAACTAATGGATCATTATGAATGATAGTAGTGCTGTATCCTTAACCAAGTAGCTGATTGCAGAAGTTGTTCTTGATGTGCCATCTTTAGTAGAACAAATAAATATGGCTGCTGGCATATGATATAAATTTGCTAAACTAGGGAATGCATTCTTTTAACTATGATCAGGAATTAGGACTAGAAGCAGTTTACTTTCACATAGGATGGAAGACAGTATATGCACAGTTTTGCTCCAGTGCAAAGAAACCCAAATCATATGTGTATTCCATGGAACATCATATCAGATCACTCTACTGATACTATTGTGTTAACCAAAACTGATGACAAGAAATTGTATCCACTTTGGATACTTTGGTAGGACATATGCAGTCCAGAGTGTGGAAGATAAATCCTATACAAATGTAAAAGCCTTACCTATCCTTGCAGTTATTAGGAGCCTACTTCTCAACATTGATACAATATGACTATCTATCTAATCTATACATTCAAACTCCTTTGACATTTAAACAAATTTCTTTATTGTTTAAATGAATCAGAGTTGGCTTCTGTAAACTCTGGCTAATTCAAAGTCTCAGATGGATATCATTTCCTCTAGGACAGTTTTTCAGACCCCAACTTTCTGGGTTAGGCAATTCTCTACTCTTCTGATACAGAGTACTCTACCTATTAGTGTATTTATAACTTTGTATTCATGATTGTGTGTCTGCCTTTTCTATGTGAACTAAGATACTTAAGAGCAGTTAATGTCTCTTTTCCACTAGTCTTTACTAGCTAGCACAGTCCCTGACACATAGTAGATCCTCACTAAATATTTATTGAGTGGATATGCCACCACTAGATCTGCCACACTTTATGGCAATTTAAGTGAAATATGTTCTAAGTTGAATTTGTCATATTCACTATTACAAGTTGAAGGCAGTATCAGGCAAAGTTCAATGCAGAAAGTAGAAACCACTCTAGATATATATATATATATATATATATATCTATATCTATATCTATATATATATATAGATATATATATCTATCTATATATATATATATATATTTATTTTTAGGAAGAAATTTATTACAGGACAGTGATGCTCATCAAGGGCTAGAAGAGCAGGATTGAGGCTGGACAAGTAGAAACAATTCTCAGAAACATGCAGAACTGGACTATCAAAAACATTCCTACTTCCTAAAGTCATCATTTTACCTATTCAAACACATCCCCATAGCTTTGATCCAGAGATCAGTAAACTAATCAAGAGGCAATTGCCACTATTGCTGTGGATGATTGCACTGTCCTTGACGTGCAGAAAGGTAGAAAATGGCCACTGGAATCCCACTGCAGAAAAAAAAATCCACATTTTCCACAAGTTTTCTCAGCAACTTAAAGGGCAGAAAGATGAGTTTTACCTTCATCTCACTCCTGTTTTTCATATTTCATTAATTAATCTCATACTAGAGACTAATTCACATTCATAGACTTTGTTGCAAAGGAGTCTGGAAAAGTGTAGTTTTCAACTCTCCAGTCTTTGCAGTGCAGGAGGACACTTTGTGGTTTGGAGGCTGAGTGCCCACCACAGTGGCATTTCCATTCACAAAGCTGCTGAACTGCACCATGTGCAATCCTCACCTCTTCCCTGACACCATGATGCTGCCCTCAGATGGAAATGATTCTCATGGATTCTCCATGAGATTAAATTTAGAGGATGGGCTGGGGTTGTGGCTCAGCGGTAGAGCGCTCGCCTAGCACGTGTGTGGTCCAGATTTGATCCTTAGCACCACATAGAAATAAATGCATTGTGTACAACTAAAGCAAATAAATAAATATTTAAAAATAAATTTAGAGGATGCTTAACATTTATTAATGTTTTTATGGAATGAGATGAAATCTTAGTTGTAGTTGGACATAATACCTTTATTTATTTTTTTTATGTGGTGCTGAGGATCGAACCCAGGGCCTTGCACGTGCAAGATGAGTGCTCTACCTCTGAGTCACAACTCCAGCCCTATGAAATGAATCTTGATGGGCTGCATCTTGGTCAGAATCACTGATTCTTTGAGCAGATTTCTTCCTGAGGAAATGGCAGTTACATAGTCAACTTGGACCTTTCCACCTCTGAATAAAAGGTCATTTAACATCCCGCCTCATTTGTTAGACGTGACTTCAAGGGTCAGAGCAATGGAAGAAAAGTGGAGAAACCAAAGCCCAGAAAAATGAGGAATCTTGTGCAAAATAATAGAAAGGCATGGTAGGTAGTCACATGGTCCTTGACTTGAATTTAGGTTCTGCCTTTTACTAAATGCTAAGACCTGGAGCAAGTTCCTTAGATGCTCTATATCTTGGTTTCCTCATTTCCAAAATACCTATCTCACAGAGTTATGAAGATTAGATAATACATGTAAGATATAGGTATATAAAGTGCCAAAGAAATATCGGTTCCTCTTTAATTTCCTGTGGCTACTGTAAGAAATTATGAGAAATTTAGTGACTTTAAACACTTTTTTTGAAGAGGAGCAGGGAGATGAAACCCAGGGCCATCTGCAGGTTTGTATTCCCCTAACCCCTATCTTTTGTATGTAGTTCTGGATGTCAGAAGTCTAAACTGGTTTCACTGGGCCATAATCAAGAAAATGGCAGGGCCACATTCCCTCTGTAAGCTCTAAGGAAGAATCTGTTTTCTTGCCTTTTCCAGCTTCCAAAGTTGTCTTTTTTGCATACTTTGGCTGGGCCCCCTTCTTCCATATTTGAAGCCTGCAGCATGGCATCTTGCTTTAAGTCCTCACATTGTTTCAAATCTTGCTTTCTGTGTCAAATCTCCCTCTGCCTTCTGCTTGTGATTTATAGTCAAGATCCACCTGGATAATCCATGATAATCTCCCTGATCTCAAGATCCTTATTATAATTACACTGTGAATTCCCAGTTACCATATAAGGTAACATTCACAAGTTTCAAGGACCTGAATATCTTTGGGGACCATTATTCAGCTAACTCCTTTCATCACCAGTATTTGCTACTTTTTAAAAGGCTATTTGGCATCTAAAGCAGTTTCTTGCTGTCCAATAGAAATATAATGTGGGCCATGTGTGTAATTTTAATTTTTCTAGTCGCTACATTAAAAAAGCAAAAAGGGCCGGACGCGGTGGTGCACGCCTGTAATGCCAGCACTTGGGAGGCTGAGGCAGGAGGATCATGAGTTCAAAGCCAGCCTCAGCAATGGCGAGGCACTTAGCAATTCAGTGAGACCCTCCCTGCCTCTAATAAAATACAAAAAAGGGCTGGGGATGTGGCCCAGTGGTCAAGTGCCTCTGAGTTCAATCCCCAGAACCAAAAAAAAAAAAAAAAAAAGAGCAAAAAGGAACAGGTGAAGTTAATTTTATTGATACAGTTTACTTAGGCTATTATGCCCCAAATAGCATCAACATGTAATTATGATAGAAATTATTGTAATATTTTACTTATTTTTCATACTCAGTCTTTGAAATCTGATGTGCAATTTGCACTTAGTGCAAATATTAATTCAGACTAACCACACTTCAGTTGCTCTGTGGTCACATGTGCTAGTGGTCACTGTATTGGATAGTGCAGGTCTATAGGGTTATAAAATTAAAAGGGCTAATGGATTGGACCATACATTCCTCTCACTCACCCCATGTTTTAGTGGCTTTAACACTCATGTCTGATACTTCATTCTGCCTATATCCACCACTGAGGTGATGACTACTGACTCAGATCCTGCTTGGTGTGCCAAGGATGCCACCTGTGGGCAATAAACATCCCACGGAACCAAACAAGGTACAGAATTAATGTTAGGTATCAGTTCATTGAGAAAACAAAATCTACCTTATATCTGAAAAGTAGAGGGATTTTAATTCAGGTTATTACTTATGCCGGTTGATGGAACAGCTGAGAAGCCAAATCATAGACAATGAGAAAAACTACAGATTAGCAACATTACACAACCACTACTACTTCTAGTAATGGAAGGACAAGAGAGGTACTATTACCAGAACCTAAAATCATCACTGCTCAAGAGCTAGGATCATGGCAGGGAACTTGAATTCTGAAGGAAGAGAGTGTTTAGTGAGAGCTGGAGACATGGAGGAAGCATAGCCACTACTAGAAATACTGCCTGAGGAGGGAGTGAGAAATTCCTTGATGCCTCCTTCCTGTTATAGTTCCATACTAGGTGTTCAACCAGGGCCTTCCACTGGGCAAATTTACTTGGAAGCCACTTGTCAAGGGATCCTGGGAAATGTATTTCCTTTAGAGTTGGAACAGGGCAAGGGCAAATCAGAGATGAATTTAAGAATAAATAGGCAAATAAGTGTTATCATTCATGCTTTCACTATTCAACATATTTACCTCCTATATTACAACAACTTTATGCTTCTAACAAGACACAGTTACACATCACAGAAATGAAGATGCCCTTTATGGTCTCCTCAACATGAGTGAGATTCATTATCATTGCTGTCCAATATGTGAGGGGAATTCAGTCTTTCCCGTTAAACCATGGTTTCTCAAGGTTTAGTGACATATGAACTAATTGATTAAGTGAAACACTTTGTACTTTGACTTTTATAAAAAATAGTACAGAAAGGGGAAATTAATTGGTTAATATCAATATCAAAATAGAAATGCTTTTCTTTAACTGGCATAAGAGCATAATTGATACTTATCACTTCCTCTGTCACTGTTCATTCTTTTTTCCCATTGTCCTTAGTCAACACTCTGGTTGTAGTCCTTTACCTTGGTGGTGACACAAGCCTTTGTTCTTGAGGGATATGAGTTCTTAGTAGTCTTGCCTTTATCAGGTCTTGTCTTCATTCTTTTTTAAACCTTTCTACCGAAGATGGAAGAAGAAAATGATGCTCCAATAATTCTCTGGGTTCTTGATAAGGTCTTCCATGCCCTCATTTTATAGTTGCAACTCAAATTTTCTTTGTTAATTGGAAACAATCACGCCATCCAGTGTTGTAAACCTTCCTCTATATGTTGGTTCAGTGGCGTGGGGACACCAAAGTAGTCAGGTGTTTGTTTCAACTTCTCAGTCAATGGTATTATTATTATATGCTTGGATGACCAAAGTATACTATCCATACAGCTGGGAACTGTAGCAGCTGAGGTAGATGCCTCTCTGTGTCCCCTCAGTCCATCCGATTTTGCCCACAGTTGCAATAGTGCTTTTTATATAATAACAATTCTCCCTCTTGTCTCTTGTCCTGTGGGTTTTCTGTGGCGTGCTGCCAAAAGAAAGTGTAGCCCAGAAATGTCAGGGAGCTACTGTCCTGGGGATTGGAGTTAGAGGGCATATGCCTTGCTTTCTTATCCTCTAAAAGGACAATTCTTTCTTTTTCTTCTTCTTCTTCTTCTTTTAGTTGTCGGTGGACCTTTTAATTTTATTTATTTGTATGTGATGCTGAGAATTGAACCCAGTGCCTAACACGTTAGGCAAGTGCTCTACCACTGAGCTACAAGTCCAGCTCCCAAAAGAACAATTCTAAAACTTGTTCCACACTATTTCTTGAGGGTTCTTCTTGAGACTGAGCTTCAGTTGCCACAGAAGTCACCTGCTCGTCTTTATCCACCTTATCTCTGACTCACTTTCCTCTTTTCCTGCTTATGCTCACTGGAATACCTCTCAGATAAACTACCTGCACCCAAGACCCTTTCATCAGAGAAGAACCAAAAGTAACACAGGAACAAGGAACTTTAAAACAGGAGAATCTAAGATGTGGAGAAAGTAAACTAAATTTTGTACATGGGTCATTAGATTTAATAATTGCCAGAATCTGGATATTTTGGCTGTAAGAGAAATAGCACCATCTGTTGGTCATTGGTTCAAAGTATACACTCCATTCTATACGACCGCATTTGATCCTGAAGGGCATTTTTTCACTGGTGGCCAATTATGGCTTCAGTCAGTTATTCCACCAATCTGTCAGTTCACTTTTTTTTAGATGATGGGGTATGTGATAAGATTAGTCAATAGCATGAGCTTGCTTATTTTGCTTCCAAACGAGATCCTTGGTGAGAGGCAACTTCCTATGGCATAAGATGATCATGAATCATAGGATTATGATATGCCATAGGCCCACAGGTGACACTCCTGCAGAGCCATGTTTAGATGTTGAAAGAAAACAGTGTTTATTCTAGTGAGGACAAATCTCTGTCTTTCCACGATGGAAGAGGTCCAGTGTAATCAACATGTCTAGTAATATCTGGGCCCACTGAACAGGGACTGGTGTGGCTGAATAAAGAAGCTGACCAACATTCACAGAATTGGTCTTCTTGACCACCTGATTATTGAGGGCTTACTGTTTGGTGGATTCCCTTTGATAAGCATTCACCTGGGACACAAAGATTCTCATATTATTCATCAACATTGAGATGTCCATTCATTTACTTTTTCCTTACATTTCCTTGTTATCAATATTCCAATATTATTCTTTCCCAGTTTTTTTTTTATATTTATTTATTTATTTTAGTTGTACACAATGCCTTTATTTATTTTTATGTGGTGCTGAGGATTGAACCCGGGCCGCACACGTGCTAGGCGAGCGCTCTACCACTGAGCCACAATCCCAGCCCTCTTTCCCAGTTTCTGAGCAATAGGTAAAGCCATTAGTCACTATCCAGGAACCACAGAAGATCTCTTCCTTCTAGGTAAAGTGGACATCCATGTAAGCTGCCTGTCACGGCCAGCCACGGCGCCGCCACGGGAGGAAAATTCTCGGAGGCAGAGTTAAGCTTTTACTACTTTTACTTCTACTTTCTTAGAGCTTAGAGAGGGAAAGAAAGATTTTTCTTCTTAGCTTAGAGTAGAGTAGCTTAGAGTAAAGAAAGATAGAGCTTAGCTTTTCTTCTTAGCTTAGAGTAGAGTAAAGAAAGATAGAGCTTAGCTTAGAGAAAGACTAGAGCTTCTTTCTCTCTCTCTTCTTTCTTAAAGAAAGATTTAGAGTAGCTTAGAGTAAAGAAAGATAGAGCTTAGCTTTTCTTCTTAGCTTAGAGTAAAGAAAGATAGAGCTTAGCTTAGAGAAAGACTAGAGCTTCTTTCTTCTCTCTTCTTTCTTCCTTCTTCTGTCTTAGAGAGGGAAAGAAAGATTTTTCTTCTTAGCTTAGAGTAGAGTAGCTTAGAGTAAAGAAAGATAGAGCTTAGCTTTTCTTCTTAGCTTAGAGTAGAGTAAAGAAAGATAGAGCTTAGCTTAGAGAAAGACTAGAGCTTCTTTCTTCTCTCTTCTTTCTTCCTTCTTCTGTCTTCTGTCTTCTGTCTTCCTCGGGAGCCTCGGCCTTACTCTGACCAGTCCTCTGGAGCCTCGGCCTAACTCTGGCCAGTCATTACTTCTTCTATCTGGTTTCTCTTCTGTAACCGCTCTGCCTACGTTCTGGCCGCTCTGATTCTGACCGACCGAGTGACTGCCCGACGGACCGAATGAATTCGTTCTCTTAACTCGGACCGCTTTCACCCGGTTATATACCTTCAGGTTTGCGGGTGCCTACAGGTGCGTCACATACATATCAGGTGGAACCCATGGCTTCCAGCTAGCTACAACAGCCCTTCCTAATTAGGGCTCCTTCATATTCCTTCCCTTTAGTTTAAAAAGGTGCTTTAATTCTATTTTCTCTATTTTATTTTCTCTATTTTCTTTTATTTTCTTGTCCCTACCTAGCTTTTCACCTTTTATTTTTGAAAGGGTGGATATTTGAGCCCTTTTTGAGAAGGTGCTGTGGCTTTAAGGAAGCCTAATGCTGAGGAGCAGCTAACGCACCTAGTTAAGCACAATTGCATAAGCGGCTTTGACTTTTTTTTTTTTTTTTTTTTTTTTTTTTTCTCCTCTTCTTTATTTTTCTTTATGGCTTTCTTGCCAAAGCTCAATGGCTTTTTTTTTTTTTTTTTTTTTTTTTTGCATGGTTTTTACCATGCTATTTAATTCTCTATTTTCTTTTAAGCTCATGGCTTTTTTCTTTATACTAAAGCTCAAGGCTTTTTCTCTATATTTTTTATGGCTTTTGGCTGGCTACTCGGCTTCGGCTTTTGGCCGGCTACTCTGCTTCAGCTTAATTCTTAACTGGCTTCAACTGAGCCAGAGGCTATGCTCTCTTGTTTACTACTCTTTTTGCTGGTCTCAACTGAGTCTGAGGCTATACTTTTTCGTTGCTCTCCTTATTTCTTAGCTTTTCTTCTCTGCCTGCCGAGCCCCGGACGGACCACCATTTGTAAGCTACCTGGTACCGTAAACCGGGATAAAAACTCTCGGAGGCAGAGTTAAGCTTTTACTACTTTTACTTCTACTTTCTTAGAGCTTAGAGAGAGAAAGAAAGATTTTTAGAGAGAAAGATTAAAGCAAGCTTTTCTTCTTGTCTTCTTAGCTTAGAGTAAGAGTTAGAAAGATAGAGCTTCTTCTTAGAGTCTTAGAGTTAGAGTTAGAAAGATAGAGCTTAGCTTAGAGAAAGACTAGAGCTTCTTTCTTCTCTCTTCTTTCTTCCTTCTTCTGTCTTCTGTCTTCTGTCTTCCTCGGGAGCCTCGGCCTTACTCTGACCAGTCCTCTGGAGCCTCGGCCTAACTCTGGCCAGTCATTACTTCTTCTATCTGGTTTCTCTTCTGTAACCGCTCTGCCTACGTTCTGGCCGCTCTGATTCTGACCGACCGAGTGACTGCCCGACGGACCGAATGAATTCGTTCTCTTAACTCGGACCGCTTTCACCCGGTTATATACCTTCAGGTTTGCGGGTGCCTACAGGTGCGTCACATACATATCAGGTGGAACCCATGGCTTCCAGCTAGCTACAACAGCCCTTCCTAATTAGGGCTCCTTCACATCCAGATGTACTGCCCAAAGTTTTTCCCACTGAAGGGATTGCTTTACACCATTTTCTTTCAGAGCCACTTCTGAATGGAATGGGAGGATTGCAGCAATCCATTTCCAACTGTTGCCAACCTATTGTGCAGACCCATCTTTAAACTAAGCCTAAGTTTCTTTTTCTCCAACAACTGGTTACAGGAAAATCCTCCTGAGGCCCTAGGGTGTGAGCCACTTGCTCATGCAACTTCCTTGTGTCTTCTTGAGCTACTTAAGTCTGATCTTTCACATACCACTTTTAACTAATGATGGCTTATTGGTATGCACACCCGATCTTATGGTGGTTTATGATGGGCAGTTCATTAATCTTGATGTTATCAGACTATCTTTACTAGAATCTAGTGCTCTTTCCAAAGAGGAAAACATGGCATTCATTGTGCCAGAATCCTGGGATTCTGTGCTTTGGATCCCTATTTGGATCCCTTATATGGTTTGCTATAGGGTCCATATAGCATCCTTACTTGCCACAGACACATTGGATCTTCTATATTATTAGGCCTGAATATTTGCAGAAACTTTTTATTTTTTAGGAAATGGTTTCTCAGTAAATGGGTCAGCAAAATACATCCCACTACCATACACGTATCTTTTTGCTAGTGTTGGGATGTGCAAAGTGCAACTTGTCTTTCATTATCGTTTATAGCAGGAATCCTCCACCTCAATCTTGATATTTTGGGCTTGGTACTTTTTTGGCTGTAAGGAGCTGTCAGTGCTATGTGGGGATACATCAATATTCCTTTCACTGAATTTTGGTTTGTGTGGCATGCATGTGTCATAAAAAGGCATCTGAAATATCTGCTACTTCTTGTTCACCAAACCAATTAGCATGATGTTATCACTGTGGTAGATCAGAGTAACATTCTAAGGAATATCTGGATGATCAAGGTCCCTACATTGTGGCAGAGTGTGAGCAATTACATGGCCTTGAGGTAACGCTGTAAAGATATATTGTAGTTCCTGATAGGTTAAAAAAAATGCTGCTTCTTATTTTCCTTACTAACTGATATGAAGGAAAATAATTTGCTAGATGAAAGGCTGTATACTAAATGGGAGGACTATATTGATTTTTTTTTTTTTTTTTTTTTTGTGGTACAAGGGATTGAACTCAGGGGCACTCGACCACTGGGCCACATCCCCAGCCCTTTTTTTTGTATTTTATTAGAGACAGGGTCTCACTGAGTTGCTAAGTGCCTCACCACTGCTGAGGCTGGCTTTGAACTCGCGATCCTCCTGCCTCAGCCTCCCAAAGTGCTGGGATTACAGGCGTGCGCCACCGCGCCCGGCTGGACTATATTGATTTGATCCAGCAATGACACCGTATCTGGATCAGATGCTTCAAGTGGAGGGCCCATCTAGTTTTTTTTTTTTTTTTTTAAATATTTATTTATTTGCTTTAGTTGTACACAATGCAATGCATTTATGTTTACGTGGTGCTGAGGATCAAACCCGGGCAGCGCACATGCTAGGTGAACGCTCTACTGCTGAGCCACAACCCCAGCCCCCCATCTAGTTTTGCCACTAGTCAAATACAGGAATTAGGTAGAGGTGTGATGAGAATTGTTAATCCTGCCTCTATCAAATCTTTGATGGTGACACTAATCTTTGAAATTCCCATAGGGAGGTAGTATTCCTTTGGGATACTATTTTATTAGAGAAGGGCAGTTCCAGGGGCTTCTCCCTGGCTCTATCTATCATAATAGTCCTCTCTTCATGAGTCAGGAAGTTAGTGCAGGGATTCTTCCCATTGACAAGTATGTTCAAATATGCATGTAGGAGAAATAACCTCAGAGTGGGTCTACAGAACCAATTGGGTGTGTAGACTTGGATATAAAATTCATTTATCACCTGACCTCCCCCAAGCCCTCAATGTATCCAGTGGTCACCAAGGATTAGCATAAACTCAAAGAAATATGTAATAGGGACTGGGGTTGTGGCTCAGCAGTAGAGTGCTTGCTTAGCACATGCGCAGCACAGGTTCGATCCTCAGCACCATGTAAAAATAAAGGCATTGTGTACAACTAAAACAAATAAATATTTTTAAAAATTAATATAAAAGAAATATGTAATAATCTCAAAATTCTAAGTATGTTCCTTTCCTTAACACTTACTCTGCTAATAGCTGTAATTTTTTTGAGAAAGTCTTGGAGAAATAATAATGGTATATACTTGTGATGATATTGCAGTGTTCTTCAAAAGGACCCAATTTCTGCTCCAATCCCTGGGCCCTGGGTGTGTGAAGTAATATAAGTCTGGAACGAAATGAGAGGATTTAACTTCCTTTTGTGGCAACTCAAGTCAGGTTTCTGCTCATTAGAACTATATTTTTCTTAGTTGAATATATCAAATCACACTTCAGTAGGTTGCCCATCTATTTCATTCCTAGAGACCCACTCTGTCATTGGTTAGCACCCCCACAGATCCCTGATGGTCAAAACATTCTGATTGCCACTTGGCCTCTGATGCCAATTAAGGTGATTGGGCCCCCCTGTCTTTGGTGGGTATTAACACATGGCCTCTGCCACTCTGCCAATATTTGCAGTCATCCATGGCCTAGAGAGTACCACCACTGCAGAACTTTTGAGGATACCTATGCTTCCATTTCATCATATAGTAGTCAGATTTTATGCCTTTCTTTTTTAAAATTTTATAAAAAGGTGGGTTGCGTCCATTATGTGAAGCCTTTTAAAAAGATTGTGCTGGATTTCTTTAAAATCTTTATTATTAAGCTGTCTTGGTACAAGATTAGGATGCATGGAATACTCATGAATATACATAGAAGTGGTGATTATGCCATGGAATACGAAGGTATTCTCAATGTCTTCGTGTCTCCTGGAAACAGGAAGGGAATGAACAGTTTACACCTAATAAATCTACTCATTCTCATAACCTTGACCCTTTCATATATGATCCTGTGGTTTTACCCTTTTATATAAAACTGTTTGCATTTCTTTCTCCACATTATGGGAGGGATGCTCTGGCATTTTAGCTTCATTCAATGCAGGTCACTCTTGCATCCTACTTTCAGCCAATGAACCAGGAAAACCAAGAGTAAAGCTTCCAGTTGCTCAATATAGCATATAAAAATAAGACTCTCAGGCAAGCTCATCCATATTGTAAATTTGCCATGGTCCATTTTTGCATATTTTCTGATACAACACACTCAGGATTTATTCCCACATATGTCTTCCAGGTTACTGCTGATGTAAATACAAATATTGTTGTTGTTTGCCCATGAAATAGGCCTTCTATTTCTCTCCTGGGTTGCTAGATTTGACTTTAGAAGTGGGTCTGGAGAAAATGAGTGATGGTGGGTAGGTTTGGGGACATTAGATATCTCTTTGCAAGGCAACTGCTTCATATAGCATCACTACAGAGTCTTTCAGTGAGGGAAAGTCATTTTCCTTTGGTAGGAGAGGAAGCACTGGCAAGGGAGACTCAGGAATAGTTAGAGGGCTGTTCTGAGATCACCTCATATGTTCCCACTGTAAGTCACAGAAAGACTGTGAGTTCAGTATCATTTTATTTCAGCAATTTTCTAGAATAAATTTGATCCTGATCCTCTGTCATGGTCTGCTCTTAAGCTATAAGAAATAAGAGATACTTTGGGCCATTATAGAAGTTTTCTGGTTCTCTGACAATACCTCGGGCTGAGAGTTTAAAGCCTGGGGGTTTACTTTTTCTATTTTTCCTAACCTGTCTTAATGCTTCTGAAGTTGTCAGCCTATTGTTAATCACAGTTAACACTGTCAGCCTATGTTAATCACAGTTCTTGTGATTAACATTGCTAGCACTTGGTAGAGTATAGCAGCTCTGAATTTTCCAACAGCCTTACCTTTAACTGCCTCTTCATTCTTTTCAATTACAGATGCTAATTTAAATTGTTGCCTGGCATAGATTACTAGAATTCTATTTTCAGCTTGTTTCCACTTGAAACAGGTGATCAAATTTATCCTCTAGTGAACAAGAGGTGTTGTTACCAGAACCTCAAAGCTGAGGTTGTTAGTCAAAAGCTTCCTAGTGGGAGCTAGAGCCATGGCAAAAATGCATTACCCACTGGAGAGATGATGTCTGTGGGAGAGAAAGAGAGGAGAAATCTCTTGGCTTTTCCTAGTGTTTTCTGTCTTCTCCTAGGATCTTTCATTGACTGAGTCTCCCCAAGTGGCACAAAAGTGCAGGAATGTAGTTCCCTGAATTCAGAGCAAAAATTCAAGAGAAGAAAGGGATCAAATGGAACAGTTGAGTGACCAGCTTGGGATAATCTTCTAACACTTTATTTTCTATTTCCTAATTGTATCCTTTATTCTCCTCTCTCCGAGCCTTTGCTCAACTACTGCCTCTGCTAGACAGCCATTCACTTTGCTGTTTGCATATCTAAAACCAGTCTTTATTTCAAAATCCAATTCAAACCCCACATGTGCTATTATTAAAAATAATTCTACTCAGACTGATATCTTCCCTCATCCCAAAACTCCTACAATTTTAATTCACCATATAAATCCTTGGTAAGCTTCCATAATTGCTAGGTGCTGTGCTAAAACTGAGGCTAGGTGCTAGATATTCTTTGGCTTTAGGTATCTAATGATGGGAAAGGATGGTGAATGGGGGGACTTGTGTTTATAAACAATTATAAGATAGCATGGTTCCATTGACCAAGCCAAGCTCAGAATTCTACCTTATGACCTGCCGTGGGGTATGTTTCCATGCTGAGGCAGTCTTATTTTGCTATCATGTGAGCCTCTCCAGGCATTCTTCCCAACCCCTACACATCCCTGCCACAGCTGTTTGGGCTAAGAGTGGGCACTTGATCCAGGGATAGTCAATTAATGAGTAGTCCCATGATCTACATACAGTAGGGCTTAGGTGAAAAAACAGCTATGCAGAATTAGGCTCCCATTTTGGGTGACATTGTTGTAGGGACAGACGAGGCAAGGCACCCAAGATAACAGGAAACAGTTTTATTATGGCTGCAGCCAGTTCAGAGGTACCGCTCTTGCTGTAATCCATTAATCCCCTGGACCCCGAGTTCAGGTAGTTTCAGAATTTTATACGCAGCATGTAAGGGGAGGGCTTCAGAAGTACAGTTTACAGAAGTTCACATAAATGCGGTTTTTTTTTTTTTTTTTTTCTCTTTCACTGTTCTGGGCAAGTTAACCCTTCAAGGACAACACCTGAGAAGGGGAGAGCTTTTTCTCTCCCCTGCTGGCTGATACTATGGAGCCCAAATAATAACTTCTCTTATCTTAGAAATGTAGACATCTCTGTGAGCTCCAACTCAAGGCCAGAGGCCTTGTTAAAGAATTTGTCCTTCTTATTATCACACTTTGTATTTTCAGACACACTTATACTACTACATAAAGGGGCGTCCAGACCTGGAGTGCTGATTTCTCCCAGGCCAGTGGCCAAGTAATAGAGCAACAGGAAAATAGGAAGTTTATCTACACTGAACTTTTTTTGTAGAGACTCTTTTCCTGACAGTCTTAAAATCAGCTATGGTGAAGATTTCTGGAGAAGCCCAGTTAAAATTTTCTGTAAAGAAAGGGGGTGCCACTACAACATGACAATAAATATCTACTACACATTAAATGTTTGTGTTCCCCCCAAATTCATATGTTGAAATCCCACCTCTCCATGAGATGGTATTAGGAGGTGGGTTTTGGGGAAAGTGATTAGGACCAGAGGGTGGAACCCTCATAAGTGTGATTATAATTCTTATTAGAAAAGACGGTGGCGCACGCCTGTAATCCCAGCACTTTGGGAGGCTGAGGCAGGAGGATCGCGAGTTCAAAGCCAGCCTCAGCAATGGCGAGGCACTTAGCAACTCAGTGAAACTCTTTCTCTAAATAAAATACAAAAAAGGTCTGGGGATGTGACCCAGTGGTCGAGTGCCCCTGAGTTCAATCCCTGGTACCACAAAAAAAAAAAAAAAAAAAAGAAAAGACCAAGGAGGGCTGTGGTTGTAGTTCAGTGGTAGAGCGCTTGCCTAGCATGTGTGAGGCACTGGGTTCAATTCTCAGCACCGCATATAAATAAATAAATAAAGGTCCGTTAACAACTAAAAAAAAAAAAAAAAAAAAAAAATTAATTAAAAAAAGAAGAGGGCCGGGGTTGTGGCTCAGCGGCAGAGCGCTCGCCTCGCACGTGTGCGGCCCGGGTTCGATCCTCAGCACCACGTAAACATAGATGCATTGCATTGTGTACAACTAAAGTAAATAAATAAATATTTAAAAAAATAAAAAAAGAAGAAGAAGAAGACCAAGGAGAGGGCTGGGTTTGTGGTTCAGTAGCAGAGCGCTTACCTCGCACATATGAGGCACTGGGTTTGATCCTCAGCACCACATAAAAATAAATAAACAAAATAAAGATATTGTGTCCATGTATAACTAAAAAAACAAAACAAAACAAAAAAACCAAAAACCAAGGAGAGCTAGCTCCCTTGTCCCTTCACTGTGAAGACACAGCAAGAGGATGACTGCCTATGACCTGGAAAGTAGGCCAGATAACTACTCTGCTGGCATCTTGATCGTAGACTTCTCAGCCTCTAGAAGTGTGAGAGATAAGTATCTGTTGTTTATAAACTATTCAGTTCATGGTATTTTGTCACAGCAGCCTGAATAAAATGCTAAAACGGTATCTCTAGAACAATTTTTAAATTTTTATTTATTTATTGATGTTAATGAAATAATATAAATTAATTAATTAATTAATTTGGTACTGGGGATTGAACCCAGGGGTGCTTTACCACTGAGCTACATCCCCAGAACTTTTTATTCTTTGAGACAGGGTCTTATTACATTGCTGAGGCTGGCTTTGATCTTGTGATCCTCTTGCTTCAGCCTCCTGGACTCTCTGTACCGTCCGTACAGTAGAAATAGCCACATGTACACATATGCTACTGAGTACTTGAAACTTGGCTGAGTATTTTAAGTAATTTATTTAAATTTAAATAGTTACATGTGTTCAGTGACTATTTTATTGTACAGTGTAGTTCTAAAGAAAGAGTCAGAAATGATGGAAAAAGGAACCCCTGATGGCCATGATGGCGAATCTAGAAAGCAGATTCTGTGGGTGTGGGTGGACAGAGGGGACTGGTGGCTGGGATAGAACAGAGTGAAAGCAGAAGGAACCAGAGAAGTCAGGGGATCTGCCTGAGAGAGGCAGGAGTGGCTGATTCTGCAGGAGTCTGTATTTCAGTTCCTGACTCACGTAAGTGAGTTCTTTACTTTCAAAGGGGTTTAACTATAGGAGTTTATATAAAGTCCAGGAAAGGAAATAAACAGGTCTTCTGAGGGAGAGTAGGAAGGGCTGAGGCAAGTTCTAGAAGTAGGAGGGAATTTGTCCAGTGGCCAAAAGGAGCAGGGGCATTCTGAAAGAATTAATATATCAGAAGTCAAGATGTAGGAAAGGACAGGACAGTTGAATGAAAGGGCCAGTTTACATAGTAGTACCTAATTCCTGTGTGTTGCAAGATTAGATGAGAACATAAACATTGTAGTGGTAGAATCTGAGCTCTTTCTATATACTAAACTGTTCAAAGTGCTTTCTAAAAATTGATTCAGGTAATACTAAAAAACCCTTTGAAGCTGGGCATAGTGGCACATGCCTGTGATCCTGTTTCTCAGGAGGCTGAGGCAGGAGGATTGGGAGTTGAAAGCCAGCCTCAGCAATTCAGCAAAGCCCTAAACAACTTAGTGAGACCCTGTTGCAAAAGAAAAAATAAAACAGGCTGGGATGTGGCTCAATGGTTGAGTAGTCCTAGGTTCAATCCCCAGTACCAGCACCCCCCCCCACCCCCCGCAAAACCAAACAAATGAACAAACCCAAAACACCTTTGAAATATATCTTTTTTTTTTTTTTTTTTTGGTACTGGGGATTGAATCCAGGGGTGCTCAATCACTTAGCCACATCCCCAGTCCTTTATATCTTTTTAAATTTGAAACAGGGTCTTACTAAATTGCTGAGTGCTGGCCTTGACTTGCAATCCTCCTGCCTCAGCCTCCCAAGTCACTGGAGTCACTGGGATTATAGGCATGTACCAACACACCTGGCCTTGAGGTATATCTTATTACTATATATTACAGATGAGGACAATGGAGTTTGGAGGGGTTTAGTAATTTGCTTAGGATCACACAATTACATTATCTGACTCCAAATTCAGAATCTTAAACTGCTGTGGGATATCACTATTTTATACTTCTAGTGCATGCAATTTATTTACTTGCATTAAATATAATCCATGAAAAGTATTTTAGCATAATGCCAACCACATAGTAAATGCTCAGTGATATTTAACTATTTCTATCTCTTTTTGTAGCTTAATGAGTCAAAGAAGGGTTTCGATTTAGGACCTTTGTTGATTTGTAAAATAGGATACATTACTTAATTCGCAGGGTGGTTGTCATACAAAATTAATTTTTTTGTGTGTGTGTGTATTGTGTTACACATAGAAAATGATTAGGCAAAGGTGTCTGTTATATTTCAGTAATAGACAAAATTTAAGCAAAGGCCCAGGATGGGAGGACAGAGAGAGAGAGAAGAAAAAGTGAATTCCAAGGTTCAAATATATTTTATTTCATCCAGAGCATGGGCTGATTAAAGGAATGGTCAAGAAATGAGGATATAGAGCTCAACAAGCCTGATCTTTGAGGCCTTGTAGGTCATGTCCAGGAGCCAGTGATGGCATATAGGACAGGCTAGGTGATGCTGCAGTTATAAATGTCCCCAAGCATCTGAATGGCTTATAAAAGCAAATGCTACAAATCCATTGGGGATCAACTGTAGTTCTGCTTCATGTTATCTTTACTCTAGAACCTATGCTAATCGAACAGCTTTTCTCTGAAATAAATTGCTTATAGCAGACAGAAAAGAGACACAGTGAACCCAAAAGCTAGCTTTTAAAGCTGCAGTTGGAATTGACATTCCTGCTTTCATTTTATTGGTCAAAGCAAGTCACATGGCCAAGTGTGCCATCAGTGGGGCCAAGGAAGGGGTGCTGAACCAGAACATTCAACAGAGTAATAATAGGATCAGATTTTGTAGCAAAAGAAAATGAGTGGTAACCAAATTAAAAAATATAGGCAGGGCTGGGATTGTGGCTCAGTGGTAGCGCGCTTGCCTAGCACGTGCGCGGCCTGGGTTCCATCCTCAGCACCACGTACAAATAAATGCATTGTGTACAACTAAAGTAAATAAATAAATATAAAAAATATATAGGCAAAGGATTTGAATAAACATGTCTTCAAAGATGACACATAAGCACATGAAAATATGTTCTCAAGGAAATAAAAATTAAAACTACAATGTGATACCATTTCACATTAGTAGGATGTCTGTAATAAAAAAGCAGACAATAACAAATGTTGGAGAGGATGTGGAGAAATTGGAATCCTTATACACTGTTGGTGGGAATATACAATGGTACAGTTGGTTTGGTAAATTGCCCAGTAATTCCTCAAAAAGTTAAACCTATGGTTACCAGATAGCCCAGCAATTTTACTCTTAGGTATGTACCCCAAAGAAATGAAAACATATGTACTCATGAAAACTTGTACACAAATGTCCATTGCAGCATTATTTATAATAGCCAAAAAACCTAAATGTCCTTTAACTGGTAAAGGTAGAAAGAGCATAAATATCCTCTAACTGGGTAAATAAAAGGTGGCATATTTACTACATTATATTTAGCCATAAATAGGGATAAAATGTTGATTCAAGCTACAAGATGTATGTGCCTTGAACATTCTTTCACCTAGCATAAGAAGCTAACCCCCAAATGTAATTCCCTTTGTAAAATATCCAGAATAGGCAAATTTTTGTATACTGAAAATTAATAGTTGCCTGTGGCTGAGAGGGTTGAGAAGAAATGAAGGAGTAACTGTTAATGACTACAGGGTTTTTTAGGGTGATGAAAATTTCTAAAATTGATTTTAGTGGCATTTGCCTAACTCTTGTGAATATAATGATAACCATTGATGTGTATACTTTAGGTGGGTGAAGTGTGTGGCATGTAAATTATATCCCAATAAAGCTGTTTTTATGTGTATGTAAGAAAGGTGTTTCTTTATTTCTCTTATATTGATCTTGAGAGATTCAAGTGGAGATGACCAGTAGGTAGTTACCTATATGGGCCTGGATCTTTTTTTTTTTAAAATATTTTTATTTATTTGCTTTTAGTTGTACACAATGTGTTTTATTCAATGCGTTATTATTTGTACGTGGTGCTGAGGATCGAACCTGGGTCGCCCACAGGCTAGGCAAGCGCTCCATAGCTGAGCCACAATCCCAGCCCGAGGGCCTGGATCTTAGAAGTAGAAATCAAGGCTGGAGAGATATATTGGGGAATCAGGAGCACAAAGATGCTAACAGACTTTTGTAAAAGGTAGTGATCATATAGAAAGAGAATGTCAGTGGGTGGGATTTTACATCTATCCTTCAGGGATACTAACATTTAAAGGGTGGGAGAAATACAGGGAGACTTCAACAGAGATGGAGAGGGAATGGGTAAGTGAGATTGAGAGAGTGAAAATGGAAGGTAAGGAAAGAGTTTTCTGCAGGGAGGACTATCATGCAGATAAATTGTTAGGTTCTGGATTAGTTTTCTGTCACTATGACAGAATACCTGAGATAATCAACTTATAAGGTGGAAAAGTTTATTTTGGCTCATAGTTTCAGTTCATTGCTGCTTGGTGCCATTGCCTATGGTGAAGCAAAACATCATGCTGGATTGTACAGCAGAGGAAGCTGTTGCCTCATGGAGACTGGGAAGCACAAAGTAAGAGAGATTGAGGGGCTGGGGTTCCCAAAATCCTCTTCAAGAGCATGTCTTCAATGACCTAACTTCCTTCCAACCAGGTCTTACCTCCTAAAGGTTCCACCACCTCTTAATAGGCCACTGGTTGAGGACCAAGCCTTCAACACAGGAGTATACGGGAGGATATTGAAAATCCAAACTATGGCTGGTTGTGATGCATAACATCCTCAGAATCTACAGTGGGGAAATACTAGTGACTTTGGGGAAAAACAAAAAACAACAACAACAAAACAACAACAACAACAAAACGATTTCCAGGAGGTAGTGGGGCAGTAATCAAAGTGCAGTAAGTCCAGACATGAGTAGTAATTGAGTAATTGGAGATATTGGCGAAAAGCAAGTCATAAAAGAGAAGAAAGGAAGGACAGGTTGAAGTGGAGTCTGATGGCTTGGGTGGGAGATTTTAGCATTGACAGCCTTGAGGTTGTTTAAATGCTTATGGGAATGAAAGGGGAAAAGGATATCAGTGAGAAAGCCCCTGACCGCCTTTTATGAAGTTGTAGTATGTTCTCTACTCCATCCCTTTTTATTTTTAAAAAATATTTATTTATTTGTTCTGGTTAGACACAATGCCTTTATTTTTACACGGTGCTGAGGATCGAACCCGGGCCGCGCACGTGCTAGGCGAGCGCTCTACCGCTGAGCCACAACCCCAGCCCCCATCCCTCATTTTGTTTACTTTAGTGCTTATCACTTTATCATATAATTTATTATGTTTCTACTTATTGTCTCTACCATGCTCCAAGAAGACAGATTTTCCCCCCAAAGGGTCTTTTTAAAAAAAATCAATTCTAAGCACCTAGAATAACATCTGACTTATAGTAGCGCCCTATAAACGTTTGTTGAATAACTGAATGAGTTTTTAAGAAGACAAGAGGAGGGGCATTAGAACATTGCCACCAACACGCCCTTTGCCTCCACAGCGCTTGTACTAATTGTGAGTCAGACACCAGGGCATCTCACGTTGACCCGCTGCTGTCGGAAAAGAGGTCGAGCTAAGGATAGAGCTTGCGGGTCAACTGGATAAAAGCAGTGGGAAACATCCAATTGGTAATTTGCGTGGTCTCTTTTCTATGAACTTCAGAACTGTGGTTTAAATATGGTTAAATATGTAATTCTTCAGGCGTTATGTGCTCTCTGAAGCAGACTTAAACATATTTGTTAGATTTTCGGTACTTGGAGCCGTCAATGCCTGGCACACGAAGGGTCCGGATAAAGCTTTGCGCTGGAGGCTAAGCCGTGCTCGCGTAGTCTTGTATGCTTTTGTGAAGCGCTTTCACACGTACAGATTTTTGCAAGGCGGACTTGTAGGTCCTTAATCTGTGAACTGCGGTGATAAGAAAGGCGGAGGGAGGGGACTGAATCCGAGACAGGGGCCTGTGTGGCCAAAAGCACCGGAGGAAGCACAGTTTAGGGAAGGGAGCAGCTTCGGGGAAGCACCCGGGCAGGGCCCACTAGCCAAACCCACACCCCCAATTCCCGCCTCCGCGCCCCAACCGCGCGAACTAGGCTGCGCCTGCGCGCCGGCCGCTCTGGTACGGACCAGGGAGAGGCGCGGCCGCAGCTGGAGTCACGTGCCGCGACGGCCAGCCGCCCCGCCCCTTCAAGGCCGCCCCGCCCCGCCCCGCCCCTTTCCCGGCGGGACGCTCGGAGCTTCCCCGAACTGCGCAGGGCGGCCTGGGGTGAGTGTCCGCGAGGGGCGCGCGTCTCGCAGACCCGGGCAGGCCCAGCGGGGGCTCGGGCCAGCTGGATGCGTTGCGGGGACCAAGGGGACAAAATGGCGGCGGGGTACACTCTTTCACCGCCTCCGCTCACCTGGGAGTGCTCGCAGAGCGGGCAGGGAGCGTTGCGGGGGGAGGGGAGCCGTGGCCTCTCGGGAACGCCCGAGGGTCGGCTGAAGAGGCCTGGGGGCGGGGTGGGCAGGGTGTGAGGCCGCAGGGAGGCTCAGCCCGGGTGCTGGGGACTTGGGACTGAGCACCACGCGGGTGGAGGGCTGCGTGGGAGGCTGCCTCTCGGGGGTCGCTGGGGCAGCGCGTGTCGAGCCTTCTGGAATGCCCGAATTGCGAGGGGCCTGCGGAGGAGCCTCTTTCCCTTGCCCTCGTTTGACAGATGATCGCCATCATCATCCCTCATTGTCAGCCGGGTTTACCTTGCTTTCCCTGCTCAGCGACTAGCTCTGCCAGGGAGCTGGCGGGAATGGTCTCTCCATCTTACAAATGCTTACATTAGGCCTGAAGAGTTTAACCAAGGCCTCGCACCTGGGAGTGGTAGGACCCAGCCTCCTGCCTCTGTGTCTGCCCTTTCCCCAACTCTTCATTCGCGCCTTCCTCCCACACCGATTTCCAGTGGCGCTTCGAACCAGGGTAGACTCGGGAACAGGCTCCAGCTAGCGAAGGGATTGTTAGAAAGCAAACAGAAAATCACTCCTCCAAGCATCACCTGCTGCTGTCAAGCGGCTCCCGTTGAGGCTGGGCTTTGCCTGCCTGAAAGCAGTTTCCTGTTGCTAGTGGATTATCTTTCTCATTTGTGCCAAGTTATTGTTCATGAAAACAGCCATTCATTATAGTCATCTTACTGGATAGATCTACTAATTCCTTATATGCATTGTAATTTAGTTTACAAATTGATTTCATCCACATAGACTTTTCACAAACAATTTGAGGTCTTAGAAAGGATGAGATAGATGCTGTACACATTTTATGCATGGGGAAACTGGGGCTCATAGAGATTATTACTTGCTCCAGATCCCCTGGTAGTGAGATCTGGGGTTAAGCTTTCTAAGTCATCTTTTCACGATGACATTTCCTCAAACTGTTGGGTGCAGATTGATTTATGCCACATGTTGAAATAATTTGAATAATATTCACTTAAGAATTATTATTTTTAACTAATTCAGGAGTAAAAAAAAATTTTTTTATTTAACCCAGGAACTGAAGACATGCCAGGCAAGAGTGATTTGAAAAGTTATCTTTGTGGGAGGAAGTATGATATGGTGGCTTTGAAGGTGGACCAATCTTAGTTTCAATGCCAGTTATACCACTCGACTTTGGCAAATTAATTTTTCAGAGCCTTGGTTTTCTCATCTGTAAAATGGATGATGCCCACCTCATAAATTTGTTAATAGCAATAAAGGAGTTATCTGTAAAGCATTTAGAACTGCTTCTTGGTAAGTCCTTAATAAATACTTGCTCTTTGCCTTTTTCTCTATTCCCTTGAGTTGCATTTTTAAAATTTGTAAAGTCCTAGATCAGATGCCTGCAAATTACATGTTTGATGATAGCCTGCTTTCTAGTTCATAGATGGCACCTTTTGCCTGTCTCCCTTCTGCCTCTACAAGGGCATTTATTCCATTCTTGAGGGGACTACCCTCTTGACTTAATTACTTCCCAAACTTCTTACAAATATCTGGTATCTCCAGATACCATCACTGTGGGCTGTTTGAGATGGCACATGATTGTAATCCCAGTCACTTGACAGGCTGAGGCAGGAGGATCACAAGTTCTAGGCTGGCCTTAGCAGTTTGACAAGACTGTCTCAAAAAGGACTGGGGATGTAGCTCAGTGGCAAAGTGCCCCTAGGTTCATTCCCTAATGCTGAAAAACAAACAGCAATAACAACAAAACAAACCCATACCTTGGAAACTAGAATTTCAACATGTATATTTTGAGGGGACGTAAAGATTGAGACCATAGTAGTATTGATAAACACTTGACTGTTTGTTCAAACAACCATGGGAGCATAATCAGAGTTAACCTACTAATGTGCTTATAAATAAGTAATTTTGGTGACTGGGATCCCAGAGATAGTGTTTTAGACAGATTTTAAAAGTGTTTTTCCTTTGTGTTTCATAGGTATTTAAGAAATACCAAAAGATTGATTAGATAGTAAGATTTTATTCATGCCTCCATTTAACTACAGGAATGTTTTAAAGATCAGTAAAATGAAGGGACTTGAAATTCTTTTTTCACCTTCATACCTGACGGCAAGCCAATCTGGCTTTAGAGGAGAAGCAAAAGTCCTTTGGGTACTACATGTGAACATTCTTTAAACACTTAACCTCATGTTATTTAGTGGGAAGTTTAACAGAATTCTCCCCAGTGGTGCAATCTGATATCCATTGTGGAATTGACATTTTTGAAATTTTAGATGTGAAAACTGAAAATGGCTTGTACAACAATAATTAAAATAAGTAACAAAATTCTGTTTGCAGTTTTCTGCTGGATGGTAATCTTGTTCACAGACATTTTTGGTTTTCATTGGTTGACAATAGGTCTTGTGATATAAACAGTGAAAAGATTTATAGTCCAGTAGTTGTGCCAGTCTAAAAATTATTAGAAGGAAGTGTCCTCTGTGACAAACACAGAGTTATCATGGAGTTTTGCTAAATAGTTGCTACTTTTTAATGATTATTTCCTAAAACACAGTTTATTATGTGTGTTTTGAGAACATGCAAAAACAGAGTAGTATAATTTGCTACTTTGGCTAATCTGTTTGAACAGTTACTTACATGTGAACAATCTTGTCTCCTAAAAGCTACCTGCTGCCAAATTGTTTTAAAGATCTAAGACATATTTCACTTGTAAAGATTACAGTATATTAGGCCTCCTTTTGATACAGAATAGGAAAAAGAGAGATAGTTTTGGTATTTTCATTGGGGCCTGCCACTTTAAAATTTTTTTTTTAGTTGTAGATGGACACAAGACCTTTATTTTAATTTATTTATTTTTATATGGTTCGGAGGATCAAACCCAATGCCTCACCCACATTAGGCAAGCATTCTACCAAACAAGCTCTATCCCCAGTCCTGGTGCATGTCACTTTTATGGGAGAAATTAAATACCTCTTGATTGATATCAATGGCAGTATATATAGAAGTAATTGAAAAACTCATTAACAACAAGGAATTATAAAATGTCCATATTATCCTTCAAAATCTTCATTTTTACCCTAATAAGCAAAACATGAAAATACAAAAATTACTCATAGTTTTTGAGTATAACTGTTGAATACCAGACTCAGAAAGGCAAATAGATTTTCTTAAGCTTCAGAAAAGGACGTGATAGATTTTGTGAACATTGAAGAAGAACGCTGATTGAAAATCCACCCTCCTTTTTTTTTTTTTTTTAAGCTTTTTTCAAGTATGGAAACAATTCATAGATATGCTGTACTAGTTTCAGCTGATGATGGGCCTATTTTTTTTTTTAAAGTAATGCTACTAGTGGTTTTCTTACTACTTTGGGTCTGCCATTTATACCGTGTCCTTTTACAACCTGTATATCCAAACTCAAATGAAGAGAGAGGTGTGCTTTTCCTGGCACTTGAGCCCATCTTCACATTTCTTTTTTGGTACTAGGGATTGCACTCAGGGGCACTCCACCACTGGACCACATCCCCAGCCCTTTTTTGTATTTTATTAGAGACAGGGTCTCACTGAGTTCCTAAGTGCCTCGCCATTGCTGAGGCTGGCTTTGAACTCCCGATCCTGCTGCCTCAGCCTCCCAAGTACTGGGATTATAGGCATGCACCACTGTGCCAGCTTTTTTTTTTTTTTTTTTTTTTTTTAAATATATTTTTTAGTTGTAGCCACAATACCTTTATTTTATTTATTTATGTGGTGCTGAGGCTCGAACCTGGCGCCTCACACATGCCAGGCTAGTGCTCTGCCACTAACCCCCAACCCCATCCTTCTTTACATTTCTATCTCTAGGACTTTCAGGTATCTCCACAGACATTCTTGGACTACAGTGCAGGATAAGACCAATGAGATTTTAGTTAATTTCTGGCAGTTCATCAGAAACCTTGGGCCCATGAATTTTTGTAATCATTGCCTGCTTGCTGATTTGTTTTATTTTTTTTCCTGCTGCATTTTCTGCTTGACCATTGTTTTGCTTCAGCCAAGTTTCTTAAATTTCATTTCACTGTCAGTATTTTGCCATATTCATATTTCTTTATTAACTGATTTTACATGTATGGTAGTGTTAAAATTTTTCTTTTAAAACTTAAATACAAGTGGTCAATTTAAAGGAAAAAGCTATGTAAATAATAACATGAGTGATGCTTAATTATGGTAAATATGAATAAAGTAAATGAAATTTTTTATTAGGACATAGATTTCTTTTCCTTTTTATTTTAAAAATAACTATGTTGAGATATATTTCATGTATCATAAAGTCTATCTATGTACCCAAACTCAGATGAAGAAAGGTGTCCCTTTCCTGGCACTTGAGCTATGGGCTATAGTTCCATTTAAAATGTAGACTTTAGTGGTTTTTAATGTACTCACAGATTTGTGTGTCTGTTACCACAATAAATATTAGAATATTTTCAGTACCCCAATATGAAACCCCATAACCATTAGCATTTATTCCCTATTCCTGGTCCCAACCCTCCCCCATCCTACTTCCTGACCCAGCCCTAATCTGTGTTTTGTCTCTCTAGATTTTCTATTCAGGACATACCAAGTTAATGGAATCTCATAATATGTGGTCTTTTGTGTCTGGCCTGTTGTGTTTGGCATATTGTTTTCAAGGTAGTGTATATCAGGACTTCATTTATTTTTATTACTGAATAGTATTCCATTGTGTGGTATATCACATTTTATTTATCTATTCATTAGTTGATGGATAACTGGATTGTTTCTCTTTTTGGCTATTATGAACAATACTGGCAGGAACATTCTTGTCCAGGTGTTTTTTTTAAAATTCTTTTTAGTTATACATGACAGTAGAATGTATTTTGACATATCATATATACATGGAGTATGACATCCCATTCTTGCAGTTGTCTTTTACAAGTAATTGGACTTGTGTTTTCATTTCTCATGAGTATACACTTAGGAGTGGCATTGTTGGATTTTTTTTTTTTTTTTTTTTGGTACTGGTGATTAAACTCAAGGGCACTTGACTACTGGGCCACATCCCCAGGCCTTTTTTTGTATTTTATTAGAGACAGGGTCTCACTGAGTTGCTAAGTGCCTCGCCATTGCTGAGGCTGGCTTTGAACTCGTGATCCTCCTGCCTCAGCCTCCCAAGTGCTGGGATTACAGGCATGCGCCACCGTGCCCAGCTTGTTGGATTTTATTGTAGCTTTGTGCATAACTTTTTGAGGAACTGTCAGAAGGTTTATCAAGCCAACTGTGCCATTTTATATTCTCACTGCAGTGTGTGAAGAGGATTCTAGTTTTTCTACATTCTCTCCAGCACTTGTTTTGTCTTTTTGACCATTGACGTATTGGTGAGTGTGTAGTTTCTTTTTCTGAGCATGATATCTGTGCTATTTGTTTTGTTATGTGTATCAATAGTCATTCCTATTGGTGAATAGCATTATATAGATATACTACAATTTGAAAATGTATTTTTCTGTTGATGGATATTTTGAGTTTTTAGTGTTTTTTTTTTTTGTTTTATTTTTGGTGGTACTGGAAATTGAACTCATGGCCTCATGCAGGCTAGGCAAACGCTCTGCTACTGAGCTCTGTCTCCATTTCTCTTAATTTTTTTGTTAATTTTGATACAGCCTCTTGTTAAGTTGACTAGGTGGCCTTGAACTTGCAATCCTCCTACCTCAGCCTCCAAGTAGTGAGGATTATAGGTGTGTACCACCACATGCAGCTAAGTTTTGTACTATTTTGAATGAATCTGCTGTGAACATTTATATATAGGTTTTTGGGTGAAAAATATGTTTTCATTTCTCTGGGCAAATACTTAAATTTCATTAATTTTAATAGATGAGAATACTGTTACTTAGAGGTTAGATGAAATTTTCAAGATTATGTAGCCAGTGATTTGGTTGATTCCAATGATGCTTTAAACTCTTTCCACATTTTCCCCAACTTTTTTTTTTTCCTGGTACTTGGGACTGAACTCAGGGGCACTCAACCACTGAATATTTCCCCCAACTTTTTAGAGGGAAAGAATACACATAGAGCTAACTGGGAGTTCAGATGAAGATCTCTGTCAGCTGGGATGTAACAGTAGGCTTCATGACTACTAAGTGGACTGACTGCATGACTAAGTGGAGTGCTTGCCTCACACTTGCAAGGCTTGGCTTCAATCTCTTGTGCTACTAAAAAAAAAAAAAAAAAAAGCAGGTTTCATGAAGATGGCTTTTGAACTGGCTTTGAAGAGTTCGTAGACTTTTGAATATATAGCAAGTGGGAAGAAAGGAACAAGGAGGGCAAAAATTCTGTAGCAGGTGCTGTGTTCATTAATAAGTATTTAATTAATAACTACTCAGTGCTAGGCACTGTTCTGTGTTCTGGGGCTATACTGGTAACAAAATCAGTAAGCATCATTGAGCTTATATTCTTGTAGGAGGAGACAGTACCATCAGTAAATATATAATGTAAGGGCAGGGAAGATGGTGAGTGCTGGTGGTGGTAGTAATGACAGATGGAAAAAAGATGAGGTGTCAATCTCCCCCAGTTTAATTAAGGTGTAATTGACAAAAGTTATATGTATTTACAGTACATAACAAGATGTTTTGCTATATGTGTGTGTGTGTGTGTGTGTGTGCGCGCGCGCGTGCATATACATATATATACACATATATACACACATGTAGAGAGAGCGAGCACATGCATTCTGTGAAATGATTTAGTCAAGCTAATTAGCCTCAGTTACCACAGACTTTTTTTTGGGGGGGGGGTGAGAACATTTAAGATCTAATCTCTTAGCAATTTAAATTTATACCATATATTATTAACTACAATCTCCATGCTGTACTGTGGAATTCTAGGATTAATTGATCCTGTCTTAACTGAAACATGCTGTTTATTTTTTAATATTTTTTTAGTTGTTGATGGACCTTTATTTATTTATTTACATACGGTGCTGAGAATCGAACCCAGTGCCTCACACATGCTAGGCAAGTGCTCTACTACTGAGCACAACCCCAGCCTGAAACATGCCGTTTAACCATTTAAATTTAACCATTTAACCAGCATCTTCCCATTTTTCCACCTCCTGGCCCAGCACCTGGTCACCACCATTCTACTTTCTATGCTTATGATTTCATTTTTTTTTTAAAGATCTATATGTAAGTGAGATCATATACAGTGTTTATCTTTCTGTGTCTGGCTTATTTCACAGCATAATACATTCATCTGCATTGTTGGGAATGATGATTTCCTTCATTTTATGGTTAAATAGTATTCCATGCATTCATTCATCCATCAATGGACAGTTAGATTGATTTTATATCTTGGATATTGTGAATGATGCTGACATGAACATGGGATATAGATATCTCTTTTCATATGGATTTTATTTCCTTTGGATATTGTTTTAGCTAGGTTTTTTCACTGCACTGACTAAAAAACCTAACCAGAATGACTGTAGGAGGAAAAGTTGGTTTTAGAGGTCTTAGTCCACAGACAGCTGGCTCCATTCCTCAGGGTTCAAATGAGGTTGAATATCATGGCGGAAGAGTGTGGCAGAGGGAAGTGGCTCATATGATGATTAGGAACCAGAGAGAGACTTTACTTGCTAGATATAAAATATATATCATATTCTAAAGGCACGGCCCCAGGGACCCACCTCTTCCAGCCACACTCTACCTGCCTTCAGTTACCATTCGGTTAATCCCATTAGGGGATTTATTTACCATTTAGGTTAAGACTTTTATAACCCAATCACTTCTCTTCCAAACCTTCTTACATTGTCTCACATGTGAGCTTTTGGGGGACATCTCACATCCAAACCATAACAGATGTATACCCAGAAGTGGGATTGCTGGATCAGATGGTTATTTTATTTTTAATGTTTTGAGGAACTTTATAGTGTTTTCCATAATGGCTTTGCTAATTTACATTTCTACCAGTGGTATACACATTCATTTTTCTTCACATCCTTGCCAACATTTGTTATCTTTTATCTTTTTGATGATAGCCATTCTAACAGGTGTGGGGTGAGATCTCATTGTGGTTTTAATTTGCATTTCTCTGATTATTAATGATATTGAGCATTTTTCATACATTTGTTGGCTATTTGAGTGTCTTCCTTTTGGAACCATCTATTCAGCTCCTTTGACAATCTTTAAAAAAATTTCTTTTTGTAGTTGTAGATGGATAGAATGCCTTTATTTGTTTATTTTTAATGTGATGCTAGGGATCGAACCCAGTGCCTCACCCATGCTAGGCAAGTGCTCTGCCACTGAGCTACAACCTCAGCCCTCCTTTGCCCATATTTTAATTTGGTTATTTGCTTTCTTAGTCTTGGGTTTTTGAGTTCCTTGACTATTTTGGATATTAATCCCTATCAGAGGTATGGTTTATAGATATTTTGTCATGTTCTGTAGGTTGGTTTTTTTGCTCTGTTCTCTTTGAAGGAGCTTTTTAGTTTTATTCAATCCTATTTGTGTACTTTTGTTATCTGTGCTTTTGGGGTCATATCCAAAAATTTTTTTTGTCCAAATTGTCAGGAAGCTTTTCTGTTATTCTTCCTTCCTTAAGTTTCATAGTTATGGGTCTCACATTTAAGTCTTTTGATCTATTTGGAGTAGGTTTTTGTGTATGGTGAGAAATAGGTGGTTTACTTGCGTTTCCCAGCACCATGTATTAAAGAGACTCTTTTCTCCAGTGTATATGCTTGGTTCCTTTGTTGAAAATCTAGATATGTGGATTTATTCTGGGTTCTACTTTCTGTTCAATTGGGTTATGTCTGTTTTTATGCCAGTACCATGCTTTTTTGGTTACTTTACATATTTATAGTATGTTTTGAAGTCAGGCATTGTGATGACTCTAGCTTTGTTCATTATGCTGAGGATAGCTTTGGATGTTTGAGAATTTTTGTGGTTCCATACAACTCTTGGGAGTGCTTTTTCTAATTCTATAAATAATGTCCTTGATGTTTTTTTTTTTTTTGGTGGTACCGGGGATTAAACTCATGGGCACTCGACCACTGGGCCACATCCCCAGCCCTTTTGTGTATTTTATTTGGAGACAGGGTCTCACTGAGTTGCTAAGTGCCTCGCCACTGCTGAGGCTGGCTTTGAACTCGCGATCCTCCTGCCTCAGCCTCCCAAAGTGCTGGGATTACAGGCGTGTGCCACCGCGCCCAGCTGTCCTTGATGTTTTGATGGGAATTGCACCAAATCTATAAATCACTTTTGTTAGCTATAGGCATTTCAACAATTAAAAAAAATATTTATTTTTTAGTTATAGTTGAATACGATACCTTTATTTTATTTATTTATTTATATGTGGTGCTAAGGATTGAATCCAGGGCCTCACATTTCCTGGCAAGCACTTTACCTCTGAGCCACAACCACAGCCCCATTTCAACAATTTTAATTCCTCCCATCCATGAACCTAGGATGTCTTTCCATTTTGTGTCCTCTTCAATTTCTTTCAGCAGTGTTTTATACTGTTCACTATAGAGATCAGTTACTTCCTTGGATAAATTCATTCCTAGGTACTTTTTTTTTTTCCGGTAGCTACTCTGAATGGGATTGCTTTTTTCATTTCTTTCTAAGAAATTTTTGTTATGTTGTATAAAATGCTGTTTGATTTTTCTTTTTTTTGGGGGGGTTGGGTGGGTGGGTACTGGGGATTGAACTCAGGGGCACTCAACCACTGAGCCACATCCCTAGCCCTGTTTTGTGTTTTATTTAAAGACAGGGTCTCACTGAGTTGCTTTGTGCCTTGCCATTGCAGAGGCTGGCTTTGAACTTGAGATCCTCCTGCCTCAGCCTCCCTAGCCACTGGGATTACAGGTGTGTGCCACCATGCCCAGCTTGATTTTTGTATTATGCAATTTTACTGAATTTAGTATTTCTAATGTTGTTTTTTGGTTGAATATTTAGGTATTTCTATATGTAGGTTTTTCCAACATGTCTTCTACAAACAGATAATTTGATTTTTTTCTTTTCTGTTTGGGTACCCTTTATTTCAACCTCTCCTTATTGCTCTGACAAAGACTTTCAATACTGTGTTGAATAAGAGTGGTGAAAGTAGATATCTTTGTCTTGTTTCTGATATTTGAGGAAATGACTTCAGCCTTTCCCCCATTCAGTCTGATGTTGGCTATGATTTGTCACATGTAGCCTTTATTGTGTTGAGGTATATTCTGTCTATATCTAATTTGTTGAGGATTTTTACGTGGAAAAATGTTGAATTTCATTGCATGTTTTTCTATTTATTGAGACATTCATATGATTTTTGCCCTTCATTCTGTGCATATGATACTATGTTTATTGCATTCAACCTTGCATCTCTGGGATAAATCCTACTTGATCTTGTGTTATAATCTTTTTGATGTGCTGTTGAATTCAGTTTGCTGGTGTGTTTTTTTTTTTTTTTTTTTTTTTTTGTGGTACCGGGGATTGAACTCAGGGGCACTCGACCACTGGGCCACATCCCCAGCCCTTTTTTGTATTTTATTAGAGACAGGGTCTCACTGAGTTGCTAAGTGCCTCACCATTGCTGAGGCTGGCTTTGAACTCACGATCCTCCTGCCTCAGCCTCCCAAAGTGCTGGGATTACAGGCGTGCGCCACCGTGCCCGGCCAGTTTGCTGGTGTTTTGTTGAGAATTTTTGCATTTATGTTTATCAGGGATATTGTTATGTAGTTTTCTATTTTTCTGTCCATGTTTGGTTTTGGTATCTGTAGTGCTTATCTCATAGAATGAATTTGGAAGAGTTTTCTCCCTTTGAAATTTTTTGCAATAGTTTGAGAAGAATTGGTGTTAGTTCCCTTTAAAAGTTGGGTAAAATTCAGCAGTGAAGCCATCCAGTCATGGGCTTTTGTTTGTTGGGAGACTTTCAATTTTCAATATAATTTGTTATTCATTATTGGTTCGTTAGGTTTTCTTTGTCCTCATGGTTCAATTTTGATGTGTTATGTATGTCCAGACCTTGATTTCAGCACTTCTAGTTTTTTCAAGTTGTTAATAATAGTTCCTAATGATCTTTTGTATTTTCTGTGGTGTTGGTTGTAATATCATTCTGATTTTATTTATTTGGGTCTTTTTTTCTTGGTTTGTCAATTTTGTTTATCTTTACAAAAAAATCAACTCTGTTTCATTGGTCTTTTATATTTTTAAAAAGTCTATTTTTGCTCTGGTCTTTGATATTTCTTGACTTTCACTAATTTTGGGTTTGGTTTGTTCTTATTCTTCTAGTTCCTTGAGTTTCATTATTAGGTTCGAATAATTTGGAATCTTTCTTTTTTAATATAGGTGTTGATTTATATAACTTCCCTCTTAGTATTGCTTTTGCTGTATCCCATGGATTTGGTATGCTATGTTTTCATTTTTGTTTCAAGAAAAATTTAAAATTTTTCTTTTGATTCTTCCTTGACCCATTGGTTGTTCAAGAGCATAGTACTTAATTTCCAAATATTTATACAATTTCTAAAATTTCTCTTGTTGACTTCTAGCTTTATTCCATTGTGGTTAGAGAACATGTGTGATGTGATTTGGATTTCAGACAATTTGTTGAGGCTTGCTTTGTGGCTTAGTATGTGGTTTGTACTGTGTAGCTGCAATCCAGGTAGACAGAGTCGCAGGATGGTACTGTGCAGCAGGAGCCTGGATGGGTGAGAGCGCAGCATAGTTCGGACTTTTTCTCTGGGGCAGTGTAGTAATATAGATAATCCAGCAGCTACCAAACAAGATTCAGGGTCTGTGAGGGCCACAGGCTTCTCCAGCAGCAGATGCTTTAGGAAATAGACTGGGGCCTCCTGCTTACCCATCCCCCCATTCTCCACAATCATTGTTGGTTTCCACTTGTTGTATATTTTAGAATGGGTAGTTTGATGCCTCCAATTTTATTCTTTTTGTTTAAGATTCTTTGATTATTTAGGGTCTTTTGTGACTCCATACAGATTTTAGGAAGTTTTTCCTTTTTTTTTTTTTGTGAAAAATGTCATTGGAATTTTGATAGGGATTACATTGAATCTGTAGACCATTTTGGGTAGTTTGGATATTTTAACAGTGTTAATTTTTCTATTCCATAAACATGGGATATCTTTTCGTTTATTTGTTGTCTTCAATTTATCTCATCAGTATTTTATAGTTTTTAGCATCAGGATCTTTTACTTCTTTGGTTAGATTTATTCCTAAGTATTTCATTGTTTTTTGATGCTATTGAAATGGGAGTGTTTTCTTGATCTATTTTTTGGATAGTGCACTGTTAATATATAGTAATGGTGTTAGTAAACACTTGATATTTTGTATGTTGATTTTGTATCCTGCAACTTTTCTGAATGTATTTGTTCTAGCAGTTTTTTTTTTTTTTTTTGGTGTGTGTGTGTAGTCTTGAGCATTTTCTATATATATAACTACATGTACACCCACACACTCTTCATCTTCAGAGATGATTTTACTTTTTTCCAGTTTGAATGTTGTTGTTTCTTCCCCCATTGACTGATTGCTCTGGCTAGGATTTCTATATTGAATAGATTTGGTGAGACTGGGTATATTTGTTTTGCTCTTGGTGTTTGAGGAAATCTGCTTAGTTTTTCAGTTAAGATGTTTAACTGTGGACTTCTCCTAATATGACCTTTACTATATTGAGATTCATTCCTTCGATACTTAAATTTTTGAGAGTTTTTCTTATGAAAGTTGTTGAATTTTCTTAAATGCTTTTTTCTGCATTTACTGATACAATCATAAGATTTTGTCCTTTGTTTTGTTAATATGGTATATCACATTTATTGATTTAAATGCATTGAACTATTCTTGCATCCCAGGGGTAAATCCCACTCCATGATTTCTGTTTTTTTCTTTTTTTTTTTTTTTTTTTTTTGTGGTACCGAGGATTGAACTCAGGGGCACTTGACCACTTGGCCACATCCTCAGCCCTTTTTTGTATTTTATTTAGAGACAGGGTCTCACTGAGTTGCTAAGTGCTTCGCCATTGCTGAGGCTGGCTTTGAACTCGTGATCCTCCTGCCTCAGCCTCCCAAAGTGCTGGGATTACAGGTGTGTGCCACCATGCCCGGCTGTTTCTTTTTTTAATACCAGGGATTGAACTCAGGGGCACTCGACCACTGGGCCACATCCCCAGCCCCCCCTTTTATTTATTTATTTATTTTTGTATTTTATTAGAGACAGGCTCTCACTGAGTTGCTAAGTGCCTCGCCATTGCTGAGGCTGGCTTTGAACTCGCGATTCTTCTGCCTCAGCCTCCCAAGTGCTGGAATTACAGTCATGCGCCACCACGCCCGGCTTTTAACTGTTTTTTAAAAACAATTTATTTTTTTAATTTTAGGTGACACAATATTTTTATTTTATTTTATTTTTAAAAAATATTTATTTACTTTAGGGCTGGGGTTGTGGCTCAGCGGTAGAGCACTCACCTAGCACGTGCGCGGCCCGGGTTCGATCCTCAGCACCACGTACAAATAAACACATCGTGTACAACTAAAGCAAATAAATAAATATTTAAAAAAAATATTTATTTACTTTAGTTGGACACAATGCAATGCATTTATGTTTACGTGGTGCTGAGGATTGAACCCGGGCCAAGGATCGAACCTAGTGCCTCATGCGTGCTAGGCAAGCACTTTACCACTGAGCCACAACCACGGCCCCTTAACTAGTTTTACTAGTGGTTTGTTGAGTTTTTTTTTTTTTTTAATATATATATATATATATATATATATTGGTACTGGAGAATGAACTCAGGGGCCCTTGACCACTGGGCCACATCCCCAGCCCTTTTTTTTGTATTTTATTAGAGACAGGGTCTCACTGAGTTGCTAATTGCCTCGCCATTGCTGAGGCTGGCTTTTGAACTCGCGATCCTCCTGCCTCAGCCTTCCAAGTGCTGGGATTACAGGCGTGCGCCACCGCGCCCGGCTTTAATATATTTTTTGAGTTGTAGGTGGACACAATACCTTTATTTTATTTTTATGTGGTGCTGAGGATTGAACCCAGTGCTTTGTGCATGCTAGGCGAGTGCTCTACCACTGAGCCACAACCCTAGCCCCCTTGTTGAGTGTTTGTTTTTTGGTACTGGGGATTGAACTCAGGGGCACTTGACCACTGGGCCACATCCCCAGCCCTTTTTTTGTGTTTTATTAGAGACGGTCTCACTGAGTTGCTAAGTGCCTCACCATTGCTGAGGCTGGCTTTGAACTCGTGATCCTCCTGCCTCAGCCTCCCAAGTGCAGGCATTACAGGCATGCGCCACTGCCACCTAGCCCGGCTTGTTGAGTGTTTTTGAATCTGCATTCATTAGGGATATTGGCCTGTAATTTTGTATTTTGTAATGCCCAAATCTGACTTTGTTATTATACTAATGCTGGCCTCATGAAACAAGTTTGGAATTTTCCTCCTCTTTATTGGGGGGAGTTTGAAAACATTCTTTAAATTATTGGTAGAATTCAACATTGAAGCCATCTGGTCCTGAGCTCTTGTTAACGTTTTTCCTCTCTCTTTTTTTCTTTTCCTTTACTTTTTCTGTAATTCTTAGGATTGAATCCAGGGTCTTGTACATGCTAGGCGAGTTCTCTATGTCTGAGATATACCCCAGCCTGATATTTTTTTTTGCCCCCCCCCCCCCCACCTGTACTGGTAATTGAACACAATGATTCTCCACCACTGAGAAATATCCCTTGTGGGCCCCCCCCCCCCACCTTTTTTGCCTTAAACTGTGAGACAGGGTTTCACTAAGTTGCCAAGGCTAGCCTCAAATTTGTGATCCTTCTGCTTTAGCTTCCCCAGTCAGTAGTATTATAGGCACGTGCCATTGCACCAAGCTCCAGCCTGAGTTTTTAAACTACTGATTTAGTCTCTCTTGTTATGGTAATTTTTTCTTCATGATATAGCCTTGGCGTGTTGTGTTCATCTCGGAATTTATCCATTTCCAAGTTATTAATTTTGTTGGTGTATCATTGTTCATGGTAGTCGTTTCTGATCCTATTTCTGTGGTATCAGTTGGAGTTTCTCTAATTTATAAATTTGCTTATTTATTTTTTCTTTTTTTCTTTTTCCTCTTTTTGGTACCGGATGGGATTGAACTCAGGGGCACTCCCCAGCTACATCCCCAGATCTATTTTGTATTTTATTTAGAGACAGGGTCCCACTGAGTTGCTTAGCGCCTTGTCATTACAGAGGCTTTGAACTTAAGATCCTCTTGTCTCAGCCTCCCTAGCTGCTGGGATTACAGGTGTGCGCCACTGTGCCCGGCTGATTATTTTGTTTTCTTAGTCTAGCTAAAGGTTTTTCAATTTTGTTTATCTTTAAAACAAAACAAAACAAAACAAAACAAAACAAAACCCCTAATTTTCAGAATCATTTATCTTTCCATTGTTTTTCTATGGTGTATTTCATTGATTTCTACTCTGATGTTTATTATTTCCTTCTTTCTGCTCACTGTGGGTTTATTTGGTTAGTTGATATTTCTTATTTTTCTTTCTTATATATATTATACACACACACACATATATTAGTTGTAGATGGACACAGTATCTTTATTTTATTTTATTTTATTTATCTTTTTATGTGGTGCTGAGGATCTAACCCAGGGCCTCACATGTGGTAGGCAAGCAATACACAACTGAGCCACAACCCCAACTCCTCTTATTTCTTTCATTTCTTTTAATATTTATTATTATTATTATTTTTTTGGTGGTACTGGGGATTGAACTCAGGGGCACTCGTCCACTGGGTCACATCCCCAGCCCTTTTTTGTATTTTATTTAGAGACAGGGTCTCACTGAGTTGCTAAGTGCCTCGCCATTGCTGAGGCTGGCTTTGAACTCGCGATCCTCCTGCCTCAGCCTCCCAAAGTGCTGGGATTACAGGTGTGTGCCACTGTGCCCGGCTAATATTTGTTTTTTTATAGTTGTAGGTGGACACAATAACCTTTACGTATTTTTATGTGGTGCTGAGGATTGAACCCAGTGCCTCACAGGTGCTAGGCAAGTGCTCTACTGCTGAACCACAACCCCATTCCCCTCTTCTTTCTTTTTTTTTTTTTTTCTTAATATATTTTTTTAGTTGTCAATGGAGCTTTATTTTATGTATTTATAGGTGGCTCTGAGGAATGAATTCAGGGCCTTACACCTGCTAGGCAAGCGCTCTCTACAACTGAGCCACAACCCCAGCCCTTCCTCTTAGTTCTTAATATAGGCATTTGTTCCTATAAAATCCCTTTTAGAGCTGTATTTATTGTTTTTCATGTGTTTTGATCTATTTTAATTTCATTTGCCTCAAATATTTAGCATTTCTTCTTTGACCCATTGATTGTTGAGTATTGTTTATTTTCACATATTTGTGAATTTTCAATTTTCTTCCTATTATTGATTTCTAGTTTCATACCAGTGTGGCCATAAAAAATTTTAATATCTTGCAAATCTTCTTGGATTTGTTAAGATTTATTTTGTGGCCTAACATGATCTATTATAGATAATGTGCCATTTGTGATCGACAATAATGTGTATATTGTTTCGAGTGGAATATTTTGCATTTGTTTGTTAGGTTCATTTGGTTTACAGTATTGTTCAAGTTCACTGTTACCTTGTTGATTTTATACCTGATCTAACCCTTGTTTAAAATAGGATATTGAGCCGGGCGCGGTGGCGCACGCCTGTAATCCCAGCACTTTGGGAGGCTGAGGCAGGAGGATCGCGAGTTCAAAGCCAGCCTCAGCAATGGCGAGGCACTTAGCAACTCAGTGAGACCCTGTCTCTAATAAAATACAAAAAAGGGCTGGGGATGTGGCCCAGTGGTCTAGTGCCGCTGAGTTCAATCCCTGGTACAAAAAAAAAAAAAAAAAAAAATAGGATATTGAAACCCCCTACTGTTATTGTTGTATTGTCTGTCATCTTCAGTTATGTTAATATTTGTCCTATATTTTAGGTGCTCTGATTTTGGACTTATATTTATAATTGTTATGTACTCTTGATTAATTGACTTCTTCATCATTATATGTTGATCTTTTTGTGGAAATTTTTGGCTTAAAGTCTGTTTTGTCTGATGAAAGTATAGCTACCTTTGCTTTCTTTTAGTTACCGTTGGCATGGATAACTTTGCTTTTAGCCTATGTGTGTTCTGAAAGCTAGTATCTTATAGTAAGCATGTAGATGGATCTTTAAAAAAAAAATCCATTTAGCTATTCTATGTCTTTTGTTTAAGGAATTTAATCCACTTGCATTTAAAGTAATTACAGTCAGGAAAGGACTTACTACTATTCTGTTAATTATTTCTGACTTTTTTGTAGTTCCTGTTATATTCTTCCTCTCTTGATGTCTTCCTTTGTGATTTGATTATTTTTGCTGTGTATGCTTTGATATTTTTGTCTATCTATTATACTTTTTTCTTGTGGTTACCAAGAAGTTAAATAAAGCATCTTATAGTTATTAGTGTATTTTAGGGTGATAACAACTTAATTTAAATTACACATGAAAACTACATTGTAACTTCTCTCCACATTTTATGTTAATGATGTCACAAATTATATCTCTTTTTTTAAAAAATATTTATTTATTTGCTTTAGTTGTATACAATGTGGTTTTAGTTTTACATGGTGCTGAGAATCGAACCCAGGCCGCGCACGTGCTAGGCGAGCGCTCTACTGCTGAGCCACAATCCCAGCCCCACAAATTATATCTCTTATAAATTGTGTATTCATTACTAGATTACTGGAGTTATACTTTATTTTTTGTTTATTTATTTAGAGACAGGGTCTTGCTATGTTGTCCAGGCTGGCCTTGAATTTCTGGGCTGAAGTGATCCTTCTATCTCAGCCTCCCAAGAAGCTGGAACTAAGGATGTATGTCACTCCACCTGGCTTATTGTTTTTATTTTTTATTACTGTTTTTGTGATACAGGGGTTAAACTTAGGGCCTTCACATCCTAGGCAAGCACTGAGCTACATCTGCAACCCTTTTTTAAATTTTGGGACAAGTAGCCCTGACTGGTAGTTTCAAGCTTGGGGTCCTCCTGCCTCAATCTTCCTAGTACCTGGAACTGCATGCATGCACCACCATGCCAGGCTTGACTTACAGTATTTTTAGTTCATTTTTCTTTTAACTCTCTTACTTGAGTTAAAAATGATTTTTACACCATGGTTATTATCTTACAGTATACTAAATTTAAATATATTCTGATCATTATAGTGAGTTTTATTTTTATATGTTTTTAGTATTCTTTTATTACAGCTTGAGAACTCACTTTAGCATTTCTTGTAAGGCTGGTCTAGTAGTGATGGGCTCCCATAGCCTTTGCTGGTCTGGGAGCATTGTAATTTTGAATAAGTTACTTGTGAAGGCCTCACTGAAAAAATGACATTTGTGCAAAGACAGTAAATGGTGAGTATTCCAGATAGGGGTCCAACAAATATAAATATCCCTGAGGTTACAGTGTGTCTTGCATATTAGGGAGTATAAAGAGGGCAGTATGGGACTGGGGTTGTGGCTCAGTGGTAGAGCACTTGCCTAGCATGTGAGGCACTGGGTTTGATCCTCAACACCACCTAAAAAGATAAATAAAATAAAGTTATTGTGTCCATCTACAACTAAATATATAAGATTGGAATGGAATGAATGTGAGGGAGGGGAAGTAAGGGAAGAGAGAAAATTTAGCATGTGGTAGGCCACTATGAACACTGATTTTTACTATGCAATGAAGAATATGTATGATACTATGTATCAGACTACATCTCACAACAATAAGGATAAATATTACTTCATGAAGCTTTTATTTCAGTGAAATATGTGAATTGGGTTAAGATATAAAGTGTGTGTGTGTGTTTATGAGTTGTAAAAAAAAAAAAGCTTGATGCAGGAGGGTGATATTGGCCAAATTATGTTGATCTATGCTACTCATGTAATTAACCCTGTTTCTTTACCATTTTATGTTTTAGAGAACATTAATGTTTGGTGTATTTAAAGCCTGCTATATTATATCCTAACAGGCATTGAAAAGGAACAGTTTTATTGTGTTTAATGTAATAAAACTTGTGGGGATGAGATTTGTATCTTTTTATGAATACGTATGATTTTCTGATAATGTTATGACTAAAGGCATACATATATATTTTATTGTAGGAGTCATACCCCATGGGTTTATGTATTAAATGATCTTCTTGGCACAGAAGAGAATTAAAGAATGATGGTAAGTGATCAAGTTCTCTTGAGGATTAACCTTAATGTTGTTTCCTTTCTTTTTTCTCCCTTCTTGCCATCTATTTTTCATTTATTAATCTTTTTAGGGTTGGGGTTGCAACTCAGTGATAGAGAGCTTGCCTAGCACGTGTGAGGCATTGGATTTGATTCTCAGCACCACGTATTTAAAAAAAAGAAGAAGCTCCATCAATAACTAAAAAAAATTCTTTTTAAATTTAATATTTGTTTCAGGAACCATTGCTATTCCTTAGGCTTTCCCCTAACACTTGGCAGGAGTACAGATGGAAACCAGCTTCTTCCATGTTTTAATATTGAAGTTACAAATCAGCTCATGTGTACTGCCTGGCCTGCTTTCTTTTCCAGAGCCCAGCTACATCTTAAAGGAACCATGCTCCTTTCCCTGGGGCAGGCAGTGCAGTTAGGCTAGTATAGTTCCTGAATCTGGGTTGGGTAGCAATGTGGTTGAATTCCCCAGAGAACTGAGGCAACCAGATTCTCATGATGCACACTTTACTTTTCCAATTTAAGATTTTGAGGCAGTATCCGCTTCCTCCTGAAGAGGGAATGATATATGTGGAATACATAGCCTTGGGGAGATACAGAGTGGCCAACGTTAAACTAGGTAGTCTAACTCTAGTTTACCCACGGAGGCTGTGATTTGCCCTTCTTTTCCTGTCCTCATTGTCTGACCTGGGGGGGACCCAGTTCAGTTTGCAAGTCCCTTTCTGTTAATTTCTGTTTATGTAACTAATTACTGATTATCTTTGGGTTTTAATGTGCTTTGATAGGTGGAAGCTTTTTAAGCGTGGGGCTCAGAACAGAGCTCTCTCTTCTGGAAATAAGGGCAATAATGCAATTATCTATGTCTTTCTATCTCATCCTTCCTGGCTCTCTGCCTCCCTCAGTTCTAAGGGTTTGATTTTTCATATCTATAGTTTGGGGTTATTTTCCTTTTTCCTGCTATATTCTGAGAATTTCCTACAATGAGGATCATTTGGTCAATAAACTATTTTTATTTATTCTCTGAACTGTTTGAAAGTATTTGAAGTCAACATATTCCTTAAGCCCTAAATACTTAAGTGTGTATTTCCTAAGAACGAGGACATTCTCTTACATGACCACACCTTGTTACTGAAATCGGGAAATTTAATATTCTTACAATACTATCATATAGTCCATAGCACATATTGCAAGCTTGTCATAATTTCAATGTCTGTTATAGTTATTTTTATCTTGATCCCTTTAATTGTAAAGAATCTTTGATCTCCTTTAATCTGGAACATTTCTCAGCCATTTTTTGTCTTTCTTTACTTTGCTATTTTTAGAGTACAGGACCATTATTTTTAAGAATTTCCCTCAATTTAGATGATGTTTCTTCATGATTAGATTCAGCTTTTGCATTCTTGGCAGACTGTTCCATGAATAATGATATGTTCTCAGTGCATGATATTAGGAGGTTTATGATGTAAATGCATCCCGCTTTGATCATTTGGTTAATATGTATATTGTCAGTCTTTTCTACTTTGAATTTTTGTTTTCTCTTTTGAAATTGGTAATTTATGGAAAAACACTTCGTGGCTATATAAATATCCTGTATCTCATCACATTGTCACTAGTTTTAGAATTCATTGATGATAACATTTATTAAAGTTTTATTTTGTTTCCAATTATTTGTGTGACTATCTGCCTGGACTCTTAGGTTTTAAAAATTTTATTTAATGTTTGTAATCTATAATAACATTTTTAAAAAATTTATTGTTTTTTTCTGTTAATATTTATTTATTTACTTTAGTTGTATACAATGCAATGCATTTATGTTTACGTGGTGCTGAGGATCGAACCTGGGCCGCGCGCGCACGTGCAAGGCGAGCGCTCTGCCACTGAGCCACAACCCCAGCCCTATAATAACATTTTGATGCTCAAAATATTCTTCATTTAGGCAGTGGGCACTCTTTCAAGTTGACTCTGGTGTCTTTAAAAAAAAAAATTATTTATTTATTTTTAGTTGTAGATGGACACATACCTTTATTTTATTTATTTGTATGTGGTGCTGAGGATCGAACCCAGTGCCTCACATGTGCGAGGTAAGTGCTCTACCACTGAGCCACAACCCCAGTCCCTCTGGTGTCTTTTTGATATGACCCTATTATTATTTGAGTATTTCTGTGCTTTCTAAAAGTGTAACAAGGTGCTCCAGTTTTATCTTGTACTTTTCCTACTATGACTCTTTTTCTAAAACAAAAAAAGAAAATATATAGGCTGGGACCTGCGGTATGTTGTTGAAAGGAAGTGATGATGGTAGGTACCCTTGCCCCTTTTTAAATATTATACCATTAAATGGAATGTTTGCTAGGAATTTTTATCATGAATTGGTGTTGAATTTTGTCTCATGCTTTTTTTTTCATTTGTTGAGACGAATACAAGGCTTTTTTCTTTTGTTATGATGAATTACATTAATTGATTTGGAAGTGTTCAACCATGCTTAACATTTCTAAAATTAACTTGGTTATGATATGTTATCTGAATTCTGTTTGCAAATATATAGCATGTGTGAATGTTTTTGTGTGTGTGTGTGTGTGTGTGTGTGTGTATGATTTTCCCTTCTGTACTCTTGAAAGACATTGAACTATAATTTACCTTTAGTGCATTGTCTTATTAGGTTCTGATAGAGTTATGCAGGTCTTACAAAATGAATTAAGATTTGTTTCTCTAAAAGAATTTAATGTAATTTGTTCTTAAATTATTAGGAGAATTCACTAGTGAAACCCATTGGGACTTGGATTTTCTTTTGTGGGATTCAATTTCTTCAGCAACCATTTAGATTATCAATTTGTCAGTTTCATAGAAATATACAAATTAATTGATAATGTCATTTTAAAAAAAATAATTTTTAGTTGTTGATGGACCTTTATTTTATTTATTTTTATGTGGTACTGAGGATCGTGCCTCACATATGATAGGCAAGTGCTCCACCACTGAGCCACAACCCCAGCCCCCAATAATGTCATTTTTAATATTCTTTTTTTTAAAAAAATATTTATTTATTTGCTTTAGTTGTACACAATATGTTTATTTTTACGTGGTGCTGAGGATCGAACCCGGGCCGTGCACATGCTAGGTGAGCACTCTACCGCCGAGCCACAACCCCAGCCCCTTTAATATTCTTTTATCTTTTTAATTTCTGGAGATGCTGTAATCTAGTGTGATGATCCTTTTTTTATTCCTCATACTGGCTATTTTTGCCTTTGGTTTTTGTTGAATCATTCTTGCCAAGGGTGTATAAATTTCATTAGTGTTTTTAAATAAGCCACTCTGGTTTTATTGATTTTTCACTATCATTTGTTGATCTTGTATTTTACTGATTTTTGCTGTTTATTATTTGCTTTCTTCTTTCTTTGGATTTAAGATACTTCTTTTCTAAGTTTCTTGAAGTAGAGGCATAATATAATTGATTTTTAGCCTCTAGCTAATATGTTACTTAAGGCTATACAGTTTTATATTAGTCAGCTTTGCATTAACTACAACAAAATACCTAAGGCAACTAGCTAATTAGAAAAGGTTTTGGAGGTTCAGAGGCATGGTGCCCTGCATTGTCTCAGTTCTGGTGAGAGCAGCAGATGGTGGCACATCATGGTGGCAGCATTTTTGGAGTGAAGAGAGAGGAGGAAAGAGGGGAAGGGAGAGAGGGATAGATGCCAAAGTCCCACAGTTTGAGAGCACTCTCCCAATGACCTAAAGACCACCAATAAAGCTCTACCTCCTAAAAGTTCCACCACATTCCAGTAGCATCACCCTGCAAACCAAGCTTTTAATATATTAGCATTTAGGGGATATTAAACATCCAAATAGCAGTAAATTCCCTTCCAGCATGGCTTTAGCTGCATCCTGTAAATATTGACCTGCCATAATTTTATTATCATTTAATTGAAACTGTTTTATAGTTTTTGTTGTCTTTTTTTGATTCATGAGTTATTAGATATGTATTACTAAATTTTCAAACTCATGGGAATTTTTCTGGTTTTATCTCTTCATACGTTCTATACTTCGAAATGCAGTGACACCTGCTTTATGACTTAGGAGATTGGCAGTTTGGAAAATTTCTTACACTAAAAAAAGTGTGTATTCTTCATTGTGGTGTTGGGTTCTCAATATGTCAAATATGTCAAGCTTGTTAATTAATATGTTCTATACTTTTAAAAAATATTTTTAGTTGTAAGTGTACATAATACCTTTATTTATTTATATGTGGTGCAGAGGATCAAAGGCAGTGCCTCAAAATGGCTAGGCAAGTGCTCTACCACTAAGCTACAACCCCAGCTCAATATATTCGTTTTTTTTTCCTCCTCTGCCAACTTCTGAAAGAGATATCAAAATCTGTGATAACTGTGGTTTTTTTTTTTTGTACTTCAGATTTGGCTTTGTGTTATTAGATATTGCACATTTAAAAGTATCACTCTTTATCTCTAATAGCATTTTTAAAAATAATTTTTAAAATATTTATTTATTTAGTTGTACACAATGCCTTTATTTTTATGTGGTGCTAAGGATCGAACCCGGGCCATGCATGTGCTAGGCGAGCGATCTACTGCTGAGTCACAATCCCAGCCCTCTAATAGCATTTTTTAATTTAAAATCTACTTTGCTTGATATTGACATAGTTTCCTTTCTTTTGGTTAGTGTTTGCAGAGTATATCCTTTTTACCCATCCATTTAAGTTGTGTTTCTTCTTTTCTTTTTTTTAATTACAGTATTATAGTTACATACAGTAGCTGGGTTCATCCTGACAAAATCATACATGAAGGTGTGTTTCTTTTTAAAAATATATAATTAGATATTTAACCTAATCTGACAGCTTCTTTCCTTTTAATTGCTTTATTTTATCCTTTCTGTTTAATGTTACTATTGATAAATTTAGGTTTAAAACTACCTTATTAATATTTGTTTCCTATTTTTATTTGACTCAGTTTGTTTCCTTCCTTCATTTTCCTCTCTACTTTCTTACTTTCTTTTATATTACTCAAATGTTTTTATTCCATTTTCTATGCCTATTAGCTACTTATATATTTTATTATTGTTTTGGTGAGTTGAATACCTTGGAGATCATATCATTCCCTATTGATTAAGTAGAGTCTTTTTTATGTTACTGCTTTGGTCACTCTGTGGATAATTGTGAAGGCCTTATCACACTTTAATTCTATTCACTACTTTTCTGCCTTTTGTGATATTGTCATATACTTTAAAAAAAATTTTATAAATTCTTAAGTTATTCCTGTTGTTAATCATCATGCTCTTGCTTTTACCCATATTTTTATCCTTTGTATTGTTCTTCATTCATTCCTTATTTGATCTGGGATTCTTCCTTCCTAGGGCAATTTCCCTGGTTTTTCTTCTCTTTCTTTCTTTCTTCTTCTTCTTCTTTTTTAAATATTTATTTGCTTTAGTTGTACACAATGCATTTATTTTTATGTGGTGCTGAGGATAGAACCCGGGCTGCGCACGTGCTAGGCGAGTGCCCTACTGCTGAGCCACATCCCAGCCCTTCTTTTCTTTCTTTATCTCTTTATTTATTTTTTTGGAACCAGGATTGAACCCACGAGTGCTTAACCACTGAGCCACATCCCTCACCCTTTTAAAATTTTTTTGTTTTGAGACAGTGTCTTGCTAAGTTGCTCAGGCTGGTCTTGTGATCTTCCTGCTTCAACCTCCCAAGTTACTGGTGTTGAGGTCAGACTCCAACACAGGATCAGCATGCAGTGTTTTTTTTTTTTTATTTTTATTATATTTCTCTCAGCCTTTTTATACATATCCAGACAAAGAAGGCAATTAGCCATCAGCAAACATTAACAGACAGTGAAGGCAAATAGCCAGTAGCAATGACAAGCGCAAATTTGTGAATCAGGAAATCAGCCAGATAAATTTTCCCTGAAGATTATCTTAAACTAATTAGGGCTAGAACACTTTGAGCTCCTCTTCTTTTCAATATAGAAGAAAAAGAAAGAAACACCCTCATTTGCAAGCAGTGTTTCTTTACTATCTATTCTATACCTCTTGGCAGAACGTTTTGTTTGCAGACACGCCCACCAAGGGCAACAAAGCCTCATTCGCAAGAACTGTTGTTGCTATACTTCTGATAAACTACTTGTTTCTTCTCTATCTGTTCTACACCTCTTGGCAAAAGTTCCATTTACAGACACACCCACCAAGGACAACAAGGCCTCGTTTGCAAGAAATCTTGGGTGTCCTTCTTCTGATTCTCTACATACTGGGATTATAGTCATGTGCCACCACACCTGGCTCTTTCTTTTTTTCTTTTACTTTTAGTTAAATCAATTTGGTAACAAATTTTCTTCAAGTTTGTTTGAAAGTATTTTTGTTTTAACTTCATTTTTGACTATTTTTGTCAGGCTAATAAACTAAGTTGCAGGAATTTTCTTTCAATACTTTAAAGATATTCCACTGTTTACTGATACTTTTTCTTTTAAATTCTTTGTTTGTTTGTTTATTTAAGTGGTGCTGAGGATTGAACCCAGTACCTCACACCTGGGAGGCAATTGCTCAACCTCTGAACTACAACCCCAGCCCCTGATACTTATTTTTTCTAATGGAAAATCAGCTGAGAGTTGATCACTCCTTTAGAGGTAAAGAATTTTTACCCCTTCTGTATGCTCTTGAGATTTTCTCATTGATTCAGGTTTTCACCAGTTTTTCTGTAATGTGCTTAGGTGTGGCTGTCTGTATTTATCCTGCTTCAGGAAGACTTGGGCTATTTTTTGTTAGTGTGAAAGTCCTTTCCTTCCAATATATATATATATATATTTTTTTTTTCCCGCCTCATTTTCTTTGTTCCCTCTTTTAGAATCTTCAGTTATACCATATTAGACTTTTTCTGTGTCTCATATATCTCTTGTTTTTTCTTTTTTTTGCTTTGTGCTTTCATGTAGATTTTTTTCCTGTCTTATTTTCCAGTTTATCAATCCTTTCTTCTGCTTTATCTAAATTTGTGGTAAACCAATTTAATTAATTAATTTTAATTTTAATTAATTAGTTTATTCTAACTAGGTATATATGGCAGCAGAATGCATTTTGTTTCATTGTATAAAATTGCAGCACAACTTTTCATTTTTCTGGTTGTACATGTTGTTGGGTTGTACCATGTGTGCAGTCTGCCTGTACCTAAGATAATGATATCCATTTCATTCCACCATCTTTCCTGTCCCCATGCCCCTCCCTTTCTCTGCCTCCCCTTTGCCCAATTACAGTTCCTCCATTTTTCCATGCCCTCCCACCAACCCATTTTATTGAGTTCTTAATCTCAGTAATATTTTATTTCCTTCCTAGAATACCCATTTGCAACTTTTTTCTTTGTTTTTCTTATTTTTAATTTTCAAACAATGCATTTTATAGCAAGTGGAAAATGGGGAAATATTTGTAACACATTACATGCTTTTATGTAAAAGTAAGAAATTAAGAATTCATATTTGTATGTGCTAGTGTATGCATAAAGAAACTATGAAGATCCATAGAAAACTAAAAACAGAAGTTAGCAGAGGTGGAGTACTGGGTGGATGGAGGATAAGAATGGAAGGAGGATTTTTTACTTTTCATATGTTTTGCTTTTTGAACCAGAAGAATATATCACCTCTCTGGAAAGTTAAACTTTTAGGTAGTCTCAGTTGTCATAGCCTACTTTCCATTGCAGGGAGACAAATAAATAAATAAATATATACTTGAAGTCCTAGTGAGACAATTAAATCTATGAATGAATACAAGGAATATTTTAAGGACTTCATTAGTCTTCACAGTGGCTCAAGAAAAATGAAACACATAGTAACTCAATAAATACTCTTTGAATAACAATAAAATCACTTCTTTTTAAAGTTCTGTTTGTGTTCACATCATCATTCTATAAGATTTTCAGTGTAAGGAAATAGATAATAAATTGAAAAATAGTACAAATTGTACCCATTGAAGATGGTGTCAGGAACATGTATTTTCAGGTTTTCTGTGACATCTCTCATCACCCTCTGGTAACTAGACATTTCTGGGTCTTTGATATAATAAAGAGTGTTTCTTATTAAATGTTCTCCCAAATAATCAGTTGGGTCAAATCTGGTTGGAATATTAGCTTTTGTCAAAACCTTCTTTTCTAATTGCATTAACATTTTTTCTACTTCAGGAACTAAGGTGGGTAGAAGTTTGTCAACCAAATATGCATGAGTATTCAGTGTCATGTTTTCATTGTTAAACCACTCTTTGGCCAAAAAAAAAAAAAAAAAAAAAAGTAATTTACTGAAAAGATTCAATTTATAGCTTTAATTTTTTTTTTTTTTTGGTACCAGACATTGAACCCAGGGCACTTAACCACTGAGCCACATCCCCAGCCCTTTTTAATATTTTTTTATTTAGAGACAGGTCTTGCTGAGTTGCTTAAGGCCTCACTAAATTGCTGAGGCTGGCTTTGAACTCATGATCCTCCTGCTTCAGCCTCCTGTGCAGCTGGGATTACAGATGAATGCCACTGAGCCTGGCTGTAGCTTTTAATTAATCATGAAATCTATGAAATATTTTGTTGATAAAAATTCAGATTTTAGCAGATAATGCTAACATCTCTTTGGTAATAACTAATCCCTATCCTATCTTCCCCTATGTCCCTCAGGTAATTACATTTTTAGTGTTTGTTTTGGTTGTCTTGATTTTTAATTAGTTTTTTAGTGGAATGTTTTTGCATATATTTTTGGCAATTGTTTACTTTTAGCACATTCAAAATATTATTTTATTGACTTCTTACATTTATTATTTTTGATAGGAAATCACTTGGCAGTTTTGTTGATACTGTACTTTGAAGGTACTTGAAATTTTTTATTTTGTTTTTTGGTTATCAGTAGTTGGCTAGTGTTTCTCTTTATTTTATCTTATTTTAAAAATTTTATTCTGAGAAATTTGAAATTTTATTTCTTGATTCTATGATATCATCTCGTTAACTTTTGGAAAGTTTTTAGCCTTTATTAGCTTTAATTCCATTTTTGCTTTTCCTTTTTCACACTTCATTTTTTGATCCTATGAGTGACCTTCCATTTTTTTTAAAGTATTTATTTATTTACTTTAGTTGTAAACAATGCAATGCATTTATGTTTACGTGGTGCTAAGGATCGAACCCGGGCCATGCACATGCGAGGCAAGCGCTCTGCCGCTGAGCCACAACCCAGCCCGACCTTCCATTTTTTAAAAAAATATTTATTTATTTGCTTTTAGTTGTACACAATGTGTTTTATTTTTACGTGGTGCTGAGGATCGAACCAGGGCCGCACACGTGCTAGGCAAGCGCTCTACCGCTGAGCCACAACCCCAGCCCATGTGACCTTCCATTTTATTTTCTGGATGTTTTTGTCCAGTTTATTAATTTCTTGTTAACTCCATCTATTGACTATTGAATTCTTAATTTTGCTTTTTAAATTTTTTTTAGTTTTATAATTTTTGTTTTAGTTATCTGTGGAAAATTTCAATCTTTAAAATTTTTAGAGTCCAAGTTAACTTGAAATATTTTCATAACTCCATTATTTTGGTCATGTGTTGGTATATTTCTGTTTTCTGTAATTTTTCTAGGTTTTCAGTCATTTGATTTGTTTTCTAGTATACCTGATAATTCCTCCCCAACCCCTGATGTGGGTGGGGTCTTGATATCTTTCCAAGACTGGGCATGTACTTCTGGCTGGGCTGAATTTATTTTTCTTCCTCAGCCTCCTGAGTAGTTGGGACTAAAGGCACATGCCACTGTGTTTGGGATATCTGGTAGATTTTGGTTGTATGGGACATTACAGATGATGCTTGGGTTACAGTGGAGTATGCCCCGATAAACCCACTTTAAGTAAATGAAACATTAATACACCTACCATACCAAATATCAAAGCTTAGTAACATTGAAATTATACAGAGTATTAGTTGTTTAACCTTGTGATTATGTGGCAAACTGGGAGCTGTAGCCCACTACTGCTACCCAGCATCATGAGAGTATCATACTATATATCACTAGCTTGGGAGAAAGGTCAAAATTCACATCTTTATTTTTACCAAATGTATATCCATTCATACCATCATAAAGTAAAAAAGCAAAACACATTGAACCATTATAAGTCAAGGATCATCTGTCTATATGAATATTTTATATAATTTGGTGCCTGAGATAATATCTTCTTCCCTAGAAGATTTACCTTTTCTTTTTAAATACATATATTTTTGGTTATAGATGGACACAATACCTTTATTTTATTTAGTTTGTTTATGTGGTGCTGGGGATCTAACCCAGTGCCTCATGCATGCTAGGCAAGTGCTCTACCACTGAACCACAACTCCATCCTTTACCTTTGTTTTTAACAAATGGCTAGAGCCACAGGTGATTGCAGTTTATTCTAATCCATTCAGGGATGGAGATGATTCAAAACTGGCTCTGTTGTTAGGGCCAGTGTATTTCTGGTTTACCCTAATTCTTGGGGTGAAACACTTCTTAGCCTGACTTAAAGCCTGAGATGGCTTTGGACAAATTCTGTCTCCCTGTTTTTGTGTCTGTCAAACTTTTTCAGCTTCTCTTCCATGGCTGCCTCTCTTGGAATTGGCAGATCCCTTTGTGGGAAAAGCAGTCCTGATTGCTGGTTTTACCTCTTTGCATTTCTGCTTTTCCCAAATTTTGGTTTTGTAATTGCTCACTGCTTCTACTTTTTTTCTGGTGCTTCTAAACAGAGGCTTTTTAAAAAATTATTTTCCAGTTTTTCTTCAGCTAGATAGTTGGTTTCAATTACCCAGCCCTTCATAATCAGAAGAGGAAAAAAAAGATTAGTTTATTTCTTATTACTAATGGTTCAGAGCAGATATTCAGCATGTGAGCTTCCATATTATAACTCCGGGAACAATCTTCTTCCATCTTTTGACTCCATCATCCTTTAGAGAGTCCTGTGCTGAATGAAGCCTCTGTATCTGACCAGGAAATGGAGGAAAATGAGGGAGAGAGTGCTGATAGTGTAAATGGTGATACAGGAGGCTTTTTCATAAGCAGACTTGGAAATGGCCTGATTTCTTTCTCTATTCTAGTGTACAGAACTTAGTCACATAGAAATCTATCTGCAAGGAAGTCTGGAAAATGTTGTCTAGCTTTGTGAAAAGAGAAAAACCAAGTTTTTTAAATTAAAGCATTATTGTTAAATATAGAAGTTGGGTTCATTTGACAAAATCATATATGCACAGAATTTGATTTACTCCATTTCAGTCCCGATTCCCCCCTCTTTCCTTCTTTTTCTCCTTCCTGTTCTCTTTACTCAAATGATCTTCTTTTTTGCTCATTTATTTACTTTTGATTGGTAAAGCAAGTGATTTTGGTCTGTCATAGGGGCTATTGTAATTTTGTCTTGTGATAATGGCTTGGACTAGGTTGGTTGTACTAGATTTACATTTTCAAAGCACATTTGAGAAATAGAATTGGTAAGACTTGCTGTATTATTTAGGATGCAGGCTAATCTGTTAGCACAGAGACCCCCCCCCCCAAAAAAAAAATAAAACCCAAATAGTTCATACAAGATGGAAGTTATTTTTTTTTCTCCTTATGGTAGTCTAGACTGCCTCAGTTCGTCTATGGTTTTACCTTTAGAAAGGCATGAAATTATCAATGAGAACTGACAGAGTTGTAAATTACTTAATAGGATTCTAGCTCATTATTCTGTAATGGTAGGGAAATCGCACCAGTTGCATGGTTTCTCATGGTTTGTAAAAATCTATGCAAGCACTGCTATTCTTAGAATTTTAATGTACTCCTGGTGTCCACTGTCTGGTAATCTTGTCTTCATGTTACTCAAAAATAGAAAGGACTTTGGTAGTGAGAATTTAAGAGAAGATTCTTTATTGAATTATTTGGAAAGCCAAAAAAAATTTTTAAAAAGTTCTGGGAATTTTATTTTATGGGTAAGCATTTTATGGATGCATTTTGAAGAAAGTATGTCAAGTTTTCTGGAGGAATGAACATAAAAATTTAGCATTACTATTTTAAGGTTATGAGAAAGGTTGTTAAAATAGAAATGATTTAGTTTTATTTTTAACTAAGAAAGTGGGAAGATTTTTCTCCCAGCCTGGTAGCAAGTTTCAGAAAAATAGACTCTAGTAAACATTCTGAATTCTTGCTTTCTTTGCAAGATTTGAACATAAAAATTCTTATTCAACACTGATGTTTATTGCTTTTAATTGAAACATTTAGTATTTGAACAAACCTCTGTAAAATCTTCATGTAGCACTAGGTGGCACACTATGACTTTGGATGAAGATATACACATTTTGTTGAAGTCTCCTGTAAGAAAAGAACCTATATAAAACTGTTTGAAATAGACATCTATATGGTTATGAAGTGTCTCGGACTCATTTACTGAATTTCAAACCCTGACACTTAGAATAAAATACTTAAAACTATTATGTTTAAGTTACTATTGACATAGTATTGGATTAGTAAAAATGATTAGACTTTGAGTTTTTAGTGAAAGGAATCATTTAGCATTTATTATAGAAAGCATCTGTTTCAGATATAGTAAGATGAATAGTAATGTTTTTGCACATGAAGTGGTGACTTTTTCTTTGAATGTGTTTCTGTGTGTACTAAGTACAAAAGAACTAACTTGGCAAAATTTATGGTAGAATGGAAATGTTCATAGAAGAAAGAATATTAGATTTGAAATTTCTGGTTTAGTATTCTGCAACATTGTGGTCATCCATTTTAGTTCTTGGAAACACATTAAATTAATCAAAACTCTCGAACTAGAATCTGATGTCTGAAGTAGTCATTTTAAGACCTGATGTATATCTATAAGATTTTCTGTTTGCATAAGGGAGTTATCTGAAATAGAGCTGAAAGTAGTACATCTATTTAAACTACTTCATTTGGCCTGGAATAAGTAGTCATGCTTTTGGTTAAAACATTGCTTAGATAACCTAAACAATAGATGACAATGTAAGTTGGAACTAATATTCACTGGAAGATGTGTTTAAGCTAATGGAGGAGGTTTTATGGTGTTATCTTGATTGGAAAATATGGGAATAAGTAGAGAAGAGATGATTAGCAAAATTTTACAAATATACAGGGAACAATATGTAGTAATGAGTTCCATTGAAAGCTTAATTAGGTAAGTGGGTGGTATGTGGACATATATGGGCAAGGTTAGAGGAATAAAGGAATTGTAGGTACCAGTGTTTATGTTAAAGATGTAAAAAAAAATAAGTTTTGGAGAGGAAAATATGGGTTAGTTAGTCTCTCATCGAAGAGTATGAAAGTAGAGGGGGGTCACTGTTTGTTTTCCTGGTATTTTGGATTTATTAGTTCATTAATTTGTGTGCTAAAATTCAGTTCTTGTCACTCACAGATTTAGCACACAGAGATTATTCCCTCTTTCCTAACAAGAGAATTTTTCTCCCTCCTGGATCACTCTAATCAGCCTAAAAATATGATCTATATCACCTGTCTCAAAACTCCTTTTTTTTTTTTTACTACTGGTATGATTTTTATTCAAGAAAATTGAACCATTATTTTAAAACAAAGGAACAAGATTCTCACTGATGTATTTCAATGATGTATTTCAGCGAATTGCTCCAAACATTTAGAAAGAAATACAAATTTAGATAAAGTCTTCCAGAGAATGGAAATGGGAAGTAATAATTCCTAATTTATAACTTCTATATCTTTGTCTGATAAAGGGATTACAAGAAATTCTATTATAAAGACTCACATAAATATAGATGCAACATTTTTAAACATGTTATTAGCTCATCAAGTTTAGTTACAGATGTAGACTGAAAATGTCATGTTTAAATGGAATTTTTTTTTTTTTATAGAAAAGGCAACTTAAATGTTGGAAAGTAGAATGAATGCAAATCACCACAAAAACAGGAAAAAACAATATGATTCATTGTTGTTTCATAATTTAAAAATATTTCAATTAACAAAAGAGAATAGTGAGCTTTAATAATCTAACAAAGAATGCCTATAACACCTTGCAGCCAAGTAACATATTTAATGGAGAATTTGAAAGCTTCTACATGGAGTGTGGGTGACAAGAGGGTATTGGTATCACCAACCAGGTTCACCACTGTTCTGGATGTCTCTGTCACTGCAACTAGATAAGAAACAAGTCATAAAAAATAAATTGTGTAGGGACCAGAAAGAAAGAAATCTACCATAATTTATAATTTGTAATATTACAAAGAGCTATCATAATTTGTAAAATTGTGGTACTGTGTCATTAGATTATATCTAATGCTTGTGTCATTATAAAATTTCCCCAAATCCATAGACTATTTTTTAAAATTTTTATTTATAGTAGTAGCATGTATTACAGTTCATACTACACATATAGAGCATCTTTTTACATAAAACAGTTTGTATACGAAGTATATTCTTAGCACTCAAGTCTTCAATCATGCATTTAGAATAATGATATCCATCTTATTCAACCACTTTTTTCCCCTTTCCCTCCTTGCTCCCTCCCTTCCCCTCCCTTCCCTTTGACCATTATAGTGTTCCTCTAATCCTCCTATGTACCCCAACTCAACAATACTGTGAACTGGTCTCCTTATATCAGAGGAAACGTTCGGTATTTGGGTTTTTGAGATTGACTTGATTTCACTTAGCATTATATTCTCCAACTTCGTCCATTTACCAGTGAATGCCATTATTCTATTTTCTTTTATTGCTGAGTAAAATTCCATTGTGTATATATACCACATTTTTTTTATCCACTCATCTACCGAGGGACATCTAGGTTGGTTCCACAACCTAGCTATTGTGAATTGTGCTGCTATAAACATTGAAGTGGTTGTGTCATTGTACTATGCTGTTTTTAAGTCCTTTGGGAATAGACCCAGGAGTGGGATGGCTGGGTCATAGGGTGGTTCCATTCCCATTTTCCCAAGAAATCTCCATATTGCTTTCCATAACGTTTGTACCATTTTGCAGTCCCACCAGCAATGTATGAGTGTGCCTTTTTCCCCACATCCTCTCCAACATTTATTGTTGTTTGTGTTCTTCTTCTTCTTTTTAAAAAATATTTATTTATTTGCTTTTTAGCTGTACACAATGGGTGTATCTGTACGTTGTGCTGAGGATCGAACCCGGGCTGTGCACGTGCCAGGCGAGCGCTCTACTGCTGAGCCACAACCCCAGCCCCTGTTTGTGTTCTTGATAGCTGCCATTCTGACTGGAGTGAAATGAAATCTTAGAGTAGTTTTTATTTGCATTTTTCTAATTTCCAGCAATGTTGAGCATTTTTTCATGTATTTGTTGATTAATTGTGTATCTTTTTCTGAGAAGTATCTTTTCAATTCCTTAGCCCATTTATTGATTGGGTTATTTGTTTTTTTGATGTCAAATTTTTTGAGTTCTTTATATATTCTAGAAATTAGTGCTCTATCCGATGTGCATGTATTAAATATTTGTTCCCACTTAGTTGGCTCTCTATTCACCTCACTGATTGTTTCTTTTGCTGAGAAGAAGCTTTTTAGCTTAACTCTATCCCATTCATTAATTCTTGGTATTAATTCTTACGCTACCAGATTCTTATTAAGGAACTTGGAGCCTAATCCGACATGCTGCAAATTGGAGCTTACTTTTTCTTCTATTAGGTGTATTGTCTCTGGTCTAATTCCTAAGTCCTTGATCCACTTTGAATTGAATTTTGTGCATGGTGAGAGATAAGGGTTTAATTTCATTTTGTTGCATATGGATTTCCAGTTTTCCCAGCACCATTTGTTGAAGAGGCTATCCTTTCTTCACTGTACATTTTTGGCACCTTTGTCTAATATAAGATAGCTGAAATTATATGTATTAGTCTCTGTGTCCTCAATTCTGTACCATTGGTCCACCAGTCTGTTTTGGTGCCAATACCATGCTGTTTTTGTTACTATTGCTCTATAGTATAATTTAAAGTCTGGTATGGTGATGCCACCTGCTTCACTTTTCTTGCTAAGGATTGCTTTGGCTATTCTGGGTCTCTTATTTTTCCAGATGAATTTCATGACTGCTTTTTCTATTTCTTTGAGGAATGCATTGGGTTTTGATTGGAATTGCATTAAATCTGTATAATGGTTTTGGTAGTATGGACATTTTGATAATATTAATTCTGCCTATCCAAGAACAAGGTAGGTCTTTCCAACTTCTAAGGTCTTCTATAATTTCTTTCTTTAGTGTTCTATAGTTTTTGTTATAGAGGTCTTTCACCTCTTTCGCTAAGTTTATTCCCAAGTATTTTTTTTTTTTTTATGCTATTTTAAACGGGGTAGTTTTCCTCATTTCCCTTTCAGAGACTTTGTCACTGGTGTACATAAATGCCTTTGACTTATGGGTATTGATTTTGTATCCTGCTACTTTGCCAAATTCATTTACTAGTTGTAAAAGTTTTCTGGTAGAGTTTTTTGGGTTTTCTAGGTATATTATCATGTCATCAGCAAATACTGCTAATTTGAGCTCTTCTTTTCCTATCTGGATCCCTTTATTTTCTTTGGTCTGTCTAATTGCTCTGGCCAGCATTTCAAGTACTATGTTAAATAGCAGTGGTGAGAGGGGGGCATCCCTGTCTTGTTCCAGTTTTTAGAGGGAATGCTTTCAATTTTTCTCCATTTAAGATAATGTTAGCTTGAGGTTTTGCATAGATAGCTTTTATAATGTTGAGATATGTTCCTGTTATTCCTAATTTTTCTAGAGCTTTGAACATAAAGGGGTGTTGTATTTTGTCAAGTGCTTTTTCTGTGTCTATTGAGATGATCATATGGTTTTTATCTTTAAGTCTATTGATGTGATGTATTATGTTTATTGATTTCTGAATGTTGAACCAACCTTGCATCCCTGGGGTAAATCCCACTTGATTGTGGTGCACTATCTTTTTGATATGTTTTTGAATCCGATTTGCCAGAATTTTGTTGAGGATTTTTGCATCTATATTCATTAAAGATACTGGCCTGAAGTTTTCTTTTTTGGATGTGTCTTTGCCTGGCTTTGGAATTAATGTGGTATTGGCCTCATAGAAAGAGTCTGGAAGAGCTCCCTCTTTTTCTATTTCTTGAAATAATTTGAAGAGCATTGGTATTAGTTCTTCTTTGAAGGTCTTGTAGAACTCCGCTGTAAACCCATCAGGACCTGGACTTTTTCGTGTTGGTAGTTTTTTGATAGCGTCTTCTTCTTTTTTTTTTTTTTTAGTACCGGGGATTGAACTCATGGGCACTTGACCACTGGGCCCCAGCCCTAGCCCTTTTTTGTATTTTATTAGAGACAGGGTCTCACTGAGTTGCTAAGTGCTCGCCATTGCTGAGGCTGGCTTTGAACTTGCGATCCTTCTGCCTCAGCCTCCCAAGTGGTGGGATTACAGGCGTGCGCCACTGCGCCCAGCTTTTGATAGTGTCTTCTATTTCTTCACTTGAAATTGATTTATTTAAATTGTGTATAGCCTCCAGTTCCAGTTTGGGCAATTCATACGACTCTAGAAATCTGTCAGTGCTTTCATATTTTCTATTTTATTAGAGTACAAATTTTCGAAGTAATTTCTGATTATCTCCTGTATATCTGAGGTGTTTGTTGTGATATTTCCTTTTTCATCATGGATGTTAGTAATTTGAGTTTTTTCTCTTCTTCTTTTCGTTAGCATCGCTAGGGGTCTGTCAATTTTATTTATTTTTTCAAAGAACCAACTTTTGGTTTTGTCAATTCTTTGAATTGTTTTCTTTAGTCTCAATTTCATTAATTTCAGCTCTGATTTTAATTATTTCCTGTCTTCTACTGCTCTTAGTGTTGCTCTGTTCCTCTTTTTCTAGTGCTTTGAGGTGTGATGTTAAGTCATTTATTTATTTATTTATTTTTTCTTTTAATGAAGGAATTCAGTGCAAAGAATTTTCCTCTTACTACTGCCTTCATAGTGTTCCAGAGATTTCTATATGATGTATCTGTGTTCTCATTTACCTCTAGGAATTTTTTAATCTCCTCCTTGATGCCTTCTTCAACCCTTTGTTCATTCAGTAGCATGTTGTTCAGCTTTCAGCTGTTGGAGTAGTTTTTTTAATTTCTTGTTTTATCATTGATTTCCAATTTCATCCCATATGGTCTGATAGAATGCAAGGTAGTATTTCTATTTTTTTATATTTGCTGAGAGTTGCCTTGTGAGATAATATATGGTCAATTTTGGAGAAGGAGCCATGTGTTGCTGAGAAGAAAGTGTATTCGCTTACTGAGGAAAGAAATATTCTATATATGTCCATTAGGTCTAAGTTATTAATTATTTTAACGAGGCCTAAAGTTTCTTTATTTTGCTTTTGTTTGGATGATCTATCCATTGGTGAGCGAGGTGTGTTGAAGTCCCCTAGAATAACTGTGTTGTGGTCTATTTTACTCTTGAACTTGAGAAGGGTTTGTTTGATGAATGTAGGTGCTCCATTATTTGGGAATATAGATTTATAATTGTTATATCTTGTTGATGAATGGTTCCCTGAAGTAGTAAGAAATATCCATCTTTGTCCCTTTTGATTAGCTTTGGCTTGAAGTCTTCCTTATTTGACATGAGAATGGAAACCCTTGCTTGCTTCCGCAGCCCATATGACTGATAAGACTTTTCCCAGCCTTTCACCTTCAATTGCTTGATGTCTTTTTCTATGAGGTGTGTTTCTTGGAGACAGCAAATTGTTGGTTCGTTTCTTTTAATCCAGTCTGACAATCTGTGTCTTTTGAATGGTGAGTTTAGGCCATTAACATTCAGGGTTATTATTGAGATGTCATTCTTATTTCCATCCATTTTTTTTTTTTTTTGGTACCGGGGATTGAACTCAGGGGCACTCGACCACTGGGCCACATCCCCAGCCCTTTTTTGTATTTTATTAGAGACAGGGTCTCACTGAGTTGCTAAGTGCCTCGCCATTGCTGAGGCTGGCTTTGAACTCGCGATCCTCCTGCCTCAGCCTCCCAAGTGCTAGGATGACAGGCGTGCGCCACCACGCCCGGCTTCCATCCATTTTTAATTGTATTATGGTATTTAGCTTGATTTGGATTCTCCTCTGGTTGGTAATTCCTTTAGTTTACTATCTCCCTTTGTTGATTTTCATTGTTATTTTTCTCTTCTTCTTTGTGGAAAATTTTGCTTAAGATATTCAGAAGTGTTGGCTTTCGAGTTGTGAAATCTTTTAACTTTTGTTTGTCGTGGAAGGTTTTTATTTCATCTTCGAATCTAAAGCTCAGTTTTGCTGGATATAAGATTCTTGGTTTACATCCCTTTTCTTTCAGAGCTTGAAATATGCTATTCCAGGATCTTCTTGCTTTAAAGGTCTGGGTTGAAAAATCTGAGCATAGTCTGATCGGTTTCCCCCTATATGTAATCTGCTTCCTTTGTCTTGTGGCTTTTAATATTCTCTCCTTGCCTAGTATATTAGGCAATTTCATTGGTGTGGATCTTTTGTGGTTTTGTACATTTGGTGTTCGGTAAGCCTCTTGAACTTGGTTTTGCCATTCATTCCTCATGTTTGGAAAATTTTCTGCTATTATTTCATTGAATAAATTACTCATTCCTTTGGTTTGAAACTCTGCACCTTCTTCAACACCAATCATTCTTAGGTTTGGTCTTTTTATGCTGTCCCATAATTCCTGAACGCTCTGTTCTTGTTTTCTTACTACTTTTGCCTTGTCATCTAGATTTTTCTCCAGGATGTATATTTTGTCTTCATTATCTGAGGTCCTTTCTTCCAGGTGGTCTAATCTGTTCGTGATGCTTTCAATTGAGCATTTAGTTTGGTTTATTTCTTCTTTCATTTCCAGAATTTCTGTTTGGTTTTTCTTTAGGATCTCTATCTCCCTATTGAAGTAATCTTTTGCTTCCTGTGTTTGTTTTTGGAGTTCTTTGTCAAAATGCTCTTTGAACCGCCTGTATTTGCTCTCTCATCTCATTTTTGAGTTCCTTCTTAAGATCCATAAACATTTGGAATATGTAATTTCTAAACTCCATCTCTGGCATTTGACCAACTGTGCTTGCCATGGAATCTACTGAGGGGGTATGTTGACTTGTTTCAGTCACTGTCTTCCCTTGTTTCTTCGTAATGCTTGTGTGTCTATTCTTCTAGCACTGTGGGACCTTGACTATTTAGATTTCACCTTATAGCCTATGTTGCTCCTGTGGTACAGTGCTGTCAGATACCCTTATAAATACTGTACACTTTAAGATCTAACACTTTCTATTCAGCAAATCACAGTTTGATCACAATTTACAGATTTAGTTAACTCAGATATTGTTTCCAATTTACTCTGTATGCTTGTGTTGGGGTTTACAGTTTCAGTATTGGACACAGACATGATATGTTTAGGAAGAAGGAAGTGAGGTTATTGAGATGTTCTTTCTTAGGAAGTATGAAATTAGAATTCTGTGGAAGTGGTTTAATATCAGCAGATGGGAGAGGAAAGAGAATGGAGTGAGCGATTTTGAGGGAAGACCGATTTATATATAAACCAAACTTATGTAGTCTTTGAGAGAAGAAAAATAAATAAAGATGGAAAAAAAAATAAAAAGGAACAATAAAAGATAACAAAGAAGTAAGAATTAGTGTAAGAGAGAGGAGGGAGAAGGTGAATCAAGAAAATAGAGAGTAAAAACTATATATAATATTGCTTTGCTGTATAGTTCAATTGCCCCAGATCTAGAAGTCCCAATTTCTGAGTATAACTTGTTTTCGCCTCTGATGAGTACGCAATGACAGGGTCTAAATAGAGAAGATTAGGGCAGAAGAGACTAAAGTGAGAAGGGAAGAAAAGAAAGAGGAACACAAACAAACAAATATGCATACTCTCAAACAGAACAAAAACAATACAAAAACAGACCCCCCCCCCAAAAAAAAAAAAAAAAAAAGAATCAAACCCAGGAACAAGTGTCAAATAAACAGGACTCTGGGAAGCCCTTCTTTTTTCCCTTCCAGTTTAATCCAGTTGTCCCAGATCACGCCCAGTCATAGAGCACCAATTAGTGGAATCTAGTCTGCACCTTTGGCCAGCGGCAGATTGGCACAGAGGAAGAGTGGCTGGGGGGCGGGGAAGGGTTTCAGTACGTGAATGGCACCAGGAAAGGGTTCATCCAAAAGGCGCGCATTCTCCACGCCCGCCTCCAGTTATAGCTCTCATAGTTGCTGCGCTGGCCTCAGACAGGCCCTTCCCTGCTGGCTGCCCTCAAGAGTCTCACCCAGGTGTATGCTGTTCTCCGGGCCCTGGACCAATCCTTGGATGCCTGCAGCTGTTTTTCTTCCTTGTTTCTTTGCCCTGGTCAGCTGCGGCTTTCCTCCAAGATGGCGGCGCTTTCCCTGGTCTCAACAGCAGTGTCCCAGACCTGTGTGTCACTCCGAGGTGTGTAGGTCCCGTTCCGCAATTTATGTGAAAGAAGTCTATGAGGCCGCTGCTTGCGTCTAGCTTTCCCTTTATTCTGCGCTGTTTGAGGCCGTGGTCTGTACTTCCCTTACTGCAATGTTACCAGGCAGCTGTGCCGCTAATGCTGGTTTGGTTTGTGGGCCACTCGCACTGGATTCCGTGCGTCGGTGGTCTCAAAATTCCTTTTTTTTTTAAGGAAAATATTTTTTTAGTCATAGAGGGACACAATACTTTTATTTATTTAATTAATTTATTTTTATGTGGTTCTGAGGATCGAACCCGGTGCCTCACACATGCTAGGCAAGCACCCTACCTCTAAGCTTCAATGACAGCCCTTAAAACTACTTTTTGTTAGGAAAAAATCATCTCTGTTCTTTATGACAGAACTCAAGTGTTTTTAAGATTCATTGTCTGATCTCCACTTTCTCACTTATTATTATCTTAAAAAAATTATTTTTGTAGTTGTAGATGGACAGAATGCCTTTATTCTATGTGTTTATTTTTTATGTAGTACTGAGGAGTGAACCCAGTCCCTCACACATGCTAGGCAAGCGCTCTGAAGCTGAGCTACAGCCCCAGCCCTTATTATTCTTTTTTGAACCTCCTTCAGTCAGGATTTTGACTCTACTATTCCACTGAATAGGCAATAAGTTATTGATATATATTTTTAAAAAATATTTATTTGCTTTAGTTCTACACAGTTCGTTTATTTGTATGTGATGCTGAGGATCAAACCTGGCACGTTCTACCGCTGAGCCACAACCCCAGCCCAAGTTATTGATATTTTAAGAAATAATTTTGCTTTGTTATTACTTTTGTCATTTCCTACACAATGCAAAGCTGTTAATCTTATTGCTGTTCCTCTAAAGGTACTCAGTTGTTATTTTCCTATCCTCTGTGTACTCTTAAGATTTTTCTCTTCATTTTAGGTTATCAGTTTTTCTGTGATGTGATTAGGTATTTTTTCCCTCAGTAAATGTCAGCCATTATTTTTATTATTGCTTCTGGTAAATATTAAGGATATGCCACACAGCAGTTATACATGTGTATGAATGTACATATATTTAAATATACGTATTTTGTTATATATATTTGCAATAAAAGACTATGATTTAAAGCTCTCAGTAGACTTGCTTATGTCAGAATAAAATTAAAATCCAGGTTTTCTGGTGTACCTTTTTTTTGAGTTCTGGATATTATGGAGTGAACCCAGGAGCATTGTGTCACTGAGCTACATCTCCAGCCCTTTTTGAAATTTTTTAAAAGTTTGAGACAGGGTCTTGGTAAAGTTGCTGAGGCTAGCCTTGAACTTCTGATGCTCCTGCCTCGGTCTCCTGAATAGCCCTGATTAGAAGAAGTGTGTGCCACTGCACCTGACCTGGTGTACCTTTTTTTTAGAATTTTAAAGATTCATTTTAGTTACACATAATGTTGGGATTCACTTTGACATAATTATAAAAGTGTGGAATGCAATGTACTCCGGTTCAGTCCCCATTACTTACCCTTTTTTTTTCTTTCCTCCTTCCCCCTATTTTCTTTCGTTTACTCTGCTGATTTTTCTTCTATTTATTTATTTTTTTAAATTAGTGCATTATGGATACACATGAAGGTGAAATTCACTGTGGTATATTCACATATGTATATAAGAAAGTTTGGTCAGATTCATTCCACTATTCCTCCCTTTTTCTGTCCCTCTTCCTTCCTCCTCATTGGCCTTCCTCTACTACACTGATCTATTTTCAGGCAACTTACTCTCCCTTTTCTTCTTTTTTCCTTATTTTTGTCTAGCTTCCACATATATTTGAATGTTGATTTTTCTGGGTCTGACTTATTTCACTTCGCATGGTGTCTTCCAGTTCCATACATTTACCAGAAAATGCCATAATTTCATTATTCTTTCTGAGTGAATATAACTCACTTGTGTATGTATACCACATTTTCTTAGCCATTCATCTGTTGACGGCTACCTAGGCTAGATCCACAGTTTTTCTATTGTGAATTGTGCTTCTTTAAACATTGATGTGGCTGCATCATAAAAATATGCTGATTTTAGATCTTTTAGATAAATGCCAAGGAGTGGGATAGTTGGGTATATGGTGGTTTTGTTCCTATTTAAACAATCTCCATCCTGCTTTCCAGAGTGTATGCACTAATTTGCAGTCCCACCAACAATGTATGAATGTACCTTTTCCCCCACATTCTTGCCAACATTTATTGTTATTTGTTTTGTTTGTTTTTTTTTTTGGTACCGGGGATAGAACTCAGGGGCACTTGACCACTGGGCCACATCCCCAGCCCTTTTTTGTATTTTTTATTAGAGACAGGGTCTCACTGAGTTGCTGAGTGCCTCGCCATTGCTGAGGCTGGCTTTGAACTCGCGATCCTCCTGCCTCAGCCTCCCAAGTGCTGGGATTACAGGCGTGCGCCACCGCGCCTGGCTGTTATTTGTATTCTTGATAACTGCCATTCTGATTAGAGTGAAGTGAAATCTCAATGCAGTTCCTCCCCCCCGCCCTTTGGGTACTGGGGATTGAACCCAGGGGCACTTACTACTGAGACAAACCCCTAGCCCCCCCCTTTTTTTAAAAATTAAATTTGATTTTATTTCATTTAATAGAAATAGTGACAATAATTATTTAGAAAATAATTTTGTTAACAATAATCATATCTCTTCAGTCAGTTGAAGTTCTAAGGGAAAATGAAAATATTCAAAGTTTAACAATGTAAATAATAAGGGGTAGGAATTCCACATATATCAACTTCAAATTGTGAAAAATGAATTGTAAAAGAAATTTTTGTGAAACATTTGGCTCTCCCCCATAAATAAAACTTCAGAGGATATTGCATTTTATTTTATGAATGTCAAATGTTTTACAGTACTTATTTATTAAATTTTATGAATTCTATAAAATAAAATACATTGGAATTTATAACAAAAGTAATGAAAATAATAGATGATTGAAATGCATCCAGTAGGAAACTTACTCCCATTTTTACCTCTGGTCCTTTTGATAAAAAATACTTCTTGTGTTATGGACATACTTGATTTTCTTTGAACTGTGGTGTCCACTGCTTTTCTGGTTTTGTGACTGTAGCAATAAATAGTTGTTTAAGAATATTCTCATCTAAATTCCTTCCAATAAGGACTAATCGATTGGTTCCCTCAGTGTCATCTTCCCAGCTCACAGTCTCTTCAAGGTCTCAGAGTTCATGGACACCTTGGACAATCACTTGTTGTGGTTTGTCTTTGATTGACACCAGCCCTTTAAGGCGTATGACCTCCATGCAGTGGTGGTCCTTGTTTCTCACATTCTTTTCCCACAGGAGATTCTGAATAAATATATTTAGATTGTCTGCCTTTGCATTTCCTGGTACTTCAGATGTGATTGTTACAGTACTCTGGTCAAGGTGAGGCTGTGCAGTTGATACATGTTGAAGTTTTTTCTGCAAACTTACTCCAGAGAGACCCATCAAAGGCATGAAGATCTAATTAATACATTAGAGAGATCAACTCTTGATCTTTGTGTTTCTAAAATTTTTCCCAGTCCATTTATTGATCTAATGATTGCTCTTAATTTGTTTAGCTCCTCTTCTGAAATCAAGTCTGTTTTATTGATGAGAATAGTATCTGCCAAAGCAACTTGCCTGGTAGCTTCACTGATAAGGCCATCAGGTTTTTCTTCTGTTAAATTTTTTTTTTAAATAAATATTTTTGAGCTTTGCTTTTTTTAAAAAAATATTTATTTATTTACTTTAGTTGTACACAATGCAATGCATTTATGTTTACATGGTGCTGAGGATCGAACCCAGGCTGCGCACGTGCGAGGCGAGCGCTCTGCTGCTGAGCCACAACCCCAGCCCTGTTAAATGTTTTAATCCATATATTGAATCTACAACAGTTATGATACCATCAAGATTAATATCACTCCCTAATTCAGCATCAACCCAAAACATAGAAGCCACAACACCAGGATCTGCTAACCCAGTGGTCTCTAACAGTATGTAATCAAATTTCCCCTTCTTCTGCATCAAATTCTCAATAGCTCTAAGGCCATTATCCTTCACTGAACAGCAGAGGCAACCATTTTCAAGTTCCAGCCACTCTCCATGGAGCTCTCCACCTTGGCTGATAGCTAAGGATTTCTCTACTGCACTTCCTTCTCCAAATTCATTTAAAATAACTGCTATTTTTTTTTTACTATGTTGCTCTGTCAAAATGTAGTTCAGAAGAGTTGTCTTTCCAGCACCTAAATACACAGTGATAATTGTGACTGGGATCTTAGCCCTGGGGCCAAGATTCTCCTCCTGTTCTCTCTGCTTCGTCTCAATGGGAACCAATTTAGGATAGTCCTCATCCGAGTGCTCCTCTTCCTCATCCTGAGCTCCAACAATCTCCCCTTTTTATATTCTATTTAAAAATAGAATCTTTCTGAGTTGCTCAGGGCCTCTGTAGGGCTGGCTTTGAATTCATGATCCTCCTGCCTTAGCTATCCAAGCCACTGGAGTTACTGGTGTGCATGACTGTGCCCTGCTCAATGTAGTTTTGCTTTGAATTTCCTTGATTGCTAGATATGTTTAACATTTTTTTCATGTATTTATTGGCCATTTGTATTTCTTTTTTTGAGAAAGTTCTGTTTAATTCTTTTACCCAATTATTGATTTTTTTTTTGCTGTTAAATATTTTGAGTTCTTTTTTTTATTTTTTAATTTTTTTGTTTTTTTTAATTTTTATTTATAGTAGCATGTATTACAGTTCATACTATACATATAGAGCATCTTTTTACATAAAACAGTTTGTATTCAAAGTATATTCACAGCATTCAAGTCTTCAATCGTGCATTTAGAATAATGATATATCCATCTTATTCAACCACTTTTTCCCCCTTCCCCCCCTTGCACCCTCCCTTCCCCTCCCTTCCCTTTGACCATTATAGTGTTCCTCTAGTCCTCCTATGTACCCCGACCCATCAATACTGTGAACCGGCTTCCTTATATCAGAGGAAACATTCGGTATTTGGATTTTTGAGATTGACTGATTTCACTTAGCATTATATTCTCCAACTTCATCCATTTACCTGCGAATGTCATTATTTTATTCTCTTTTATTGCTGAATAAAATTCCATTGTGTATATATACCACATTTTCTTTATCCATTCATCTACCGAGGGACATCTAGGTTGGTTCCACAGCCTAGCTATTGTGAATTGTGCTGCTATAAACATTGAGGTAGCTGTGTCACTGTAATATGCTGTTTTTAAGTCCTTTGGGAATAGACCCAGGAGTGGGATGGCTGGGTCATAGGGTGGTTCCATTCCCATTTTCCCAAGAAATCTCCAAACTGCTTTCCATAATGGTTGTACCATTTTGCAGTCCCACCAGCAATGTATGAGTGTGCCTTTTCCCCCACATCCTCTCCAACATTTATTGTTGTTTGTGTTCTTGATAGCTGCCATTCTGACTGGAGTGAAATGAAATCTTAAGAGTAGTTTTATTCTAGATGTTAATCCCCTGTTTGGGGAGCAGGTGTTAAAAATTTTATCTCATTTGTAGGCTTTCTCCTTCCTGCTCTTAATGGTTTCCTTTGCTCTGCCAAAGCTTTTTTATTTTTTTATTTTTTTTTAAATATTTATTTATTTGTTTTAGTTGTACACAATGCTTTTATTCTTATGTGGTGCTGAGGATGGAACCTGGGCCGCATACGTGCTAGGCGAGTGCTCTACCGCTGAGCCACAATCCCAGCCCCTGCCAAAGCTTTTTAATTTGATGCTGCCTCACTTATTGATTCTTGGTTTTCTTTCCTATGCTTCAGGAGTCTTGTTAAGGATGTCAGTGTGTGCCAGTATGTTGGGAGTGGTTGGGCTTACATTTTCTTCTAGTAGTTGCAGAGTTTCTGGTCTAATTCTTAGGTCTTTTTTATTTTTATTTATTTTTTTATTTTTTAAAAATTTTTAAAAAATATTTATTTATTTACTTTAGTTGTACACAATGCAATGCATTTATGTTTACGTGGTGCTGAGGATTGAACCCAGGCTGCGCACGTGCGAGGCGAGCGCTCAGCTGCTGAGCCACAATCCCAGCCCCTAATTCTTAGGTCTTTAATTCATATTAACCTGATTTTCATGCAGGGTGTTAAGTAGAGGTTTCGTTTCATTCTTCTACATGTGGATATACAGTTTTTTCAACACCATTTTTTAAAAAAGGCCATCTTTTTTTTTTTAATATTTATTTATTTGCTTTAGTTGTACACAAATGCATTTATTTTTACGTGGTGCTGAGGATCGAACCCGGCCCGCGCACGTACTAGGCGAGTGCTCTACCGCTGAGCCCCGATCCCAGCCCCGCCATCTTTTCTTCAATGTATATATTTGGCATCTTTATTGAGTATCAGATAACTTTATATGGATTTGTCTCTGTCTTCTATTCCTTTGGTCTTATGTCTGTTTTGGTGCCAGTACCATGCAGCTTTTGTTACTACAGCTCTGTAGTATAATTTGAGGTTCAGTTTTTTGATGATAGCCTCCAGCATTATTCTTCTTTCTCAGGATTGCTTTGGCTTTTCTGGGTTTCTTCCTTTTCCAAATTATTATTATTATTATTATTATTTTTAAATATTTATTTACTTTAGTTGTATGCAATGCATTTATGTTTACGTGGTGCTGAGGATGGAACCCGGGCCGCGCACGTGTGAGACGAGCGCTCTGCCGCTGAGGCACAACCCCAGCCCCCAAATTATTTTTACAACAGCTTTTTTTTTTTTTTTAAATTCCATGAAGAACATCATTGATATTTTGATGGGATTGCATTTAATCTATATAATGCTTTTTGTAGTATGTCCACTTTGATAATATTTTACCCATTCAAGATAATAAGAGGTCTTTTAATCTTTCTAAGATCTTCTTTGATTTCTTTCTTCAGTGTTCTGTCGTTTTCAATGTAAAGGTCTTTCACCTCTTTGGATAGATTTATTCCTCAGTATATATATATTTTTTAGGTATTGTGAATGGGATATTTTTCCTAGTTTCTTTTTCAGCAGATTTATTAGTGGCATGTAGGAAAGCAATTGCTTTATATATGTTAATCTTTTTTTAAAAAAATATTTATTTATTTGCTTTAGTTGTACACAATGTGTTTATTTTTACGTGGTGCTGAGGATCGAACCCTGGCTGCGAACGTGCTAGGCGTGCGCATTACCCCTGAGCCACTACCTCAGCCCATATGTTAATCTTTTATCCTGCTACTTTACTAAATTTGTTTATCAGCTCCAGAAATCTTATGGTGGAATTTTGGGTATTCTAAATATAGGTTCATGACATCTGCAGAGATCATTTGACATTTTCTGTAAGCTGCCTGTCATGGCCAGCCACAAACCGCTGCGGGAGGAAAACTCTCGGAGGCAGAGTAAAGCTATTACTACTTTTACTTCTACTTTCTTAAGCGGCTTTGACTTTTTTTTTTTTTTTTGTCTCTTCTTTATTTTTATGGCTTTTTTCTTTATGGCTTTCTTGCCAAAGCTCAATGGCTTTTTCTCTGCATGGTTTTCACCGTGCTTTTTAATTCTCTATTTTCTTTTAAGCTCATGGCTTTTTTCTTTATGGCTTTTTTGCTAAAGCTCAAGGCTTTTTCTTCTTTATTTTTTATGGCTTTTGGCCGGCTACTCTGCTTCGGCTCTTGGCCGGCTACTCTGCTTCGGCTCTTCGCCGGCTACTCTGCTTCGGCTTAATTCTTAACTGGCCTCAACTGAGTCTGAGGCTATGCTTTTTCTTCACTCTCCTCACTATAGAGCTTCTTGTTCTTATTTCTTATCTTTTCTTCTCTGCCTGCCGAGCCCCGGACGGACCACCATTTGTAAGCTGCCTGTCATGGCCAGCCACGGTGCCACGGGAGAAAAACTCGGAGGCAGAGTAAAGCTATTACTACTTTTACTTCTACTTTCTTAGAGAGAGCTTAGAGAGAGAAAGAAAGATTTTTCTACTTTCTTCTTTCTTCTTTTCTTCTTAGCTTAGAGAGAAAGAAAGATAGAGCTTAGCTTAGAGAAAGATTATTTTTTAGAGCTTCTTTCTTCTTTCTTCTTTCTTCTGTCTTCCTCGGGAGCCTTGGCCTAACTCTGACCAGCCCTCGGGAGCCTCGGCCTAACTCTGGCCAGCAATTACTTCTTCTATCTGGTTTCTCTTCTGTAACCACTCTGCCTACGTTCTGGCCGCTCTGATTCTTTTCTCCGACCCGAACTCTTCTTCTGACCGACCAAGCGACTGCACGACTGACTGAATGAATTTCTCCGTTCTCCTAACTCGGACCGCTTTCACCCGGTTATATACCTTCAGCTTTGCGGGTGCCTACAGGTGCGTCACATACATAGCTGCAACAGCCCTTCCTAATTAAGGCTCCTTCAATTTTCTTTTCCTATTTGTATCTCTTTATAACTTCCTTCTTTTGCCTTCTTGTTCTGGCTAGAGTTTCAAGAACTGTGTTGAATAGGAGTGCTAAGAGTTGACATGCATGAGGCACTGGGTTCGATCCTCAGCACCACATAAAAATAACTTATAGCTTAAAAAAAAAAGAATAACCTATAACTTAAAAAAAATAACCTATAACTTAAAAAAAAAAAGAGTTGACGTCCTTGTCTTCTTCCTTATTTAGAGGAAATGCTTTCAGGTTTTCTCTGTTGAATGTGATATTGGCCTTGGGTTTGTTATATATAACCTTTACAATGTTAAGGTAAGTTTCTTTTATCTCTACTTTCTCTAGTGTTTTAAACATGAATGAGTGTTGAATTCTTTTTCTTTATCTATTGAGATAATCTTGTGACTCTTGTCCTTAACTCTATGTGGTGAGTTACATTTATTAATTTGCATATGTTGCATTTGTGGGATGAAACCTACTCGATCATGATGCAATATCTTCTTAGTGTGTTTTTGAATGTGGTTTGCCAGTATTTTATCAAGAATTTTTGCATCTATGTTCATCAAGGATATTGGTCTGAAGTTTTCTTTCCTTGATGTATCTTTTTTTAAAATTCTAATTTGTTATATATGTTTGCAGAGTACATTTCATTTCATATTACATATAAAGAGCACAATTTTTCAAGTTGCTGGTTTTATATAAAGTATTTTTACAACAATTGTGTCTTCATACATGTATTTAGGGTAATCATGGATAACTCAGTCTACATTTATTTCTATCCCCTTGGCCCCTCTCCCTCCCCCCTTTGTTCTATTTAAAGCTCTTTCCTTTCTCTCATCCCCACTCCCTTGCCATTATAAGTTAGTATCTTCATATCAAAGAGATCATTCGACCTTTGGTTTTTTGGGATTGGCTAACTTCACTTAGCATTATTTTCTCTAACTCCATCCATTTACCTGCAAGTGCTGTGATTTTATTCTCTTTTAGTGCTGAGTAGTGTTCCATTGTGTATATATACCAAAGTTTCCCTATCCATTCATCTGCTGATGGGCATGGGGTTGGTTCCACAATCTAGCTATTGTGAATTGTGCTGCTATAAACATTGATGTGGCTGTGTCCCTATAGTAAGTTGTTTTTATGTCCTTTGGGAATAGACCAAGCAGTGGTATAGCTGGGTCAAATGGTGGTTCCATTCCAAGTTTTCCTAGGAATCTCCATACTGCTTTCCAGATTGGCTTCACCAATTTGCAGTTCCACCAACAATGTAAGAGTGTGCATTTTTCCTCACATCCTCGCCAGCATTTATTGTTGTTTGTTTTTTTGATAGCTGCCAATCTGACTGGAGTAAGATGAAATCTTACAGTAGTTTTGATTTGCATTTCTCTCTAATAGAGATGTTGAACATTTTTTCATAATTTGTTGATTGTTTGCATATCATCTTCTGAGAAATGTCTGTTGAGTTCCTTGGTCCATTTATTGATTGGGTTATTTGTTGTTTTGGTGTTAAGGCTTTTGAGAGCTTTTATAAATCCTTGAGGTTAGTGTTCTATCAGATGTGCTTGTGGTAAAGATTTGCTCCCATTCTGTAGGTTCTCTATTCACCTCACTGATTGTTTCTTTTGCTGAGAAGAAGCTTTTTAATTTGAATCCATCCCATTTATTGATTCTTGGTTTTAGTTCTTGTACTATTGGGGTCTTATTGAGGAAGTTTGGGCCTAAACCAACACGATAGAGATTTGGGCCTACTTTTTCTTCTGTTAGGTGCAAGTTTAATTCCTAGGTCATTGATCAGCTTTGAGTTAAATTTTGTGCATGGTGAGAGAAAGATATTTCATTTTATTACATGAGGATTTCCAGTTTTCCCAACACCATTTGTTGAAGAGGCTGTCTTTTCTCCAGTGAACATTTTTGGCATCTTTGTCTAATATAAGATAACTGTAGGTGTGTGGGTTCATCTCTGTGTCTTCTATTCTGTACCATTGGTCAACTGGTCTATTTTGGTGCCAATACCATGCTGTTTTGTTACTATTGCTTTGTAGTACAATTTAAGGTCTGGAATAGTAATGCCACCAGCTTCATTCTTGCTAAGAATCGCTTTGGCTATTCCGAGTCTCTTATTTTTCCAGATGAATTTCATGATTATTTTTTCTATTTCTATGAGGAATGATATTGGGATTTTGATTGGTATTGCATTGAATCTGTATAGTGCTTTTGGGAGAATGGTCATTTTGACAGTATTAGTTCTACCTATCCATGATCAAGGTAGATCTTTCCATCTTCTAAGATCTTCATTAAGTTCTTTCTTTAGCGTGCTGTAGTTTTCATTGTAGAGGTCTTTCACTTCTTTTGTTAAGTTGATTCCCAAATATTTTATTTTTTTTCAGGCTAAAGTAAATGGGGTGGGTTTCCTAGTTTCTCTTTCTGAGGATTTGTCGCTGATGTACAGAAATGCCTTTGATTAATGGGTATTGATTTTATATCCAGCTTCTTTGCTGAATTTATTTATTAGATCTAGAAGATTTCTGGTGGAATTTTTTGGATCTTCTATGTATAGAATCATATTGTCTGCAAATAGTGATAATTTGAGTTCTTCTTTTCCTATCCATATCCCTTTGATTTCTTTTGTCTTGTCTAATTGCTCTGGATAGGGCTTCAAGAACTATGTTAAATAGGAGTGGTGAAAGAGGGCATCCCTGTTTTGTTCCAGTTTTTAGAGGGAATGCTTTCAATTTTTCTCCATTTAGGATGATGTTGGCCTGCGGCTTAGCATAGATGGCCTTTATGATGTTGAGATATGTTCCTGTTATCCCTATTTTTTCTAGCATTTTGAACATGAAGGGATGTTGTATTTTGTCAAATGCTTTCTCTGCGTCTATTGAGATGATCATATGATTTTTATCTTTTGAGCCTGTTGATGTGATGAATTACATTTATTGATTTCCTTATATTGAACCAACCTTGCATCCCTGGAATGAAGCCCACTTGATTGTGGTGTACTATCTTTTTGATGTGTTTTGTACTTGATTTGCCAGAATTTTATTGAGAATTTTTGCATCTATATTCATTGGAGATATTGGTCTGAAGTTTTCTTTCTTTGATTTGTCTCTGTATGGTTTTTTGATCAGGGTGATATTGGCCTCACAGAATGAGTCTGGGAGTGTTCCGTCTTTTTCTATTTCATGAAATAGTTTGAAAAGTGTTGGTGTTAGTTCTTCTTTAAAAGTCTTCTAGAACTCGGCTGTGTATCCATCTGGTCCTGGTCTTTTCTTGGTTGGTAAGTTTTTTATGGCACCCTCTATTTCTTTGGTTGAAATTGATTTATTTAAATTGTGTATATCATTCTGATTTAGTTTGGGCATATCATACGTCTCTAGAAATTTGTCGATGCCTTCCTTATTTTCTATTTTATTGGAGTATAAATATTCAAAATAATTTCTAATTATCTTCTGTATTTCTGTAGTGTCCATCGTGATATTTCCTTTTTCATTGTAGATATTGGTAATTTGTGTTTTCTCTCTTCTTCGTTAGCATAGCTAATGTTTATCAATTTTATTTATTTTTTTCAAAGAACCAACTTTTTGTTATGTCAATTTTTTCAAAAATTTTTTTTTTTCAATTTCAGCTCTGATTTTAATTATTTCCTGTCTTCTACTTCTTTTGGGGTTGATTTGTTCTTCTTTTTCTAGGGCTTTGAGGTGTAATGTTAGTTCATTTATTTGTTGACTTTTTCTTTTTGAAGGAATGAGCTCCATGCAATGAACTTTCCTCTTAGTACTGCCTTCAGAGTGTCCCAGAGATTTTGATATGTTGTATCGTTGTTCTCATTTACCTCCAAGAATTTCTTAATCTCCTTCTTGATGTCTTCTGCTACCCATTGATCACTCAGTAGCATATTGTTTAGTCTCCAGGTGTTAGAGTAGCTTTTCTTTCTTTTTTTGTCATTGATTTCAAATTTCATTCCATTATGATCTGATAGAATGCAGGGTAGTATCCCTACTTTTTTATATTTGCTTATAGGTGCTTTATGGCACAATATATGGTCTGTTTTAGAGAAGGATCCATGTGTTGCTGAGAAGAAAGTATATTGGCTCATTGGATGATACAATCTATATATGTCAGTTAAGTCTAAGTTATTAATTATATTATTGAGTTCTATAGTTTCTTTTTTTAACTTTTGTTTGGAAGATCTATCCAGTGGTGAAAGAGGTATGTTAAAATCACCTAGAATTATTGTGTTGTGGTCTATTTGATTCTTGAACTTGAGAAGAGTTTGATTGATGAGTGTAGATGCTCCATTATTTGGGGCATATATATTTATAACAGTTATATCTTGTTGATCTGATTCCCTTAAGCAGTATGAAATGTCCATTTTTATCTCTTTTGATTAACTTTGGCTTGAAGTCTACTTTATTTGATATGATGATAGAGACCCCTGCTTGTTTATGTAGACTATATGAGTGATATATTTTATCCCATCCTTTCACCTTTAGTCTGTGGGTGTCTTTTCCTATGAAATGTGTCTCTTGAAGGCAACATATTGTTGGGTATTTTTTAATCCAATCTATTAGCCTATATCTTTTAATTGGTGAGTTTAGGCTATTAACATTCAGGGTTATTATTGAGACATAATTTGTATTACCAGTCATTTTTATTTATTTATTTATTTATTTATTTTGTTATTTTTGGTATTTAGCTTGACTTGGTTTTTCCTTTGGTTGGTTTTTCCCTTTATTGTAGGTCTTCCCTTTGCAGATCTTCATTATTATTTTTCATTTCCTCCTCATGGAATATTTTACCAAGAATGTTCTATAGAGCAGGCTTTCTTGTTGTAAATTCTTTTAGCTTTTGTTTATCATGAAAGGTTCTTATTTCATCCTCAAATCTAAAACTTAATTTTGCTGGATATTAAATTCTTGGTTGGCAGCCCTTATGTTTTAGAGCCTGGTATATGTTGTTCCAGGCTCCCCTGGCTTAGAGCGTCTGGGTTGAAAAATCTGCTGAGATGTGAATTGGTTTTCCCTTGTAGGTAATCTAATTTTTCTCTCTTGCTGCCTTTAAAATTCTATCTTTATTTTATATGGTAGGCATTTTCATTATAATGTGTCTTGGTGTGGGTCTGTTGTAGTTTTGTACATTTGGTGTCTTATAGGCCTCTTGTATTTGATTTTCAAATTTATTCTTCCTGCTTGGGAAATTTTCTTATATTATTTCATTGAAGAGATTGTGCATTCCTTTGGTTTGAATCTCTGCACCTTCCTGTATTCCAATAAATCTTAAATTTGGTCTTTTGATGCTATCCCATAATTCTTGGATATTCTGTTCATGGTTTTTTACCATATTCACTGTGAGGTCAACCTTATTTTCAAGATTATATATTTTGTCCTCATTGTCTGAGGTCCTATCTTCCAAGTGGTCCAATCTGTTGGTGATGCTTTCTATTGAATTTTTTAAGTGGCATACTGTTTCTTTCATTTCAAGGATTTCTGTTTGTTTTTTTCTCAAACTCTCTTTCTTGAAGTAATCTTTTGCCACCTGATTTGTTCTCTTATCTCTTTGTTGGTGTGATTGATGGTTGCCTGTATTTGATCTCTTATCTCTTTGTTGGAGAGATCAATTTTTGCCTTTATCTGTTCACTTAGGTCGTTTTTCAAATCCCTTGTCATTTTAATTATGTATATCTGGAACTCCTTCTCTGACATTTCACCTACTGTGCTTTCTATGGCTTCTATTGTTGTAGTATCTTGGTTTGTTTGGGCCATTTTCCTTCCTTGTTTTTTTCATGATGACTATGTATTTCCCTCTCTTGCAAGGTAAGCCTGAGGTATTACAGCTTCTGCCCTTTTGTCTTATAAGGTCCCTACAGGTTACCCAATACCTCACTTTTTAGGGAAATATCAATATTAGAGCTTTCAATGTACCCCTTGATGTGTCTTTGTCTGGTTTTGGTATCAGAGTGATATTGGCCTCACGAGGAATTTAGGTGTGTTCCCTTCTTTTCTTTTTCATGTAATAATTTGAGGAGGATTGGCATAAGGGTCTGTTAGAGGATTCTCTAAGGGTCTGTTAGAACTCGGCTGAGAATCATCTGCTTCTGGGCTTTTCTTTCCAATTTCTCTACTTGATATTGGTCTGATTAAGTTTTCTTTATCCTTATGGTTCAATTTGGGTAGGTCATATATCTCTAGGAATTTGTTAATATCTTCAAGATTTTCTAGTTTATTGGATATAAATTTTCAAAATAGTTTTTAATGATTCTTTGGATTTTAGTAGTGTCTGTGTTGATACCTACTTTTAAAAATCTCTAATTTTGTTAATTTGGGTCTTTCCTTTCTTTGGTATTGGGGATTAAATCTAGAGGTGCTTAAACCACTGAGCCATACATCCAGCCCTTTTCATTTTTTATTTTGAGACAGAGTCTTGATAAGTTGCTTAGGGCCTTACTTGAGTTGCTGACGCTGGTCACAAACTTGAAATTCTCCTGCCTTAGCCTTCTGTGACTGGGATCATAGACGTGTACCGCTGTGCCTGGTCTAGTCCCAGAGATTTTGATATATTGTATCTCTATTTTAATTTGTTTCTAAATTTTAAAAATTTCTCCTGTGATCCATTTGTCATTCAAAAGTGTATTATTTAGGGCTGGGATTGTGGCTAAGAGGTAGAATGCTTTCCTACCATGCGTGGGGTGCTGCTTTCAATCCTTAGTACCACATAAAAGTGAAAGATAAAAAAAAGATATCGTGTCCACCTATAACTAAAAAATAAATATTAAAAATATGTTATTTAATCTCCAGGTGTTAGATGGTTTCTGTTTTTTATCTTGTCATTGATTTCTAATTTCATCCCATTTTTATCTGATTGCAAGGAATTATCTTTTTTGGTATTTGCTAAAATTTACTTTGTGCCTTAAAATATCATCTATTTTAGAGAATGTTCCATGTACTGCTGAGAAGAAAATGAATTTAGTTGTTGATGGATGAAATATTATGTAGATGTCTGTTAATCCCATTTGATTAATAGTGTTTTTTTAGTTCCGAAGAGTCTTTACTTAGTTTATGTCTGGATGATGAATCCAGTGGTGAAAGAGGTGTACTGAAATTACTCAGTGTTATTGTATTGTGGTTTATTTGTTATGCACTGCTGTTTGTGGAATAAATATTTAAATCATTATATTTTGTTGGATTGTTACTTTAATGTATGAAGTGACCTTCTTTGTTTCTTCTGATTAATTTTGGATTGTAGTTAATTTGCCTGATATGAGAGTAGCTACCCCTGCTTGCTTATAGCTACCATTTTGCATGGTATATCTTTTCCCATCCTTTCACCTTCAGTCTATACATGTCTTTATAAGGTGAGTCTCTTGTAAACATTGAGTGGTTGAGTCTTGTTTTTTGAGTCTAATCTGCCAGTCTCTGTCTTTTGATTGAAGACTTTTTACAATGAAAAAAAAATTTTTTAAGTTGTTGATTGACCTTTATTTATTTACTTATATGTGCTGCTGAAAATCAAACCCAGTGCCTCATACATGCTAGGCAAGCACTCCAACAACTGAGCCACAACCTCATCCTATTTACATTACTATAAAGAGATGATTTTCATTTCTTGCCATTTTGGTTTCTAATGCTTAATTCATACTTGATTCCCCTTTAATTGACTATTCTTCCAGTAGAAGTCTTCCTTATGCTTGTTTTCATTTTTATTTTTCATGTCTTCTTCAAGAGACATTTCATTGAGTATGTTTTATAGTACTAACTTAGTGGTTATGAATTCTTTAGTTGTGCTTATCATATAAGATTTTTATTTGATCAACAATTGTGAAGAATAATTTTGTTGGATATTATAATTTTGGTTGGCACCTATTTTCTTTCAGGGCTTGGTATGTATTATTCCATGCCCTCCTGAATTTTAGGATTTGGATTGAGAAATCAGTTGAAATCCAAATTAGTTTACATCTAAATGTGACTTGCTTTTTTCCTTATGTGACTTTTAAAAAGTTATCCTTATTCTGCATATTAGGTATTTTCATTATAATGTGTCTTGGAGAGGATCTTTTTTCATCTTATTTGGAGTTATATATGCCGCTTATATTTGTATTTCCATCTTATTCCCAAGATTTGGAAGTTTTTGTGATATTATTTAATTGAAAAGGTTGTGTATTCATTTAGTTTGTATTTTGGAGCCTTTGTCTACCCCAATGATTCTTTAAAAAAAATGGATACAATACCTTTACTTTTTTTAAAAAAAAATATTTATTTATTTACTTTAGTTGTACACAGTGCAATGCATTTATGTTTTTGTGGTGCTGAGGATCGAACCCGGGTGGCGCACGTGCGAGGCGAGCGCTGAGCCACAACCCCAGCCCCTTTACTATTTATTTATTTGTTTTCACGTGTGCTGAGGATTGAACCCAGTGTCTCATACATGTGAGGCAAGTGTTTGTTCTACTGTAGGCACCCCCTCCTCCACAGAAAATCTTAACTAAGCTTCTCCAGAAATCTTCACCATGGCTGATTTTAGGACTGTCAGCTAAAGCGTCTCTACAAAAGAGTTAAATGTAGATAAACTTCCTATTTTCCTGTTCCTCTATTAGTTGGCCACTGGCCTGGAAGAAATTAGCACTTCAGGTGCTGGATGCCCCTTTACTTGTTTTTCACAAACATGTATCCAGTATAGTAGTTTGTAGAAGTGTGTTTACAAATTCAAAGTGTGATAATAAAAGGACAAATTCTTTAATCGTTTAAAGGCCTCTGGCCTTGAGCTGGAGCTTCACAGAGATGTCTACATTGCTAAGATAAGAGAAGTTACCAGCTGGGCTCCATGGCAACAGCTGGCAGGGGGAAGAAAAATGGGAGAAGCATCTCTCCCCTTCTCAGGTGGTGTTCTTGAAGGGTTAACTTGGAAGAAAAAAAACTGATTTTATGTGAACTTATGTGAACTGTGAACTTCTGATCCCCTCCCCTTACATGTTGGATATAAAATTCTGAAACTACCTGAACTTGGGGTTCAGGGGATTAATTGGTTACAGCAAAAGCTGTACCCTCTAAATCTGGCTGCAGACAAATAAAACTGGTTCCTCCTATCTTTGGTGCCTTGCCTCGTCTGTCCCTACAACACCACCACTGAGCTACAACCCTAGCCCCCAGTGATTTTTATGTTTAGTCTCTTGATGTTATCCCAGATTTCTTGAACATTTTGGTCATAGTCTCTTAATATTCTTTATTATTGACTTTATTTTTAAAACTTTGTCTTCAGGGCCTCAAAACGCTATTTTCAAAGTGGTCTATTCTATTGGTAATACTTTCCATTGAATTTTTAATTTGATTTATTGAGTCTTTCATTTCTAGGATTTTCATTTTTCTTTTTCAGAATTTAGAGAAATTCTCTCTATTGAAATGATCTTTCACATCCCATATTTTCTAAGTTTATTCCTTACATCTTCTTTAAGCTGGTTGAACATTTTAACTATGAAGTTTTTAAATTCTTTCTCCAATATTTTCTCCACTGTGGTGTCATTGATATCAGTGTTGGAAGAGTTGTGGGCTGTTTGGGGTGGTTTTTTTTCTTTTTCATACTGCTTGTATGGATACCCATCTATTGGTATGATTATTGCTTCTTTTATGAAAGGGACTAGAGCTTTTTTCTCTTAAGAACCCTGGGCTGGGTGAATATCCAGGTATTGATGCTTTCACTTAGTTTGTGTCCTATGCTGTTCCCAGCATCAGCACCACTTTCAGAGAGGACACTGAACCCTATTTACTATAATTACTTCAGAGCAAAGCCATGTACTGTTGTACTTAATAAAAAAACTTGTTGATACTGTTCTTCATATTTCCCTAATCCAGGTGTAAACTTGTAGTTCTCTCCAATCAGCTATTCTTCACTGCCTCCTTTCTATGCTTTGGAAAGGTCAAGGATTGCTACCTAGCTCCATTATCCATCTTCAAATTTCTCTCTGATTGGGTATTTAAACTTATTCTGCTGGGAGTTTATAGAGCTTCTGGATGAATTGGGCTAGTGTATTTTACCAAGTTCTTTTTAAAAAATATTTATTTATTTTAGTTGTACACAATGTTGTTATTTATTTTTATGTGGTGCTGAGGATTGAACCCGGGCCGCGCACGTGCTAGGCCAGTGCTCTACCGCTGAGCCACAATCCCAGCCCCCAAGTTCTTTTTATACTATGAAAGTAATAACTTTGGGTGATTTAAGTAATTACTGTATTTTAGGTAATAATTTTGATAATATCCTGAGTTTGATAGTTGTAAAAACTGGGAAATACAGGAGAGTTCCCTTGCATATCAGAAATACATATTATGTGTTCACTGGCAAGGGCTATCATAACTATATTTTCAAATGTCTCACAAAAATATGATATTTTGGATATTCTTTTTGCTAATTTGTATCGTCTATAATTTGAATTTATTTCAAAATGAAAAGTAATATCTGCTTATCTCATAATTGGCTTCTCATCACACAGCCACACCCAATTGTCTGTCTGCTTTCCATAAAATGACAAATTTGAGTATATGTCACAAAGACCTTATGGACTGTGTTAGTCATCTTTCTGTCTGTATAATGAAATACCTGAAACATTTAATTTATAAAGTTAAAAAGTCTATTTTAGCTCACAGTTTGGGAAGTTCCACTCCAAGATTGAGTGAACTCATAGCTTTGGGCTGCCTTTGGTGGGGTGTGCCAGATGGCAATGTGGGGAGAGTGAGTAGTGGAGGAAACTGCTCACCTCATCAGCCAGGAAGCAAGGAGAGAGTGTCTGAATGAGCTTGGGGTTCTGAAATCCCTTGTAGGGACACACCCTCAGTAACCCAAGAACCTGGGAGCTGGCGTTGTGGCTCAGCAGTAGAGTGCTCGACTAGCACATGTGAGGCACTGGGTTCGAGCCTCAGCACCACATAACAAAAATAAATAAATGTTGAACTACAATTAAGAAAAATATTAAAACAACAACAACAACAACAACAACAACAACAACAAAAACCCAAGAACCTCTCACTAGGCCTACCTCCTAAATAATCCTCCACCTCCTGGTAGTGCCCCTCTGGGGACCAGTTTTCTAACACATGGAACTTTGAGACATTCAGCATCTAAACTCAACATCCTAAAAAGCCTTTAAAAAAAAAATCACGTGGCATTTGTAGAAGAAGTTTCCTGACCCTTGCTCTAGAGTTTAGAGTTTATTCTTCCTCTGAAGTTATACTAGTCATTACTAAGTCCCTTAGAGAAAAATATGTTGCTTTTTCTTAACATAGTCCCCAAATAATCAAGCAATTAGAATCAACTACTAGGTGAGGAGAACTCAAAATGGAATGCAAAGAGTATGTTACAAGTAAATAACATAACCATATTGAAGAGAGTGAGAACTAATTTGATGATTTTGGAAAACAGTACTTTGAATACAGTAAAAAGCTAAGGACAAGATCTATACAGAAATGCCATAATCTAGTTAGAAAATATGTTTCTCATGGGGTTATAGCTTAACAATTCTGAAACTATATTTTGAATTGAATGTATAAGTAAACTATCGTAGGTAATTAGAGCTGGGATTTTTGCCTCACTTAATTTTATACAGTTCTGATTTAATACTGCATCTTTGCATTTGTGTACATTTTCAACTGTGAATACTGTAGTACACTATTGTCTACATATATCTTATACATTCATGACATATCTAATGCTTTTCTTTATCTTTTCAATATTTCTAGGATGTATAGTTTGTCTTTCAGTTTTTTCAAATTGTTGGAAGTCTCAAACAACAACAACAACAAAAAAACCCAAACCCCCAGTCTGCTCATGTGTGAATCTGCTCCATTCAAACCTGTATTGTTCAAGGGTTAACTATATTTCCTTATATTCTCCTCACTGTCTTAAATGGTGCTTTGCAAAAAGTAATTTTCCAGTAAGTGTATTGTTGCCTAAGGATTCTAGACATGCTGACTAGGCTGACAAGGATTAGAAGATGGCATGAAAACACACATTAGTTCGACTGGAATTTTATGCTGGGCCCAGTGGTGAACTTGTTTGATAAAGAGGCTGATTGCCCACATGGAATTCTGTGCTCTTGTGGATTCTTTAGGAACGCTTTCTTCCCGTACATACTTGGCTTATAAAAAATAGGCTGTTTTCATGTAGAGAGAGAGAGAGAGAGAGAGAGAGAGAGAGAGAGAGAGAGAGAGGGAATATGTATATATTTATCTATTGGTACATAAGTGTATCTATTTACCAATTGATAAATACATACATGCATATATAAATTTTGGGGATTGAACCCAGAGGCACTCTTTCCATGGAGCTACACCCCCAGTCCTTTTTATTTTTTATTTTGAAACGGACTTGCTAAGTTGCTGAGGTTGGCCTCAAACTTTTAATTTTTTGCTTCAGCCTCCCAAGTGACTGGGATTACAGGTGTGTACCACTGCAGCTGGCTCATATTTGCATTTATTAGTGGGGAAGCAATGTTCTTTGTTTTATTGGGCCTGGGTCCCAGCTGGCTCAGGGTCTTGGTGGAGATAAACTTGTCAGTTAGTGCTGCTTGTAGGTTGGGTGGGTCTATAGCAGGCAATAAATCACACACATTTTGTAAAATAGTTTATGAGTTTTAAAATTTGTAATTTAAATATGTCAGTTATAGAAATTACTATTTAAGCCAGGTGTGGTGGCACACGCCTGTAATCCCAGCACTTGGGAGGCTGAGGCAGGAGGATCGTGAGTTCAAAGCCAGCCTCAGCAATGGTGAGGCACTTAGCAACTCAGTGGGACCCTGTCTCTAAATAAAATACAAAAAAGGCTGGGGATGTGGCCCAGTGGTCACATGCCCCTGAGTTCAATCCCTGGTACAATAAATAAATAAATAAATAAAAATAAAGAAAAGAAATTACTATTTAGATCCCAATAACTTGGAATTAATTATGCAATTAATACTGAGTGGAAATTCACTTTAGAAAAAGGATTCTTCTAAAACATTTTATGCTGCAGAGAACTTTTGGGAGAAATTTATAGCATGTTTGTAAAACTTGGTCTCTTTCCCTGGAACCTGTTAACTATGTAAGTGGTGGTGCTGATATGGGTACACAGCAGTGCTTTCTTTGGACACTTTTCCAAATCTTACATTATATTTATTCTTGAAATAATTTTTTGAAGCTATAAAATTTAGTCTTTTTACACACACACACACACACACACACACACACACACACACAAAATTATGATTTGAGTTTCTTTTCTGTTTAACCACCTTCTGAATTCCAAATTAGTTTTAAATGTCTCCTTTTTGAGTAAATGTGGGAAGTAATCTTGTCAAATATGGTCTATATGTTGACTAATCTAATACCTAATAATCTAATATTCTCTTTTTCATTCATAGGCTTCATTCCAGCGTTCCAATAGTCATGATAAAGTAAGGAGAATAGTTGCAGAGGAGGGTCGTACAGCAAGAAACCTAATAGCTTGGAGTGTTCCACTGGAAAGCAAAGATGATGATGGTATGTATTAAAAAATAATTGGTTTCATCTTTGTTGTAAACTGTGATAGCTAGGCACCATACTTGTAGGTCTAGCTACTCTGGAAGCTGAGGCAGAAGGATCTCTTAAACTCAGGAATTCAAGGCTAGTCTAGGCAACATAGCTAGACTTCACCTAAAAAAAAAAAAAAAAAGAAAAAAAAAAAAACCAAAACAAAAACAGACAAAATTAGAAGGATATATTTCATTCTAAATGATAAATAGATTGAGAGCTGGATGTTCACAGTTAGAACTCATGAGATAATTAGTATATGTCAAATAAGTTTTAATTGCTTTTATGTACAAATGGCTTAATAAAAGTGTTATCATTGCTCTTTCAGATAACAATGAAATTGGGCTTGTTATATTATTATGACTGGCAGATGAGTTTTTTTTTTAAGTTTACAAGAGATATAAATTTTTTTCTTTTCCTGAATTCATACACTTTACAACAAATTACTGTTTGTTTTAATAAAAACAATTGGGATATAGCCTAGAGTGCTTCCCTAGATGTGTGAGGTCACATGTTCAATCCCCAGCTCCACAAATATAAAATACTAACACTGCCACCACCACTGCCACCAACAAGACCAGAAGAGAGGATTTTGAAGGATCCCAATACAAATAAATGATAGGTGTTTTAAGAAGATGGAAATGTTAATTACCCCAATTTAGTCATTGTATACATCTATCAAATTATCACATTATCTCATCAATGCTGTTAACTTTAAATTTTTTTTTAAAAATATTTATTTATTTGCTTTAGTTGTACACAATGCATTTATTTGTATGTGGTGCTGAGGATCGAACCCGGGCCGCGCACGTGCTAGGCGAGTGCTCTACCGCTGAGCCACAATCCCAGCCCTGTTAACTTTAATTAATTGGTATGTCCACCAAGTCTCTCCACTGTAAAGTAACTAATTTTTCCTTTTTAGTTAATGAGTAATTTTTTCAAAAGATATTTCTAGACTTATAAATATTCTGTTTCTTTACCCATTACTTTTAACTCCCACTGATAATTATTAGCTTTTTACATTATTACTCTGGTGGCTTCTACATTTATCAAATCTCCCTTCTCCCTTTTATTTTATCTTTTTTAATATCTTTTTTCAGTTGTCAAAGTACCTTTATTTTATATATATGTGGTGCTGAGAATCAAACCCAGTGCCTCACACATGGTAGGCAAGTGCTCTACTACTGAGCTACAACCCCAGCCCTCCCTTTTATTTTTATGTATGCTTATATGTATAAATTCAAATTTGGTTTCTTATTGTATTTTGATGCTCAGATTTAGATTTGTCTAGTGGAAGACCTGTGGAGCTCATTTCCTTTTTACACCTTATCATTCTTTGAGAACATCCTTACACAACAGAATGTTTCAAGCTAAGTAAGAGTTTACCCAGGCTGTAGGGTGTTGCTCAGTGGAGAGTGATTCATGTGTTAGGCCCTGTGTTTGATCTTCAGTACTGCAAAGGAAAAAAACAAATAATTTACTCATGTTTTATTCCTTTTTACTTTTTTTTTTTTTTTTTTTACATTTTATTTAAAATTCTCTTATTTAAACATTTCTGTCTTCATTATTTCACATTTAGGTATCTGATCCACTTGTAGTTTATTCTTACATGTAGTATGTGTGTGGATCTAATTTTATTATTTTGTTCCTATGATTAACAAGTTGCCCCTGTATCACTAACTATAAAAGTCTATCTTTTGTTGGGGACATTAAGAACACGTCAGCTGAAAGAATAGAAATTTAAGTCAAGGAAATGAAAACCTAACTCTCTGGCTGTCTCCCACTTCCTGATATGTGGACTTGGCCTAGCCCAGGGGTGTTGCCCTGACATATAACAAAAAAACAAACCACCACTAGGATAGGCTAGTGGCTGTTCCTCCAATGTGATCTGCTCATGCTCCCTATGCTCCCCTATAACCTTTCTGCTGATTGGCCCATGTCTTCTATAAAGGCCGTTCAACTTCCTCAATAAACTGAGCTCGTGCCTTGACAGGTGCCCCTGACGCCTCTGATTGTCCTCTGAAAGGAGGGCTGGGTGTGGGCGGTCAGTCGGCTCTTACTTTTCCCGATTCGTCCTTGTTGGGGCGTGCTCCCCCTTCTCTTGTGGGTTGAGAGGAGTTGGGGGCTAAAAACCCCAACAATCTTTGCCCCAATTACTTGAGATTCCACCTTTTCCATAGATTGAATTTCCACATATACTTGTATTCTATTCCTCTAGTCTGTGTAAGTCACGTGTGAATGCTACACTGTTTTAATTATAGAGTCATTAATATTAAAAAATATCTCATTGGATCAGTTTTCCCTTGTATCTTATTTTTCCCTATTTTGCTATTTTTAGAGAGCATTTTTGGGAATCACAAAAGCTCACAACTAGAAGGGGAAATTAAATTTTTGTTTTGAAATTCAGCTCCTTTCTTACTGAGCTTAGTTACTTCATTTCTATGATAAAAATACATATCAGCATTATTTATTACAAAAGTAAAAACATAAAACAAAAATGTTTTATGGTAGTTATGTATTATAAGCATTATATGAAATTAGATTTTCCCATTTTCCATGGATTAAGCAGAATACAAAATAGTCTGAAGGTGTTTGTATTAAAGTTGCTTTTATTCAGTAGAATAAAAGGAAGGAAAATATAATCACATTTCTGTACATAATCTGATTTTTCATGTTCATGCATAAATAATTGGAAAATGCATTTTAAAACTTGCTGCAAAATAATGAAACCATGCACAAAATGAGAACCTGCTGAATTACTTATAATGATGATAAAAGAAGAATGTTAAACACTCATAGTTTTGATGTGGATTTCTTTATATTGTTGAAACTTTGCCATTTGTAGAAAAGTGTTTACTTAAAAAATTGTTTCCAAATTGATTTTTATTGGTGCAGTGTACTTCTACATAATAGTTGGATTGATTGTTCCACATTTGTACATGCATATAACTAATTTTGGTGGATTAACTCCTTAGTATTTCCCCTTTACCTTCCCTCCTCTCTAGCTTCTGCTTCCCTTCCTTTACTGTGTTCCATTCCAATTTCATGAGATTCCTTTTTCCTGTAGCTGCCACATGAGGGAAGACATTTCCCTTGACTTTCTGAGTCTGACTTATTTTATATAACATAATGCTCTCAAGTTCTGTTCATTTTCCAGCAAAAAAAACATAATTTCATTCCTCTTCATGGTTGAAAAAAACTTTATTGTATGCATATATCACATTTTCTTTATCCATTCATCTCTTGAGGGATATCTAGGCTGGTTTCATAATTTGGCTATTGTGGGTTGTGTTGCTATAGACAGGGGTATTCACCTATTGTTATAGTATGCTGACTTAATTCTTTTGGATAAATACTGAGGAGTGATATAGCTGAGTCCTATGGTGGTTCCATTCCTAGCCCCCCCCCCGCCCCTTTTTTTTTTTGAGGATTCTCCATACTTATTTCCATAGTGGTTGTACTAGTTTACAGTTCCATCAACAGTGTATAATATTCCTTTTACCCCACATCCTCACCAGCACTTAATAAAGAGGGAATAATTCTGTCATTCTGACTAAAGATGAAATTGCAGTGTGGTTTTGATTTCCCTAATTCCTGAAGTTTTTGAACCTTTTTTTCATTTATCTGTTGGCCATTTGTATTTCTTCTTTTGAGAAGTGTCTCTAGTTAATTTGCCCATTTCGTTCTTTTTTTTTTTTTTTTTTTTTTTTTGAGGGCTGATACAGAGTTTATTGAATTAGATTTTTCTATTTACAACTGAGATCACATCTACATACTATTCTGCTAGTCTACATGGGTACATTATCTCTAACAAGTTTAAGACTTAAGATGAATGGGCTATCATACAAAAACATTTACACACTCATACGAATTGTTTTAAAACAGTAGGGCATACATTAAACTCCTCCTATAAAGCTGGCTTTCATTAAAAACCACTAGTTTCAAAGATCTGTCTCTGATTTTGAAGATGAACAAAGATATACACACTGTTTGATTCTAAAATCTATTTTAGCCATTTTGTACAGATGCTATCTTATCAGACTACAGTATATGTTTTTTAAAAGGACACTGATGAGGGGCACCATCTGGTGTTAACTTTAACCAGACAGCTGGCTTCATCCCCCTCCCCCCAAAAACCCTTGGCCAAGAGTTCTCCACTGTAAAGATTGAAAGGACCTGGTGACACTACAGCCATCAGTCTCATTAGTGCCTGGAGGCAACAGAAGCAGGCCTACATCCTCCTTTAATTTTACCACACTATGCAACTTGCAAATGGTTCTGAAATTAGAACATTTACCACTGAACTTAAACACTTAGGGGCATGGAGAGTCAGCTGGAACAAGGGGAAAGTCATAGGTGGGTTGGTAAACAGGTAGGTACATGAAAAGCCAAGCTGTTCTGTCCAACACCAGTGTATGTGTGCTTTAACTAGATGAACTCAGGAGGCCAACTGCAGCAGACCTGCTCAATTCACCTTCTAAATCAGAACAAGAAGACTAAAAAAGCTCAGGCTTGAGTTGTCTACTATGCATAGGTTCCGCCAGTGATGAGGAACTCATAAGCAGGATCTCTACTCCTTCTGCACAACATGATGCATGCACACAGCATGCCCAGCAGCTGAATAGCTGCAAAGGCCAGTGCTGCCCAGATAACATGCATCATGATTTCTTGTAGCTTCTTCACAACTAGAGCCTCACATCCCTCAGCATAGAGGTCAGAGGGATTGGCCAGACTGCCATTGCAGCTACTAGCAGTCTCTTTGCAGTAGCTAAGAGGGATACTCTGGTTTTTGGTTTCTTTGAACCAATCTATATTTTCCCAGTCTGAGTAGTTATGAATTCCACAACAGTGCAACTGTCTCTGTACATAATCAATAGCCTGGCTAGCAGCATCAGGGTTGGTTCCATTGTAGGTTTTATGAACTTTCTGAATGTGGCAGTCAACCTCATTTTCCACCTGTGCTCTGTAAATGTATCCCAAAACCACTACAACAACTTCTGTAATGAAAACCAAGAGCAGGATGATGACAAACGTGGCAAGTTCGCAATGACTTTCCTGGATTGTGGCACAGCAGCCAATTAGCCCAATGATGAAAAGCAGGGCTCCTACTGTTATGATCACTACAGCAGGTATGAGAATGTACACATCTTCAAAGAAGTGGTCATAGTTGTCGTAAGTGATGAAGACATAGGCTCCCACATAGCATAAAATGCCTGCTGCCCCCCAGAAGATGAGGCTGAGAAAGACCAGCACCGTCTTGGAGGAGGTGATGCCACACTGGCCCATGGTGCCAGCGGCCCACGGAGGCCTGGCTTGGTGAGCGGGGCAGCGCTTACCCAGCGAGGTGGCAATCCCATTGATTATTTGGGTTTTTTTTTTTCTTGGTGGTTTTTTTTGAGTTCTTCATATATATATATATATATATATATATATTTTTTTTTTTTTTTTTTTTTTTTTTTGCGGTACCGGGGATTGAACTCAGGGGCACTCGACCACTGGGTCACATCCCCAGCCCTTTTTTTGTATTTTATTTAGAGACAGGGTCCCACTGAGTTGCTAAGTGCCTCGCCATTGCTGAGGCTGGCTTTGAACTTGCGATCCTCCTGCCTCAGCCTCCCAAAGTGCTGGGAATACAGGCGTGCACCACTGCGCCCGGCTTATATTCTTGATTTTTTAAAAATATATATTTATTTGTTTTAGTTGTACACAATTCCTTTATTTTTACGTGGTGCTGAGGATTGAACCCGGGCCGTGCACTTGCTAGGCAAGTGCTCTACCGCTGAGCCACAACCCCAACCCAATATATTCGTGATATTAATCCTTCATTGGAAGAGAAACTGGCAGAGATTTTTCTCCCATTCTTTAGACTCCCTCTTCATGTTCTTAATTCCTCTACTTGAAGAAGCTTTTTAATTTGATCCATTTCATTTGTTAATTCTTGGTATTATTTTCAGTTTTAGGAGTCCTATTGAGGAAGTCATTGCCTATGCTTATTTGTTTGAATGTTGACCTTATGTTTTCTTCTAGTAATTGCAAAGTTTCTGGTCTACTTCCTAGGTTTTTAATATGAATTTTTAAAATTCATTTTTGAATTTACTTTCATGCAGGGTGAGAGATAGGGGTCTAGTTTCATTCTTTTACATATGGAAAACCAGTTTTCCTAGCGCCATTTGTTAAAAAGGCTCTCTTATTTCTAGTGTGTTTTTGGTGCTTTTGTGAAAAATGTGATGACTGTAACTCTGTGTCTTCTATTCTATTCCATTCATTGATCTATGTGTCTGTTTTTATGCCATTACCATGCTGTTTTTGTTACTGTGGCTCTGTAGTATAATTTGAAGTGTGGTATTGTGATGCCTCTGGCATTGCTTTTTTTTTTTTTTTTTTTTTTTTTTTTGGGTTGTTGTTGTAGATGGACATAATACTTCTATTTATTTATTTATTTATTTTTGAAAAATTAAAGAAAATATTTATTTTTATGTGGTGCTGAGAATCAAACCCAGTGCCTCATACATGCAAGGCAAGCACTCTACCACTGAGCCCCAGCCCCAGCCCTGGCATTGCTTTTTTGGCTTAGAATTGCTTTGGTATTCTGTATGAGTTTTTTTTTTTTTTTTTTTTTTGGTACTGAGGATTGAACTCAGTGGCACTTAACCACTGAGGCACATCCCCAGTCTTTTTGTATTTTGTTTAGAGACAGGGTTTCACTGAGTTGCCTAGGGCCTCACTTAGTTGCTGAGGCTCACTCTTGAACTTCCAATCCTCCTGCCTCAATCTCCCGCCTCATCCTCTGGAGCCTTGGGGATTACAGGCATGCCTCACCGTGTCTGGCTCTTCTGTATGAATTTTAGGACAGTTTTTTTTTTTTTTTTTGTAGTTCTATGAATAATGTTATTGGTATTTTGATGGGAATTGCATAGAATCTGTAAACAGTATTGATTCTGCCTGACTATGAACATGGCAGGTCTTTCTATTTTCTTGTGTCTTCATCAATTTCTTTCTTTGGTGTTCTATAATTTTTCATGTAGAGGACTTTCACCTCCTTGGTTAAATTTATTCCTAGGCATTTTATTTTGTTTTGAGGTAATTATGAGTGGAATTGGTTTTCTGATTTCTTTTTCAGACATTTATTATTGGTATATAGAACAGCTATTTTTTGACACTATAGTTTTCTTTTTATTTGGCAGTGATGTTCATTTTAAAAGGGTTATTAAAACATTTTACAGACTTGCTAGTAGAATTTAAAATGTAAAATATATTAAATAAGCTACTAGATTCTATTGACAATGTAAATTCTGAATGGAGTTAGGAAAGAATTTTTTTCAGTCATTTGTTAATCAGTGAAATGTATTGATGAAACACTAAATAATAGGTGCAGTATGAAGTTTAAAACAGTATAAATAACCTGACATGAGAAATATTTTTAGCATAATGATTCATCTGAAATCATTTAAAAGTTAATTTTAGAGATAAAAATCAATTATATTATTTGGGGATTCAATATATGCGTAACTCATTCATTGGTAATATATTATTTCCTTTATCTGGAGGTTAAAAAAAATAGAACTTAAAAAAGTGTAAAATTTTATCAGATCTTAAGTGTTTACACCTTACTGAATTCAAGTTGGATTTAAGAACTAAATTTCTTACAAACTGTGATGCTAAAAGTAAGAAAAAACAAGAGTTCATTTCCATTGAAATGTTGAAAATACAAATTTTTAAAATGGATGGATCTAGAAGCACTTTTGTTTCAAGATAGACTGTTCAAAACCAATGTCCATTAAAGCTAGCTTCCCTCTCATTGGTTAAATATTTCACAGGTATGATTAGTTGTTAATAGCGTTTTCTGCACCTGTGTTCACCTGCTTCTAGATTTAATTTACCATCACTGTTTAACCTATAAAATCCTGAACTTGAAGATTACACCTGGAATTTTTTTTTTTTTTTAACTACATTTGGTATAGAATGGAAGAAAACTGTTCTTCATAATTACTGTCAAACTTCAGTAGTAGAAGCTACATTTTTAGAAGGGAAAAAAGGAGTATGTAAGGAATCTGTTTTGAAAATGTTTTAATGAATTTGAAAAGAATTACTTACTAAGTGTTATGTATGTATAGTATTGTAACAATAACATGAGTCAAGCATGCTTGTAAAGTTAGTTGAGCATTTAAAAAGAATCCCTAAAAAAAGAAAAGTTGAATTAAATAAGACAGCCAGCCTGGTGGAATCATGTTTACAACTAAAAAGTAAATATTAAAACAAAAAACATAAAAGCCCCGACTTATTCAAGAATGTTTTGTACTCAGATAATGATATACATTTATTTATATAATTGTGTATGCTCAGCTAAATGATTAGGTTTATGCATTAAGAATATGAGAAAATATTTTCATCAGTTTAATTTTGACACCTTGATAAACCTGGTTCAATTATGTTGAAGTATGAGAATGAGAAGGAAAAGAGTTTAGCAAAGTGTTAAAGAAGAGAGAACAGCACTGGTGATTGATTAATTGTAAAGTAGTAAAGAGTGATTGGTTTCTGAAATTTTTAGCCTGGAAAATGAATGGAATTGACAGAGTGTCAGTTTCAAAAGAAAGGTGTTGTATTCAATAAATAAAAGAATTTTGGGGGGCTGGGATGTGGCTCAGCGGTAGGGTGCTGGCCTAGCACGTGCACGGCCCAGGTTTGATCCTCAGCACCACATAAAAATGCATTGTGTACAACTAAAAGAAAATAAATAAATATTAAAAAAAAAAGAATTTTGGAAGGGAAGGAAGAAGTATAGGGTTGAGCAAGAGAAAGCTGTTGATTTTTGAATCTTGATTTTTGTGTACTCCTACTTTGCTAGATTTATTAGTTCTAGAATACTGCTGGTAGAGCTCTTTATATTTTCTAAGTATAGGATCATGCCATCTGCAAACAGTTGTAATTTTACTTCTTCTTTTCCTATTTGTATTCCTTCTATTTCCTCCTATTACCTAGTTTCTCTGGCTAAAATTTTAAATAGTATATTAAATAGTAGTGCTGACAGTGGCATCCTTGTCTTTTCCTGATTTTAGAGGAAATGCTTTTAGTTTTTCCCATTAAGTATAAGGTTGAATTTGGGTTTGTTCTGTATAGCCTTTATGATGTTGAGGTAGGTTCCCTTTACTTCTAGTTTCTTCAGTGTTTTTATCATGAATGGGTGCTGAATTTTGTCAAAGATTTAGTGTCCATCTATTGAGATAACTAAATGCTTTTGGCTCTTAATTAAATTCATGTGGTGAATTACATTTATTGATTTGCTTGTGTTGAACCATCCTTGTATCCCTAGAATGAAAGCAACTTGATCATGATGTACAACTTTCTTAATGTGCTGTTGAATGTGATTTGCTAATGATTATTAATGATCTTTGTATCAGTGTTCATCAGGGGTATTGGTCTGTAGTTTTTGTACTTTGATGTGTTCTTGTTTGGTTTTGGTATCAGGGTGATTTTGGCTTCATAGAATGAATTTGGGTATGATCCCCACTTTTTGTTTCATGGAATAATATGAGGAATATTGGCCTTATTTCTTTAATGGTCTGGTGGAATTCAACTGAGAATCCACCTGGTCTTGGGCTTTTCTTTGTTGGATGGGTTTTTATTACTGCTTTCATTTCTTTGCTTATTGTTGATCTCTTTAGGTTTTCTATATCCTTTTGATTAATTTTGGTAGGTCATATGTTTCTAGAAATTTATCAATTTCTTCTAGGTTTTCCAATTTATTGGAGTCTAAGTTTTCAAAATAGGCCTTAGTGATTCTCTGGATTTCTGTGATGTCTCATTTTTCATCTCTAATTGTATTGATTGGAGTCTTTTCTCTCTTTTGGTTAGTTTGGCTAAGGGTTTATCAGTCTTGTAGTATCTTTTCAAAGAGCCAACTCTTTGTTACATCGATCTTTTACATTTTATATTTTCTTTCATTAATTTCGGCTCTGATCTTAATTATTTCCATCCTCCCATTAGTTTTTGAGTTGGCTTTTTGTATTTTTTTCTGATTATTTTATGTGGACACTTACTGCTATAAACTTTCCTCCTAGGACCACCTTCATAGTGTCCCAGAGATTCTGATGTTATATCTTTATTTTTTTTAAGATTTTAAAAATTTCTCTGATTTCTTCTCACCTATTCATTGTTCAAAATTGTATTGCTCAACCTCCATGTGTTCATTAGTTTCTGTAGCCTTTCTTGCTGTTGATTTCTAATTTCAGTATGATCTGTTTTGGAGAATGGGGCTGGGGTTGTGGCTCAGCGGTAATGTGCTCGCCTAGCACATGCGTGGCCCAAGTTCAATCCTCAGCACCATGTACAAATAAAGGCATTGTGTACAACTAAAGCAAATAAATAAATATTAAAAAAAAAATAAAGGATTTGTCCTGTTTTGGAGAATGTTCCATGAACAGTTGAGAAGAAAGTGAATTTGGCTATTTTGGGGTCAAAGTAACATTGTTTGCAGATGGCATGATCCTATACTTAGAAAATGTAAAGAGCTCTACCAGCAGTATTCTAGAACTAATAAATTTAGCAAAGTAGCAGGACACAAAAATCAAGATTCAAAAATCAATAGCTTACTCTTGTTCCACTATACTTCTTCCTTCCCTTCCACTATTCTTTTCTTATATTTATTGAACACACATTTTTTTTTTTTTAAACTGACAGTCTGTAGTTATTTGTTAGGTTCATTTGATTAATGTTTTTTAAGTCTGAAGAATCTCTATTGGTGAGAAAGGTGTGTTGAAATCACTGAGTATTATTACATTGACTGTTGTTTTATCTTCTTGTTGTATTGTTTCCTTTATCAATATGAAGTGACCTTTGTCTCTTCTGATTAATTTTGGCTTGAAATCTGCTTTCCCATCTGTTAGAGTAGCTCCTCCTGCTTGTTTTCAGGCTCCATTTGTATGATGTATAATTTTCTCTCTTTTTTGTTTCAGTTGTGGATGTCTTTGCCTGTACTGTGAGTCTCTTGGTAACAATATAGAGTTGGGTCTTGTTTTTTAATCCATTCTGCTAGTCTTTGTCTTTTCGTTGGAGAATTGAGACTGTTTACATTCAGTGCTTTTCTAGAGGTGTTTATTAATTCTTGCCATATAGACTTATTTCTAATGTTTTATTTGGTCCTGTTTCTCATTTGCTTAGCTGTGCTTCCAATGAGATTTGTCTATCTTGAGCCCTGGAGTTTGTTTTTAATTTGTTCTGTGTGTAGTATTTCTTTAAGTATTATCTGTACTACCAGTTTAATAGTCATTAATTCTTTTGGTATCTGCTTATTTTGGAATTATTTTTTTTATTTCCTATTGATTTTGAGGGATAGCTTTGTTGGATGTAGCAATCTTGGCTGACAGTTATTTTCTCCTGAAAAATGTTTATTTTTATAATAGCAGCTTGTTATTATAGTATGGCTAATATATATATATATATATGTATATATATATATATACACACACACACAAACACACACATATACATACGTAGATATGTATATGTATATATATTCAAATATTTCTGAGGATGAGCTCTTTAAACAAGGGCTCTCTTTTTTGAATTCTTTCTTTTTCCTTTAATGTTTGTTCCAAGCTGGTTTTTCTGCTGGATTTTCTAAAAAACCTGGCTGGTATATTGTTCTGTAAACAGAAGAGCTATGTAGTGTAATTTTTCTGCCTTCATCTCTGGTAGAACATTGAGGGAGTCAGATAAATGCCCATGTATTATGGCTTATTCCACTTATTCTTCATCAGAGTCCTGCTTCAAAATTATTTTGTAGGAAGGAGAAATTTTTCTTATGTACATGTTAGAGAATGATACATCTGAATGTAACCCCCCCCCTCCTCCGTCTTTTTTTAAGCACTAGGCATTGAATTTAGGGCCTTGCATATGCTAGGCATGTGGTCTGCTACTGAGCTAAGTCTGCAACCCTTAAACCTCCCTTTGCAAAATCAAACTGTATATTTCATATATTGGAGAAATTAATAAAAATAAAATATTGGGTTGATATGGTAAAAATATTCTTCAAAAAATTAAAAAGTTTTTATTATGTGGTAAAAATATTCTTAATTTCATTGTTGAAATAAATTTAAAAGAAGTATTTCCCAGACCTGTATATAAGTTGAGAAATAACAGTAACTTGATGTCATTTTTAAATTGTAGATTATCTTTTTTAATTCATTTTTTTGTTTTCTTGTGTGTATGTGTTTTTCATTTATTTTATTTTATTTTATGGTAGTAGGGATTGAACCCAGGGGCATTTAACCACTGAGTCACATCCACAGACCAATTGTTTTATTTTGAGACAGGGTCTTGCTAAGTTGATGAGGCTGGCTTTGAACTCCTTTTGCCTCAGCCTCCAGAGCTGCTGGAATTACAGGCATGCGCCACCATGTCTGGTTATCTGACTTCTTTAAGAAGTTGATTTATTCTTTTTCTGAGAAAGCCATTCAACAAAAGCAGCCTCTGGGACTTTGGAAATTTACCTTTTTTTAAAAAAATATTTACTTTATAGTTGTTGTTGGACACAATACCTTTATTTTATTTGTTTATTTTTATGTAGTGCTGAGGATCGAACCCAGGGCCTCACACGTGCTAGGCGAGTGCTCTACCACTGAGCCACAATCCCAGCCCCTGGAAATTTACCTTTTTAAAACAAACTACATCATTAGTAGTTTCTATTGAACATGCATAAATTGTACTGTTTTGTGGTCTCTGGATGGAAATTTTGTGTTGTTATACTTGGATAGTTTTTTATAGTTTAGTTTTATATTGTCTAATTACCTACAGTTTAATTTTATGTTTTCATTTTTTAAAATAGTAATACTTTTTTATTTTAATTTTTTATTTGTTCTAATTATACATGATGGTAGAATGTATTTTGACATATTATACATGTGTGAAATGTAACTTTTCATTCTTCTGGTTGTACATGATGTAGAATTACATTGGTTGTGTAATCATATATGCACATAGGATAGTAATGTCCAGTTCATTCTATCTTTCCTGTTCCCATTCTCCCTCTCTTCTCTTCATTCCCCTTTGTCTAAATATTTTGTTATTTATTTTTTTTCTTGCATTGAAGGAAAACATAAGTGTCAAACTGGTGGAAAATCCAAGAGGACAATTCAAGGCACTCATAAAACTACTAAGCAGGTACAGCATATGTAACTTTTTATTTGATTACTTTTAATTTCAATTCCTGAATATATTGTAAGTTATAAAAATATAATATTTTACTATTTATTACATACTTTATCTTCATGTGAAAATTTAACGTGACATTTTAAATTTAACAAATGTGTATATTATACACTCTGTGTATCTAGTTTGTGCTAAGTATTTATAAATATTAATTTATTTGGTTCTTATAACAACCCTTTGGTATAGGTATTATTATTGTCCTCACTTATAGAAGTGAAGTTACATTACACAAAGAAACTGAGGCAATTAGGCTATGTAGCATATAAGTGACATAGCCAGTATTTGGACTCAGGCTATCAGTTTCCATAGTTTTAGTTTTAACCCTTCTGCTACACGTTTTTTTTTTTTTTTTTTCATTCTTGGTGTAAATCTGATGCTTTTAGGTTGTAGGGTAGTATATATACATATATTGTCTCTAAAAGTTTTCAAGTTCCTCTACTAAAATTTGTGGAGAACACAAATTACCTATTTTTTTGGAAAGTATTCATAAGTATAGTTATCTTTTAAATTCACTGTTTTTGTTTTTATATACATTATATATGTTATGTGCTATTTTAGTTAGGTATTTTTTAATGTACTAGATGTATTATAAAAAACAAATGTTATAAGAGGAAAACATGGACTTCTAATCAAGATATCACTGTGAGTTTACAAATAATTTCCACTCCCCATACACAGAGGCATCAGTGATAAAATTTTTAAAATGAAATAGGATATTTTAAAAAGATAAAAATCTCAGTGGATAAGAAGAAAACAAACATGCATATTGACAGGTAAGTGGATTTGGGGGCAAAACCAAAATGGATAGTTTTCTAGAAGATTAATGGGAATGCCACACCCTACCTGTGTACAGTTACTAACCAGTTAATCCATACTGATAATTAATCCAGGGGCTAGAGTTGTAGCTCAGTGGTAGAGTGCTTGCCTAGCATGTGTAAGACATTGGTTTCAATCCTCAGTATCACATAAAAATAAATAAAGGCATTGTGTCCATATGTAACTAAAAATTTTTTTTTAAAAAAATCCCGATTATGTCACACACCTCATAATCTAATCATTTTACCTCTGAAAAATTTTGGATTTTCTCATATATGAGCTTTTATGGGACACTTTATATCTAAACCATAACTGTCATATTCTTTGTTTGCTTTTGTTTTTGTTTTGGTACCGGGGATTGAACTCAGGGGCACTCAACCATGGGGCCACATTTCCAGCCCTTTTTTGTATTTTATTAGAGACAGGGTCTCACTGAGTTGCTAAGTGCCTCGCCATTGCTGAGGCTGACTTCGAACTCGCGATCCTCCTGCCTCAGCCTCTCAAGTGCTGGGATTACAGGCGTGCGCCACCACGCCTGGCATAACTGTCATATTCTTAAAGGTAAAGACTTATATGGCCCCAATAAAAGACCCATGAAAGTGGAACAATAGGGGGCTAGATTGTTGGTAACAATAAAGTGAGGAAAGTAAAAAGGTAAAAGATCAGAAACTCAATCTCAAAATAAGTTTGCAAAATAAAATATTAAATCACATGTGGAAAGTAATGTCATAAAATATGACGGTGTATTACACAAATGAGAAGGTAATGAAATGATAAGACATTTTTTCTAAAGAGAACTTTCAAACCAATGAGTGTTAGGAAAGAATAACTATAATGCAAGATGGAGAAATTAGAAATGTAATAGGTGAATATTAATTTTGAAAATTTATAAAAGGGAGCCAGGTAAAAATCTTAGAAATGAATGTTTTGTCAGTGAAATTTTGAAGACCTTTAATTAATGGAATAAATAATATATGGGACAAAGAGATCACTGAAAGAAAATTTGTGAATTGGAGGATAACTTAGAATATAGCTTGGAGAATTACAGAGATGGAAAATGTGAAAGACAACTTAAGATTGAGAAATTCTAATAACATGTCTTCTAAGTCTTATGAAAGTAAAGGATAAATAATGGGTGTATTGAAAATATTTCTCACTTTCTGAATTCTCAAAGAGCTTCAGGGCTTTAACTGTGGAGCTGAGTAGGATGAATAAAATAGGTTTATACTCAGATTCATTATAGAGAATCTTCAAAACATCATGATTAAGAAAAAGCATCTTTAAAATTGTCAGGATGTAAACCTCCTGGGGGATGACAGGTTAATAGAATTGTTATCAGTGAAAGGACAATGAAGCAATATCTCAAAGTTATGAGGCAAAGTAACTTTTGACCCAGAATTCTGTGCTTAGTCAAATGATCATTTAAGTGCAAGAGTGAAATACAGCTAGTTTTAGATATGGTAAGACTAAATGTTTACTATTGTTTTAGTCTATGTTTACTATTGTTCAGTTCATTTTTTTGTTTGTATAATGTCATAGCAATAGTAGTTTATTTGGCTTCAGGTTCTAGAGGCTGGGAAGTCCAAGGTCATTGAGCCATATCTGGTGCAAACCTTTTTGCTGAATCCTAATGTGGCAGAAGGTATCACGTGGCAAGAAAGTGTGCTTTCATGTGCACAAGAGAGAAGGAAGAGAACACCAGTTCCATGATAACAAACCAACTCCTATAATAATGACATTTATTTATTCATAGGGGGAGAGCCCTTGTGACCTAATCATACTTTAAAGATCCCCACCTTTTAAAACTGTTGCACTGGGGATTATATTTCCAACATACTGATTTTGGGGGATCATTGAAGTATAGCAGCCATTCACAAACTCTTAATGAAGAACTGTTAAAGATGTACTTCAGCAAGAAGTAAAGTGATTCTTTGGAAAAAATTGCTTGGTAAAAAGATGTGAAATATGTTGGTAAATCTCATGAACTAGATGGGTTTTTTAAAAACCCACACAACAAATGTAGAAAAATGACACTACACCTAAGTATAAGTTGTACATGGAATATGTAAATGAATATATCACAAGCAATTTCAAAATGTTGACATTGTTATTTATTATTTGTTAATATATGTGAATGTGCTGTACATGTGTTCCAGTAAATCAGGAGTAACTTTAGCACTCCTATTGCTAAATGTTGAGTCACCTAAGTCATCAGTCTTCAGTAAGGCTTGTCTAAAATAAAAATTGACCTTATAAACCTGCCCATCTTACTGTGAGAAACTTCAAGGTGAGAAACTTGTTTTGATGAACTCAAGCACGATGTTAGATAAAAGTATTTTTGTTGAAAATGTGCTTTATACAAAAATGTCAGTCCCTGAAAGCCTTATGTTTATATTTTTTCATGTATTTTATTTTACTAGAATACTGCAGTAGACTGTAAGATAACATCTGCAGTTGGAGATAAACATTTTGATAAAAGTCCTACTAAAACAAGGCACCCTCGGAAAATTGATCTGAGAGCTCGGTACTGGGCATTTCTTTTTGACAATCTTCGCCGGGCAGTAGATGAAATCTATGTAACTTGTGAATCAGATCAGAGTGTGGTGGAATGTAAGGTAAGTTATGCTTTGCGGTTTGTGCTTCATTTCGTCTTATGCTCCAATTTTTGTTACATCTTCCTTGATCATTTGCCTCAATTATTTAGTTTTAATAAATTCTATATGCATTTTATTTTATTACCTCTTAGGAAAAAATTTTCTTTTGATTTTTACACTAAAATGAACATTGTGCTTGAACTTTTCTTGATCTTAAAGTCTTTGTTTTTGGCATGATCTGATTATTATGGTGCTTTTATATTCTGTGAATATTTTATATTCTTTTATATTCTGTGAAAGATTTGGTAGAAAGCTGATACATAATCCTGAGGAAGGAATCAAATGTTGTGGGACACACATGCATACAAGCTCGCACAAGCATTTTGAAAATCTTTCTTGTTTGCATTCTCTGTTGGTACAGTAGGTGGCACTAGTGAGATTTTCATAATTCTTTGGTTTCCTTTTTAATGTCTTTAATTGGACATTGCTCCCTTTCCGTTGAGATACTTATCATTCTCCTAATTCACTCTGGTCAGGGAAAAATGAGATTGATGGCTAACCATAAACAATTCTGGGTGGGATTGGGATGTCATCATAAGGTGTGTTTTCTAATTTTAGATAACCTTGTGATTGTAATAGGATATTAAACAGACATATAGCATAGTTGTCTCTAAAAATTCACCAAAAACCCTGGCATTTTAGCAAATACAAATTATATACTTTTTTAAAAAAATATTTATTTATTTGTTTTAGTTGTACACAATGCTTTTGTTTTTACATAGTGCTGAGGATCGAACCTGGGCTGCGCACATGCTAGGCGAGCGCTCTACCGCTGAGCCACAACCCCAGCCCCTCATATTACTTTTTATTGAAAAAATTATTTTGAGAAAAACTAAAGCAATATGTCTTCATATAATTATTAAAGAGATAACTTCTGTTTTAAGGGTGAACATGGTTGAAACCCCTGGAATTCGTTATTTAGCTTTAGAATTATATGAAGGGTCAAAGAAAAGTTACACGTTGAGACAGCAGCTGTGTTTCCTCTTAAATTGGAAAGAACAAAGATAAATTTTAGACTAGTTTAAAAATATGATTCATCAGAACCAGGTTTCAAAATGAACATTAGTTGAAATTGTCCAAATACATGATGTGGTAGTCACAATTAATATTATTATTGTCATCATGTAAAAACTTTTTATGTTTTAAGAGAAACATTTCTAAATAAAATCATACTCTTAAAGAATAATGAGTCAGCATATTATAATGGAAAACACTATGACTTAGTTTTGGGTTTTAGCTTCTAAAAAAGAGCATGTGGGCCTATCATCTCTAGGTCAGTCCTAGAGATCAATCAATTCACTAGATTCTTTGATTTTTGTGATTAAAAATAACAAATGTCTGACTAAGGAAATGAAATTTGCTTGGGAAATATGTACTTCTTTAGAGAAGTGAGATTAACTAATTATAATCATGTCTCTTTTAGTGAGCAGAAACTCTGGCACCTGTCTCTGATACTTCTGTGTTTGAGGAAGCTAGAAATGTGACCTTTATTTCTGGCTCTGTCACCCATTTATCTAAAGCTTTGTGAAAGTTTAAGAGTAATATATTTTTAAAATGTAAGTTGTAGATTAAAAGATGGAGAAGGTTTTGAGAAAATGAGAGGAATTCTTGTACCATGCCAAGATTCTCGAAAGACTTATGCTGAGAAGTAAAATCTGGGAGAAAGCTATTCTTATTTTCTGTTCTGTCCTTCTCCAGGAATTACAGCTGGTAATGTTAAAGGATACAGTTTAACATTTGGTCTAAGCCCATGCTGGGTAATAACTAGTGTTCCTTTTTTGTCTACATATTACTCTGTTCTCGTTATCAAAGCTTTGCCATCTATTTTTTCATTTTGTTAGTTATTTGTGATATATGTAACTCAGGGATTTCCCTCATTTTGCATGTAGATTCAATTCTTATTTTTGTTGATTCTCTAAAGGATTTATCCCCATTTGTGATTTTTGTGTTTTAGCCTTAATTAAATAACCACAGTTCAGTTTTGTGTCCCATATGTAAAGTGTAGTCAATACCATCTTTGTTATATAATTCACATGATAAGTATAGCATGTTAGTGAAAAATATTTCTACTTTTTACCCAGGAATACTAACCACACTTCCCTCTGTAATTAAAGGGGGCTAAATTCTTCACTTTTTGGGTTTGATGATGTGTCTGTTATGACAACAACTATTTCATTGCCTGACTTGCTAGGAACTGACATTCCAGAAAAGCCATACTCTAACCACCAACACTATGTTTTCCTTGCCCCCTTACAAAGTGGGCTAGAGGGCGGCTGTGGGGAGATTGCCTTTTGGGCTCTGTATAGTTAATGAAGTAGTGGTTATCTCCTCTACTTATTCTCACAAAAATTTGAGATGAAACTTGAAAGAATTGTTCTTGAAGTTTGTGGGTGTGGCTGCAGAAAGGAGGGATTGGCATCTTTTTCTCTGCCAGGATATTTGATGTGCTGAATGCTTTTGATGTGTCTGGAATGTGTTAAAAGAGTTCAGGGGAAAGAATGTTGGGAACACATTTTACTTTCCTTTCCCTGTTTTCCATTTTAACCTCGGGGGGGGGGGGGGGTTAGAAGCACATTTCCAGAAGTTTGGGGGCACCCTTGGGTTCAGAGACTGATGCGTGTATGTGTCTTAGAGATTTTCTAGAACAATAGGCTTGCTAGAGTATTCTAGGTCAGCTGGGTCTGAATGTTCTCTAGGATAGTGTGCTTCTGAAGGAGTTTTCAGTGATCAAGTAAAAGTGAGGTTTATGGTTTATGTGAGGGAAGGAGCATAAGTATACATGAAGACGTTAAAGGCAGAGGGGCTTCCTAAGGGAGTCCTTGGCTATGTGAATGTATGTGAAATTCTGATGGAATTGGGCAGCAGGAACGAGGGTGAAACTGCATGCTGCCTAGAGTTCATGTGTGCTGCCTGTGCAGAAATCACCATCAGCGCAGAGATTAGTTAGAAGCCACTGACTTCAGACTGAATCAGAAAAACCATGGATGCGTTGCTTCCTGGTAGCACTTGATTCTGTTGGCAGTTGGCATAACTTGAGTCTCATAGAAAAGGTCAGCTGATGACTGTGGCAGACCCATCCCTAATGTTTGGCAAGCTTTGTAAGTAGAATATTGCTCTTTTCTTACAGCTGCTACTTATGGAAGAAGACATAAGTTTGTAAAAGAAGGAAAGTGGGAGCAGAAGCATGGGGGAGGAACGGAGGAGAGAGCCAGTAAGAACAAGCCTTGCCCTTTCTCACCACAGGCATTTGGTAGAGGATGTGGAATTCTCACTTGTGCTAATGAGGCATGTTGTACATAGATAGGATATAAAAATTATGTTTTGATCATTGAATATGACTGAAAAAATTTTGAAATTTTACTCAGTAGATTTAGGACTCAACATAGTAGTTATGGGCAAAAACAATTATTTTATGTTTATATATCAGTGAGTTGAGAGTTGCAGTTTAACAAGTTAGGGATCAAAAGGAGACATGAAAAAATGTTTTGAAAGGTAAAACATAAAATATAAAAGAAAATAAGAGGCTGGCATTGTGCTTAGTGCTAGGGCACTTGCCGGGCATGTGTGAGGTCCTGGGTTCAATCCTCAGCACCGCATATAAATAAATAAAAATGAAAGATCCATTAAAAAAAAAAAAGAAAATAAACTTTATAATTAGGGGAAGAAAAAAAAAAAAAAAAAAAGAGTCACAGATGGACAAATGAGAATGGGTCCAAGGACAGAGAAGGAATAATCACAGAAGTAAGAAGACTAAGAGAACAGTAACCTTCCAAACAGTAACCTTTGACTGAAGTTAAGAGAAAGCCATTTCTCTTTGACATTCAATAGGAACAAGAACAGATGGGATCAAAGTGGAAATTTGTGGCAAGCGTTTGAAATTCCATGAGTTCTCTGCTCTTATTATTTTTAAAAAGTAGGAAGTATATAAGGTTGGAGGCTTAAGGAAAGTAGAAAAGGTCTAAAACAACTGATAGAGAAGGCTGACTTTTAGAACCACATGATTACTTGGCAACCTGGACAGTGACAACTAAGAAAATTCTCTTTTCTGTAGAGTATCTTGTTTTCCTCATTAGCATCTTTCTTTGTCAGCATTTGACATGTTTCTCTTCCATTCTAAAAATAAAACAACAAAAAAGCAACCCTAAACAACAGACCCTCTCTATTTATTTGTTAATTTATTCCCCAAACCCCCATTTTTCTCCTTCCCTTCTTAGCCAAGTTTCATGAAAATGTTTTCTGTATTTGCTGCCTCCATTTTCTTTTCCCCCTATACTCATTAGTCTACTTGAATCTGGTATCCCATGTCCTATAGAGCTTCTTTAAACTCCTATGAAGGTTGCTGATCAATTTATTATTAAATCCAGTAGATGTTTTTAGTTTCTTCCATGGTCTCTGAGTAATATTCCATATTGTTGACTGATTCCTTCTTATTAGAGAACTTTCTCCTATGGCTTTTATGGAGTGCCTTCTACTAATTTTCTTCTTCCTTTGTTTGACTGTTATTTCTGCATCCTCTGTGTTTGCTTTTTCTTCACCACCTGACTTTTAATTGTTAGGATCATTAAGATTCACTTCAGGCTTCCTCCTTGTCTCACTAATTTATACTTACTCTGTGAAATTTTATTCAGGGCATGGCTTAGTTTACCATTCCTTTGCTGGTAATTCTGAAATTTATAACACTAGCCTATATTTACCTCTCTTCTGATTCTCAGACCTTTATGTCCACCTTCCTTAGTGGGCTTCTTCACTTGGATACCTTCCAACATTTTAAAGTGGCATATAAAAAACTAAGTTTAAGTCTCTTTTCCTCATCATAAACCTGGAGATGTGTTTCTCTTTCCTGAATGCAGATTCTGCTTCCACTCAGGTGTTCATTCTTGAAACCTGGGAGACATCTTTGATTTCTCCCTTAACTTCAGGAAACTATTGTCTAAAGAACCAATTTATTTTGCAATTGCTTTCTAAATCTTCGCAATCCATTCCCTTCTCTAATTTTCCACTGCTGTCATCCTAGTTTAAGGTGCCATGGTAAAATGCTTGGATTACAACTGCATAGGACACTCTGCCTTCTTCCTATCCATTTCCACACTATATGCTGAATAAAGATGAACATGACTCTCTTACTCCTTTGACTATAGCTCTTCAAAGTTTCCTTTTAGCATCAAAGGTCCTTGACATGACCTTCAGATCTTGAGTGCCTTGATGCATCAGTACCTAATTTCACACTGCTTTTCTCTTCTCCTTTCTGCCTAATATAAATCAGGATTTCAGTTACTCAAACATACTGTATGCTTGCGTGCTTCTAGGCCTTTGCATGTTTTAATTTTTTTGCCCAGTATACTCTTCCTTTCTTATACTGGCCCAGCTCTTCCTTACCTCCCTCATCCCTCTTATTTAACTTTTGTTCATAGTTTATATTGCAGTTTAAGTGTCACTTCCTCAGGAGAACCTATAGTGATGTTTCAGACTGTAGTATGCTCTCAAATATATACTTTTCTTTACAAGCACTTACCACAATTGAAACTAAATAATTACACATTAAGTTTAGTATCTGTCTCCATTGCTAGATAGTAAACTCTGTAAGTGTAGAAACTACACTCTCTTGTTTCCCCTTCTGTCTTTAGTCTTAGTACTAGCATTGGAACCTAGTAAATGCTCAAGTAAATATGTGTTAAAAATGGTTGTATGGGGGCTAGAGTTGTGGCTCAGCGGTAGAGCGCTCGCCTAGCAAGTGCGAGGCCCGGTTCGATCCTCAGCACCACGTAAAAATAAACACATGGTGTACAACTAAAGCAAATAAATGAATATTTTTAAAAAAATGGTTGTATGAAGACAGCACACACATAAGACTACATATACAATTGCAGTGGCTCCTGTCTTCACAGTTATGTGATTCCCCTCTCCTGCTAGTGATGCTTAGGAAAAAAGGCACAAAAGTAGGTAGATTATTCTTGGGTTGGAATTCTTCAGGCAGATGAATTGGAATTTTAGTGGAATAACCTAGTTGAGAGTGGATAAGAAAGTAGTTGGAGTAAAGGGCTGTATAACCTAAGCTGATGGCGAAGAAAATGACTATAGGAGAAGCCTGTTAGATAGGAAGTAAGTAGAAAAGCACTGTTTACAAATATTCTTTGTATGTGTAAGGAGTGGATACGGTAGATTGCCTGTAGACAGAAAGTGATAGATTTATATTTATATTTTAAAGTTATTTAGGTTCTCCCAATATTAAGTAGTTTTTTAACTACTTGATCTATCAGATACTGAGATGTTTTAAAATCTCTCATACTACTGCAGTTTCAGTCCTTTTGAATTTTCAAGAACTTTTTACCTATACATTTTGTTGCCTTGTCATTAGTTGTATGAAGAATCATGTTATATTTTTATTGTGAGTTTAACATTTTCTCTGTATTAAAAATGGCCCTTTTATCCTTTAGTGTTTTGTATTGTGAATTCCATTTTTAGATGTTACTATGTTGTTTATACCTTTATTTTATTGATTTATTTTTATATGGTGGTGAGGATTGAACCCCATGCCTCACATATGATAGGCAAGTGTGCTACCACTGAGCTACAACTGCAGCCCCTCCATTTTTATCTGATTTTTTTTTTTTCATTTGATTTGCCTGTTATACTTTACCTCAGGTATTGAAAGTTGTTACAGAGAACTTGAGATTCACCACAGTACCCGGGTAGCAGGCCAAGAGTTTACTTGTGTATTTATAGGAATAGGCTTTGATTACCTTATATTGTCTAACATTAATAGGTATCTTTTCTTCTATCTATATCTATAGCTGGTTTTTCTAGTCTTATTCTAGCTTCTTATTCTCTACTCTGTTTAGTGCATGGTGGGTCTATAATAAAATTTTGCTGTTTGCTTGGTTAAAGCATTAATTTCCCCTGTGTATAAAACATTGTTTTATGAGTGTTTAAGTTGTAGAGGTGAATGAGCTGCTATGTTTTGGTCTATCATGACTAATTGATGATCTCCTGGTGGACAACACTTTGTTCCTTACAGCTGGTTCTCATATACATTGTTGTAAATAGAACAATAGTGTTTGTCTTTTTTTCTTCTTTTGGGTATCACTTGACACTGCAATTGTCAGGTCACAATACTACTAAAGTTAGTCAAATTTAATTATCTGGACTAAGTTCCAAATTATACTAACCTAATTATTTATAAAAATAGGCATCATACCATACTTTCACTACTACTACTTCTATTTTTTTTTTTTTTTTTTTTTTTGGTACTGAGGATTCAACCCAGGAGTACTTAACCACTGAGTCACATTTTCAGCCCCTTTTTATATTTTATTTAGAGAGAGGGTCTTGCTATGTCACTTAAGGCCTCGCTAACTTGCTGAGGCTGGTTTTTGAACTTGGTGATCCTCCTGCCTCAGCCTGCTGAGAGGTGCGGCACTGTGTCCTGCTTTCATACTTTTACTTTACACGTATTTCTTCTCATTTCTTTATTTTTCTTGATGAAACTACCATTCTTTCAGTCACCCTTGTTTTCTTTGTCATTAGCAAAGTTACTATGCACTCATTTTTTGCCCCCCCCCCCCCCCCCCCAAGCATCTTCCCTCTGTCCTTGTGTCAATAAATTGCCCTTTTAAGACTCTTATTAATAACTCTGGTAAACTATTTTGTTTTTCTTTTTCTTTTTTTTTTTTTTTTTTTGTGGTACCGGGGATTGAACTCAGGGGTACTCGACCACTGGGCCATATCCCCAGCCCTTTTTTGTATTTTATTAGAGACAGGGTCTCACTGAGTTGCTAAGTGCCTCGCCATTGCTGAGGCTGGCTTTGAACTTGCGATCCTCCTGCCTCAGCCTCCCAAAGTGCTGGGATTACAGGCGTGCGCCACCGCGCCCGGCTTCTATTTTGTTTTTCTTCTTGGTATGTCCCCCTCTAGTTTTTTCCCCTTTTATGGTTCTTTTTACCAATGACATAAATCTTTCTGAAATGCAGTTCTGATCATATTACTATCCTGTTGCAAGATATTTATTGATTCTGTACTCATAGTGTTATGAATCCAGAATAGACTCATCCTTTTGGATTTTTTTTAAATATTTATTTATTTACTTTAGTTGTACACAATGCAATGCATTTATGTTTACGTGGTGCTGAGGATCGAACCCGGGTCGCGCACGTGCAAGGCGAGCGCTCTGCCGCTGAGCCACAACCCCAGCCCCTCCTTTTGGTTTTTAAGACTTCCTACTACATGGTCTTAATTGATTTTTCCAGGCTTGTTATAATCATTGGTAATCTGCCTATGCGTTCATTTCAGATGAAGATCAATATCTTAGGATCTAAACCCAAATTTTAGCACTTCCTATAATTTAGAATACTGTGGAATTCCACGTGGGGACTGTTTGTTAAAAAAAGACTTAGTGCCTCTCATTTGGGAACTGGAATCATCCAACAGTATGAAATAAACTCTGCCCTGAGACTTTGTGGGATATAATCTCAGTAGCAGCCACTTAGAAGGCACTGAAGTGAGGAAATGGAATGTTGAGAAGTAGATATTTAATCAAGTCAGTTTGGTTCAAGAATAGTAACTAGAGGGTAAAATTCAGTGCCATCTATTTCTTTTTGTTGATCTCATTTGATAAATATTTTGAGTACCTCTGTAGATATGCCTCTCTAGTCATTTCATTCTTAGATATGAATTTTGGATAGTCTAGAGATGTAATTTGGACATTATTGTCTTAAACATTGGGGTATCTTTACAGTAGGATTAGGTAACTGTGATTCTCATGAAACTGCCATTTCAATTTCCTAAAAACTCTCTTGATTTGAATTTCCTGCTTTATGGAAACAACTGTTTTTTTGGTATTTCTAAGAGATGCACTTTTTTTTAATTTTTTATTTTTGTACCTGGGATTGAATTCAGGGGCATTCAACCACTGGGCCACATCCCCAGCCCTTTTTTGTATTTTATTAGAGACAGGGTCTCACTGAGTTGCTGAGTGCCTCGCCATTGCTGAGGCTGGCTTTGAACTCTAGATCCTGCTGCCTCAGCCTCCCAAGTGCTGGGATTACAGGTGTGCACCACTGCACCCGGCTAAGAGATGCACTTTTTAGGCATGTGATGACAACTTTCTGGAGTGTAAGTGTTTTGTCCTATTATTGATGGAATATGTACTAGAGGGACTGAGAGAGAGCCTTCTGAAATGCAACAATAGGAAAAAAAATAGACTGAAGGAAAATTTTAAATAGGATATTTTTACTCAGCCACTAGAGTAGGTATTCTTAACTTGGGATTCCTGGACCCAAGTGTGTGAATCACCCAAAAGTTTTGCAAAATTATTTTGATCATATATATTATTTTTATTTGTGAATCACTCAGAAGTTTTACAAAATTATTTTGATCATATATACTATTTTGAGTAAAGTTCCCATAACTTTCCTCAAATTCTTAGAGATTTGACCAGAAAAAGATAAATTACAGATCCTGGTTCAACAAGTATTCCACTTAAACTCTGCTATCTTAACATAGATGAGAAAGGATCATGATGGTTTCTTCATCATCCCTTTGTGATCATCATGGAGAGTTGGAAATTTAACCTCCTCCCTGAAATGTTAGAAAGTGCTATCTTACATCACTATCCCAGGAAAGACTTAGTCAATTTGTCTCTTGTAGAGGTGACATTAGAAATGTCTGTGCTTTTGTCTTCTGTTGTTTTTAACCAGGCTTCCTTTAGCAGTGCTGGTTATCTGGTCACAATTCTTGATTGTGGCAACATGCCAGGTTTTTAGATTCTCAGTTCCTATATAACTGTGCTTATGGCTTCAGCCTATCTGGAGACTACTTTATTTGAATTCTGTTCTGATACAAACCCATACAAGAAATCTGTGAAGGTTTTACCCAACCTCCATTTGCCTGGTCTTGTGTGTCTTCCAATAACAGTTCACAATTTTGCTCAGTTGCAGTGCAGACTCAAGCCTGAGTAAGATAATTGAATAAAGCAAGGCAAAAACATTAAAAAGGTAAACATGGGCTATATAGTCTTTACTAAGTGACAATTAAATTCAGATGTTTCGGTGAAGACCATTTCAGAGGAATTTTTTGGTGATCCAAGGGCAAACAAGAAGTTTGAACAGCTCTTCTTAGGTAGCAAAGAGAGGTAGAAACCTTTAGGAAATAGATTTTCAAAAAGGGTTGCCTACCAGGAACATCTTACCCAATATTCTTAGGCAAGAGACTTATTTTCTGCTTCAAAAAGAGGATGAAACAATTTAGGTGAGATCTAGCTTCAGTATTATGCAGTTGTACCATATTCTTCCCTCTTTTGCTCATTGTTTTCTTTCATATTTAATAGAGTGATTTAAGTGATGCTTTGCAATGGTAATCCATGAAAACATGCTATCACTGAGCTTACATTACTAAGTGCATTGGTAATAATGATAATAATATCAGAAATCACAATTAACTCCACTCTGCTCATTTGTGCTATCCTGTGAGTTGTTGTGTATAAACTAATGTCTCAGATGAATATTCTCTGAAGCTTGAGTTTAGTTGAAGGGCTCTGAATGGTGATTATGGTTTTGAGTTCTTTATATTGTCATTAATTACATTAACGTGATATAGCTGTTATGAACTAAGAAGTACAATTTACTTATACCAGCTATCCCCCAAAAATGATAGATGAAATTGAACAATTTATGATGTTACAGATACATAGTTCCTAGTCATATACAAATAAGACAAGTTTCTTTAGTAATATATGTATTTGAAGATTTTTATTAATTTCTGTGGTTTTCTTCCTTAATGAGTAGCAACCTTATAATTTAATCATTTTGGGGTCTGCAGAACTATTTGGTGGTTTCTCTTTTTCTTCTCTCTCTCTCTCTGGAAATATTTAGTTTATTGCTCATTGTTGGTTTGTGTTTTCAATAAAATGTAAAGTTTCCAATAAAATTTAAAATTTCAATAAAATCTTCAGTGAAGAATGGATCATCTGCTGTTTTTGTTTCTGCCACACTTTTGGATACATGTTATAAAAATATAATACTTGGGTCTTAAAACTAGTTTGTGGTATTCTAATAAAAAATTTAAGGGAACCTCAAAATATATGAGGGTATTTCTAGAATCTCTCATTGGTGGTTAATTTTTAAGGTATCATTTATCATTAGTAAGCTCTAGGCACAATGCTTTTTTTCTTAATTAGTGTTGTTTTTGTTTTAAAATTATTTGCCTCTGATGGGTACTTTTTTTTTTAATATTTATTTACTTGAGTTGTACACAATGCAATGCATTTATGTTTACGTGGTGCTGAGGATCGAACCTGGGCCGCGCACGTGCAAGGCGAGCGCTCTGCCACTGAGTCATAACCCCAGCCCCTGTTGGGTACTTTTTGATAGAGGATAATAAAACTTAAGCTTAAATAACCTACTGGCTACACTAATGCTGATTCCATAGATGAGCTCTGTTCACAGTAGAGTAACATTCTGTACAAGATTTATCATGAAATTATTTAATAGAATTGGGTCTTTGAAGTATCGAAATAATGAGTTTTATAAGAATCCTGGGAGATAGAGAAGTTCATATAAAAGGAACAGCTGTTGTTTCTTTATTATAATTAGAAAATGTTTCTTTTAACATTTCACATTTAGAAACTAGAGAAATAGGGGCTGGTGTGGTGGCTCAGTGGCAGAGTGCTTGCCTACCATGTGTGAGGTACTGGATTCGATTCTCAGCACCATGTATAAATAAATTAAAGGTCCGTTGACAACTAAAAAATATTAAAATGAAAAAATAAACCAGAGAAATAGACATGTTATTATTTAACTTTGTCAGAAAAAAATGAAAAATGTATGTAATTGATAATAGAAATCAAAACGGGTCCATAAATTATGAGATGTGAGTGTCCTCTTAGAAATCATATAGTCTGGGCTGGGGTTGTGGCTCAGCGGCAGAGCGCTTGCCTCGCACGTGCGCGGCCCGGGTTCGATCCTCAGCACCACGTAAACATAAATGCATTGCATTGTGTACAACTAAAGTAAATAAATAAATATTTTTTAAAAAAAGAAATCATATAGTCTAACTCTTATTTTACTGATGAGAAAGTAAAAGTAAGTGGCAAGTCTGAAATTATATAGTTAGATAGTAGAGCTAAGGACTTTAGTGCAAATGAACTTACTTTTATTCAACAATTTCTTACTGAATATTTATTACAACATACAATGTTGTGGGTGTTACTTATGAATCCAAACAAGTTATAACTTTAATAAAAATGCTTTAGGTCAAATATCAACAGATTTAAATGCCAGTTTTTTTTTTTTATTTACATATCAAGAGAATATTCATGGTGCTCTTTCTGTGGACATTATATTAGGTTATTTACACTTATTATTGAGATTTTTTTAATTTTTAAAATTATTATTAACTTAATTTTTAAAAAATTTTAATTTTTAAAATTAAAATTATTTTATTTTTATTAATTTTAAATTATAATTATTTTTATCAGATAATGACTATAACATAGAAAACAGGTCTTCTTGCTGATTAGACTACTAGGCAGACCTGGTAGCAAAGGATGTAATTCTATTATATTACTCTTTTGTGTTATTGAAATGATTTGAGATTTTATTTTCTGAGAAGAAAGTATAATCAGTATTTGTCTTACTGAACAAATTTTGCTTCTCTGTGCATAGTGAAGATATTTAAAAAACCCATTGATTTTCTTCAACAGTAACTTAGAAAGTGAGCTGTACTACTACAAATACATATGGTTTGAAGGAGAAGATTTTATTTGTATGGCACTTTTGAGTTTTTAATATGTATTAATTTTAGTTATTACACTTGATAAACCTTGTTAGAGAGGTGACTTCTGGCTTATAGGATCATAACTTTGTGTGTGTGTGTGTTTATGCTAGCCCATGAAGGGAGAATAGAAGATCTCATGGAATAGAAGTCCTTCCAGTATTTCCTTTTATCTAATCACGTGACTTTGGAAAAAACTACCAAACCTTATTTAACTTTTCTTTCCATAAATGGACAAATTGGAGTAGGTGAAGTCTGAGGACCCTTCAACCTGTATATACACATTTAATTTCATATTGGGAGAATATTCTAGGCAAAAGAAATACCTTAAGCAGTTGTTTGGTGGTAACTATGCAGGCATCTGTGGGGTATTTGAATTGTATTATGTTGTTTTTGAGCTTTATAACTTATCATCTTTGTCCATTCTTCTTAGTTGCATGAAGTCTGTTTTTTCTTAGTGGATGATTTCATGTTTTGTTATCAAAACAAAATACCTGAGGCAGGCAAAGTATAATTTATAAAGAAAAGGGGTTTATTGAACTCATTGTTTTGGAGATGCAAGGGCATGGTACTGGCATCAACTCATTTTGGTTGTGAGTCTTCTTTGCTTAATTATATCATGATAGGAGTCTGTATCAGGAAGGAATCACATCTTGAAACTGGAAACAGAGAGGTATTAGGATCCCCTGGTCCCTTCTGAGGGCATGCCATAATTGACCTAAAGACCTCCATTAGGCCCCACCTCTTAACCTTCTACCACCTCCCAATACTACCAACCTAGAGATCCAACCTTTAACACATAAGTCTTTGGGAGGACACACTGAAGTCATATCCAAATCGTAGTAGTTGGAAATTACATAAGAGAAAAACATGTAGGGAAGGCAACTTGTAAATGAGATGGGATAAAAATTAGTTGGTAATTATAATAAAATATCTGTATTACTACCTTCTGCAAATTTTATTTGCCCTTGGAAGTGCTGGTTAGGATTAAATTATGGGACAACAATTTCAGTTAGCAAAGTTTGATTTACAAATTTTTGAGTAGTGAATATATTATGTATTCTTTCCCCAGGTATATTGAAAATTAAGGACAAATATTTGAAAGAAATGAGTGAGGTTTGAAGACATGTTTTTGAAAATGGTTTCTTTGCCATTTGCTTTCAGATGATTTCCTGTTTGAAATATTTATTTCAGTAGTATCTTTTAAAAAACTAAATTCTTTAAAAATAGTACTTTTAAAAACTTGTGTCTATTTTGGTAAAGTTCTTTTTTTCATAAACATTCCCTTTTGTCATTAACTTCTTGTATGATTCATGTTTCCATCCCTTCATTACTACAAGGGTATACCACTGTGTGTATTCCTATAGCTGAGTTGGGGGGCTGTATTTATGTGCTGGGGCCAAGAGCCCTTGCACTAGTATTGGGTGTCAGGAGGACAAAGGGATGGCGCCAACCATCCTGCTCTGTGCGCCAGTAACTAGAATTAATTACAAACCAATCGAATCCGTTGCAGCCAATTGGTAAACTAATTGGTAATGTTAGCTGTACATCTATTTGTAGTTATCTGAATGCCTATACCATTACTTTCAGAGCCACTTTTGTTCTGTTTCATTCTGCTTGACAAAATGGCCTTCATAGCTTTGGGGAGAAAGATGTGCATCAGTGACCATGAGGTTGCTCCAGCTGCTTGTCTTGTTTGTATTCCCTTGTTCGTAAAACATCTCAGGTTACAACTGCAAGCTATCTGATCATTTTTGATAATGTTGAGCTAAACATTCCTTAAAATAGGCTGTTTAAACCACCAAATGTACTTTGTGCCAACTAGTATCAGAAATACAGCAGCTTATATTTTTGCCTGGTAGAGGTTTTTTTTTTTTTTTTTTTTCCTTCTAAGCAATGAGGGAAATCAGTAGAAAACCTTCAAAATAAGCTATTCCAAAATAAGTTTTTCTGTGCCCTAACATAGGTGGTTTAAGTTGAACAAATTTAATTAAACAATTTGAATTATATTAGTAGAATTGAGAGAAGGAAGTCAACTAAATTTTTTAATTTGTCCTTTTCCTGATTATAGAATATTTTTATTACTTGTGATTTGGCATCAAGGATTAAGTTTGAAAGGAAATAAACAATACTTCTTTGTTCAGAAGTCTTCTTAAAGTAGAATGTAACTTTTATGACTAGTAAGAGCAGTACTATATCTCATTTGTGAATAACTTGGTATACATTTATTAATAGTCTTGGGCCTGATTTTTATAGAGTATTTAAAGTTTTGAAGTCTTTGCTATTGATTCTACAATGTTACCTAAAACTTAGCTGTGGAAAGATAATGTATTTATTATAAAAATGATAACATTTATAGATGGTTGGCATTTTCTGATGGTCATTTTCTGGGACTGTTGGAAAACTGCCTTAAGTAAATGAACCTGATATGTTTTTATGCTAAGTTAAGAATGGCATGAGGGCTGGGGTTGTGGCTCAGCAGCAGAGCGCTTGCCTTGCACGTGCACGGCCCGGGTTCGATCCTCAGCACCACGTAAACATAAATGCATTGCATTGTGTACAACTAAAGTAAATAAATAAATATTTAAAAAAAAGAATGGCATGAGATGGTAAAGTGAATACAGTTTAAATTTCTTTGTCTTATGCATCTAAATGATAACCAATACTTACACACATAATTGTACTCAATATTGTTTTTTTTTTTTTTTTTTCCTGAGTAAAGGAGTAGATCTCAGTGGTCTGTGCTTTTATACTCTTTTCTTAAATAAAAATTAAACCACCTTTTAGATACATAACTAATCAGTGCTAAATTTTTTGTTTTTGCTGGGTGTACAGAATATATTGTCATAGTAATGTAATTTTAGATTATCTAAAGAAGAAAATTAGAGCATAGTAATGGTAATGGGCACAGGTCATCTATTTACTTAAGCTGATTTCAAAATGATTCATTGTCAGATCTAGCCAATTTAAAATTTCTCTGGAAGCTTAGTGTCTGTATAAATGTTGCACTTGATAACAGAAGGCAAATAAAAACTGGCTTTAAACCAGAGTTGCCTTTGATATATTTAGCTTTTTATCAGTTGCATAAGAAATGTTGATAAAATTTTAAGTATTTATTTTTTAACATGTGTCTTTTTCTGCCTTCTTTACCTTTTTAAAATAAATATAAGAGCAGTTTTAAATTCAGAGCAAAATTGAGAGGAAGGTACAGAGATTTCCCATTTGCTCCCCACCCACCATAGACCTTCTACATATTTTTAGATTTATACCTAAGTATTTTATATTTTTGAATATTAATGTAGATAGTATTGTGTTTATTTGCTGTATATGTGCTTGTTGTATGTAAGGTATAGAACATGTTTTGATGTGAAGATACACAATGAAATGATTACTCCAGTTATGCAAATTAACACATTCATAACCTCACATTATTATCTTAGTGTGTGTGTGATAATAGCACCAAAATCTACTTTTAGCTAATTTTCAATGTACAGTGCAGTATTATTAATAATCCTCATGCTTATAAAATTAGATCACTAGGCTTTTCATTCTACCTAATCGGAAATTTGTACCCTTTGACCTATAGTTTGTCTCTTTGCCTGTGGTAACTATCATAATTTTCTTTGTTTCTTTCTTTTCTTTCTTTCTTTCTTTTTGGTACTAGGGATTGATCACAGGGTCTCACACATGGTGGTAAGTGCTGTATCACTGAGTTATAATCCCAGACTTTTTTATTTTTGAGACCAGCAGAGTGTTGCTGATCTGGAACTTGAAATCCTCCTGCCTCAGCCTCCCAGGTAGCTGGGATTACAGGTGTTTGCCACCATACCCAACTGTATTCTACATTTTGTTGAATATTTCATTTGCTATACGGAAGAGTTTTAGTTTGATGAACTTCATTTGTTCATTTTTGTTTTGTTGCATGAGAATTTGGTGTGGTATTCAAAAAAGAATCATTGCCAAGGTCAGTATCAAGGAACTTGCCATTTTTGTTTTCTTCTAGGAGTTTTACACTTTTAGGTCTTACATTGAGGTCTTTAATCTATCTTAAGTTGATCTTTGTGGTCTAAGACAATTTTTCAATTTTAATCTTCTGCATGTGGGTATTCAGTTTTTTAAAATACCATTTATTGAAGATGCTATCCATTCCCCACTGTGTCATCTTGGTGGCCTTGTCAAAAATTATTTATATAGTAACTTATATGTATAATAATTTATATGTATATGCTTGGGTTTATTTCTGGGCTTTATATTCTGTTTCATTGGTCTGTGTGTCTGTTTTATGCCAATACCTTTTTTTTTTTTTTTTTTTTTTTTGTGGTACCGGGGATTGAACTCAGGGGCACTCGAAACTGGGTCACATCTCCAGACCTTTTTTTTTGTATTTTATTTAGAGACAGGGTCTCACTGAGTTGCTAAGTGCCTCACCATTGCTGAGGCTGGCTTTGAACTCGCGATCCTCCTGCCTCAGCCTCCCAAAGTGCTGGGATTACAGGCGTGCACCACCGCGCCCGGCTCCAATACCTCTTTTGATTACTGTGGTTCTGTAATAAGAAATCAGGATGTATGATGCCTGTATTTTGTGTTTCTTTTTTAGATTGCTTTGTCTATTTGGTCTTTGTGGTTCCATATTTACCTTAGCATTGTTTTTTTTTTTATTTCTTTGAAAATTTGCCAATGGAATTTTGATAAAGGATTGTTTTGAATGTGGACATTGCTTTGGATATTATGAACATTTTAGCAATATTAATACTTCTGGTCCATGAATGTGGAGTTTATTTCCATTTATTTATCATCTTCAGTTCTTTTCATTAATGTTTTCATTTTCAGTGTACAGGTCATTTAGTTCTTTGGTTACATTTATTCTTAACTATTTGACTCTTAAGATGTTATTGTAATTGCAGTTTATAATTTTTTTCAGATAGATTACTATTGATATGAAGAGATATAACTGTTAATTTTATATAATTCATTTAGAACATCTAATTGTGTGTGTGTGTGTGTGTGTGTTTCAGAGTTTTCTACATTTCATTCTTTCTAATTTAGATGGCTTTTGTTTCTTTTTTCTCAAATTGCTCTTAGGAGTACTTTTAGAACTATGTCTAATAGAAGTGTCCAGAGTGGTGGATATCTTTGCCTTGCATCAATCTTACAGGAAAAGCTTTCAATTTTTTCCTCATTGATAATAATGTTAGCTGTGGGTTTTTGTTGGGTTAGAAAATTTCCTTTTATGCTTTTTTTACTTAGATTTTTTTAAAAATAAAAGAATGTTGAACTTTGTCAAGTAACTTTTCTGCATTTCTTGAGATATTTCTTTATTTTTGTACACCTGTTATTGTCTTGATGTTTGTGTCAGTGTTGAACCATCCTTGTATTCCAGGGATTACTCTTTCTTGATCATGGTGTATAGTCTTTTTGATGTATTGTTGAATTTGGTTTGCTGATATATATATATATATTTTTAATATTTATTTATTTGCTTTAGTTATACACAATGGGTTTATTTGTATGTGGTGCTGAGGATCGAACCCGGGCCGCGCACGTGCTAGGCGAGCGCTCTACCGCTAAGCCACAACCCCAGCCCCCCCCCCCCCTTTTTTAAAATATTTATTTATTTGCTTTAGTTGTACACAATGGGTTTATTTGCTGATATTTTATTAAGGATCTTTGCATGGATGTTCATCGGTGATATTGAAAAGTATTCTTTTGGCATCTTTGTCTTCCTTTTGTATCAGGGTGATGCTGGCCTTGTATATGATTTTGGGAGTATTTATTCTATTTCCGCTTTTTAAAGAAGGATTGGTATTACAGTAGTTCCCCCCCTTAGCTGTAGTTTGAATTACATGCAATCAACCATTTTCTGAAAATATTCACATAACACATTCATATTACATTTATTGTAGTCTATTGTTACAGTTGTTCTATTATTAGTTACTGTTTAATGTTTAATGTGCTTAATTTATAAATTAAACTTTTATGTATTCTTAAAAAACCCAATATTTATGTTACTGTCTGTGGTTTCAGATATCCACTGACAGTCTTGAATGTATCCCATGCATTTAATGGAGGGACTACTATAATTCTTTTTTGACCATTTGGCAGATGGCCATGAAGCCATTTGTTCCTGGGCTTTTCTTTCTTCTTCTTCTTTTTTATTTTTTATTTTGGTACTGAGGGTTTTGGGCTCTTTGTTGAGAAATTTGTAATTACTACATCAGTCTCTTTATTATTAATCTGTTTGGCCTTCTTTTTTTCTTGATTCAGTTTTGGTTGATTGTCCATGTTTTTAGGAACTTTTTCTGTTTTGTCTTGGATATACATTTATTGGCATATAATTGTTCATAATTTTCCTTTTAATTCTAAGGCATCTGTTACAAGCCCACCCCCCTCCAAGTCCCTGTAGTATTTAGGGATTGAACCTAGGGACACTGTACCACTGTGCTACATCCCCCCAGTCTGTCCCTAGTCTTGTTTTTTTTTTTTTTTAATTTTAATATTTATTTTTTAGTTGTAGTTGGACACAATACCTTTATTTTTTTTATTTATTTTTATGTGGTGCTGAGGATCAAACCCAGGGCCTCGCATGTGCTAGGTGAGTACTCTATCGCTGAACCACAACCCCAGCCACCCTAATTTTTTTTTTTTTTTTAATTTTTAATTTGAGACAGGGTCTCCCTAAGTTGCTGAGACTGGCTTTGAACTTGTGATCCTCCTGCCTCAGCCTCCCAAGTAGCTGGGATTATAGCCATGAGCCACAGTACCTGGCATGATGTCTTCATTTTTTAATTTTATCTATTTGAGTTGTCTTTTTGAAAATTGTTTTAATCTTCTTGTTGAATTGACCCTTTTATCACTATGTAATGACTTTCTTTCCTCAGAGACAGTTTTTGATTTATAATCTACTTTTCTGATATGATTTAGTCAATCCTGCTTTCTTTTGGTTTCCATTTATGTGAAGTATTATTTTCCATCTTTTACTTTTAGCCTATGTATCTTTGAATCTCAAATTTCTTATTATAGACAACATGCAGTTTTTTAAAAACCATTCAGCCACTTGTATCTTTAATCAGAGTCTAGCACATTTACATTTAAAATAATTATTAATAAGGAAGGATTTACTATTACATTTTAAAAAGTGTTTTCTGGTTCTTTAATCCCCATTTTTCTCACTTATTTTGTGTTTGTTTTTTATTTTTGGTATTGGGGATTGAACTCAGGAACTCTCTACCACTGAGCTACATCCCAACCTCCCATTTTTTTTCTTTTATTTTGAAACAGGATCTCACTAAATTGCCCATGCTGGCTTTAAACTTGACATCCTTGTACCTCAGCTTCCTGAGTCACTAGAATTACAGGCACGTGCCTCTGTATGTCTGGCTTGTTTGGTTGGTTTTGTATTGCTAAGTTAATTCTTTCCTCTTTTTCTTAAGTGTACCTTATTTAGACATATACTTTGTGGTTACTAAGGTGCCTATATAAAATATCTTATAATAGTAAGCTGATAACAGCTTGACTTCCCTTGCATGCAAGCACTCTCTCTTTTACCTCTCTTCCTCCTCCTTCCCCTTACCACCCCATCCCGTTTTATTTTTTGAGACAGGGTCTTGCTAGGTTACTGAGACTAGTCTTGAACTTGTGATCCTCCTGCCTTAGCATCCTAAGTAGCTGGGATTGTAGGTTTGTATGTCCTTGCCCAGTTATAGCTGTTTAATATATTAATATATAATTTAGTTACAGTTGGTTTAAATACTTTTGTCCTTTATTTTATTTTAATTTTTAAAATTTATTTATTTATTCTAATTTGTTATATGAGACAGCAGAATGCATTTCAATTCATAGTACACATATAGAGCACAATTTTTCCTGTCTCTGGTTGTATAGAAAGTAGAGTCACACCATTCGTATCTTCATACATGTACTTAGGGTAATAATGTCCATCTCATTCCACCATCTTTCCTACCTTACTACCCCCTCCATTCCCCTCCCTCTTCTATGCCCTATCTAAAATTCCTCCATTCCTTCCATGCTCCCCCCATCCCCATTATAGATCCGCATCCACATATCAGAGAAAACATTTGGCCTTTGATATTTTGGGATTGGCTTACTTCACTTAGCATGATATTCTCCATTTCCATCCATTTACCTGCAAATGCCATGATTTTTTTCTCTTTTAATGCTGAGTACTATTCCATCGTGTATATACATATATATACCACATTTTAAAAATCTATTCATCTACTGAAGGGTATCTAGGTTGGTTCCACAATTTAGCGATTGTAAATTGTGCTGCTGTAAACATTGATGTGGCTGCATCACTGTGTTGTGCTGTTTTTAAGTTCTTTGGGTATAAACTGAAGAGTGGGATAGCTGGGTCAAATGGTGGTTCCATTCCCAGTTTTCCAAGGAATCTATATACTGCTTTCCATATTGGTTGCACCAATTTGCAGTCCCACCAGCAATGTATGAGTGTGCCTTTTCCCCACATGCTCGGTAACACTTATTGTTGCTTGTATTCTTAATAACTGCCATTCTGATTGGAGTGAGATGAAATCTTAGAGTAGTTTTGATTTGCTTTTCTCTAATTGCTGGAGATATTGAACATTATTTCATATATTTGTTGATTGATAATGTATCATCTTCTGAGAAGTGTCTGTTCAGTTCCTTGGCCCATTTACTGATTGGGTTACTTTATTTTATTTTATTTTTTTTATTTTGGTGTTAAAGTTTTTTTTTTTTTTTGGTACTGGGGATTGAACTGAGGGGCACTTGATCACTGGGCCACATCCCCAGCCCTTTTTTGTGTTTTATTAGAGACAGGGTCTCACTGAGTTGCTAAGTGCCTCGCCATTGCTGAGGCTGGCTTTGAACTTGCAATCCTCCTGCTTCAGCCTCCCAAGTGCTGGGATTACAGGTGTGCGCCACCATGCCCGGCTTGGTGTTAAGATTTTTGAGTTCTTTATATGTCTTAGAGGTTAGTGCTCTATCTGATGTGCTTGTGGTAAAAATTTGCTTTCATGCTTTAGGCTCTCTGCTGATTGTTTCTTTTGCTGAGAGGAAGCTCAGTTTGAATCTATCCCATTTATTGATTCTTGATTTTATTTATTGTGCTATAGGAGTCTTACTAAGATGCCTAATCTGACATGATGAAGACTTGGGCTTACTTTTTTTTCTACTAGACGCAGGGTTTCTGGTTTAAATCCTAGGTCCTTGATCCACTTTGAGTTGAGTTTTGTGCATGGTGAGAGATAGGGGCTTAATTTCTTTTTTTTTTTTTTTGTATCGGGGATTGAACTCAGGGGCACTCAACCAATGGGCCACATCCCCACCCCTTTTTTGTATTTTATTAGAGACAGGGTCTCACTGAGTTGCTAAGTGCCTCGCCATTGCTGAGGCTGGCTTTGAACTCAGGATCCTCCTGCCTCAGTCTCCCAAGTGCTGGGATTACAGGCGTGCGCCACCGCGCCCAGCTGCTTAATTTCATTTTATTGCACATAGATCTCCAGTTTTCCCAGCACCATTTTTTGAAGAGGCTATCTTTTCTCCAATGTATGTTTTTGGTGCCTTTGTCTAATATGAGCTAACTGTATTTATGTGGGTTTGTCTCTGTGTCCTCTATTCTGTACTCTTACTCTACAAGTCTATTTTGATGCCAGTACCATGCTGTTTTTGTTACTATTGCTCTGTAGTATAGTTTAAGGTCTGGTATAATGATGCCACTTGCTTCATTCTTCTTGCTAAGGATTGTTTTGGCTATTCTGGGTCTCTTATTTTTCCAGATGAATTTCGTGATTGCCTTTTCTGTTTCTATGAGGAATGTCATTGGTATTTTGATTGGAATTGCATTAAATCTGTATAATGCTTTGGCAGTATGGTCATTTTGACAATATTAATTCTGCCTATCCATGAACAAGGGAGATCTTTCTTCTAAGGTCTTCTTTAATTTCTTTCTTTAGCATTCTGTAGTTTTCATTATACAGGTCTTTTACCTCTTTCGTTAAGTTGATTCTCAAGTATTTTATTTTTTTTTTTGAGGCTATTGTAAATGGGGTAGTTTTCCTAGTTTCTCTTTCAGAGGATTTGTCACTGATATACAGAAATGCTTTTGATTTATGGGTGTTGATTTTATATCCTGCAACTTTGCTGAATTCATTTATGAGTTCTAGAAGTGTTCTGGTGGAATTTTTTGGATCCTCTAGGTATAGAATCATATCGTTGGCAAATAGCGATAGTTTGAGTTCTTCTTTTCCTATCCATATCCCTTTAATTTCTTTCGTCTGTCTAATTGCTCTGGCTGGAGTTTCAAGAACTGTTAAAGAAAATGGTGAAAGAGGGCATCCATGTCTTGTTCCAGATTTTAGAGGGAATGTTTTCAGTTTTTCTCCATTTAGAATGTTGGTGGCCTTGGGCTTAGCATAGATAGCTTTTACAATGAGGAGATATGTTCCTGTTATTCCTAGCTTTTCTAGTGTTTGACCATGAAGGGGGTGCCTTATTTTGTTGAATGCTTTTTATGCATCTAGTGAGATGATCATATGATTTTAATCTTTAAGTCTGTTGATGTGATGAGTTACATTTATTGATTTCCATATGTTGAATCAACCTTACATCCTTGGGATGAAACCACTTGATCATGGTGCACTAATTTTTGATATGTTTTTGTAATCGATTTGCCATAATTTAATAGAGAATTTTTGCTTTTATGTTCATTAGCAATATTGGTGTGAAGTTTTCTTTCTTTGATGCATCTTGGTCTGGTTTTGGAATTTTTGCTGTTGGTTTGTTCTTCTTTTTCTAGGGCTTTGAGATATAATGTTAGGTCATTTATTTGTTGTCTTTTTCTTCCTATAAGGAATGAACTCCATGCAATGAACTTTCCTCTTAGTACTGCCTTCATAGTGTCCCTGAGATTTTGATATGTTATGTCAGCATTCTCTCTGAATAGTTTAATCTCCTCTTTGGTATCTTTTGCAACCCATTGTTCATTCAATAGCATATTATTTAGTCTCCAGGTGTTGGAGTAGCTTTTATTTTTATTTTGTCATTGATTTCTAATTTTATTCCATTAAGATCTGATAGAATGCAGGGCAGTATGTCTACTTTTTTTGTGTATGCTAAGAGTTGCTTTGTGGCTTAATGTATGGTCTATTTAAGAGAAGGATCCATGTGCTGCTGAGAAGTAAGTATTCACTTGTTGATGGATGAAACATTTTATGTATGTCTGTTAAGTATAAGTTATTGATTGTATTATTGAGTTCTGTAGTTTGTTTGTTTAGCTTTTGTTTGGAAGATCTATCCAGTGGTGAAAAAGGTGTGTTAAAGTAACCCAGAATTATTGTTTGGTTTATTTGACTCTTGATCTTGAGAAGAGTTTGTTTTATGATTGTAGATGCTCCATTTTTGGGGGCATATATATTTATAATTGTTATGTCTTATTGATGTATGGTTCCCTTAAGCAGTATGAAAATGTCCTTCTTTATCCCTTTTGATTTAACTTTGGCTTGAAGTCTCCTTATTTGATAGGAGGATGGAAACCCCTGTTTGTTTTCACAGTCCATGTGAGTGGTATGTTTTTTCCCAATCTTTCACTTTCAGTTTGTGGATGGCTTTTCCTGTGAGATGAGTCTCTTGTAGGCAGCATACTGTTGGGTCTTTTTTTTTTTTTTTTAAATCAAATCTGCCAGTCTATGTCTTTTGATTAGTGAGTTTAGACCATTAACATTCAGGGTTATTATTGGGACATGATTTGTATTCCTGGTCATTTTTGTTTATTTTTTTTGTATTTTACTTGACTTAGTTTCTCTTTTGATTGGTTTTTCCTTTAGTATAAAACCTCCCTTTGTTGATTTTCATTGTTGTTTTCCATTTTCTCCTCATGGAATATTTTACCGAGGTTGTTCTTTAGTACAGGCTTTCTGGTTGTAAATTATTTTAACTTTTGTTTGTCATAGAAGTTTTTTATTTCATTATCAAATCTAAAATTTAATTTTGCTGGATATGATTCTTGGTTGGCATTCATTTTCTTTCAGAGTTTGGTACATGTTGTTCCAGGATCTTCTAGCTTTCAGTGTCTGGGTTGAAAAATTTGCATATATCCTAATTGGTTTCCCTGTATATGTAATCTGATTCCTTTCTCTTGTGGCTTTTAAAATTCTGTCCTTATTCTGTATGCTTGGCATTTTCATTATAATGTAATAATGAAATTTTTGGCATTTTCATTATAATTAGATCTGTTGTAATTTTGTACATTTGGTGTCCTGTGTCTTGTATTTGATTTTTCAGTTTCATTCTTCGTGTTTGGGACATTTTCTGATATTATTTCATTGAAGTCATTGTTCATTTCTTTGGTTTGAATCTCTATGCCTTTCTCTATCCCAATAAATCTTAAATTTGGTTTTTTGAGGTTATCCTGTAATTCTTGGATGTTCTGTTCATGTTTCTTACCATCTTCACTGTCTGGTCAACTTTATTTTCAAGATTGTATATTTTGTCTTTGTTATCTGATGTTCTGTCTTCCAAGTGATCTAGTCTGTTGGTGATGCTTTCTTTTGAATTTTTAAATTTCGTTTATTGTTTCCTTCATTTCAAGGATTTCTGATCCCCCCCCCTCCCGAATCTCTGTCTCTTTTTTGAAGTAGTATTTTGCTCCCTGTATTTGCTCCCTTATCTCTTTCTCTGTGTGCTCAATGGTTGCCTGTATTTGCTCACTTAGGTCATTCTTTAATTTGTAGATCATTTTAATTATGTACATTCTGAACTCCTTTTCTGACATTTCATCAACTGCGCTGTATCTTGGTTTGTTTGGGGCACTTTCCTCCCTTGTTTTTTCATGTTGTCTATGTGTCTTCCTTTCTTGCAGTGCTGATCTGAGTACTGCAGTTTCTACTATAATCTTATAGTGTCCCTGCAGATTACCTGTACCTAACCTTGGTGTTGGGCTTCTAGACCCCACCAGTGTCCAACAATAAATGCTCCTGCATCTAAAGGTGGTGGTGGCAATAACAAAGATAACTCAAGATAGCAGTGTGGTTGTCCCAAGATGGATGTGGCCACTTTCAGAGATGGGGCTGAAAGAGTGGGCTGTCTGTTCAGAGATGCAGGTCCCAAGGTGGAGGCTACTTTGTTGGGAGGGCTATGGGAATGGCTGCCATGTCCCAAGATGGAGGTGGGGTAGTCCTGGGTTCCAGCGTAGGTCTGCAAGTCTGCTGGGCAGTCCTGAGACCTGCCTTGGTCTGGGCACCCTTGCTGGTTGGAAGAGTGGTCCTAAGCCTGGGACTGGGCCTTGGATCCCATGCAGGTAGGCAGGGTGGTCCTAGCTTGTCCTTTATTTTTATGGTAGGATTATAATTGACTTATCTGCCACTATATTATAATCATAAAATATTTTTTTTACATATTTTTTGTTTACATATTTACCTTTTCTAGCAAATTTCGATCTTAAACTCTCATGTTTGCTGTTTTGTATCCTTTTGTTTCAACACAAGGAATTTGCCTTAGCATTTCTTGTAAGGCAGGTTTAGTGGTAATAAATTCCCTTAACTATTGTCTGTGAAAGTCTTCATTTCAGGCTACTGGATCTTATATTCTTTGATGACACCTTTCATTTAGTACTTTGAATCTATTATACTACTCCCTCGAGAGCTATAAGGTTTCTAGTGAATAATTTATTGATAGTGTGTAGGGGGTGTGTATATAAGAAGTCACTTTTGTTTTGCAACTTTCAAAATCCTAACTTTTTGGCAATTTGAGCGTAAATGTGTCTTTGTATAATTCTGCCTGGATTTGTGTCATTTGGTATCACTTGGGCTTTCTGGATCTGGATTTCTGTTTTCTTCCCCAGGTTTGTGAAGTTTTCAGCTGTGTGTGTGTTTTAAAGTAAGTGTTTTGTTTGTTTTTGGTACTAGAGGTTGAACCCAGGAGAGCTTTACCACTGAACTACATCCCCATCCCCTGCCCCCTCCTTTTTTTTTTTTTTTTTTTTTAAAGTTTTGAGGCAAGCTCTAAGTTTCTTAGGGTTTTGATATGTTTTAGAGGCTGACCTTGATCTTGTAAACCTCCTGCCTTAGCCTCCTGAGTTGCTGGGATTATAGGTGTGTGCCACCATGCCTTGTTGTTGTTTATTTTTTAAAATAAACTTTCTGTCCCTTTCTCTTTTTTCCCCTCCTTCCTCAACTCTAATAGTGCACTTATAGTTCCCACTTGATGCTGCCCCATAAGTTCCTTAAACTGTCTTCACTCTTCTTCATCCTTTTGCTTTTTAAATTTTATTTGTTTTTATTTTTATGTGGTACCGGGGAACGAACCCAGTGCCTCATGCATGCTAGGCAAGCGCTCTACCACTGAACCACAACCCCAGCCCCTATGCTTTTGCTTTTTTATTCCTTAGGTTGGATGGTTTCCAGTAACCTGTCTTTGAATTTGCCATCCTTTCTTCTACTTCATTTGATCTGCTTTCTAATTCCTAGATTGCATTTTTCAATTCAATTATTATACTGTCTTTATTGAAATACACAGTTTGTTCATGTGGTATTTTCCTGACTTTGGTGGATATCTTTATGAGTATTCATTTGAATTCTGATGGATAAGTTATCCATTGCTTTGTGTCTGGAGGTTTATCTTATTCTTTTATTTGGAGCATATTTGCTTGTTTCTTTATTTTCCTTTACTGTTTGTATTGGTCTTTCTGCACTAAATAAGGCATCTGCCTCTTCTAGTCTTGTCATATTGGCCTTGTGTAGGAGATGGATCTTAACAGCTCAGCCACAGATTCTAGATGCCTCTCAAGGCTTTGGGCTTATCCAAACTTATCTTTGTCCTTAGTGGCCACCAATTTACCATGTGCCAAATCCTTTTAGTGCCTTCATACCTTCAGACAAATGAGATAAAAGCTACTCTCTAAAGATATAACTGGAGGGCTGGGAATGTGGGCTGGGCTCAGTGGTAGAACACTTGCCTACCATGACTTGAGGCCTTGAGTTTGATCCCTAGTACCATCCTCACCCTGTACCGCCCTCCTCCCCCCCCCCCCAAAAAAAAAAGGCTGAAAAAGTTGAGGTGTTAAATGTGTGCTCCAGTATTTTCTTGTTCAGACTGCAAAATCTTTTAGCCTGTTGCTTTGGTTTTTGTGGCCTCAGGGGCCTGACAGATGCCTTCTCTATCTGTCCTCAAACATAGATGGGGTAGCTGGCTCTTTGGCTATATTTTTGCAGCAAGTTCATAGGATGAACTGTATGAAGTACCCACATGCCCATTCAGGTCTGTGAAGACTAGTGATTGACTGATTTTTTTGGCCCCCAGATGCAGACTAATTAATGACGAGACATATAGGTAGCAGTTGGAAAAGTTAGGACATGATGTGTGCAATGAGCCCCCTTCAGGGAGAAACTGGGAGCCTGGAGTTTTTGTGTGTTATCTCAGTGCTGAGGTTGGAGGTGTATCTACTGGAAGTGTACCCATTTACAGATTATCTTCTTGAGCACAATGGTTTAGGAAAATTCACAAACGTAGAGCCCCATCAACTCCCAGAGCTAGGTGATTTAGGAGACAGTCCATCTGGTTGGAGCTGTAAAAGCTGGGGCACTCAATACCTGCACAAACTCCTTCCAAGGAGAATCTTTAGTTTCAGTTTTATTGCTGGAGTAAGTCTTCGGGAGAAAGTGTCAGGAATTGCCCACATGCCCCTTCAGGCTCAGAGAAGTAGCTCTCAGATGAAGGCTAGTTAGAAATCCAGTCCTCAGACAGCAGCTAGAAAAATGTGCAGCAAATCATGAGGAAACAGGAACTAGGAGATTTTACCTCTCTCTCTTCCTTGATCCTAGGGTGTTAGCTCTGGAAGTGAGCTTATATTCATTTAAAATCACCTTTTTGTTCTCTGTGATGTTGGAGACTCAGGAATACGAGGCCATTTCACTCCCAGAGCTGGGTGATTTAGGAGTCAAACTCGCTTGTGGTAACCACAAAATTGGGGCTGTGTATGTGTGTTTTAAACCCCTCTTCCCTCTTTCTTCAGGGAGAAGCTGGGAGTTGGGGATTCTTTCCCAGTTTATAAGGTACCTTGCCCAGGGTGGTGTTTGTGTATGAGTGCATTTCAGCTTTTTCTATTCACTTTGATGCGGACATTTTCTCAGTTACCTGGCCTGTGGAAATCTTTTAACTAGTTTCTGGCTATTCCTCAGTGGCAACTGATATTGCATTAGGTAGGACTTGGTGATATGGAACATCCTTGTCTCATTACTGATCTTAGTGGAACAGCTTCTAGTTTCTTACCATTAAATATATGTCAGCTGTAAGTTTCTTATAGGTATTCTTTATCAAATTGAGGAAATTTCTCTTCATACCCATTGAGAGTTTTTTTTTTTTTTTAACCATGAATGGGTATTGGATTTTAATCAAATGCTTTTTTGCATCTATTAATGATTATGTGGTTTTTCTTTTGTTGTGGTGGATTATTTTCTTTGATTAAAAAAAAAAAAAAAAAAAACCAGCCTTGTATAACTAGGATAAATCTCACTTGGTCATGGTGGTTAATTCTTTGTATACATTGTTGATTTGATTTGCTAATATTTTGATGTGATCATGAGAGATAATGGCTTCTAGTTTTCTTTGTCTGGTTAGCCTTATAAAATGAGTTAGAAGGTATTTTTTCTGCTCCTGTCTTCTGAAAGATATTATAAGGAATTGGTGTCATATCTTTCTTGAATGTTTGATAGAATTTATCACTGAATGTATCTGGGCCTGTGCTTTCTGCTTTGGAAGGTTATTGATTATTAATTAATTTCTTTATAGATATAGGTGTATAAGTTTTTTTGTGTGTGAATTTTTGCAGTTTGTCTCTTTTGAGGAGTTGTACCCTTACCTTTAGGTTATCAAATTTATGGGCACAAAGTTGTTCAAATTATTCTTCTGTTATACTTTTGATGACTGGAGTCTATAGTGATGTCACTGCTTTCATTTAATTCATGTACTCCCCCTTAGCTTGGCTAGATGCTGATCTTTTCAAAGTACCAGCTTTTGGTTTTGTTAACTTCATTGATTTTCTGTTTCAATTTTATTTGATTTTTATTCCAGTTTCATTATTTCTTCTTATCTTGGATTAATTTTTTTTTCTAGTTTCCTTAGGAGCAAATTTAGATGATTGATTTTTAGATATTTTTTATTTTCCAATATATGCATTTGGTCTAATAGTTTCCCCATGAGTACTGCTTTTGCTGCATCACATAAGTATTGATGAATTGTTTTCATTTTGTTTAAAATATTCTAAAATTTATTTTGAGATTGTTTTCTTAGACTCATTATTTAGAAAAGTATTATATAATTCTGACATTGATTTATGGCTTAAGTCCATTGTGGTCTACAAGCAGACGTTATATGATTTCTATTCTTTCACATTTGTTAACATGTGTTTTCTGGCCCAGAACAAATGTATATTCATCTTTTGATAGATGAAGTAGACTGTGGATATTAATCTTGTCCAATCGATTGATGATGTTGTTAATTATGTACTTGCTGATTTTCTGCTTGCTTGTTTTGTACATTACTGATAGTTGTTGAACTTGCCAAGTACAGTACTGGATTCATCCACTTTTCTTTGCAATTCTCTCAGTTTTTTGCCTTATATATTTTGACAAACTATTATTAGGTGCATATATATTAAGAATTATTCTATTTCCTGGAGAGTTTACTCCTTTATGAATGTGTGGTACCCTTATTTATCCCTGATCACTTTTCTAGCTTTCAGTTGGTTCTGAAATTAATAGTTACTCTTGCTTTATATTAGTGTTAACATGGTATATTTTTCTTAATCTTTTTACTCAATGTGTGATCCTCCTGCCTCAATTTCCTGAGTTACCGGGATTACAGGTATACACAATGTGCCAGTTTATCTTTTAAAATTATTTTTAATAAAAGCCTTCCTAAAATGTGAGATGGTATTTGACTATGTTTTTTAAAAATTGTTTTTAGTTTTACATGGACACAATACCTTTATTTTATGTATTTGTTTTCATGTCATGCTGAGGATCAAACCCAGGGCCTCACATGTGCAAGGCAAGTGCTCTACCACTGAGCTACAGCCCTAGTCCCTCACTATGTTTTTTTAAAAATTATTTATTTTAATTTGTTATAGATGCTTGCAGAGTATAGTTCATTTCATATTATATATAAAGAGCAGTTTTTCAAGTCACTGGTTTTACAGTAATTATTTTCACACCATTTGTGTGTTTTTTATATATGTACTTAGTGGATTGAATTTGCATTACTTTCATGAGTAGTGATGTTGAGTACCTTTTCATATACATGTTTGCCATTTGTAAGTCTTCATTTGATAACTCTTTAGGTCCTTTAACAATTTTTAAGTGAATTCTCTTATTAATGAGTGAATTCCTTATATTTTTCTGGATATTAACCCCATGTCAGATGTACGGTGTGTAGATATTTTCTCCTATTCCATAGGTTGTTTATTCACTCTGTTGTTTCTTTGGATGTGCAGTAACTTTTTAGTTTGCTGTAATCTCACTTGTCTATTTTTACCTTTGTTGTCTATGTTTTTGGGGACTTATCTAAAAAGGTCATTTCTGGAATCAGTATCATAGAACCTTCCCCCTGTTTTTTTTCTGGTAATTTTACAGTTTTTCAGGTCTTTTGTTTTTATATGTGCCCTGTGTTATTAAGATCAGCTTTCTCCCAGTACTGTATTGCAGTTAGTTTTAGGATTAAAGAGTTGATTTTTTTTTTCCCATCTTAAAATCCCATCTTTTTAGATTTTCCTAAAATTACTTTAGAGTGTCTAGAGCAGTGATTGCTATTGGAAATATAATGTGAACCATTATGTACTCTTAAACTTTCTATTAGCCACATTAATAAAATAAAAAGTAACAGTTAAAAAATTAATTTTGAAAATATATTTTACTTAACCTAATGTGTCAAAATACTCTTTATAGTTGCAATCAGTAGGAACATTATTAAGATAGTATATATAGCATGGTGGTGCACACCTGTTATCCTACTACTTGGGAGGCTGAGGCAGGAGGGTTGCAAATTTAAGGTCTATTTAGGCAACTTAGTGAGACCCTGGGGATGTGGATTTGTGGTAGAGTACTCACCTAGCATTCACCAGGTCCCGGCTCAATCCCTAGTACTGGGGATACACACACACCCATACCCATACCTATACCCATAATACCCCCCCACATACACATATGTATGTATATATACATACACATACGTGTGTGTGTGTATCCTTTCTAGATGTAATCAACATTATTAAGATAGTATGTATATACAGGACAGTGAGACATGCCTGTTATCCCAGATACTTGGGGGGATGGCTGAGGCAGGAGATTTGCAAGTTTGAGGCCAGCTCTCTTTACCAAGATCTCTTTACCCAAGTCACTGGTAAAAATCTTTGAGTGGAGAGCCTTCTGCTTCCAGTAGTGATGAATGAGGTAGTTCAGGCCAATTCTCCCATTGAAGATAACTAGAAAATCTAGATGATTTATAACAAATCTTCCGAAAGCTTAAGATAGTGAAGGATTCTTAGGCACTAAAGAATTGTAGCGGCTTAATTCACGATAAGATAGAATTCCTAAAGAGAAAACTCTGTAAAATACTTCTAATAATCCATTTATAAATTATAGCAGGAATTAGAGAAAATTTGAATTGAATTATAATAAAAACAGTAATGCTTAAGAGAAACTTTGTAGCATTAAAATGTATATATTTGAAATGAACAACAACAAAAAAGCCTACAAACCAATGTTCTAAGTACCCAGTTCAGAAATAGGGATCATCCTCAACCTGATAAATGGTGTATATGAGAAACCCACAGCTAACATCATACTTGATTTTTAAAGACTGAAATCTTTCCCCTATAAGATCAGGAACAAGACAATGTTGTCTTCTCTTAACCCCTTTTTTATTCAATATCAGGGCAATTAGACAAGATAACATACTAGAAGCCAAGGCAGTGGTACCCTGAAAGACAAATGGGGTAGGGATTGGGAGGGGATGCCAAGGAACTTTAGACTGGTACTATTATATTCTTTGTCATAGGTGATGTTTACATGCATCTTTGCTTTGTAGTAATATCTGTGCACTTTGTGGTATTTTACATGGTTACTTTTCTTTGTAATTTTCTACACATGTATGTTTTGTGCACTTTTCTGTATATTAATTTTACAGTAAGCAGATTAAGAGGATTACTATTTGGGGAGGTCTTGAGAAGGCATATCAATGCTATTTCTTGGTCTTTAGACTCTTGACTTCATATCCTTCATTTTTTTTTTTTTTTTAACAAAAGTGAAAACAGAGGGAGAAACAACAACAAACAAACAAACAAACCCAAAAAGAACAAAAACTAGATCAGTGGGCAGTATATCTGTTCAGCTTCTTCAATGAATGTAGTGCAAACATTATTAATTTGTAAGTCCTTCAAGCTAATAGCTTTTCTTAAAGTGTTTACTCTTAAAATGGAAGCTATTTTTTTTTTTTTAAATTAGGAGGTGTTAATGATGCTGGATAATTATGTGAGAGATTTCAAAGCATTGATTGACTGGATTCAACTTCAGGAAAAGCTAGAGAAGACTGATGCTCAAAGCAGGTAATGAGCTCTGATATTTGTATTTATACTACTAAGCAGTTTTAATAGCAATCATTGAAATTGTTGATGGCCTTAACCTCACATTGACTTGAAACTTGTAAAAACCTAAAAGTTGGGTCCTGAATTTCTCATTTGGTTTAACAAAAAATATTGATTGGGTACCTCCACGTACAAGGCACATTATTCAGTACAGAAATTTAACTGCTGTATATGACACATTTACTACTTTTGTGGAATTTCTACTCTAATGATATGATAAAATAGAATCTATTAGTACAGAAAATGACTATGGGTATTCAGTGAAGGACAGATTTCTTTTGGAGGATAGATCAGGAGAGATTTCATAGAGGATGTAGAAGTATTTAAAGGATGTGATGAATTTTTCCAAGTGGTTGGTCTTTCAGATGAAGGGAGTAAATTAAAACAGCTGTGTTAGTGCAGGGCATGTGCCAAGTTAAAGTAATCTAGGATCTCTAACATATCTTTTCATGGTGATAGGCCATGAATAAAATTGACGATTTTTGATTAGGTGAGTAGTGAAATATCAAAATTTCTTTAGAAAGATTAATTTGGAATCAGCACAAAATATCTGAGTGTTCTGTAACAGGCTCAGGGACTGTTGTAGTGTAAAGGACAGAAACAGTCCCTGCCCTCTTGAAAGGTGTCATTTGTGCTGTGGTCTGAATGTGTCCCCCAAATTCATATGTTGAAACTTAATTGCTGATGTGATAGTAAAAAGAGGTTGGACCTTTAGGAGGTGATTAAATCATGAAAGTGATGCTCTCATGAATAGGATTACTTTTTACCCAGAAGAAAACAGGACTTTGCTGCCACTTTCTTTTGAATTGAACTTTGTTTTAGTTTCAGTGGATGGAACCATTTACTAGAGATGGCATCTTTTGTTTCATCCTAATATATTAACCTCCTAAGGAATCAAGTGGCTAAAGGAATCCCAAGAGACAAATCCAGAGAACTCAATTCACAGGAAACCAAATCCAGGAAAATTGTGATAGGTGGATTTTTTAAAATATTTTTTGCATCTCATGATGAAAAAAATTTTCTTTTCACTGCTAGGAATTGAACCCAGGGACACTTTTCTACTGAGCTGCATCCCCAGCCCTTTTTATTTTTTGAGAAAGGGTCTTGCTAAATAGTGGAGGCTGGCTTTGAATTCATGATCCTTCTGTCTCAGCCTCCCCAGTAGCTCTGGGATATATAGGTATGTGCCATTGTGCCAACTCATGATGAAAAATTTTGATAATTTTTTGTTGCTTGCTTTATCCACAGTCCCTAGGTGGGTCAGATATGAGTGTCTTTGTTTATACCAAGCAGTTTTACCCCTGTCCCTTAGTAATAGTTTTGGGGATGAATTCCTCCTTTGGTTAAACCAAGCTAAGAGATTATTATTCTGATATGGGACTGTAGCTTTATTGCCCTTGTGATGATAAGCAGAGGAGTGCAGGTTGAAAGAAAATGGAATAAATTTACAGAGAGAAGCAGAGATGAGAGAAATCATGTGGTCAATAAGAGCTCAATGTTGTTGCTTTAAAGCCTAGATCTATTCTAGGTCTAATTCTCAGGAGTCCTGATTCTAGTTTTTCTCTCCCCTTGGATGTCTTTGATCTTTCGTTGTTTGTATCCTTACAGTAAATCTTTATTTCCTTTATATTTTCATTTTTTTTTGCTTAACTTGGTTGAGTTTTCCCCCCAATATTCAAAATGGCCTAAATGTAATCACCAATGCATTAAAAAATAGATTTTTTTAAGGAAAATCATATTGAGAAAGATTCAGAGACCAAATCCAGGCCTAAACTGTGTGGTTACCATCCCTGTCCTGACCTCATGGTTGAAAAATGTACCTGAACCATCTCTCTTTATCTTAGTCAATTTTATGCACATTTCTTCTGTTTTGCTTAAAAGGCAGCTCCCAGATATGGGTAGCAACTTAAATTTCCTGAAGACAGAATTATTTGTCTTATATTCTTCAAATTGTGCATCAAAATTTGTGTTAGTTAGTCTTGAGATTTAAAGGTTAAAAAATGAAATTATAAATAAAGAAGAGAGGGTTGCAGCTCATCAGTAGGTGCTTGCCTAGCATGGGTAAGTCACTGGGTGCAATGCTAAGGATAAAAAAACAAATAAATAAAAAAAATAAAGATTTACTTCTTATATTTATATGTTTGTATTATAGGTAAGGACTTTGTAAAAGTATAAACTACAAATGAAAACATTGATTCACCTGATTTAACAAGAAAATGTCTTTCTGTGTAAAATATAAAAAGATAATGTGAAATAGTTGCAACACTAATGCCAATGGATTTATAGCCATAATAATATCAACAACAACAACAACAACGATAATAATAATAGCAGCAGTATTGGTAAACTATATCAATCCAATTGGAAAATGATAGAAATTCCAGTGGGGAAAATGGGCAAAAGATGCGAATCCCAAAAGAAAAATTCAAATGACTGGTAATAGCATTCAGCCTTGCTATTTGTGGTAATGAATGTATCTAACTAGAAAAGACAGTGAAATGCTACTTTCTTTCTTTTTTTTTTTTAAATTTTTTATACGTGTTTACAGAGTACATTTCATTTCATATTACATATAAAGAGCACAATTTCTCAAGTTGCTGGTTTTATATAAAGTATTTTTACAACAGTTGTGTCTTCATACCTGTATTTAGGGTAGTCATGAGTTATTCATGAAATGCTACTTTCTCAATTAAAACTTTAAAAAGAGAATGCCACCTGTTGGCAAGGTTGAAGGGAGATGGACACTCTTCATTTGACAGGAGTATACTTTGTTATAGACTTTCTGAAAGGTCACTTGATAATACATTGTCAAAATCCTTGAGACTTTTGAATAATATTTTATCTGAAATTCATTGTTTCTAACTAACTACCACTTTTTTAAGGATATAGGAAAAATCCTGATCATTAGATTGAATGGAAAGTAAGCAGTGACAGACCAAGGGAAGTGAGAGAATCTGAGTGAGAAATAGAGAAGATATACTTAGAGAGAACATTTCAGTAAAGATTTGCACTCTGTTATCCAGTTGGTTCTGGGACCAGTGAAGAAGGAAGAATAAAAAAAAAAATTGGTGATTGAATGAGATGGATATCATTATCCTAAATGCATGATTGAAGATCTGAATGGTACTTATATACTTTGTATACAAGCAGTTGTATGTAAAAAGATACTATACTTGTGCATGATGAATAAGTAAATAAATAATAAAAAAATTTAAAAAAAAAAAAAAAAAAAAAAAAAAAAAAAGAAGTTAAGGTACATTTCTTAGTTTTTCCAACAGAGAGCAATGAAATCTCTCTTGTTCTCATGGGTGATTAAGAGGTAGAGGAAGGAGACTTCATATATTCACATGTGTTCTTAATTTATCCCTTACCATTTTCTTTCTGTCTTGGTCCTTGTTCTACAAACTTAATTCTCCAGGATATTGGACAAAGTAACCTGAATCAATACCATTGCCTTTGGATGTTTTCTAACTAGGTACAGTTAGGCTTGTAAATTATGAAAAATATATTTCATGTCCCTGTAACTTTATAGTTCTTTTGAGGTAAGTAGAGTTCTTCTGCTTGCTGAACTGTGGGGAAAATCCTGGGCCATGCATCACTGGTGATTTCTCACTGGTAGTATGCTAACTTTCTGATAATCAATGTTATATGGCAAAACTGTGACCTGATTATGTTTTCATTAACCATATGAGACCATGTATGGACTCATTAACAACCAAGAGAAAAAGATTAGTTTGTTTCCCCCTTTTCTCTGTTAATTTAATCTGCTTTATTTCTTGAATTGGCAGACCAACATCACTGGCATGGGAAGTAAAGAAGATGTCTCCAGGACGTCATGTAATTCCAAGTCCATCAACAGATAGAATAAGTGTAACATCAAATGCTCGAAGAAGCTTAAATTTTGGGTGAGTTGAACTCAATAAAGCCTACTAAGGCTTGTATTACAGTACATTATTGTCTATTGATAAATCATATTTCACTATTAAAATATTCATGTCTATATTTGTGTGTTAAGCAGAATACCAACCCATGGAAGGGAACAGTTTCTGCTATGATTTCTATTCTGGTAGGAGGTTTGCACAAATTCAGTTACTTGATGAGACTGGAAAGACAGAATACTTGCACAGTGAGTCAGACAAAACAACTTATTTACTCACAAATAGGCAGGAAGAGCTGGGCGAGGTGGCGCACGCCTGTAATCCCAGTGGCTCTGGAGGCTTAATCAGGAGGATCATAAATTCAAAGCCAGCTTCAGCAATGGCAAGGTGCTATTTAGAGACCTTGTCTCTAAATAAAATACAAAATAGGGCTGGGGATGTGGCCCAGTGGTTGAGTGCTCCTGAGGCAATCCCCACTACCACCCTGCCGCCAAAAAAGGAAAAAAAAAAAACCAAACAAACCAACAAAACAGGAAGAATAAACAGAAGCCTAGGATTCGTGGCAAGCTGGTCCTTTGAAGTTTAGGATTGCCCAGGTCAGATCAGGCTCATCTGTGTGTGCTTCACTTCTCATCACAACTGTGAAGGACCCCTCAAAGTACTTGGATTTTTGAGTTCAGGTGTTGTAGGACATGCTGTTCTAGGTGAACAAGGATGAATCCTGGTTGTTCAGGACAGTTTCTCCTTATCTTAGGAAGTCGAGTTTTTGGTACATTCTTCCTCACAACTTCAAGTCAGAGAGGGAAGATCTTAGTTTACCACAGTCCTGTTTTCTTACATCATGTATATGTTTGAAATTGTCTGAATAAAAAAATTTTAAAAATTCAGGAGAGTTAGTATTTAACGTTTTGGAAATGTAATATATTCAAAGGTAATTAGTGTTCCAAAGACTAATACCTATTATCCTATTTTATGCAAGATTGTTCATGTGATGAACTAGCAATTTCTTCTTCTTCTTTTTTGCAATTCAGAATCATCAATAAAGAGATAATATTCAAACCAAGTAACAGCACAGTTTTATAATTTATGTTGTTGTCTTTTGAATGAATTAGAAGAAAAAAGTTATAAACAAAAACTACATTTATGGGCTGGGGTTGTGGCTCAGCTGCAGAATGCTTGCCTAGCACGTGCGTGGCCCGGATTCGATTCTCAGCACCACGTAAAAATAAAATGCATTGTGCACAACTAAAATAAGCAAATAAATAATTATTTTAAAAAAACTACATGTATACTCTCTTTTATATTTACCTATGTAGTTATCTTTTCTAGTTTTTCTTTTTTTTTAAACTGGTGCACTTTTATTTCTTCATATGGATTCAAATTAATGTCCAGTGTCCTCTTATCTCAGACTAAATAACTCCCTTTAGCATTTCTTTTTAGGCAGGTCTACTGGAAAGATTTTTCTCAGTTTTTGTTTATCTAGGAATATCTTTCAGTTTGGGAAGAATAGTTTTGTACTATATAGAATCCTTACTTGACAGACTTTTTCCTTTAGTACATTGAATATGTTGTTTCACTGCCCTCTGGCTTTCATGGTTTTTTTTTTTTTTTTTAATATTTATTTATTTGCTTTAGTTGTACACAATGCAATGCATTTATGTTTACGTGGTGCTGAGGATCGAACCCGGGCCGCGCACGTGCTAGGCGAGTGCTCTAAACCGCTGAGCCACAACCCCAGCCCGGGCTTTCATGGTTTCTAATGAGAAATTAGGTGTTATTCTTACCAAAGATCTTTTCATGCTTTCAAGATTCTTTCCCATCTTTGGCTTTCAATAGTTTGATGATGATGTATCTATGTGTGGACCTCTGAGTTCTTGGAGTTTACTGTTTCTGTTGGATGTGTAGATTAGTTGTTTTACGTAAATTTTGGAAAGTTTCTGCTCATTATTTCTTGTATTTGTCTAGTCTGTGAAACCATGTATCAGTGTAGTTTGATAACTTTAATTCTGTAGGATAAATACCAAGGAGTGTAATAGTGTGGTTATATGGTGGTTCCATACCTAGTCTTTTTTTTTTTTGTACTGGGGATTGAACTCAGGGGCACTCGACCACTGGGCCACATCCCCAGCCCTTTTTTGTATTTTTATTTAGAGACAGAGTCTCACTGAGTTGCTAAGTGCCTCACCATTGCTGAGGCTGGCTTTGAACTCGCTATCCTCCTGCCTCAGCCTCCCAAGTGCTGGGATTACAGGTGTGTGCCACCGCGCCCAGCTCATACCTAGTCTTTTGAGGAATATCCTACTGATTTTCATTGTGGTTGTGCTAATTTACAATCGTATTAATAGCACAACAGTGTTCCTTTTTCTCCACGTCTTCTCTAGTATTTTATTATTATTTGTATTCTAGATGACTGCCTTTCTGACTGATATTAGATGAAATTTCAGTGTAGTTTTGATTTTGGCCCCTTATTTCTTAAAAATTCTTTCTTCCCCCTTTTCTCTGAGAATCCACCATACATATGACTTTTTTGTGGGAGTGGAGGTTACTGGTGATTGAACCCAGGGCTGCTCAACCACTGAGCCACATCACTAGCCCTTTTTATTTTTAAATTTTAGACAGGGTCTCACTAAGTTGCTTATGGCCTTGCTAAATTGCTTGGGCTGGCTTCAAACTTGCAATCCTTCTTCCTCAGCCTCCCAAGTTGCTGGGATTACAGGCATCCACCACTGCAGCTGACCGTACGATGGTACTCTTGATGGTGTCTCCCAAGTCTTTAGGCTCTGTTCATTTTTCTTCTGATTTCACAGACTAGATGATCTCAGTTGAACTTTCTTCAAGTTTGCTGATATTTTTTTCTGACACTTTATTGAGTCCCTCTAGTGAATTTTTTATTTTAGTACTTTTATCACCAGAATGTCTATATGGTTCTTTTTAAATATATTTACTTTCTCGTTTGATATTCTGCATTTGTTGAGACTTCATTATTATAATCTCCTGTAGTTGTTTAGACATGGCTTTCTTCTTTGAGGTTCTTTAAATGTGATTGTACTAGCTGATTTAAAGTCCTTGTTAAGCCCAATGTCTGCTACTGCTCTCTTTCTATGAACCGGCCATGTTTTCTTGCTTATTTGCATCTTGTGATTTTTCATTGTTTTTGAAAACTAGATATTTTATTTTTAAAAATATTTTTATTTTTTAGTTGTAGTTGGACACAATACCTTTATTTTATTTATTTATTTTTACATGGTGCTGAGGAACAAACCCAGGGCTGCACACGTGCTAGGCGAGGGCTCTATCACTGAGCCCCAGCCCCAGTCCCTGAAAACTAGATACTTTAAGTAAAATGTAGCTTTGGAGTTCAGTGCTGCCCTCCCTAGGATCGTTATTATGTGTGTTTATTGTTGTTACTATCAGTTTAGTGACTTTCTTAAAGTAATTTGGTGAAGACTTTTCTTTTTTGTGTGGCCTCCAAAACCTCTGCCAGTTAGCTTACTCATCAGCTAATGATTTGGTAGAGGTTTCCTTAAGTGCCCTGAGCCAATAAATCTCTTAGTCCTTGAATAGTTCTGTGTGTCTGTTGGAACATACTGTTAGTATGCTCTGGCAGTATACAGTGCTGCCTTTGCTTTCTCTTCCTGTTTTCCCAAAGCCTTAAGGCCAGTTGGAGGGGAGAGATTATGGGTCTCTCATAGTTTTGGAGGGACATGCACATAACCTGTCCATTTGTAGAATATGTCCATTTTCAACAATATGTTGGAGCTTTCAAAGCCCTCGGCGGAGATAACATTCTCCAGCTTTTTCTTTAAAGGTTTTTTGGTCAGTCTATTGTTTGCTTCAAATGTTACTGCTATCTCTAGTAGCTGTGATGTTAGAAAAATTTCACATTTTGTTTTCTGCCAATGTCCCTGGGGAGATTTATTTTTAAGAAAAATTTGTTTGGACTCTAAATTTGTTAGAGTAAGTGTTAACATGTAATATTTAATGGAAAGGATAGTAAGTAGTTTTGCTTGGTAAGTTCTCTTTTGTCTTTTTTTTTTTTTTTTTTTTTTTTTTTTTGTACTGGGGGATTGAACCCAGGGATGCTTAAGCACTGAGCTACATCACCAGCCCTTTTTATTTTTTTATGTTGAGACGGTCTCGCTAAGTTGTTTAGGGCCTTGCAAAATTGCTGAGGTTGGCTTTGAATTTGTGATCCTCTGCCCTCCGCCTCTTTAGCTGCTGGAATTATAGGTATGTGCCACCAGTCCCAGCTCTTTCATCTTTTAAACCTAACATTTTTTGACTGCCTTTCTTCCCCCATTCCCACCTTTTCACAGTTAACAACTTTCACCTTATTACTGGTAAACCTTGGATATAAGTTGTATTATTACATTTGCAATGTGTTATAATTTTTTTTTTTTTTTGTGGTACTGGGGATTGAACTCAGGGGCACTCGACCACTGGGCCATATCCCCAGCCCTTTTTTTGCATTTTATTTGGAGACAGGGTCTCACTGAGTTGCTAAGTGCCTCACCATTGCTGAGGCTGGCTTTGAATTCGCGATCCTCCTGCCTCAGCCTCCCAAAGTGCTGGGATTACAGGCGTGCGCTACCGCGCCCGGCTGTGTTATAATTTTTTAATGTCTGTTTTTTCTTCCTTCTGTGACCATCATTGAGTGAAGATCTTTGTCATATCTCTATATTATAAGCACCCCAGAAGTGTAGCTGGCCCTTAGTAAAAGATGATCAAATATTTGTTAATTCAGTAGAACCAAACTTGCTCTTTTATGGAGTTATCAGATAACATTGCCTTTGATGAAGATTCCTGGACTTCAGAAATTTATAATGATTGGACCTTAGTCAAAAGGGGAAACGATACGAAAACAAAAATAAATATTTGTATACATAAGCATCATTTTAAGTTGTTTTCAATGCATTTGAGTGGTTTGTGGTTCAAAGTATTGTATAGTACCTGGTTTATTTTAGCATTGAGAGACTTCAATGAATGTGTGGTAAAATTTCTCATACTGTTCTCATGTTTTGGGTTAATTGACAGTATTTCTCATCACCAGAAAGCAGTTTCTTTTAGCTTGCTGAACAATTGTGACTTATAGGTTACCCTTAGTTTTTCTTCTCACTTCTGTTCACGTTGGTTGAGTTTTGTTTACTCTGAATATGTTGGTAATTATGAAACTTGATGTATACAAGCTATGTTCATTATTCTAACTCATAATTTAAATATTAAGCAAACCAGTATATATATGAGGGCAAAAAGAGTCTTTGTTTTTGTGAAAACTAAGATAAGTTTTTGGGAAACTTTGATAAAAATGAACTGTTAAATTAAAATTGGTACAAAATGAGTGACTAGGAGAGCTATGAAAGTTTGGGGAAAATAGGAGAATTGTATCACTTCACTTTAAGGAATCAGAATTGGACATTGTCAGTGAGGCATCATATTGTGTATCATGTGAGAAATGTATACAAAGGAAAACCCAGTTTTTAATACTCTTTATGTCAAGATTAGCAAATTTATACTATTAAAATACATGAGCAAAAATAAAAAGTTTAAGGTACCTATGTGTATATATACCACAACTTCTTTATCCATTCATCTGTTGAAGGTCGCCTAGGTTGATTCTATAGTTTAGCTATTGTGAGTTGAGCTGCTATAAACATTGATGTGGTTTCATTCTGAGTTTTCTGAGGAATCTCTACACTGCTTTCCATAGTGGTTGCACCAATTTTCAGTCCCATTAGCAGTATTATTAGTGTACCTTTTCCTCCACATCCTTGCCAACATTTATTGTTGCTTGTATTCTTGATAATTGCCATTCTGACTGGAGTGAGATGGAATCTCAGTGTAGTTTTGATTTGTATTTCTCTAATTGCTAGATTTCATATATTTGTTGATTTGATTGTATTTCTTCTTCTATGAAGTTTCCTGTTCAGTTCCTGAGCCCATTTATTGATTGGGTTATTTTTTTTTTTGGTATTAAGTTTTTTGAGTTCTTAATATATGCTGAAGGTTAATGCTTTATCTGAGGTGCAGGTGGCAAAGTTTTTCTCCCATTTGTAGGCTCTCTCTTCATGTTATTGTTTCCTTTGCTGTGAAGAAGCTTTTTACTTTGATTCCATCTCATTTATTGATTCTTGATTTTCCTTCTTGCACTTTTGGATTCTTGTTGAGGAAGTCAGTTCCTATGCTGACATGATGAAAAGTTGGGCCTACATTTTCTTCTAGTAGGCACAAGGGCTCTCTGCTTTTGATCTCAGATTTCTCTGCACCAAGACACACCTTGGCGTTGCCTGAAATGTGGCTTCCTTTAGTCCCCTTCCCTTTTGGCAGTGGTGGGTTGGCTCCAGCAGCCACTGCCTATGGTGGGCTTTCTTTTTTATTTCATTGTATCCAAACTTTTGAGTCCCCAAGGTGCTCTCAGTGTCCAGTTTTAAATCCCAGTGAAATCCCTCTTTCACCCGCCTCATTGAGAACCTGTATATTCACTATCATGGTCTCATTTTGTGGATCAGCCTGGAATGCAGCCTCCTCTACTCTCCCATGTTCCTTATAACTCTGAATAATTTTTTTTTTAGATTATTGCTTCAATGAATTATTTATTTCAAATGATCTAATAAGGCTTCTATATTATCCTTAGTCTCTTTTCATCTTATCTAGATTAAAAATTAATGACTTACTAGTTTAGATTATGATAAATCTATGAATTTAATCACCTTAAATATCTGTGATAGTATAATAGATATTATTATAGATACATGCACACAATTAATTTAAAATGTAATATTTTAAGTATGTATTTAAAATTGTTACTTTAATAATTAATTTATTAGCTGTATTTATTTTTCTTTGTAGCGGTTCTCCTGGCACAGTGGCTTCTCCACGTGTGGCTCCCACGGGTGTCAGTTGGGCTGACAAAGTAAAGGCTCATCATGCAGGCTCTACCAGTTCTTCAGATACAGCACCTGCTCAGCCCTGTCCACCAATGGCAGTGCAGAAGACTTCCCGCAAAAATGGCAAGTGACTTTGAATTAGCTTTTTTATGTAGTAGATAGGTGTATTTTCAAAAATGTTTATACAGTTTAAAATTGGTCTCATTAGAATTATATATTTATCCTTTTGCATCATCTGTGTGATAATACACTGCAAAATAGGGGCTATAGTGTATCTTAGTGTAGAGTTTGCCTAGGGTGCAGGCCTTTGATTTTACCCCCAGCACTGGGGGTGGGGGGAGTTGCCAGCTCCATAAAATGTTCCTAAAAGCTGAGCATAACCACATTTTAGTACAGTGTGTTAGCCAGTAGGGATCATTCTAGTTTAAGGTTGGCCCTGTGTAAACTTTAAGGAGAATATTTTTATTAGTTTATTTATATGATATTTTACAATTGTTTTGACCCAAAGAAGAAAATGATAGTCTGCTCCATTCTTTTGACAAAATATACTCTTTAAAAGTAGCATATTACAATTTCACCTCTTTAATATTTGATTATTTTGGTACATCAAAGTAATCTGTTTATCATTGTTCAAACATTTATTCTCTATACTATCAGAATAATTAACACAAATAAATAGATAGTGTGTTATTATGAGGGTGCACCTGGGACAATTTATCCCATAAGAATTTCCTTCATAAAATCTTTTTCTTTGGAAATATGTGATTTTTTAAAAAATATCTTCAGAGTCTGGGATGTGAGAATGATAATAAGTAATAATGAGTTTGTTATGAGTAGAGGAGAACTTCAGAAACTGCTTGCTATCTTTATCCTTCAGTGGAAGTGCCCTTTGAAACTTGTTGATTCAGAAAGTATTTTGTTGCACATTACAAAGGCCTTGCTATCTTTGTATTGTGGATATACTTTGATTTGTTTTTGGATTTTGGTATCAGCAGGTTGTATTGGCTTATTTCAAATAATATTCTTTATTTTCACCCAACATTTTGTATTTGGTTTCTTCATATAAGCTGAGAAGTATCACCTTGCCAGTAGGCAAAAATTCTGTATTAGTCTGTTTTCTGTTGCTGCAACAAAGTACCGGGTAGATTTCAAAGAGATTTATTTAGCTCACAAGAAACTGAAGGTCCAAGATTGGGTAAGCCTATCATTTAGGCCTTTAAAGTGGGCCTTATGGTAGATAGTATCATTGTGGTGGTAGTAAAAGTAATCATATAGTGTGACAGGAAGCCAGAGAGCGGTGTAGGTATCAGGTTCTCTCCATCTCTCTCTCTCTCTCAACAATTCACATTTATGGGAACCGCTGGGATCCCACTAGAATTCTTTTTTTTTTGACCTTGTTGTAACAATAGCATGCATTACATTTCATATTACATATATAGAGCACCTTTTGACATAACACTGTTTGAATACAAAGTATATTCATACTATTCATGTCTTCAATCATGCATTTAGGATACTGATATCCATTTCATTCTACCATCTTCTTCCCCCCCTCCCTTCATACCCCCTTGCTCCCTCCCCTTTCCTCCCCGCCACTGACCTTTCTAGTGTTCCTCTAATCCTCCTATGTTCCCTAACCCAACCCCACTGTGAATCAGCCTACTCATATCAGAGAAAACTTTCGACATTTGGATTTTTGTGATTGACTAACTTCACTTAGCATTATGTTCTCCAACTTCATCCATTTACCTGCGAATGCCATGATTTTATTCTCTTTAATTGCTGACTAATATTCCATTGTATATATATATATATATATATATACACCAAATTTTCTTTATCCACTCATCTACTGAGGGGCATCTAGGTTGGTTCCACAACCTAGCTATTGTGAATTGAGCTGCTATAAACATTGATGTGGGTGTGTCCCTGTAGTATGCTGCTTTTAAGTCCTTTGGGAATAGACCCAGGAGTGGGATGGCTGAGTCATAAGGTGGATCCATTCCCAGTTTTCCAAGGAATCTCCATACTGCTTTCCATAATGGCTGCACCATTTTGCAGTCCCACCAACAATGTATGAGTGTGCCCTTTTCCCCACATCCTCTTCAACATTTATTATTGTTTGTATTCTTAATAGCTACCATTCTGACTGTAGTGAAATGAAATCTTAGAGTAGTTTTGATTTGCATTTCTCTAATTGCCAGAGATGTTGAACATTTTTCATGTATTTGTTGATTGATTGTATATCTTTTTCTGAGAAGTGTCTTTTCAGTTCCTTGAATCATTTATTGATTGGGTTATTTGTGTTTTTTTTTGGTGTTAAGATTTTTGAGTTCTTTATATATTCTAGAGATTAGTGCTCTATCTGATGTGTATGTGGTAAAAATTTGTTCCCATTTAGTTGGTTCTCTATTCACTTCATTGATTGTTAGTTTTGCTGAGAAGAAGCTTTTAAGTTTGAATCCATCCCATTTATTGATTCTTGATATTAATTCTTGTGCTATAGGAGTCTTATTAAGGAACTTGGGGCCTAATCCGACATCTTGGAGATTAGAGCTCCCTTTTTCTTCTATTAGCCATATTGTCTCTGGTCTAATTCCTAGGTCCTTCATCCACCTTGAGTTAAATTTTGTGCATGGCAAGAGAAAAAGGTTTAATTTCAATTTGCTACATATGGATTTCCAGTTTTCCCAGCACCATTTGTTGAAGAGGCTATCTTTTCTCCAATGTACATTTTTGGCACCTTTGTCTAAAATAAGATAACTGAAATTATATGTATTCGTCTCTGTGTTCTTGATTCTGTACCATTGGTCTGTCTACCAGCCTATTTTGGTGCCAATACCATGCTGTTTTTGTTACTATTGCTCTGTAGTATAATTTAAGGTCTGGTATAGTAAATGCCACCTGCTTCGCTTTTCTTGCTAAGGATTGCTTTAGCTATTCTGGGTCTCTTATTTTTTCCAGATGAATTTCATGACTGCTTTTTCTATTTCTATGAGGAATGTCATTGGGATTTTGATTGGAATTGCATTAAATCTGTATAGCACTTTTGGTAGTATGGTCATTCTGACAATATTAATTCTGCCTATCCAAGAACAAGGTATTTTTTTCCATCTTCTAAGGTATTCTATGAGTCATTTCTAGTGTCTGCTGATAGTCTCCATCTTTCCATATTTTCTTGGACTTATTTATTATATATATAGCTTTTCTTAAAAATTAAAACAAAATTTTAGTTGTAGATGAACACAATACTTTTATTTTGTTTATGTATTTATTTTTATGTGGTGGTGAGGATCAAACCCAGTGCCTCATACATGCAAGGCAAGCCTTCTACCTCTGAGCCTCAGTCCCAACCCCTATCATGTATAGCTTTTTAAAAACATCTATGACTGAAAAATAAAATGACTGAACAACCTGTGGATTTACTTTAAAAACATTTCTGGTAGGTTTTCAGTTATTTCATCTTGTTTTTCTTTAAAATATCTCGCAACTTTTAATTGGATGTTTAACAGTACATATTTAAAATTATAGAGCCTTCTTTTAAAAGTTGTGTGTGTGTGTGTGTGTGTGTGTGTGTGTGTGTGTATGGAAGTGGGAGTGTGGGTCTGGCAAGATTATAGAGTGCAATCAGACTATCCTAATTCTGTCAAGGTTTGGTTTGTGATGTTATTAAGGTTGATGTATTTTAGTTTTGTTCCTATTCCTTTTGGGGTTTCAGCTGAAAATCTAGGATATTTGCAAAGCCCATTACATCCCTGGATTCCGACTTTTGTTTCCTTAGCACTATATAATTGTTGTAAAATCTGTTCTGCTCATTAGCTTTCCAGCTGTTGCTTTCTGCTAGGTTTCTTGGAGGTTTGCCCTGTATATGCAAAGTCGAGCAGTTGTCAGGCATGTTAGGGGAGATTGAATGCAGATTTTTTGGCTCACTTCCTTACAGTACCCCTGTACCCCTGCTCTCTGAGATTTTTGCCCCTAAAGTCCCAGTTGCTTTAGACTTCCTGAACTCCTATATCTGTTCCAGCCAGTTGGGAATGCTGGATTTTGCAAGAACTCATTTCCCCTGCTTTCTGAATTTGAAATGTCTTCAAGCAAAATGCTAGGGTGAATGTGGGTCTAATGTTGTTATTCCCATTTCAGGAATTGTAGTTTCTTAAAACTTGATTATATTGGTTGCTTTCCACAGCCTTTAAACAGTTCATTTATATATTTTGTCTAGCCTCTATGGTTTTTATTGGCAGGAAGCGGGCCAGTTTTCATACAAGTTACTCTGTCATTGCTGGAACTGTAAATCCACATACATACTCAAGCACACATGGAACTTTTACGGAAGCTAAAACATGCTGAGCCATTAGACCAGCCTCAGCGGGTTTCAGGTGATGTACAGTACTCTGTCATTGATCACAAAGGGATTAAATTAGACATAAATTACAGTTATAATAGCTATACAATTCTGAAATTTTTGAATTTTGGAAAATAATTATATGTGGAATCAAGGGCAATGAGAATTTGATAAAATGAATTGAATAATTCAACTGAATATGGAAGAAGTTATGGAATAAAACTATGCTTTAAGGAACATTTTTAGCTTCAATTGTACATATTATAAAAGAAATAAAGCTAAATCCAATTTATGTCTTTTATATCCATTTCTTGTTACAAAAGAACAAGTTAAACCCAAGGAACATAAAAAAAAGGAAAATATATTAGGTGATAATGAGACATTTAACAAAGCCAAATAGACTAGTAAAATGAACAAACCTTTAGTTATACTGATCAAGAAAAAGAGATTAAAGTATAATACCAGTAATGATATAGAGGATGTGACTAGAGATTCTGTAGATATATATTAAAATGATAGTAAGAAGATATTATAAGCAACAGCATACATAAATTTGGAAAGTTAAAAGAAATCAACAAATTCCTTGGAAAAAAAGCAACTTTAAATTTGCATTTCAATAATTAGAAAAACTTGAAGGGACTTGCAGATACCTTTTAGTTGTAGATGACACAATACCTTTATTTTATTTGTTTATTTTTATGTGGTGCTGGGGATCAAATCCACTGCCTCACACATGCTAGGCAAGCGCTCTACCACTGAGCTACAATCCCAGTCCCCCACCAGTAAATTTTTCCAAACATTTAAGATAAAAATAACATAAATCTTATAGAAATTCTTTGTAAGAATAAAAAAGATTGTTTCATGAGAGAGCATAACCTTAATGTAAAAATCCAACTAGGAAATTACAATAAAAGATTATCTTTTGAACATTGATGTGAATATTCTAAATAAAGTATTAATGAAATACTGTGATAAATAAAAATGATAATATGTTATAGTCAAGCTGGGTTAATTCCATGTGCTCTTCAATTATTTGATTGTGTTGACATGAATTTAATGTAACTTTATTAATGACATTTATAATATTAAAAAAATTGTACAAGTAAAAAGTTTGAAATGAAATATAATTTTTAGCTTTGTGCACCTCTATCCTAACATTATTCTAAGTTTTTAGGAGTTCTCTGACAGTTTAATTGCATGATTTGCTGTTCTTAAACATTCTTTATTATGGGAGTAATTTTTCAATATAGTTTTCACTGAAGGTTCATTAAAATTGTAATTTGTCTATAACTATTTTCTCAATTTCTAAGAGATCTAAGTTATAGTTTTTATTTTGATATACTTCTCTTTTTACTTGTTTCAATTATTATTTCAATTTTTTTACTATATGATAGTGTTTGTGTTGGCTGTCTTATTGGTTAATGGATTAGGTCCAAGTTTTAAGCAGTATTTCTTTCTGTAAGGAAGCTTTCAAAGAGAGATGTTTTTCTTTCCTTTAAAAGGTAAAGTGATTAATCATAGTACTTCTAAGAGTGAGTCAGTTAAATTAGCTGGAAACCAAAATCTTTGTTAAATGTCTTTAATTAAAAAAAAAAAATTTTAGATGTAGATGGGCACAATATTTTTATTTTATTTATTTACTTTTATGTGGTGCTGAAAATCAAAGCCAGTGCTTCACAATCCTAGCCCAAATTTCTTTAATTTTACAATTAAAATTTTCATCTTGATCTGTGTGTTTTTATCATCCATCATGCAATTCTCTTGTAATTTGCATGAAATATACTTAAATGTAAAACTAATCTTTATGTACCAAGTATTGATAAAGTTAAACATGAATGAAAATTGAATATAGATTGGATATTTTGTGATTTAAGTCATTATTGTTACTTTTCTTGAGTATTATAATTATATTTTAAAGAAATTTGTATCTGTGAAGATGTGCTGAATATTTACAGGGTATGGGAAGCCACCCGTGAATTACTTGAGGGTCTTCTCTCAGTATGGCAGCCAAGGAGATTTTAGGTTTTACCTTGGGAATTATCCGTGTTCTCTCTTGCAATAGATAGCCCAAGGCACATGACCTTTATCTCTGCTCTACTAAGAAGATCCTTCACAGTAGCTCTGGAGATGGGCATAACCCGTTGGGAACTGGACAGCCCATCTTCTTCCTTTTTTTGGTGAAGAACATTCTATGGAAGGCCATTGATGTACTCTGATATAAATAAAGCAAGCCTGGGCTTTTTTGGCCCTTTAAAAAAAATAAATATATATATATATATATATATATATATATATATATATATATTTGTAGGTGGACACAATATCTTTATTTATTTGTTTTTCTGTGGTGCTGAGGACTGAACCCAGTGCCTCACACATTCGAGGCAAGTGCTCTACCACTGAGCTAAAACCTCAGCCTCCATTTGGCCCTTTTTTGTGTGGAAGCTCCATCTGTATGATTGGGCTAGCACCATCCCGGCCCTGCTTTTAAAAAATATTTTCTGTGTCTTTTTTTTTTTTTTAAAGTCATTCTACTTTTCTTAGCTTTTATTTTGCAGCCAGCCTATTCTACCAAGGGGAGCCCAATTTTCACTACCAGTGCGGGACATGGTTGGGAACAGGGGAAATGATATGATGTTTAATATTTGCATTAAAATACTTTCATAAAAAATAATGGGGAGGGGCAAACTACACTTCTGACAAGAGATTGGTATCCAGAATATATAAGGGTCTCATACAACTCAATAGCAATATCCATATAATCTGATTTAAAAATTTGCAAATAATTTGAACAGACATTTTTAAAAGAAGATATGCAGAGAGTCAAAAAGTATATGAAAAAGAGCTTTACATCACTCATCATCAGGGAAATGGAAACAGATACCACAGTAAGATATCATTTCACCTCAGTTGGAATGGCTATTGTCAAAAAGACAAAAAATAACAAATGCTGATATGGACATGGAGAAAGGGGAACTTTCATACATGGTGGGAATGTAAATTAGTACAGACATTAAGGAAAACAGTATAGAGATTTCTCAGGAAACTAGAAGTAAAATCAGCACATGAACCAGTTGTGCCATTGCTGGGTATATAAGCAAAGAAATTGAAATCAGTTTGTCAAAGAGACTCACACACTCACATGTTCATTGCATCATTTTTCATAATAGCCAAGATACAGAATCAACCTAGGTTTTCACCAGCTGATGAATGAATAAGAAAATGTGAAATATATACAGGGTAAAATATTATTCAGGTGAAAAAGAATGAAATCCTGCTATTTGCTGCAACATTAGAGGAATTGGAGACCATTATGTTAAGTGAATACGTCAGGCACAGGAAGACAAATATTGCATATTTTCACTTCTATGCAGAAGCTAAAAGGTTGATTTCATAGAAGGAGGTAGTAGAATAGTGGTTACCACAGCTCAGGAAGGGAAGGGGGGGGGGGATGAAGAAAGGCTGGTTGATGAGTACAGAGGTGCAGTTGGTTAGGAGGAAAAACTTCTAAGGTTCTGTGGCACAGTAGAGTAATAATAATGGTTGACAAAAACTAATTGAATATTTCAAAATAATTAGTAGAGAGGATTTTGAATGTCCCCAGCACAGGGAAATGATAAATGTCTGAGACAGTGGATATGCCAGTGGCCTGATCATTATACTTTATATACATGTACTGAAATGTCACACTGTATCCCATAAATATGTATAATTACTATGTGCCAATTAAAATACATTTAAAAATGAGAAAAATGTGGCAGATTGTAGATAATAATTGAAGCTTGAATGATTGAAACATGGGTTTTTTTCTGCTGTTTTCTCCATACTGTGGATTTGAGAAATTTCATAAACTAAAGATTAAAAAAATCACAAATATAAACACACTTTCTCCTTAAAGATTTCAAACTCAGACCTTTATCCCACTTTTACCCTCCCATCCTTGTGGTACAGGGCGTTGAACCCAGGAGTGCTCCACCACTGAGCTACATCTCCAGACCTTTTTCTAATTGTTTGAGACAGAGTCTCACACATTTGTACAGACTGGCCTCAAATTTTCAGTCCTTTGGCCTCAGCTTCCCAAAAACTGGCATTATAGATGTGTGCTTCTGTGCCCAGCCAGAGCCAGATCTTTAAAATAAAAGATAAACTGCTTTTGTCTGATGTCTTTAATTTAAATAACTGTATATTTGCTTGTATAATGAATGCAGCATTTTTTTAAATAGGATAATGAGTTAATTTACCAGTTATAGGAATAAACATTTTGTAAATATTTTTTTCCTAGAACTGAAATTCCTTACCTTTAGTGATTCATATGATAATATGAATGTAGATTTTCAGTTTTGCTGATAAAGCTTCAGAAATTGGCTGACTTCCTATTAATTGTTTTTATTTGTTATGCATGTTATATTAGTTATGCATGACAGAATGCATTTTGACACATCATACATTAATGGAATATAACTTCTCATTCTTCTGGTTGTACATGATGTAGAATCACACAGGTCTTGTAGTCATAATGTCCAATTCATTCTACTATCATTCCTACCCCATCCCCATTCCCCGCCTTTTACTCCCCTCTAAAGTACTTCTATTCTTCCCTAGCATCACCCTCCCCATCATTGTGAATTAGCATCTGCATATCAGAGTAAACATTCAGTGTTTGGTTTTTGGGCATTGGTTTATTTTGCTTAGCATGATGTTCTCCACTTCCATCCATTTACCAGCAAATGCCATCATTTCATTCTTCTTTAAGTCTGGATAATATTCCATTGTGTATATATACTGGCACCTTCTTTATCTATTCATCTGTTGAAGGTTGCCTAGGTTGATTCTATAGTTTAGCTATTGTGAATTGAGCTGCTATAAACATTGATGTGGCTGTGTCACCGTAGTATGTAGATTTTAAGTCTTTTGGGTATAAACTGAGGAGAGGGATAGCTGGGTCAGATGGTGGTTCCATTTGAAGTTTTCTGAGGAATCTCCATACTGCTTTCCATAGATCCTAAGCCGAAGTGATGGAGATGTGGGCCTACTTTTTATTCTGTTAGGTGTAGGGTCTCTGTTCTAATGTCTTAAGTTATTCATCCAGTGTGAATTGAGTTTCGTGCATGGTGAGAGATAGGGGTTTAATTTCATCTTTTACATATGGATTTCCAATATTCCCAGTACCATTTGTTGAATAGCCTATCTTTTCTCCAGAGAATTTTTTTGGTGCCTTTGTGTAGTGTGAGATAACTTATTTATATGGGTTTGTTTTTGTGCCTTCTGTTCTGTATCATTGGTGTGTGTGTGTGTGTGTGTGTGTGTGTGTATATATATATATATATATATATATTTTTTTTTTTTTTTTTTTTTTTTTTTTTGTGGTGCTGGGGATTGAGCCCAGGGCCTTGTGTATGCGAGGCAAGCATTCTACCAACTGAGCTATATCCTTAACCCTACATATTTGTTTTGGTGGCCCATGCTGTTTTTGTTACTATGGCTCTGTAGTATAGCTTAAGGTCTGGTATTGTGATGTTCCCTGCTTCACTCTTCTTCCTAAGGATTGCTTTGGCTATTCTGGGTCTCTTGTTTTTCCAAATGAATTTCATGATTGCTTTTGCTAGTTCTACATAGAATTTCATTGGGATTTTAATAGGAATTGCATTAAATCTGTGTAATGCTTTTTGTGGTATGGCCATTTTGACAACATTAATTCTGACTATCCAGGAGCATGAGTGGTCTTTCCATCTTCTAAGTTTTCTTTAATTTCTTTCTTCTGTGTTCTGTAGTTTTCATTGTAGAAGTCTCTCACCTCTTTTGTTAGATTGATTCCCAAGTATTTTCTTTCAGATTACTGTGAGTGGGGTAGTTTTCCTAATTGCTCTTTCAGTAGATTTGTCAAGATGTATAGGAATGTGTTTGATTTATGGGTGTTGACTTTATATCCTGCTACTTTGCTGAATTAATTTATTAGTTCTAGAAGTATTCTGGTGAAATTTTTTGGCTCTTCTAAATATAGAGTCATGTCATTGGCAATTAGTGATAGTTTGAGTTTTTCTTTTCCTATTCGTATCCCTTTAATTTCTCTCTCTTGTTTAATTGCTCTGGCTAGAGTTTCAAGGGTAATGTTGAATAGAAGTGGTGAAAGAGGGCATCCCTGTCTTGTTCCATTAGAGGGAATGCTGCCCCCCCCCCCCCATTTAGAATGATGTTGGCACTGGGTTTAGCATATATGGCTTTTACAATGTTGACATGTTTCTGGTATCCCTAGTTTCTCTAGTGTTTTGAACACGAAGGGGTGCTGTATTGTGTCAAATGCTTTTTCTGCCTCTATTGAGATGATCATCGGATTTTTTAAAAACATTTATTTATTTGCTTTAGTTGTACACAATGCATTTATTTTTACATGGTGCTGAGGATCGAACCTGGGCCACACACGTGCTAGGTGAGCGCTCTACCGCTGAGCCACAATCCCAGCCCCTGATCATCTGATTTTTGTTTTTAATTTATTGATCTGATGAATTATGTTTATTGATTTCTGTATGTTGAACGAACCTTGCATCCTGGAATGAACCCCATTCAATCGTGGTACATTTTTTTTTAAAAATACATTTTTTAGTTGTTGATAGACCTTTATTTTATTCATTTATATGTGGTGCTAAGAATTGAACCTAGTGCCTCACATGTGAGGTAAGCGCTCTACCACTAAGCCACAGCCACAACCCTGACCCTCATTTTAATATGTTTTTATATGCAGTTTTCCAGAATGTTATTGAGAATGTTTGCACCTATGTTCAACAGGGATATTGGTCCGAAGTTTTCTTTCCGTGATGTTTCTTTACCTGGTTCTGGTATCAGGGTGATATTAGCCTCATAGAATGAGTTTGGAATGCTTCCCTACTTTACTATTGTTGGAATAATTTGAGGAGTATTGGTGTTAATTCTTCTTTGAAGGTCTTGTAGAATTCGGCTAAGATGGTCCTGGGCTTTTCTTGATTGGTAGGCTTTTGATGGTGTCTTGTACTTCATTGCTTCAAATTAATGTATTTAAATTGTGTATGTTCTCCTGATTCAGCTTTTGATGGTGCTTCATTGCTTCAAATTAATATATTTAAATTGTATATGTTCTCCTGATTCAATTTGGGCAGGTCATGTGTCTCTAGAAATTTGTTGATGTCTTCAAGATTTTCTATTTTATTGTAGTATACATTTTCAAAATAGTGTCTAATTATCTTCTGTATTTCAGCAGTGTCCATCGTGATATTTCCTTTTTTATTACATATTTTAGTAATTTGAGTTATTTCTCTTTCTGTTCATTAGCATGGATAGTTGTTTATCAATTTTATTTTATCAAAGAACCAACTTTTTGTTTTTGTCTTTTTTTAAAATTGTTTCTTTCATTTCAATTTCAATGATTTCAGCTCTGATTTTAATTATTTCCTGTCTTCTGCTTTTTTAAAAATAATTTATTTATTTTAAGTTGTTAGAAATGACAGCAGAATGCATTATATTTCATATTATACTTATGGAGCACACTTTTACATATCTCTGGTTGTATACAAAGTATATTCACAGCATTCGTGTCTTCATACATGCATTTAGGGTAATAATGTCCAACTCATTCTACTATCTTTTTTTTTTTCCCTTCTTCACCCTTTTGCCCCCTCCATTCCTGTCCCTCCCCATTGGCCCTTCTAGTGTTCCTCTAATCCCCTCATGATCTCTGTCCCAACCCCACTGTGAGTTGGGCTCCTTACATCAGAGAAAACATTCGGCATTTGGCTTTTTGGAATTGGCAAACTTCACTTAGCATTATATTTTCCAACTTCATCCATTTACCTGCGAATGCCATTATTTTATTCTCTTTTAATGCTGAATAGTATTCCATTGTGTATATATACCACATTTTCTTTATCCATTCATTTACTGAAGGGCATCTAGGTTGGTTCCACAGTTTAGCTATTGTGAATTGTGCTGCTATAAACATTAATGTGGCTTTGTCTCTGTAGTATGCTGCTTTTAAGTCCTTTGGGTATAGACCCAGGAGTGGGATAGCTGGGTCATAAGGTAGTTCCATTCCCAGTTTTCCAAGGAATCTCCATACTGCTTTCCATATTGGCTGTACCATTTTGCAGTCCCACCAGCAATGTATGAGTGTGCCTTTTTTCCCTACATCTTTGCCAACATTTATTGTTTGTGTTCTTAATTGCTGTAATTCTGACTGGTGTGAGATGAAATCTTAAAGTGGTTTTGATTTGCATTTCTCTTATTGCCAGAGATGTTGAACATTATTTTAAAATATTTATTTATTTACTTTAGTTGTACACAATGCAATGCATTTATGTTTACGTGGTGCTGAGGATCGAACCCAGGCCGCACACATGGGAGGCGAGCGCTCTGCCGCTGAGCCACAACCCCAGCCCCGATATTGAACATTTTTTCATGTATTTGTTGATTGATTGTATATCTTCTTCTGAGAAGTGTCTTTTCAGTTCCTTGGCCCATTTATTGATTGGGTTATTTGTTTTTTTGGTGTTAAGATTTTTGAGTTCTTTATATATTCTAGAGCACTATATATTCTAGAGATTAGTGCTCTATCTGAAGTGCATGTGGTAAAAATTTGTTCCTAGTTAGTAGGCTCTCTATTCACCTCACTGATTGTTTCTTTTGCTGAGAAGAAGCTTTTTAGTTTGAATCTATCCCATTTATTGATTCTTGATATTAATTCTTGCGCTACAGGAGTCTTATTAAGGAACTTGGGGCCTAATCCAACATGTTGGAGATTAGAGCTTACTTTTTCTTCTATTAGGCGTAGTGTCTCTGGTTTAATTCCTAGATTCTTAATCCACTTTGAGTTGAGTTTTGTGCATGGTGAGAGATAGAGGTTTGATTTCATTTTGTTGCATATGGATTTCCAGTTTTCCCAGCATCATTTGTTGAAGAGGCTATCTTTTCTCCAATGTACATTTTTGGTGTCTTTGTCTAGTATAAGATAACTGAAATCATAGCGCCAGTCTCTGTGTTCTCTGTTCTGTACCACTGGTCTGCCACGCTGTTTTGGTGCCAATACCATGCTGTTTTTGTTACTATTGCTCTGTAGTATAATTTAAGGTCTGGTATAGTGATGCCACCTGCTTCACTCTTCTTCTTTTTTTTTTCTTTTTGTTTTCTTTTATTCAATGTTGTTGTATTTGTAATAGTAGAATGCATTACAATTCATAATACACACATTGAGCCTCCTTTCATATAACACTGTATACAAAGTATATTCGTACTATTCAAGCCTTCAATCATGCATTTAGGATAATGATATCCATCTTATTATACCACCTTTTCTTTCCCCACTCCCCATGCCCCCCTAGCTCCTTCCCTTCTCCTCCCTCCCCTTTGACCACTCTAGTGTTCCTCTAATCTTCCTATGTATCCCGACACCCAACACCACTGTGACTCTGACTCCTTATATCAGAGAAAACATTTGGTACTTGGATTTTTGAGACTGACTAACTTCACTTAGCATTATATCCTCTAACTTCATCCATTTACCTGCGGATGCCATTATTTTATTTTCTTTTATTGCAGAGTAAAATTCCATTGTGCGTATATACCACATTTTCTTAATTCACTCATCTACTGAGGGACATCTAGGTTGGTTCCACAACCTAGCTATTGTGAATTGTGCAGCTACAAACATTGAGATAGCGGTGTCACTGTAATATGATGTTTTTAAGTCCTTTGGGAATAGACCCAGGAGTGGGATGGATTGCTTTAGCTATTCTCTGTCTCTTATTTTTCCAGATGAATTTCATGACTGCTTTTTCTATTTCTATGAGGAATGTCATTGGGATTTTGATTGGAATTGCATTAAATCTGTATAGCACTTTTGGTAGTATGGTCATTTTGACAATATTAGTTCTGCCAATCCAAGAGCAAGGTAGATCTTTCCATCTTCTAACGGCTTCCATAATTTCTTTCTTTAGTGTTCTGTAGTTTTCATTATAGAGGTCTTTCACGTCTTTGGTTAAATTTATTCCCAAGTTTTTTTCTTTTTTTGGATGCTATTGTAAATGGGGTAGTTTTCCTCATTTCCCTTTCAGAGGATTTGTCACTGATATATAGAAATGCCTTAGACTTATGGGTGTTGATTTTGTATCCTGCTACTTTGCTGAATTCATTTATGAGTTCTAGGAGTTTTCTGGTGGAATTTTTGGGGCCTTCTAGGTGTAAAATCATATCGTCAGTGAATAGTGATAATTTGAGTTCTACTTTACCTACCTGTATCCCTTTAATTTCTTTCATCTGTCTTATTGCTCTGGCCAGCGTTTCAGTTACTATGTTAAATAGAAGTGGTGAAAGAGGGCATCCCTGTCTTGTTCCAGTTTTTAGAGGGAATGCTTTCAATTTTTCTCCATTTAGAATAATATTGGCCTGGGGCTTAGCATAGATGGCTTTTATGATGTTGAGATATGTTCCTGTTATCCCTAGTTTCTCTAGTGTTTTGAACATGAACGGGTGCTGTATTTTGTCCACTGCTTTTTCTCAATCTATTGAGATAATCATATGGTTTTTATCTTTAAGTCTATTGATGTGATGAATTACATTTATTGATTTCCGTATGTTGAACCATCCTTGCATCCCTAGAATGAATAATCCCACTTAATCGTGGTGTACTATATATTTGACATGTATTTGTATCTGTTTTGCCAGAATTGTATTAAGAATTTTTGCATTTATGTTCATTAGAGCTATTGGTCTCAAGTTTTCTTTTTGTGATGAGTCTTTGCCTAGTTTTTGGATCAGGGTGATATTGGCCTCATAGAATGAGTTTGGAAGTGTTCCCTCTTTTTCTATGTCCTGAAATAAATTGAAGAGTATTGGTATCAGTTCTTCTTTAAAGGTCTTGTAGAACTCGACTGTGTATCCATCTGGTCCTGGGTTTTTTTGGTTGGTAGGCTTCTGATGGCATCTTCTGTTTCATTGCTTGAAATTGGTCTGTTTAAATCGTGTTTTTCATCCTGCTTTAATTTGGGCAGATCATATGACTCTAGAAATTTGTTGGTGTTTTGTATTTTATTGGAGTGCAAGTTTTCAAAATAATTTCAAATTATTTCCTGTATTTCCGTAGTGTCTGTTATGATATTTCCTTTTTCATCATGTATGTTAGTAATTTGAGTGTTCTCTCTCCTTCTCTTTGTCAGCATGGCTAAGGGTCTGTCAATTTTATTTATTTTTTCAAAGAACCAACTTTTTGATTTGTCAATTTTTTCAATTGTTTCTTTGGTTTCAATTTCATTAATTTCAGCTCTGATTTTAATTATTTCCTGTCTTCTACTGCTTTGGGTATTGGATTGTTCTTCTTTTTCTAGAGCTTTGAGATGTAATGTTAAGTCATTTATTTGTTGACTTTTTCTTCTTTTGAGGAATGAACTCAATGCAATGAACTTTTCTCTTAGAACTGCCTTCATAGTGTCCCAGAGATTTTGATGTGTTATGTCTATTTTCTCCTTCACCTCTAAGAATTTTTTAATCTCCTCTTTGATGTCATCTGCAATCCATTGTTCATTCAGTAGCATATTATTTGGTCTCTGGGTGTTGGAGTAGCTTTTATTTCTTATTTTATCATTGACTTCTAATTTCATTCCATTATGGTCTGACAGAATGCAGGGTAGTATCTCTATTTTTTTATATTTGCTAAGAGTTGTCTTGTGGCATGATATATGGTCTGTTTTAGAGAAGGATCCATGTGCTGCTGAGAAGAAATTGTATTCACTTATTGAAGGATGAAATATTCTATATAAGTCAGTTAAGTCTAAATTGTTTATTGTATTTTTGAGTTCTATAGTTTCTTTGTTCATCTTTTGTTTGGAAGATGTATCCAGTGGTGAAAGGGGTGTGTTAAAGTCTCCTAAGATTATTGTGTTTTGGTCAATTTGACTCTTGAACTTGAGATTGTTTGATGAACATGGATGTTCCATTGTTTACGGCATATATATTTATAATTGTTAAGTCTTGTTGGTGTATGGTTCCCTTGAGCAGTATGTAGTGTCCTTCCTTGTCCCTTTTGATTGACTTTAGCTTGAAGTCTACTTTATTTGATGTGAGGATGGAAACCCCTGCTTGTTTCCTCAGTCCATGTGAGTGGTAGGATTTCTCCCAACCTTTCACCCTCAGCCTGTGCATGTCTTCTCCTATGAGATGAGCCTCTTGGAGGCAGCATATTGTTGGGTCTTTTTTTTTTTTTTTTTTTTTTTTTTTTAATCCAATCTGCAAGTCTACGTCTTTTGATTGGTGAGTTTAGGCCTTTAATATTCAGAGTTATTATTGAGACATGTTTTGTCTTCCCAGCCATTTTTGTTTATTTTTGGTATTTAACTTTACATGGTTTCTCCTCTGATTGGTTTTTCCTTTAGTGTAATACCTCCCTCTGCTGATTTTCATCATTGCTTTTTATTTCCTCTTCATGGAATATTTTGTCTAGGATGTTCTGTAGTGCTGGCTTTCTAGTTATAAATTCTTTTAACTTTTGTTTTATCATGGAAGGTTTTTTATTTCATCCTCAAATCTAAAGCTTAATTTTGCTGGTATAAGATTCTTGGGTGGCATCCCTTTTCTTTCTGAGCTTGGTATATATGCTCTCCTAGCTTTGAGTGTCTGAGTTGAAAAATCTGCTGTGATACGAATTGGTCTCCCCCTATATGTGATCTAATTCCTCTCTCTTGAGGCCTTTAAAATTCTATCCTTATTGTGTATGCTAGGCATTTCATTATGATGTGTCTTGGTGTAGATCTGTTGTAATTTTATACATTTGGTGTCATGTAAGCCTCTTGTATTTGGTTTTCCAATTCATTCTTCATGCTTGGGAAATTTTCTGATATTATCTCATTGAAGAGATTGTGCATTCTTTTGCTTTGAAACTCTGTGCCTTCCTCTATCCCAGTTACTCTTAGGTTTGGTCTTTTGCTGCTTTTCCGTAATTCTTAGATGTTCTGTTCATGGTTTCTTACTATCTTCTCTGTGTGGTCAACTTGATTTTCAAGATTATATACTTTGTCTTCATTGTCTGACGTTCTATCTTCCAGTTGATCTACTCTGTTGGTGATGCCTTCTATTGTGTTTTTTATTGTTTCCTTCATTTCAAGGATTTCTGACTGTTTTTCCCCCCCCAGAGTTTCTATCTTTTTTTTTTTAAATATTTATTTATTTGCTTTAGTTGTACACAATGCAATGCATTTATGTTTATGTGGTGCTGAGGATTGAACCCGGGCCGCACACGTGCTAGGCGAGTGCTCTACCGCTGAGCCACAACCCCAGCCCCTCTGTCTTTTTTTTGAAGTAATCTTTTGCTACCGGTATTTGCTCTCTTATATTTTTGTTGTAGTGGTCAATTTTTGCTTGTATTTGCTCACTTAAGACATTCTTTAATTCACAGATCATTTTAATTATGAACCTTCTGAACTCCTTCTCTGACATTTCTTCAACTTTGCTGAGCATGGGTTCTGTTATCCTAGTATCCTGGTTTATTTGGGGTATTTTCCTCCCTTGTTTTTTCATGTTGTCTATTTGCCTTTCTTTCTTGCAGTGTAGATCTGAGATATTACAGTTTCTACCTTATATTCTTGAGATATCTGTGCAGGTTGTCTGTGCCTCCCATTAATGTTGGGCTTTCACAACCTGCCGGTGTCCCTCGAAGTATGCTACCTGGGCTCGGTCTCCCGCGGTTTGGTATGGGCTGAGCTGGTTGAATCTGAGCTCCTGCTGTGGCCTGGGGCTGGCAGTACTCCAGAGTAGGTCTCCTGGACTGTCCTTGGCCTGCCTGTCCTGAAGCAGAGTTGGGCAGGTCTGTCTTTGTGTTTCTTGCTCTGGGTTGGAGGTCAGTGGGACTGACTAGTGCCTGGTTACACACAAGGGGAGGTCAGTAGGACTGACCTGGTGCTGGCCACACTCTAGCATAGGTCTTTGGGACTGTCCTTGGTCCGCTTGTGCTGAAGCAAAGTTGGGCAGGTCTGTTCTTATGTCTCCTGCTCTGGGGCAGAGGTCAGTGGAACTGATTGGAGCTTGGTTACACACAAAGGGAGGTCACCAGGACTGACCTGGGTCTGGCCACGCTAGGGTGAAGGTCAGCAGGATTGACCTGGGGCTGGCCGCACCTATTCTACTGCTTTTTAAAAATATTTTATTTCTTAGTTGTTGTTGGACATGATACCATTATTTTATTTATTTTTATGTGGTGCTGAGGATCGAACCCAGGGCCTCGCATGTGTTCCGTGAGCACTCTGCCGCCAAGCCACAACCCCAGCCCTCTTCTTCTGCTTTTTTTAAAAATATTTTTCTTTAGTTGTTGATGGACCTTTATTTTACTTATTTATATGTGGTGCTGAGACTCTAAACCAGTGCCTCACACATGCTAGGCAGGCATTCTACCACTGAGCTATATAATCCCTGTCTTCTGCCTTTTTTTTTTTTTTTTTTTTTTTTTTTTGTACCAGGGATTGAACTCAGGGGCACTCAACTACTGGGCCACATCTGCAGCCCTTTTTTGTATTTTATTAGAGACAGGGTCTCACTGAGTTGCTAAGTGCCTCGCCATTGCTGAGGCTGGCTTTGAACTCACAATCCTCCTGCCTCAGCCTTGTAGACAATGCCTTTATTCTTTAGGTGGCGCTGAGGATCGAACCGGGGCCGTGCACGTGCTAGGCTACCCTGCATTGGAGTTTTAGTATGCATTTTCCTGATGACTAATGAGGTTGAACATCACATTTTTATTTGTCATCCTCTTCAATGAAAGGTGGTTTTGGGGGTTTGCATATTTTCTCCTTGGTTTGTTTGTAATTTTATGAGTTTTGAGGGAGCTCTGTATAGTCTAGACACTAGTCCTTTGTCAGATTTTTTTTTTTTTTAACCCAGCCTGTCATTTACTTCAGAGCAAGAGTTTCCAGTTTTAAATGAGTTATAATTGCTTACACCTTTGTTTTTGGATCATGCTTTTGTTGTCAAATCTAAGAAATCACTGTGTGAGCATAGGTTCTGATGATTTTTCTTATTTCCTAAAAGTTTTATAGCTTTACATTTTCCATTTAAATCTGTGATACATTTTAAGTTTTGTATAAAATATTTGCATGGCTTGTCTATACCAAAACTCATATTGAAATTTGATTCCTTATCTAATGTTATTGAGAGTTGGTGGGATCTTCAAGAGATGATTAGGCTGTTAAAAGAGATTAATGCCTTTCTTGCTGGATTGGGTTCATTTTTGGAAGATAGGCTTTTTATGAAGTGAGGCTGTCTTCCGCATTTTGTCCCTAATACATTCTTGGTTGCCCTTCCACTTTCCATCAGTATTTGAAGAAGCTCAAAGCCCTTGGACTTTCCATCCTTCAGAACTGTGAGCTAAATAAACTTCTTTTCCTTTTAAAAATTAACCATTTTGAGGTATTTTGTAATAACAACAGAAAATGTTGGGAGAATGGTGAGAGTTTTAGATCAAGGTTCACTTTTTTTAAAAAAAAATATTTATTTATTTGCTTTTAGTTGTACACAATGTGTTTTTACGTGGTGCTGAGGATCGAACCCGGGCCACTCACGTGCTAGGCGAGTGCGGTCTACCGCTGAGCCACAACCCCAGCCCCTCAAGGTTCACCTTTTATTTCTGTTTTGCATATGGATGTACAGTTTGTTGAAAATTCTTTTTCTCCACTGCATTAATTTTGAATTTTATAAAAATCTAAAATCTAACTGGTCATATTTGTGTAGGCATAGTTGTGGGCTCTGTATTTTATTTTAATGACTGTGTTGCCTCATTAGTTTTACAGTCATGAATATTTTTGGGGTTTTTAATTTTTTTTTTTTTTTTTTTTTCTTTTGTCTTTTGGTACCGGGGATTGAACCCAAGGGTGCTTAACCATTAAGCAACATCCCCAGATCTTTTTAAAAATATTTTATTTGGAGACAGGTCTCACTGAGTTGCTTAGGGCCTTGCTAAGTTGCTGAGGCTGGCTTTGAACTTGCTATCCTCCTGCCTCAGCCTCTCAAGCTGGTGGGATTATGGCATGTGCCACTGTGCTCGGCTTGAGTATTCTTAATTTACTGGTTGGTAATCTTTAACACTGGGTAGAGTGATTGCTTTTGCTTTATTTTTGTTTTTAAAAATTGCTTTAGTCTATTTTAGGTCTTTTGCCTTTCTATATAGATTTTAGAATAGGATTATTTATGTCAGAAATTTTGCTGGGATGTTGATGGTACATTGGAACTACAGATCAGTTTGTAGAGAATTTATATCTTTTCTATGCTGAATTTTTGAGTCTGTGAACTTGGTATATAGCTCCATTTATTTAGGTATTCTTCTCTTTTATTTCTTTGGCTTTTGTAATTTTTCAGGACATATATTCTGTATCCTTTTGTTAGATTTACTAATAACTTTTCTTTGGTGCTGTTGTGAATTGTTTTCTGTTGCCGCCTGAAGCGATGGCCGCTTGGAGCAACAAAGCCGCGGAAAGAAGTTCAGAGGCGAACTGGAAATAGGCTTTTTATTCTGATAACTTTTCTCTCTGGCTCTAACAATGACTTTAACACGCACCACACACACCACCAAAAACCAACACACCAAATGGTGCAGACCCGATCAGCAATCTCCGCTCAAGTCTCTCGAGATCCCGGGCCAAGTCCCATGAGACTACGGAAGGCGGCAATGCCCAAACATCTCCATGGCCTGTAGTCAACCGCAATCTTAGCCATCTCCCCAAACAGGGCTCCTGCAGTTTTCAATTTGTTTCCTTATGTTCATTGTTAATACATAGACGTGCAATGGACCTTTTGCAGGATTGTATTATATCCTGCAGTTTTACTGAGCCCATTTAATAATTCTTGGAGTTTTGATGTATATTCCTTGGGATTTTGTAGTAGACAATCATGTTATCCGAAAATACAATTTTATTCTTTTTCCTTTTTTGTGTGTGCCTTTTTTACTGTCTAGGATTTTCAATGCTATTTTGAATCAGCATTGTGAAAGGAGACAACCTTGCCTTGTTCCAGATCCAGGGGGAAGCATTCAGTCTTGTATCATTAAGTTTGATGTTAGCTATGAGGTTTTTTGTGGATGCTTTTTACAAGTTGAATAATTTCTCCTCTTTTGAAGTAATGATAGTTTTTATTATGAGTGAATGTTGGGTTTTGCACAAATACTTTTGGTTTTTGGTTCTTTTTAATTATATATGACAGTAGAGTACAGTTTGATTAAAAATATACGTGCATGGAATATATCTTATTCTAATCAGGGCCCCTTTCTTAATGGATATACGTGATTGTGGGATTCACTGTGATGTATCATATATGTACATAGGAAAGTTATATCAGATTCTTTCCACTGTCTTTCGTATTCCTATCACCCTCCCTTACCTTCTTTCCTCTGTCTAATCCTCTGAACTTCTCTTCTTGCCCATTATTGTGGGTTAGCATGCACATATCAGAGAAACATTCCCCCTTTGTTTTTTGGGGATTGGCTTATTTTTTGAAATACTTTTTATGAATCGTATGTTGTGATCATAAGATGTGATCATATGATTTCTGTTGTTTAGCTTGGGGACAGTGGCTGGATTACATTGATTGTTTTTTAATATTGAACCGGGTTTGCATTCCTGAAATAAATTCTACTTGGTCATCATTTAATTTATGCATTGCTACATTTGATTTACTAATATCTTGTTAAAAATTTTTGCACATAAGTTCATGGGTGATTTTGGTAGATAGTTTAACTTTTTATACCATCTTTATATAATATTGTCAGGGTAGTGGTAACTTTATAATTTGAGAAGTGTTTTCTTCACTTTTATTTTCTGGAATAGTATGCTTAACCATTTGGTCCTCGATATCTTTTTGGGGGAGCTTTTAAATGAAGAATTTGCCTCAGTAGTTATAGGAATATTCAGATTGTCCATTGAATGTTGACTGAATTTTATGGTTTTTACAGAATTGGTCCATTTAACCCAAGTTTTTGCATTTATGACTATAAAGGTATTTGTAGTGTCCCTTTCTCATTCTTTTTTATAACTGCATGATCGGTAATGATGATCCTATTCCAATCCTGACGTGATTTTTGTTTATCATTATCAGTGTTGCTAGAGATTAATCAATTTTTATTTTTTAAAGAATAAGATTTTTGTTTCATTGATTTTTTTTCCATACTGTTATTCTGTTTTCAATGTCATTTGCATTTGTTTCTCAATTGCCCCCCCCCCCCCCCCCCCCCCCCACACACACACCTTTTTTTGGCTTCAGGTCACGTTTATTTTGCTCTTCATTTTCTGTTTTGTTTTGATTTTCAGTAAGGGGCTTGCTGCTTTGAGACCTTCTGTAAAGTAAGCATTTAGTATGATAAATTTCCCTCTCAGACTTGCTTTTAGCTGTATCCAATATTTTGGTATGTCATCTTTTTATTTGAATTTATTTATATGTATTAATTTTTTTCATTCTCCCTTGTTGCTCTTTGATTATGTAGAAGGTGTTTAATTTTAAGTGGTCAGATATTTCTCTGTTGTAAAATGTTACTCATTGATAGTTTGATCTCATTATGGTCAGAGAATATCTTTTTGTATGATTTAAGTTGTATTTGCAGAAGTTTATTCTGTGGCTCAGAATATGAGTTAGTATGGTGAATATTCTGTGGGTGTTTCAAAAAAATTTTTTTTACTGTTGAATAAAGTTCTGTATATGCAGTACATATATAGAATGGAATACTACTTAGTTTTAAAGAAGAATGAAGTCATGACATTTGCAGGTAAATGGATGGAAGTAGAGAATATAATGCTAAGTGAAATAAGCTAATCCCAAAAAAACCAAGGCCAAATGTTTTCTCTGATAAGCGGATGCTGATCCATACTGGGGGCTGGGGTAGGGAATAGTGAAGGAACTTTGGATTATGGAGAGGAGAGTGAGGAGAGGGGTGGGGCGGCGGGGATGGGAAGGATGGTAGAATGAGACAGACATTATTATCCTATATACATATATGATTACACTCTTGGTGTGCTTAAGCACCACCACAGCCAAAGGAATGAGAAGTTATGCTGCATTTGTGTGCAGTGTGTCAAAATGCATTCTACTATCATGTATAACTAATTAGAACAAATAATAAAAAAAAGAACAAATCTTTTATCCATGAAATTATTGGGAAAGAAAAAGTAATTCATGTTAGTTTTACTGTCCCATATTAAATTGTAATTGTTAAAGTCACAGTGCATGATAAGCCTTTATTTAAGATGGAAAAGGCATTAAACATTATCATAGTTACATTTAGGAAAAAATAGTATATTTACAGGGTTTGGTACTGTCAATGGCTTTGGCATCCAGTGGGGACCTTAGAATGTATTTTCTGTTGATAAGGGGGACTAGTTTTTAGCTCAGTTCTTTTTTTTTTTCTAAAACTTATACCAGCCTTGGTCACTTAATTTCTGTATTTTGACCATTTATATAATAAGAAATGTGTTTATTTTCTTATTTGTATTGTGTTTCTATTTTTAAGCTTTGCTTGTCTTCATATGGATTACTTAAACATTTTTTAATGATTTTTCTTTTATTTATAGTATTTTGTAACACATTTTCTCATAGTTTTCTTAATAGTTGCTTTAGGTATTATATTATACATGAGTTATCACAGTCTATTGGTATTGACATATTACGTCTGAGTGAAATATAAAAACCATACTTCTAATTTGTTTCCTTTTTTTCCCTTCTTTTGTACTGGAGCTTGAACCCAAGGGTGCTTTATAAGAGAGCCACATCATTACCCCTTACCCCCTTTAAATTTTTTTTTGATGCAGGATTGCGCTAAGTTGCTGAGGCTGGCCTTGAACTTGAAATCCTTCTGCCTCAACCTGTTGACCATGCCCATCTACTTTCACTGTTTTTTAAATATAATTGTCCCCAAAGTGTTTATGTATTTTAAGCACTGCATCAGATGTTATAATTTTTGCTTCATCATTAAAGATGCTTCATGAAACTCAGAGAAGAATAATTGATCGTATTTATTTCCATTTTCACTTATTCTGGTGGTCTGGTTTTTTTTGTTTTGTTTGTTTTTTAATGTTTCAAATCTTCATTAGTTTCTTTTTTGAAACTTCTTTGAGTCATTCTTTTTTTTTGTATCAGGTATTGAACCCAGGGCCACTCAACCACTGAGCCACATCCCCACCCCTTTTAATTTTAAGGCATGGTCTTGCTGAGTTTCTTAGGGCCTTGTAAGTTGCTGAGGCTGGCTTTGACTTGTGATCCTTCTGCCTCAGCCTCCTAAGTCGCTGCGATTATAGTTATGTACCATCACAGCTGGCTGTTGAGTCATTCTTTTTTTAAAAAAATTTTTTTAAAAATTCTAATTAGTTTATATATAAAAGTAGAATACAATTTGAGACATCATACATAAATGAAGTATTTTAACTTCTCATTTTTCTAGTTGTACATGTTGTAGAATCATTCTGGTAGTGTAATCATATGTACATAGGTTAATAATGTGTGATTTATGCTACTATCCTTCCCCCCCTTTCCTTCACTCCCCTCTTCCTAATCCAGAGTACCTCTATTTTTCCTTAGCCCCACTCCCCTCCTTATTGTGTATTAACAGCCACATATCAGAGAAATCATTTGGCCTTTGTTTTTTTTAAGAGTGGCTTATTTCACTTAGCATGATATTCTCCACTTCCATTCATTTACCTACAAATGTCATAATTTCATTCTTCTTTAATGCTGAGTTAATATTCCATTGTATATATGTACCAAATTTTCTTTATCCATTTATCTGTTGAAGGGCATCTGGATTGGTTGCATAGTTTAGCTGTTGTGAATTGAGCTGCTATAAACATTGATGTGGTTGTGTCACTGTAGTACACTGATTTAAGTCTTTTGGGTATAAACTGAAGAGTAGACTACCTGGGACAAATGGTGGTTCCATTCCAAGATTTCTGAGGAATCTCCATACTGCTTTCCATAGTGGAAATCTTTACCACACACACCTCAGATAGAGAACTATTCTCCATGATATATAAAGAAGTGAAAAAACTTAACACCAAAAAAACACAAATAACTCAATCAGTACATGGGTAAGGAACTGAACAAACACTTCACAGAAGAAAAAATACAATCAACCAACAAACTTATGAAAAGATGTTCATCATCTCTAGCAGTTAGAGAAATGCAAATCAAAACCACTCTAGATTTCATCTCACTTTAGTCAGAATGGCAATTATCAAAAATACAAGCAAAAATAAATGTTGGCAAGGATGTGGGGAAAAGATACACTCATGCAGTGTAGGGTCATTCTTTAAGGATAGTTTTCCCTGTGATATATTCTCTTAGTTTTTCCTCTATTTGAAAATGCTTTTATTTCCGTTTTCTGAAGGATATTTTCTTCAGATAAAATTCATGATTGGTAATCCTTTCAGTCCTTTAGAAATGTGCTGCTTCCTTCTGTCCTCCATTGTTTTAAGATGAGGGATATGCTGTCATTAGAATTGATTTTTTTTATAGGTAATAACATCTTTTATCCCTGATAGCTATCAATATTTTTTTCTTCATCTTTAGTTTTCAAAGGTTTATGACACTCAGTTTTTAAACATTTAATTGTTATATGTCTTAGCATGGGCTTCTTTTAGTTTGTGCTGTTTGGAATTCATTTAATTCCTTGAGTTTGTAGTTTTATTTCTTCTGCTAAATTTAGAAGTTTTTAGCCATCATTTCTTCAAATACCTTTTCAAACCTTTGCTCTCTTTCTGAGACTCTGTTGACACAAATATTAACTCTTTAGTTATTGTCTCATAGGTTCTTAAATGTATTCTTGCCTTGTGTGACACCTTTCCAATGAAAACGGGGCACTAGCTTGCACCACAGTCTTGGCTCTTATTGGTGGGATAACCTCAGGTCCCTGACTGGCCCCATTGACATGACAGAAGGAAGAAGTGGAAGGAGGACTAACTCATGTCCTTTGGTTGCTGTAAGTTGAATTGGAATCTTAGCTGTCTGCTGGGTTCAGAACATTGGAAGTGGGAATGTTAGTGCCAGTCAAACCTGGATTCCTCCTCCTTTTCTGCTTCATTAATGTGTGATTGCAGCAGAAACTTAGCTTTCTATGGGGCCTTGCTGACTTGTATGAGGGCCTGAGCTGAATATTGGCTTGTTTACTTCACACTTTGTTGTTGATGCTGAATTATGTGGACATTCTGTGTACCGTTGGGCCCTGCTGGCACTACTTGGGTAGTGGAATTGTAGTACCATCTATTTATATTAGGTGGGAGATGGAAATGAAATTTCTAGGCTACCCCTTGTGAAACTGTGGGGATCAGGGATTCTACTGCTGTTTGTCTGGAATACAGTGAATATTGACAAAAAGATTTGTGTTGTTACTCCCCCCTTTCCTATATGTTTTGACTTAGAAAGATAGGCTTTTCTTTATCCTTATTTTTTTTTTCATGCCTGTTATTGTTTCTGGGTTAGAGGCCTTTTTAATATCCTGTCTGGAATATACATAGGCTTTGTTGTCTGGAGGCAACAGGGTTCTTAGCAAATTCGCCACTTTTCTGCTCTTCAAGGGCCAAGGTAGTCTACCTTCTTTTAATTTCTCAGAATCTGCCTATGCTTATTTGTGTTTTGGCCAGGGTTTTCAGTTGTAAGGAACACTGGGAAATAAAGGAAGTCTTACTTTATACATGCCCCCAGTTTTCATTTATATGTGGTAAAATACTGAACTAGAATATCCTTAGTTTCTTTCATCTAATATTGTATAATTTTGTCTAATATTGTGTACTGACATAATTTTATGATCCCTAATGATATTTTATTATTGCTGAGATAGAGAAAAGAACTTGAGCTTTAGAGTTATGTCTGTTTGGATTCTAAAAGATGGAGAGGCAGGCTTTTTTGTTTTTTGTTTTTTGTTTTTAACCAGGAATTGAATCCAGGAGAGCTTAACCACAAGCCACATCCTTAGCCCGTTTTATTTTTTATTTTGAGTCAGGGACTTTTTGAGATGGGTAACTAAGTTGCTTAGGGCCTCGCTAAGTTGCTGAGGCTGGCTTTGAATTTGCAATCCTCCTGCCTCAGCCTCCCAAGCTGCTGGAATTACAGGCGTGTGCCATGGCCGTGCCCAGCTGGAGAGACAGTTTTTGCATGGTTGACAGGAGCATGAAAACCAGAACCAGTGTGCCTAGACTTGTGTCTTGGCTTTACCTTTACTAGGTATATGATCTTAGACAAATTATTTTGTTCGTCTTGGTTTCCTTATAGCTAAAATGGGATGATAGTATTGACCTTATAGACTTGTGAAGATTAAAAGAGTTATATATAAAGTACTTGGAACAATGCTTCCACATAATAGTCATCATTTAAATGCTTATTATTACTTAACAATTGTATGGCCTTAGGTTAGTCTTAATCTGAATCTTAGTTTTGCTGTTTGTAAAAGAGGGTAATTATGCTTATACATATATTAAGATATATATCTTGCATAATAATGTCTTGTTTGTATATTAGTTATACTTAAATTAAATTACATCTATTTTTGTAGATTTTGAAATATTTTTATCACCTAAAGAAATTTGGAGAAGTCACAAGCCATTAACTTTTGTGAAGGAGTGTGTAGTTTCATAATCCTTTGCAAGGGTATCTAAATATGTAGTATAAAATGTATCTGAATCTTTATTTAAATATGTACAGTACAAATTGGAATTATGAAAGTTTTAAATATATGTAATGAAGTAAAAATTTTTACGTTGATCTTGTTATATAGAAAAACAAAATTTTGATTTATTTTCTTTTATTTGCATAGAACGGAAAGATGCTGAAGGGTGGGAAACTGTTCAGAGAGGAAGGCCTGTTCGTTCACGATCAACAGCAGTGATGCCAAAAGTTTCATTAATAACAGAACTGATAAGGTCAAAGGATGACAGTGATAAGGAAAATGTATGTCTTTTACCTGAGGAAAGTGTACAGAAAGGTGAATTTATTGGAGATGGACCTTCTAATACTATAGAATCTCGGCCCAAAGACTCATTGCACTCTTCTGATCATCCCCTTGCTGAAAGAACCCAGGTAATATACTCTGAACATTTTTTCTTTGTTACATTACCTTTTTGAAAAGGGTCTTTATGTCCTGGAATGTCTCATCTTTCTATTTCATTTTTAAAATTTTATATTGAAAAATTTGAGATCTACAGAAAAGTTTCAAGCATAAAATAGTGAACTCTCCCGCAAGATATTGTTTGCTTAGATTCACAAATTAACATTTAATACATTTTTTTCTTTGCTCTCATTACATGCCACCACATATGTTATATGCTAAACATTTGAGATTAAAATACAGACATTCACCTTTGAATACATATTGTATATATTGAATGTATACATGCTTTGAATATAGTGTGTATTTCCAAAGAATAAAGAAATTCTTTTACATAACCACATTATAACTATAACACTTGGGGAATTTTCACATTTTCATATAATGTCATCTAATTTATAGTTAATATAAAAATTTTCTGTGCCAATAATTTCTTTTTATATTTTTTTCCTCATTCAGGACCCAGTCCCAAATCACATAGTATATTTGGTTTTGTTTCTTCAATATTTTTTATTGGGAATAATTTTTCAGCCTGTCTTTCTTTCTTTCTTTTCCTTCTTTCTTTTTTTCTCCACTGAGCCATATCCCCATCCCTTGTTTTTGATGACACTAAGAATTGGGAAGAATAAAGTGCAGGGTTTCTTATGCTTTTATTTATTGTTTTTCCTAAATTAGTTTGGCTTATGCCTTTCTGACAGCAACAAAATGAATGTAATTAGTATCACATTGAGAGGCACATGGATGGCAGTTTGCCCAGCTTTGTTAACTTTGACTAGTTGGTTAAGGTAATGTTTTCCTGCTTCTGGAATATTATTAAAAATGGTAATGAGATTTTGAGCTTGTTCTACTTCTTCCTTTTTTTTGGGGGGGGGTGTAGTGGAGATTGAACCCAGGGGTGCTTAAACACTGAACCACATCCCCATCCCTTTTAAAAAATATTTTATTTTTAAGGACAGGGTCTCACTGAGTTGCTAAGTGCCTTGCTAAGTTGCTGGGTTTGGCTTCGAACTTGGTATCCTCCTACCTCAGCCTCCTGAGCTGCTGGAATTACGGGTTTGCCCCACCACCCGAACTTGTTCTACTTTAACTTCCTACAAATGCTAATATTTGATATAATTTAAAAATTAATAGATTCAATATGTATCCTGTTAGTCTAGTATTTATTTTACTTATATATACTCATATCTTCTTATATATTTATATAAAGGTAACATTCATTTGGTATAATTTTATGTAAAATGATAAAATATAGAAAGTATTCTTTGATATTATAGGAAATGGTTTAAATTAATCAGTTGCAAAATGGTTGTAATACTTTCAGTTTAGAATAATAGCTACTATCTAAAGTTCTCTTAGGCACAGAATATATATATATATACATACATATACACATATATAGATCTTTATTTTTTGCCACAGGAAATGTTTTTTTATCTTCCTTGTCTTCTTTTCTAATGATGATAATGGCTCTTAATCCTACATTATAATTATGTACCTAAATAGTTTATATATACTTATATACATAAACCAATCTGTATATGTTTTATGCCCATGTGAGATTGTAGACTCCTTGGGGGTAGTATCTTATGTAGCTTACTAATTTTTGACTACATGGAACAGAATTCTGGATACATGGCTAAGTAATCAGTACATATTTGTTGGATGTATTTTTAAGAAACTCTTTAATGTGGGAGACACTTCCTGAAGAATCACTGGTTAATTTTACCTAACAAACACATAGCATTTTTGATACAGCACTTTATCTAAGAAATACAATTTGTTATAAAAGCTATTCTTGTTTTATATAGTGAATAAATTTACATTGTATGTGGAACTTTGGAATAAACTTGCTAAAAATGTTTTAGTATAAAAGTTCACTGCTAATGGTAGCCAAATGATGATAACATTTGTTTTTTTCACTGTCATTCTAAAAATAGAATTAGTATGTCTATATATTTTCTCAACATTACTTTATAATAGTTTGGCTTTTATTTTGTCACATAAATGATATTGAGTTTTTAATAAACAGAGTTGACTATATTGTAAACATCAGTAATGCTAATATAAATATTGCCAAGGAGATTATAAACTATGGTGACCAACATAAAAATAATGTTGATAACAATATAAACAAAGCATAATTTAAATAATGTATATACTAAAATCAGTACTTTGAAACACTAAGTTCTGACCAATAGGAGAATTTCAAAAGTAGTTTATAAGACTTGGGCAAGTTTAATATTTGTATAAATAATTAATCAAATCTGGAGGTTTTATGGCCACTGCGGTGTTTATTTAAGAAGTGATGTGAGTTTTAAATTCACAATTTTAAATTTCAGTTCTTTGACTTGGAGTATAATCAGAAAACAAAGTACTGTTCTTTGTTAGGAAGTAAAAATAAATGCTTGGTTATGTTTACTGAATTAGGAAGATTTTTTAAAAAATGCCTATGTGTTTGGCTTAATTCAGAGTTATTTTTAGTATTATTTCCATATTTCTGTTTGTTATGTATTAATTTATTGAAGGGAAGGGAAATGGGGAGGATATCTAAATCTGAAGTATACAAATCACACGACAAGATACCTCATGCTTTTGTTCATGCTTTTTTCTTTTCAATCTGAGAATTCTTAACCATGTATCATGGGTCTTGATCAAAGGTACTTTGTGAGCATGTTAGTATTATCTGAAGGGATCAAGTTTTATAATTTTTTTTAGTTAAATACCTCAAAATATATTTTGATATGAAATGGTTTCAGGATATTTTTAAAATACTGAATACCCTCAATTACTATCAGACCACCTGCAGGAAAGTTCTTGTAAATGCCTTTAGTTGGATGAGTTACATATTCAAAGTGTTATACTTGTGTGACTAGATTTCTTTGTGAGAGATTTGAAGTACTTGTCAAGAATTGCCTACTTTTAGAGAATATAATTGCAACTTTTATTGCTTAATTTCTGTGCATACTAAAGACAATACTCAATATATAGTAGGCATGTAAATAAAATTTGTGCTGCTTAATGGTTTTTCCTTTTGTTGCACTTGAAACATACGAAAAAAGATAAATGAGTTGTCTGTCATGCAGGTAAGTAGTATTTTATACTTGAGTAAGTAGAACCAGCTCTTCTAGACTCATATAGTTGGTGAGTGTTTTTCTTTTTCTTTTCTTTTTCTTTTTGTTTTTTTTTTTTGTCTCTGATTTTATTCTATTAATATGTTTTGTTAGTTCACAGTGAGTACATTGGATGTCAAGAATTCTGGCAGTAGTCAAGACAGTTCTGTGCCACTTTCTGAAATACCTGCTGTTCACATTGATACAGAGCATGTTTTAGAATCTCAGCAAGTTGACACACCTTCTTTGCAAACAAATGAAGATAAATTTCCAGTAGAGGAAGCAAGGATAGAAAGTGAAATGGACCCTTCAGATATTTCAAATGTGAGTGCTGCTCACTTGGTAAGAACAACTTATCAGAATTCTGAGTAAATATACTTAAAAGGCCTAAACCCCAATAGCAATAACTTGTATTGTTTATTACTTTGTATTTTATAAAGCATTTTATATATATTATTTCTGTTTAAAATTTTTATATTAATCTTTTGATGTAGTTAAGATTCTTGATTATAGAGGAAGAAATAAGACTAAGAGAGTAAAAACTTGTTCAAAATCATTTATTTTATATGTTATTTAACCAAATGCATTGTAGCCCAAGATTGAGAAACTAAACCTAGTATCCATGTCCCTTGCTTGTTCTGGGTTTGATCCTTAGCATTGCAACAACAACAACAACAACAACACAATTACAAACGACCAGAAAAAAAGGAGGTAGGGGAGAGAGAGAGAAAGAGAAACTACTCTTAACCCTGTAATTCTATAATGACAAAGTCTTCCATGTAATATCTGGCATTCTGATAGATGAAATATTTTGCCTGTGGGACTTAATTTAAAAATTTTTCTTTACTGAATAATTTAAACAGCTGCTTTCATTTGTTTGGTCTTTACATTAAAATTTATTTACCATCCCTATTCCAGAATTCCTAAAAATGAATTGGTTATAGTTAGGTTTATGTTTTTGAAAGGTTTCCTATTTCTGCCTATCTCTTTCTATTGCTCATTTTAGTATTAAGACACTTGACCCTGTGGATGATCCAGAACATCAGAGAAGTTTTGTAATTTCGTATAAATGAAATCATATAATCTTTGGTTGGCTTATTTCACTCAGCATCATCATTTTGAGGTTCATCCATGTAGTTGTTTATTAATAGTTCATGCTTTTCATCACATTTAGTAGTATTGTGTTGTATACATGTAATACAATGTGCTTGTTTATTCATTTAATTCCCCAAAAAAATATCCATTTGAGTTTCTTGTAAATTTTTGTTACGACTTAAAATGATATGAAAATTGTGAATACATCTTAGTTTTTAAATGTTTTTGTTTCTCTTAGAGATATACCTAGATCACTTTCATTGATAGAGATATAAGAGACCTGCATAATACTATTAATTTTCTGTTTACTTGTTCTGTCAGTTTAGAGAAGGATATTGAAAACTCTATAATTCTGTTTCTGTATTTTTTCTTTTTTTATTTATAATAGTAGTATGTATTACAATTCATAATGCACATATATAGCATCTTTTACATATAACTGTTTGTATACAAAGTATATAAGTACCATTCAGATCTTTAATCATGCATTTAGGATAATGATATCCATCTCATTCAACCACCAAATTTTTTTCTTCCCCCCTCCCCCCTTTGCTCCTTCCCTTCCCCTCCCTTTCTTTGACCATTCTAGTGTTCCTCTAATCCTCCTCTGTACCCCCATCCAACAACACTGTGAACTAGCCTCCTTATATCAGAGAAAACATTCGGTATTTGGATTTTTGAGATTGACTAATTTCACTTAGCATTATATTCTCCAACTTCATCCATTTACCTGCAAATGCCATTATTTTATTCTCTTTTATTGCTGAGTAAAATTCCATTTTATATATATACCACATTTTCTTTATCCACTCATCTACCGAGGGACATCTAGGTTAGTTCCACAATCTACCTATTGTGAATTGTGCTGCTATTAACATTGAAGTGGCTGTGTCACTGTAATATGCTGTTTTTAAGTCCTTTGGGAATAAACCTAGGAGTGGGATAGCTGGGTCATAGGGTGGTTCAGAGACCTGCATAATACTATTAATTTTCTGTTTACTTGTTCTGTTAGAGAAGGATATTGAAAACTCTATAATTCTGTTTCTGTATTTTTAAAGCAAATTTATTGAGTTACAGTTAACCCAACATATGGTTCAACAAATTGACCTAACATACAGTTCATCAATTTAAAGCTTAAAATTACATGTTTTTAAGCATCTTCATAAAGTTGTGCATCCATTCCCATAATCAGTTGTATAGTACTTTTATCACTTCAAAAAGAAATAAACTATTTACTACCTGTCATTCCCTTTCATTCCCACATCAACTCTCCCAAACCTACACAATTGCTAATCTGCTTTCTATATATATAGTCTTGCCTGTTTTGGACATTTCATAGAAATGAAATTCAATATGTGGGTCTTTGTGAAAGACCATTTACCATGTTTTAAAGGTTCAACTTTGTTTTAGCCTTAATAATTTATTTGTTTTCTTAATTAAATAGTATCTTATTGTATGGATGATACCAAATTCTATTTAGCTGTTGGTGGACATTTAGATGTTTCTGTTATTTTGCTGTTAGCTATAATGACTAATGCTATTTCTCCTGGATATGTGTCTAGAAGAATTGCTGGGTCATGTAAACTTTATGTTTAACCTTTTGAGGAACTATCAGACTATTTTCCAAAGTGGTTACATGATTTTAAATTCTCATTAGGTTTATTTACTGTGGCAGTTATATCAAGTTTTTGTCTCATTTATTTTTAAGTTGTTAATTTCTTTTTTAAAAAAATATTTTTTAGTTATAAGTGGACACAATACCTTTATTTTATTTATGTGGTGCTGAGGATCGAACCCAGGGCCTCATACGTGTGAGACGAGCACTCTACCTCTGAGACACAGCCCCAGCCCCTAAGTTGTTAATTTCTGAGGACTGTTTTGCTTCCTGATGAAGTTGACCCATTTATTATTACGAAATGATCTTTATTCCTTGTGATATTTTTTGCTATAAAATCTGCGATATTAATTCATAAGTATGTTTTCCCAACAATACTTTGGTATTCTTTTAATTAGTTGGATTTTTTTTACTTGTATCTGTATTTAAAAAAAATTTTAAGTTGTTAATGGACCTTTATTTAATTTATTTATATATAGTGCTGAGAATCAAACCCAGTGCCTCACACATGCTAGGCAAGTGCTCTACCACTGAGCTACAACCCAGCCCTGTAATCTGTATCTTAATGTTTAAATTAGGTTTCTTATAGGAAACATTTTTGGGTCTTGTTCTTTTTCCAATTTGACAGTCTGTACCTATTAATTGGGCTATTTACATTATTTACATTTAATAAGATTATTGATGTGGTTTGTTTAAATCTATAAGCTTATGAATTGTTTTTCATTTGACCCATGGTCTCTGTTTCCTCTTTTATTTTCTATAATATCATTTTAATATTCTTTGTTGACTTATTTTTTTTTAATCTCCAAATACAGTCCCCTGAAGAAGGGGATAATTCTTTAACATATGAATTTTTGGGGTACACATTTAAGTTCATAGCACTCATAATCATTTATTTGGCCATTTGTAAAAATTGATCAAGTATCCAGGATCAAAGGTTATAAGGAACAGAAAATACAAATCTGAATCAGAAATCTTCCAGTATGAAAAGATACAATTTTTTTTCAAATTTATTTTTTATTCTAAGTTGTTAGAAATGATAGCAGAATGTATTACATTTCATATTATACTTGTAAAGCACATTTTTACATATCTCTGTTTGTATGCCAAGTGTATTCACACCATTCGTGACTTCATACATGCACTTAGGTAATGATATCCGTCTCATCTTACCATCTTTTTTTTTTTGTTGTTGGCTTATTAACATAACTTTGTTTTGTTATTTGTTTGCTGTAGGGTCTACAATATATATTTTTAGCTTCTCATGGTTATTAATTGATCACTGAATCATATTATTTATATTTCTTATAATGCATTTTTTATTCTAAAATAAGAGTATGATTCTTTTAAAAGCATGAATAAAAACAGAATTCCTGCAGCGTGAGAGAGGACCTTTTAGGGACTGCCCTCTTCTAATGTATTTTCACGTTTGGTGTTCTGAATATATCATCAATAGTACAGCATGTATTCATTCAATGTTTCCATTATAGAAGTGTATTTGATATTTAATCTATAACTGTTTTGAATCTTGACATCCAAATGAAATTCATACTTTGTCATTAATAATACCTATTATTTATATAACTTTACAGCTATCTGGTAAAGAAGGTAAGTCATGGATTATTGTACCATTTTATGGAATAATAAATGTGCTCTTCGTTTTAATAAACTTCTAAATCACACAGCTAGCAAGTGAGTGAGACTGTATTGGATCAAGATTTATGATTGTAGATCCATTTTTATTATTCAGTGTGTACTGTTGATTTCATGATTATAAGATTAAGAAAGATGTGATTATTTAACATTTCAGTCCAGTGATTCTTTGTGTTTATTTTTAACTTTATAGTCCATGGCAGAAGTCCTTGCAAAAAAAGAAGAGCTAGCAGATCGTCTAGAAAAGGCCAATGAAGAAGCCATTGCTAGTGCTATTGCTGAAGAAGAACAGTTAACTAGAGAAATTGAAGCTGAAGAAAACAATGATATTAACATTGAAACTGACAATGACAGTGATTTTTCTGTGAGCTTTTATAATTTTAACATAATTGTTCAATTATACACAGAAATAAAATTCTTCGGACCAGAAAGGCTTAGTGTTAATTCAGCCCTACTTAAAATTGTTTATTTAAAAAAAAATCTTCTGTAATAATAATAATTATTATTCTCATGGTGATTTAGACTTATATAATGAACAATAGCAATTTTTTTTTAATACATGACCATTACTAAATATTTTCTTATAGGATACAACTGACACATTAAAAGTTGTTATTCCCATTTTACAAATTAAGACATTGAGTCTTACAGAAAGTAAAATTTCAGCATTACTCAAATAGTAATTTATAGAGATTGAAGAAGAATCTAAGGTTTTTACATTTTGTATTCTACTAACAAGTAGCAAATGATGCACTGCATTGATGTTACTCAGTGCTCAGGTTATATATTTTAAAGAAGGGAATTTGTTAAAGAATAAAAGTAACCGTCAGTTCTGTGTTTTGCGTATTTTTGTGCCTTACTCTCTGCTAATGCGTGCTTTGTATATTATGTCAGTGTTGATTTTGTAATAGTGTAATGTCAGTATGTTTCTTTTGAAGTTTATTCTTTTTGTCTATATTAATGACTAGTAAGTTCTTAAAATGTATAATCTATAGTATTTTAATTTGGTAATTATTGTGACTATACAAAGTATGTACCTTTGTCCTGATTTCAAACTATTAGTTAAGTGAAATGTATTAAGAAATGGTAGAAAAATTTCATGTATAGTTCACTTTTTAAGTTTATATAAATTGTGTTTGAAAATTTGTTTTTCTTTCCTTACATTTTAGGCCAGCATGGGCAGTGGGAGTGTATCTTTCTGTGGTATGTCTATGGACTGGAATGATGTTCTTGCAGATTATGAAGGTATTATCTGTGTGTGCATATGTCTCTGTGTATATTTGGTGTGTAGGTACAACCTGATGTAATCAGTTGTTTTATCATGTGCAGTTTCTGTGTAAAATAAATAATTTGGGATAGGAATGCTATAGACTTTTAAAACTTTGTTTTAAAATATTGGTTTTAGAGAACTATGTGGTTAAAGAGTAACCGTGGTTTTCTTTTTTCTGAATAGCTCGTGAATCTTGGCGACAAAATACATCCTGGGGGGATATTGTAGAAGAGGAACCTGCTAGACCTCCAGGACATGGAATTCACATGCATGAAAAACTTTCCTCACCATCTCGTAAAAGGTCTGGCCTTTGAAAATTAATTTGAAATGTTTCACAGGGGGTAAACCAGCCGCTCTTATGTATTAAATAGAGCTGCTACACGACCTTTTTTGGCACGTTACTTTAACACAGTTCCAGATCCATTGAAAAGTGATAATCGTTTCCTGAAATGCTAGGCCAAATTGAGTTTTGTATACTTTAAGACCTTTGAAGTCTAAAGAACACTATTTTTGGCCTCATCATCTAAACATTTTTGTCTCTTGTTCTTTTGTTTACATTAATAGAACAATTGCAGAATCTAAGAAGAAACATGAAGAGAAGCAAATGAAAGCACAGCAGCTAAGGGAGAAGTTGCGTGAAGAAAAAACATTAAAGCTTCAGAAATTATTAGAAAGGGTAAGTTTTTATTTTTATGAAAGTGTGATAGTCTTAAATTGGTGGGCATATTTTCAAATAGACTTTTTTTTTGTCTGAGAGCAGCTAAACAAACCATAAAAATAATTATATTCTCTAGGAAATAAAGGCATTTCTCTCTGAATTCCATAAGGTTAACTAGTAAAAAAAAAAAAGAATTTGTTTTTCCTGTACTGAATTTTTCTTTCCTAAACTATCTCATAAATTGATATTTTGCAGGGTTGGCATGGATTTGTGAAGCTGAACTTTGTCTCTTGCCATTTTCATTGCAAGGTGTCCTTTTGTAGTGTATAATGTTGTAGGACAGTTTTGAGGCTAAGATTATTAAGTTTTTTTTTTAATGTATGGCTGCCTGTGGCCAGCTTGGGTACTTGCTGTTGGCTTTAATTTTTAATATTTGAATGTGCCTGTGGCCACCCTCAGTCACAGGGGAGCAAGCTGCCACCCTGGCCCCTAGTTATTGTTACTGTGTGTACCTATGCTGCTGGTGATGTAGGTGGCATGCAAATGGTTCATCCCCCTGTCTATGTGCATGCAGCCAAACAATAGAGCTGTGCATGTTGGTAGCTCTGCCCAGGCCCCTACCACCACCTGCCCCAACCTTCAACTACTCAGATAAGTTCACTGCTTAACAGAAAACTATTATTGAAAATTTCAGTAGCCTTTGAAGGTACTGCAAATTACCTGGTAATTTTTGCAACTGGGAAACAAACAGTTACTGATGTCATTAATACCAGCCTTTGAACTGCCATGCCAGCACACAGTTCTGGACTCAAGAGGTGCTATACACCTTTGTGCATGGTGTTCCATGCGTTACTAGGACTGGTGCAGCAAAACACTCCCCTGTTTGCCTCCTTACTACTGTCAGTGGCCCCATAACCCCTTCCCCCAGCTTATGGTCTTTTCTTACCAAAGCCAGTCCATAAAGTCTGCACAAGACTGCTTTTTCAGATGTACAAGAAACAGTGCAGAGATATGAAAAAAAAAAAAAAATCAGGAAAACTGTCAAAAGAACACAATAAATTTCTAGTAACTGACTTAAATATATGCAGATCCATACATTTCTTGATAAAGAATGAAAAATAATCATTCTTGGTAGTTTGGCAAGCTACAAGAGAACACAAATAATTGTAAAAATTAGGGAAACAACACAAGAACAGAAAAAGCTCAAGAAAGAAGGCATTAAAAAAAAAGAAATTCTGTATCTCAGAAATTCAGTGACTAAATTAATAAATGCAACAGAGAGCTTCAATAGCAGACTTGATGAAACACAAGAAAAAAAACATCACAAATTTAGAAGAAGAGGTCATTTGAAAGATAAGTAAGAGGAGGGAACAAAAAGAATGAAGAAAAGCTATTGGATTTATGTGAAACCATTACCAAACCAATATATGCATCATAGGAATTAAGAAGGAGATAAAGGGACAAAAAGCTTTTTAAGGAAATAACTAAAAATTTCTAGATGTCCATAGAACCTCAGGTAGGTTAAAGATAAGTCTACACCAGCTGGGTGCAGTGACACATGCCTGTAATCTCAGTTATGCAGGAGGGTAAAGCAGGAGGATCACATGTTTGAGGCTGTCCTTGGCAACTGAGTGAGTCTTTGTCCCAAAATAAAAAAATAAAAAGGACTAGAGCCAGGGGTAGAATGACCCTGGGTTCAATCCCTACTACTACCACACCCCCTCCCCCCATAATTTTACACCAAGATTTATTGTAACTAAACTATGAAAACTCAAAGATAAAGAATTTTGAAACCAGAAAGAGAAGCAGCTTGTTACACACAAGGGAATCCCATCACCAAAGCAGTCACTGAATTTTTCAACAGATAACCTTACAGACCTGGAGCCAATGAGACAATATATTCAAAATGCTGAAAGAAACTGCCAACTATAACTACTATATCCTATAAAACTATCCTTTAAAATTTTGGGAAGATTAAGTCTTACAGACTTTAAAAACTGAAGGAGTTCATCACCATTAGATTTGTCTTAGGAGAAATGCTTAACAGAATTCTTAAAATGAAAATAAAAACATGATAAACAGCAATGTGAAAGCATATAAAAGAATAAACTTCAGGGGCTGGGGCTGGGGCTCAAAGGTAGCACACTTGCCTGGCATGTGTGAGGCACAGGGTTGGTATATCAGCTCCACATATGAATAAGTAAAATAAAGGTCTGTCAACAACTAAAAAGATATTTAAAAAAGGAAAAAAACCCAGAATAAACTTCGGTGTTCGGGGTAAATATATCATGAAATACAGAACTTAACACTAATGTGGCGCACAAACAGTAACTCCAATTTGAAAACTAAAAGACAAAAAGTATCAAGAATAACCAAAATGACAAAAATGTGGTAGTGGATTTACAAGTAAAAAGTAGTTAACTCCGACAGTAAGACACAAAGTGTGTTTATAGGTAAAAGTATAGTTTTTGTATGCAGCTGAACTTAGGTTATTATCAAATTGAAATAGAGGGCTTGACTATCAAAGCAAAACCTATCAAAGACAAAAAAGGTAAAAGAAAAACCATTACAAGAGCAAAAACAGTAAAATAAGACTATAGTGGAGGAAAGACAAAATAGAACTGCCAAACAGAAAATGTGTAACACAATGGCAATAGTGAGTTTGTACCAATCAATATTTAACTTAAAATGTAAATGTATTAAATTATCCTCAAAAAGCCAGGCACAGTGGCACGTGCCTATAATGCCAGCAACAGTGGAGGTGAAGGCATGCTTGCAAGTTGGAGGCCAACCGGTACAATTTAGGAGATCTTGTCTTCAAACAAAAAATAAGCAGTGTTTGGCACATGACTCAGTGGTAGTTTCCCTGGGTTCAATTCCCAGTAACAACCAGCACAACAAAGAAGCATTGAGTGGCTGGGTGTGGTGGTGCATGCCTGTAATCCCAGTGGCTCTGGAGACTGAGACAGGAGGATTGCAATTTCAAAGCCAGCCTCAGTAACTTAGTGTGGCCCTACGCAATTTAATGAGACCCTGACTCCAAAAAATAAAAATAAAAAGGACTGGGGATGTAGCTTAGTGGTAAATTGTCCCTGGGGTAAATTTCCACTACCCTTTTCACCCCCACCCCACATGTCCCAAAAAGCATAGAGTGCCTGAATAAAAAAAAAATAAGATACAGTCATATGCTGTCTATAAGAGACTCATTTTAGATTTAAAGACACATATACGCTGGATGCAAAGGGACAGAAAAAAGATATTACATGCAGCCGGGCGCGGTGGCGCACGCCTGTAATCCCAGCACTTGGGAGGCTGAGGCAGGAGGATCGCGAGTTCAAAGCCAGCCTCAGCAAGGGAGAGGCACTTAGCAACTCAGTGAGACCCTGTCTCTAATAAAATACAAAAAAGGTCTGGGGATGTGGCCCAGTGGTTGAGTGCCCCTGAGTTCGATCCCTGGTACCAAAAAAAAAGATATTACATGCAAATTTTAATCAAAAAGAGGTGACCATACTTTTGTTAGACAACATATACTTTAAGTCAAAAAATGTCACTAGAGAGAAAAGTAATTGAATAAATGATAAAAGAGTTAATTCAAGACATAAAAATTATATTTGCACCCAACATTGGAGTATATAAATATATAAAATAAATATTAACAGATATCAAATGAGGAATTAATAGGAATTCAGTTACAGTAAATGACTTCAAGCCCCACTTTCAGCAATGGAATATTCAGTTAGAAAAACAACATGGAAATAGCCAGTTTAGTTACACTTAGACTGAATAGACATATACAGAGTTTTCCACCCAAAAGTAGCAAAGTACTCATTCTTTACAAGTGCACGTGGAACGTTCTCCAGGATGGATCACATGTTTTGTCACAAAACAAGTCTTTAGCAGTTTAAGAAGATTATACCAAGTATATTCACAGATCACATGGAATCAACCTAGAAATCACTGACAAAAAGAAAACATGAAAATTAAAAAAAAAAAAACATGGAAACTAAACATCACACTATTGAACAACTAGTAAAAGGGAAAAATCAGTAGACAACTTAAGTAATACTTTGAAGCAAATGAAAAAACCAATACTCAAACTTGTGAGATGTACTAAAAGTAAGCAGTAAGAGGAACATTTATGAAGATGAATGCCTACGTTAAAAAAGTAGCTAGGTCTCAAATAAGCAACCTCATTTTCCAACTAAAGGAACTAGAAAAAGACGGGAAAACTAAACACAAAATTGGTAAATGGTTGGAAAAGTAAAGTGGAGTAAATGAAACTTACAAAGAAATAAATGAAACTGAGTCATTTTTTAAAGATAATATAGAAAGTTTGAAAAAAAATAATGCTCATTGGAGCATTATAGTTATACATATTAATTAGGTTCATTTTGAGAAAATCATACATGCATGGCATTTGATTTCAGTCCCTGTTTTCCCCCTTTCCCCTCTTCTCCTCCCTTCTCCAGTTCTCCTTCCTCTACTCTATTGATCTTCCTTTAACTTATTTATTTTAATTTCTACTTATACATAAAAGTGAAAAAGCCCATGGTATATTTATATATGCACATAATGTGGTTTTAATATTTATTCCTCATTCCCTCCCTTTCTTGTTCCTCCTCCCTCTCTTTCAATCTCCTTCCTCTACTCGGCTGTTCTTCCCTATGTCTTTATGATATTCGATTGCTTCTCCTTCTTTCCCTTATTTTGCTCTAGCTTCCACATATGAGATAAAGCATTCATCCCATGATTTTCTGAGACTGACTGACTTCGTTTAGCATGATGTTCTCCATTTTCATTCATTTACTAGCAAATGCCATTATTTCATTCTTCTTTATGGCTGAATAAAACTCCATTGTGTATATATACCACATTTTCTTAATCTATTTATCTATTGATGGGCATCTGGACTGATTTCATAATTTGGTATTGTGAATTTTGCTGCTTTAAACATTGAGGTGGCTGTATTGCTGTAGTATGCTGATTTGAGTTCTTTTAGATAAACACTGAGGAGTGTGACAGCTGGGTCATATGGTGGTTCCATTCCTAGTTTTTTGCTACTGCTTTCTAAAGTGGTTATACTAATCTTCATTGCCACTAACAATGTACAACTGTGCCTGTTCCTCCACATTCTCACTAGCATTTATTATTATTATTTGTGTTTTTGATAGTTGCCATTCTGACTGGAGAGAGATAAAGTCTTAGTGTAGTTTAGTTTTGAATTTCCCTGAATGTTAGAGATGTTGAACATTTATTTGTGTGAATCTGTTGGCCATTTGTATTTCTTTTCAGAAGGTTCTGTTTAGTTCTTTTGCCCATTTATTGATTGGGTTATTTGTTTTTTTTTTGATGTTAAGTTTCTTGAGTTTCTTAATATATTTAGGATATTAATACCCTGTCAGAGGAGCAGCTGACAAAGAATTTCTCCCATTTTGTAGGCTTTCTCTTCACACTGTTAATCATTTGCTGGCAAATGTTTGTTTTTTTTTTTTTAATTTGATGGCATCCCACTTATTGATTCTTGGCTTTATTAAGTTTTAGGGGTCTTGTTAAGGAAGTTGGTGCTAGCACCAATATGATGGAGTGTTGACCCTATGTTTTCTTTGAGCATTTGTAATTTTCTTGTCTAATTCCTCTTTTTTTTTTTAATATTTATTTATTTGCTTTAGTTGTACACAATGAGTTTTTATTTTTACGTGGTGCTGAGGATCGAACCCGGGCTGCGCACGTGCTAAGCGAGCGCTCTATTGCTGAGCCACAACCCCAGCCCTAATTTATCTTTGATCCATTTTGATTTGGCTTGTGTGCAGGGTGATAGATAGGGATCTAATTTCATTCTTCTAAATATTGATATATATCTTTTCCCGGCACCATTTGTTAAAAAGGCTGTTTTTTCTCCAACATATATTTTTGGCACCTTTGTCAAGTATCAGATGACTATAAGTGTGTGTGTGTGTGTGTCTCAGTCTTCTATTCCATCAGCTTTCATGCCTATTTTTTTTTAATATTTATTTTTTAGTTGTAGTTGGACACAATACCTTTATTTTATTTATTTATTTTTATGTGGTGCTGGGGATCAAACCCAAGGCTGTGCATGTGCTAGGCGAGCACTCTACCACTGAGCAACAACCCCAGCCCCTTTCATGTCTATTTTGATACTAATACTATGCTGTTTTTGTTATTGTGACTCTGTAATATAATTTGAGATCAGATATTGTATTGATTTCTGCAAGACTCTTCTTGCTCAGTATTGCTTTGGCTATTCTGGGGGCAATAAGAGGGACAAAAAAGCAAGGTAAGAATGAAAAAGCAAATCAATATTAAAACAGCTCAGACTCTCATATAATTATACCACACCTGAGTTAAATCAAGGCTAAATAATAAACAAGTGCAGAAGAAAGCAGTTAATGAGAAAGTAAAATTATATGAATATGTGTATTTTTTTGAACTTATCTGTGCAGTGAGAACACATCCCCCAACATGTGTTCATGTGCATGCACACACAATCTTAAGGGGAAAAATATGAAATGATGTGTTAAAAAATTTTTTAAGAAGTTGAAATTTTAAAAAAGCATAAATAAGTAAATAAAAAGGATAATTCAGAGGGAATAAAGAAATAAGGAAAAAGAAAAGAGAAAAAGCTTCATGAGAAAAATATGGCTTGTTTTTATTGTGGTGGTCAAAACTGTTGGCAGAAATGGATTTTCATTCTTTAATATTTACTTTTGGATCTATAATATTTGGATCAAGGTCTGGGGGTTGTTAAGTCCAGTGTTTTTGTGTGTCTCACCTAGCTGCCCACTGGGTATAGTAGCTATCAGCTTCCAGTCTCCCAGTATGGAATGGGATAGACTGGGGAGTGCTGTCAAATTGTATAATCCTTTAGTGGGAGTGATATAGAATTCTAAATTGAAAGTTCCAGTAGTTAAAATTTAGTCTTCCTTGACCTTTGGAACTCTGTCTTGTGGGTATTTGTGATTTGATCCATGCTCCGTGTTGCTGGGAATATTCAGGTCTCAGCTGGATGTCTGCATCTCTGGGGTCTCCAGTAAAACTCACCTTTAGAATGTAGGGAACAATCTTCCATAGTTTTCACCTTCACCACTATGGTTATGAACTACCAGGTATCCACCCTGTAGTGTGGATGCTTCTGTGTGGCCACTTTAGGAGTCTTCCCAAAACCCCTTATGGGGTGCCAGCAACAAAAGGAGCTTTCACCCCTTGGTATCTGGTGTCTCTATGAGCCAGGTATAATTTTCTTTCTGCCTATTTCAGTCACTCTAGTTGAGGCTTACTCTAGAGGTCATAAAATGTGACTGCTGGCTGCTACTTTTGTGAATTCCTGGTCTTATGTCTCTGCTTGCTGCTGTGCAGCATTTATAGATAGTTCCTGGGCCACAGTAATTTTCTGGGCCAGCAATCTTGGTTTCCTCAGAACTATTGCCCCAGATGCCTGAATGTTTTTTTGGTTGGTTTTCACTGAACCACTTTCCTCACTGACTCTGTATTCATTAAAATCAGCCTCCCTCTCTAATCCATAGGTTCTCCCTAGCCAAATTTTTAATATGTTTTTTTGGTTAACCACCAAGCTGTCTTTGCCTGTGCTCCTTCCTCCCCTTAGTGGTGGCTGCTGCTGCCACCAGCCAAGTTGGCATGTCTCTAATGTATTATTTCTTATATTCTGTTTGAAGTTTGACTTTGTGTGTCTCTGTGGTTTCTTTTACCATTCAATTTTAAGTTTAATTGAATTTTCTTAGCTACACACCTTGATGAGAAAGAGTCTTTCTGCTTTGTAAGTCTGGTACTAAGCAACTGCTAGGAAGTGTATTCTTCCTCTAATCGGTCATCTTCCCTCCCTGAGTGGTTTTTTTTTTTTTTTTTTTTTTTTTTTTTAAGAGAGAAAATCAAGAAGTCTTTTTAACTAAATCTATGAAGAAATAAGAGAAGATTGAAAATCAGAATAGATGTAGAGTCAATACCATGGATGACAAAAATTTTTTAAAAAATGATAAGGACTATTATGAACAGTTATGTGCCACTGTGAAAAATAAGTTTATTTTCTTTATAAATTACCGTGTTTCTGGTGTTCTGTTATAGAGTCACAAAATAGACTAAGACGGTCATACATGAAAAATCCACAACTAACATCATGATCAATTGGAAAAAAATGAAAAATTCTAAAGAAATACTTGATAAAAGGCAAAAATATAGTTTTGGTAAAGTTTCAAGGTATAGAAGCAACATGCAAAAATCGGTGGGTTTTTTAAAAATATATTTACAATCAACTATCTAAAAGGGAAATTATTAAAAGAATCCAGTATTTTCATTAGCAACAGAGAGAATAGAGTACTTGGTAATCAAAAAAGATGAAAGGCTGGTAAATCAAAAATTATAAAACATTGATGAAAGAAAATATAGAAGACACAAGTAAATGGAAAGACATCTGATGTTCATGAACTGGAAGAATTAGAATGTCCCTACTACCCTAAGTAATTAGTGCAATCCCTGTCAGAATCCCAGTGGCTTTTTTACTGTTTTACAAATAGAAAAAAATAATTCTAAAATTCAAATAGAACCACAAAAGACCACACAGAATCCAAGTAATCTTGAGCAAGAAAAACAAAAGCTGGAGGCATTATTTTTACTGACTTTATATTACAAAGGTATAATAATATGAATATTATTGAACTTTAGAATAAAATTCAGCCATTTGTTGTCCCATGTGTAGAGCTAGAGAGCATTAATCTTAAGTGAAACAAGACACAGAAAAAGAAATAGTGATCTTGCTTATATGTTGAATCTAAATTAATTGAATTCATAGGAAAAAAAATTAGGATTATGCTTGCCAGGGGCTAATGGGAGGGAAAATGTTGGCCAAGGGTACAAAGTTTGTTATACAAGAATGAGTTATTTCTGAAGGTGTAATGTGTAGCATTGTAACTATAGTTAACAAAATGAAAAACAAAATACCTTAGGAAAAGTTTGGTTTATTCTTTGAATGTGAAGACCTTTTTCATTAGAAAATGTATTCATGCAGTGTGATATAATCTAAAATAGTTTTTACAAACCCATCATTTTCAACAATAGCTAAAAAAAGTGATCAGGTTTGAATAAATGGGGTACTAATTATGTTTATAGAAGAGAGTCTTTGAGTATTTAGAGCAGGGCAAATACTGATCAATGTGGTATAGTGGGTGGAAAGAACCTGTGCTTTAGAGAAGGCTGACCCAATTCTGATCATGATATTACCTTGTAATCCAAAGTTACTGAAAATTGCATTTCTAGTTTCTTTTTTTCACCTTTCCAAAAATATATATTTTTGTAGATGGACACAATACCTTTATTTTAGTCATTTATTTTTAAGTGGTGCCAAGGATCAAACCCAGTGTTCTCACATGTGCTAGGCAAGTGCTCTACCACTGAGCTACAACCCCAGCCTTGCATTTCTAGTTTCTTTTATCTGTAAAATGACTATTATAGTTATTAACCTGTTATGATTCTTAAATGAGGCAAGTATGTGAAACAGTAACATATAACAGGGATGGATAATCACTGTTATTGTTACTGTCAGTTGGCAGATGTAGATTGAGTACTATGTTAGTTATCTATACTCTGTTACAAATGAGCTCAAAATTTAGTGTCTTAAAACAGGAAATGTTTATTAGCTCCCGGTTTGTGCTAGGAGTGGACTGCGTAGTGATTCTTGCTTGGGGTCTCTTGGATAGTTGCATTCAGGCTTTTAGTCAGGGCAGTAATGATCTGGGATGGGAGGATCCATTTCCAAACTCACTCATGCACTTACTTGCAGGCCTCAGTTCCTCTTTTGCTATTGACTAGAACTCTCATTTTCTTGTCAAGTGGCCTTTCTACAGTTTAGAAATCTTTGTGACATGGCTGGTGGTTTCCCTATAGAAAGTAATCAGAGATGGGGATGAGGAGAAGAGTTGATAAAATGGAAGGTGTATATTACTGTTTTTTTTTTTTCTTGTCATCATCCTGATACATTGAGGGAAGATATAATAAGAACATTCCTCCCTCCCCCTTTTTTAAGTTTTTTTTTTAATTGGTGCATTATAATTAGACATCATAGTGGGATTTGTTGTTACATATTTGTACACATACAGAATGTAATATGATCAGTTACTTCCCAGCACTTGCCTTTTCCCATTCCTCAGATATAGATCAGATATGAAAAATCAGTCTCCATGTTTTGGGGTTCTTTAAGAGTTACTATGTTACTTCATTTTTAGCTTAAGTTTACACTATAAAACAACCACATTTCCTCTCACTATGTTATTTAATATAAGCAAAAGTATGTGATATATTTTCTCATGAAGTATGATCTTCAGCTATTCATGCATACAAATCATAGATTACTGGAATTGTACATGATTTTAGAGGTTCTCTGGTTTAATTTTCTATGTAGGTGTTTCTTAATTAATTACAATGGTAAGTTCCACCTTCCATTTGTATGATAGGTTATTGTTGTTACGTTATTGTTCTACATATATGGATTCTTCTAATCACTACTGTAACTGTGAGGTTCACAGGACAGATATTGACCTCCAATTTATAGGTGTAAAAATTGAATCTTGGAGAGGGCCAGTTTGTTTTCAGTGTCACATGGCCAATAATTTGCAGAACTAAGGTTTTAAGCACCGTCTTCTATCTTTTATTGATGTTACTACATTTTTATATGATTGAACACATAATTATTTAGATAAAATTCAACTGGAATGTTAGATTTTTCCAACTCCTATTGACCCAGCTGATGATTTTCTGTAATTTATTCTCATTGGTACTGAATCTTATTTCCTGGATCACAGAACAAGTCTTTTACTTCCATTTTGATACTGTTTTAAGGAATTAAAGACAGCCCCCCCCCCCCACCCCCCAGCCCTGTTTCTTTTTTTGTTTTGTCTTTTATGGTGCTGGGTATTGAACCCAGAGCCTCCTATATATTAGGCAAGGATTCTGTCACTGAACCACACCCCCAGTCCTAAAGGTACTTATTATGTCTATGTTTACTCCTTAGGCAAAACCCTTTCTCTTCCTGCAGAGAATGATTTGAATGCAAATATTGTGATTTTTTTCAGATTTCTTTTCATTTTCTAATCTTTAGTTAAAGTTACTTATTTCTCTTGATTCCTTATATCATAGAAGTATCAAGGCTTATGAACATAGTATATACTGGGTTCATTTTAAGTGTACTCTTGGTGCAGTACAATAATAACCAAAAATATTTCTGTAGAGTCATGTCTGATGCACTATTCTGAGACTTTTACATATACTAACTTAATCTTCAAAATAACCATATGAGATAGGTACTATTTTTATTATTTCCTTCATATAGATAAGAAAATCAAGCTTTTTTTTTTATAAATATTTTTAAAATACTTTATTTACTTTAGTTGTACACAATGTGTTTTTATTTGTACGTGGTGCTGAGGATTGAACCCGGGCGCACACGTGCTAGGCGAGCGCAATACCGCTGAGCCACAATCCCAGCCCAATCAAGCTATTTTTATTATTTCCTTCGTATAGATAAGAAAATCAAGACCCAGGTTAAAAATGTTGCCCAGGTTACAGAGCTAAGTGAAAAGGGTAGATTATGGACACTGGTAGTCTGGCTTTATATTTTGTGTCCTTAATCATTATTTGTACTCCTGAATATCTTTCCAGGCTTAGACTGTGTATTTCATAAAGTATTTAACTATTTGCTTTTCTGCTAAGTTACTGTGCATTTTTAAATTAAAGATGTGATAATTTTCCACACACAGGAGAAGGATGTTCGAAAGTGGAAGGAAGAATTACTAGATCAACGACGTAGGATGATGGAAGAAAAATTACTTCATGCTGAATTTAAGCGAGAGG